>CM067524.1:5225670-5699999 GCA_034509495.1 Acestrorhynchus altus | reverse complement strand
TGCTGCTGCTGCTGCTGCTGCTGCCGGACTGCCGGACGGAATCCTCCACAAAGCGCTCTTCCCCTCTCCACCCGTATTCGCCAGCGCGCGGCCCGATTGGCTGCGCCTACGAGGCCCGAGCCAATCGCAGCGCGGCTGGCTGAATCTCATTACTACCCGCCGCGCTGGAGAAGCGCAGCCAATCGCGGCCCACGACAAGAAGCGCGCCGAGCCAATCCCGTGGCTCGGAGGGCGGGACTTCTGCGGAAAACGGGTGAGGAAAGAAATGAATGGCGCTCGCGGCTGAAAGCAGCTGTTGCTTCTTTGCGAGTGTTGCGAATCTTTGCGAGAGGACTGCGCCCTTTCTCAGGGAAGGGGTGAAAGGAGACAGCAGCCCTCCCACAACCCCACCCCCAACCAGACCCCAGCCACCCCCCAACCAGACCACAGCACCCCACTGTCCAATAGGGTGGGCAGTAAGATTCTACCCCCTGCTGCCCCCCACAGTGAAACCTGTCCCTCCACACAACAGGCTGATCAAAGCCCCCCCACCCCCCGATTCTCTTCTGCATTACTCAACTCTAATGTAGTAACAGGCTGTGGGGGTCTCCACAGCAAGCACGCAGCGCCCCCTATAGGTTGTTATGTGTCTGTGTGCTGTGGAGGACAGTAACCACAGGAGACTGTTGGTGTGCTGACACCAGTGATCCAGTCCACCTTAAATGCGGGTGCACTGAGTTAAGCCTTTACGTCATTCATTCACTGCCTCCCACTAATTTACTCCTTACATACATTCTTAATGACCACTAATGTAATGCCATTTACTCAGTACATACTCACTGTACCGATGAAGTACTCAATCAGTCTTTAATTCTTAGTAATTACTTTGTACCATTAGTTGTGCTGGTTCAGTCCATACTAATTACTCAGTACCAATGTACTCGTAAATACTATCTGCACCAATTCATTATTTAGTACATAGTAATTATTTAATGCTTAGTAATTATTTAGTACTTTTTAAACAATTCAGCACATAATTATTCCGTAAATACTAACTACTTAGTACTAATTATGTAGTACAAACGATTTCATCATTTATTCATTATTGTACCATCATGTCCCTTATTTTTCAGTACATGCTAATTATTCAGTATCCATTAATTGCTCAATAAGCAATAAGTAGTTATTTAATAAATAGTAATTACTTTTGCAATTTATTTTAATCATTCAGTTCATTCTAATTACTGAGTGCCCAGTAATTACTCAATACCTGTTAACTGTTCAATAAATACTATTTGTACCAATTAATTATTTAGTACTTAACAATTATTTAATTCTTATTATTATTTACTCAATACGTCGTAATTGCTACCTACTAAATTAGTACTACCTGCCTAATTGTTGAATATACATTTTACCTATTAATGATTTAGTACATAGTAATAATTAAGTGCATAGTAACTATTTTGTACTTTCTAATCATTCACTACATAACAGTCTAGTAATTACCCAGTACTCACCAATTATTAAACAAATACTAATTGTACGTATTAATTATTAGTACTTAGTAATTATTTTACCTTCGATTTGTACCATAATGTAGCTTCTAATTATCAGCACATGCTAATTATTCAGTACCTAATTACTATTCAATAAGAAGTAATTAATTAGTGTCAACTCATTGATTTCTTTTGAATTATTCAGCTCTACTCATTATTTAGCAATAATTAATTATTTTATTTCATATAAATATTCTGGATCTACTAATTATTCAGTGCTACTAATTATTCATTAACTACTAAATATTTAATAGACACTGATTATTCATCATCTATTCTGAAGCTATGAGCACCCTGGTTTGAGGTCTGGACCGACACACGGGCCTTTGAGGCCGAAATCTCGAGGTTTGATTAGATTCAGAGACCTTATTTAAGAATTAGGGTCAAATTGACATTTGAAAAAATGACTTTGACTTGTAAACGTCCAAAGTCCTGACTGTAGTCTTAACCCAGTCTTACATCATTACAAACAAATAAACAAACAAATCAATCAATAAAAGTAGGGATTGTTTCCAGTAGTTCTTTCTGAGCAGATCCAGCTGGTTCTCGCTGATGTGCAACATGTTTGTGGATGTTCTTATACAACAGTTCACTTCAGTTGACTGTCTTTGTGTGAGGGGACAGATGTCTCTGGTATCTCATTTGTCTCCGAGGTGCAACAAAAAGACCACTTTACAGATATCTACTGACAACACAGCAAATGACACGGCACCACTAAGTGCTGTGTGTCACAATAGACTCACCGTGCAAAGAGCACACGACATACAACGATACTCACCCAAACAGTCGCCTCCAGCAGGAACATGACACCGCGCAGCTACAATCAGGAGGCAAAACTGGGTTTACTGGGTTAATGTGTCATATAATTATGGCTTCGTCAAGTAACGTAATAAAGAGAATTAACGGTCAGAGAGGGTTTGGTTGTTGGAATAATTTCAAATAATGCTACAGCGCGAGTTGTAACAGTCGTTAAACCAATTAAAACCAGTTCAACCAAGAAAATATATATATGTCCAGTTTATGTGGATGTGAACTTGTCTCACTATTTGAATTCACAGTTATTACAGTATGTGAAACTACCTGCACCATGTGTGGAAGCAGGACTTCAGCCTGGCTGGCTCTCAGTGTGAGATGTTGATCTGCTCCAATCAACGTTCAGTGTTTTACCTGCAACTCGGGTTCAATCATACCTGGACAAAAGCAACTCCAAAATATGGACCTAAGCAAAGGTCCATATTTTGCTGATCTTGATGATGTGGTCAATTTACTGTGTATTTATAGATACCATATATGATATGTCCAAATGTTTGTGGACACCTCTTTTAATAAAAAGAGCTACTTTTGGTTGCACACGCATGTGCAAATGCACACACAGCTTGTCCAGTCTCTGTAGAGACTCTCTTGCAGATAAAGATGAACCTGTTGGCTCCAGGATTAATGCCAGGTGTGGGTTAGAGGGGTATAAAGGCCCCCAGCATTGACCTGTGGAGCAGTGGAACTGTGTCCTCTGGTGCTCCATCCAGTACTTTTGGGATGAGTTGGGGATGAAGTGTTATGCCGATCACCCAACAGCCTCAGTGTTGCCATCACAATCCTCACAGCAAGGTTCTAATATCCATGTTCAGTTCCTGAACAGTAGACAGTTCCTCCAACAAAATCAGCTTTTTTCAGAAGAACCAGTGAATAAGCACGTGTCCCAGTACTTTTGACCATGTAGTTGTTCTGTACCTAGAGTGTATCTGTAACACAGCAGTAAATTAGAACATCGGTCCCTCAGTCCATTGCTCTGCAGTTCTGGTCACGTCAGACCCCCCTTTCTTTGAGCTGGTGTGGTAAGCATAAGGCAGATGCAAGACGTTCCTTCGGTTCAATGCTGTATTGATTTTGGCCTTTCAGTTGTGCGTCGACTATGATCTTTATCACAGTAAACATCCTCAGACTGTGCTCACCACAGCAAACGCACACTTATTACACCGCAATGAGAAACGTCTGGGGTGTGGGATACTGCCGTAACTGTGCCAGCGTGATTGACAGATCCAACCCCTGGGAGACCCCCAGTAAGGAGCTGTTTAAAGCATTGTATTTACGGCAGATAACACCCGTATCGCTGCCTCACAGTCAAACAGGTCTGTCATGTCCGATTATGACCAGTAATGTAACAGTGTTGGAAGAGCATCACATGACTGTCAGGACAGATGTTGTAATGTCTGATGTTCTGACAGTTTATGATAATTGAAAGTCATGACATATAATAGAAACGATTACATTAATATGAAAGTCCCTAATTGAGCTGATCGGCCAGGCAGGCAGATTTTTACTCTTCGGACTTGGATTAGCCTCCTCTAGAGCTCCTAGAACCTTAGATACACACTGTGTGGGCAGTTACATACTGTTTTTCAGGCTTCGTAACTCAGGATCAGAGTAACTTACAGCCGTGTTCTCATCTTTGTGTGAAAAATGATCACAAATTATTATGATTAGAAAACAACTAAATTTCCCACAGAATTAAATCCCAATTAAAATTCCAAAGGAGCGTCCAGTGCATGTTTACTGCTCTGTCAACGTGTACATCATCAACCTGCATACAGACTCTGACTGATCAGTGAGAGGGGGTGGGGCTAATGACGTCCCTGACACCCATATTGGGTTATAGAGGAAAATGAGAAGGAAGGACTGTCGGCTCAAATTTCAGAATAATAAAAAACGATCCTACCGACACATGAACAACTTAAATCAGGCATTTAAGCACGATTTAATCAAATATATCGTACAATAGTAATGTGGGTCCATTTCCGTCACAGTCCTTCATTAGTTCCAACCTTACAGCGAGATACATCATCTTCCCACTCTGGGACAGAACTTCAGAGGCTTTCACGCTCTCGAAATAATGCGGCGCAAATCTTGAAATAATGATTATTGCACCCAAACTCTGCATAATGTATCTAACAGCCAAGTCATTTGAGATTCAGACACATGTTCGGAATTCCCAGCTCCACACACAGCTGATAAAAACCAAAATTCACAGCAGAACTCAGAACCCGGAACGCAGAGAGAACAGAGCTAATCAGAGATGTATGTTCAGTTTTACAAGCTTCAGAGACATTTAATTGAAGACGTGGTCGTCCAACGCTGCAGGAGACTTTGAAGTTGCATATCGTCACTTTGAAATTATTCGAAATTTTATATGATATTAGTGTTAGCTATGCTTGGTTATGCTGGTCAGCCAGCTTGGTCTTGCTGGTCATGGTGGTTACCCAGCATGGTCAAGCTTGCTCATTCTGGTTGTTATAAGGTTGATCATGCTTGCAGAGCAGCTGAACCATCAAACGAATACATACCATATCAAAATATCCTGCACAAGACCAAAACAATGTCTTCATGATCTTGTTCAGAATGTTATTTTTGGTCACATTTTGTGGGCAGTTAACAAACAAGCTTCAAGACCTTTTACTATGATTTCTAACTGAATTCCAGTGCATGTTTACTGCTCAGTCCACCCCTGCACACTCGAGCTGCATGCAGACTCTGACTGGTCAGTGAGAGGGGGTGGGGCTGGTAACATGGACAGTAATTCATAACACAGTGGAAAGAACTGGAAGTTCCAGATTATCATGAAGTAAAACGTCTTTAAAAACCCATCAGATCATTTGTTTTTCAGATTCGTTTCGTTTTTGATAATTTCGTTTTGTACATAGTATACTGATCAGTGTTTCTCAACCCTGGTACTGGAGGCACCCCTGCCCTGCATTTTACACACCCCCTGCAGCTGAAGGGCTTGCTAATGAGCTGATAAGTTGAGTCAGGTGTGGTCGGAGCAGGGAAAGTTCTAAAATATGCAGGGTAGGGGTGCCTCCAGGACCAGAGTTGAGAATCACCACATATAAAACCTCACCACAAGCACTTCACTGCAGGAATGTCCTGCAGGTGACAAATAAACGTTCACACACACACACACACACACACACACACACACACACACACACACACACACACACACACACACACACACACACACACACACAGAAAAGAACCCAAATCTAGAATAACTCACACATCTGCTCCCAGCAGCACGCCTCAACAGGAGCTTGTTTTGTAGTGTGTGTGGACACTTAGCCACTGGCGAGGTCTGGCCAGGGAATAGGGAAGAGGAAGAGAGGGATGAGAGAATGAGTGTGTGCTTCAGGGCCAGTCTCTGGCTCAATACAGTGAGCTGACAGCAGTGGATAAAGTATTCTCCCCATGTGGCCAGCCTTCAAGACACAGTTGAAATATGTGCGCCGCCCGGCCCCTGTGTGGAGCGGAGCAGCGAGGCGATGAAAACGGCTTTTGGTTTCAGCGCCGCTGCCAGAGGCCCACGGGTCACAGGAGCATTGACCGTTCTCGGAAACGTGTCGCACTGCTGTTTCGCAACTCCAGAAGGTCAGTGTCATTTTCGACACGCTTTCAGATGGGGCTATCCATGACTACGCTCGATGGACGTGTGCTCAATCATTTACAATTGATCGGGTTTGTTGTTCTGAAAGTCAGCAGGCCGTGCACCTTTGACCCGCTTTGGCCGGTACGCTGTTTAGTCCCCTACACCGTGTTGCTCTTTTATTTACTGTGAACACGGTAATAGCCTGCTCTTCCATAGTAACTTTGCACCTCAGCTCCCAAATCTGACTTGTGTGTCCCCTAGAGGTTCTGCTGGTGTGTTGGTGTGGTACAAGAGATAACAGCACCACTGAGTCACAACACCATGTGGGAGACTGGGGTTTGACTCCCAGTCGGGGTAACTATGCTGCTGGGCAAGACTCCTAACACTACTCCGGCCCACCTCTGAAAAATGAGAAGCCTTGTATAAGATCGTCAGCTAAATGCAAAAATTCCCTTCTGCTGTATCAGCGACTTTGCCTCTGAATATGTTTTAATGAGTCGGCAGAACAAAAATGATCACCCCCCCGCAGAGCGATCTAACTGTTCTATCTGTTTCCCCGTGGCTTTCCTCGTAGGCGAACTGGCCATTCTAAATTGCCCCCTAGGTCTGAGTGTGAGTGTGTATCTTGTGCGTGGTACCCTGTGAAGATTGGTGCTCTGTCCAGCAGATATTCCTGCCTTGCACCCAATTATTCCAGGTCTGCATCCCTGCATCCCTGACCAGGATGAACCAGATCAGAAGATGAATGGACGGATGTGTTCACAGTTTTGTCATCGAGCCAGTGAGGGCTTTTCATGGTTGGTACTGTTAGATGTTGCTGATAGTCCATTTCAGGTTTCTCAGAGGCTCATAACCCAGACCAATGTTGCTCAACCCTGGTCCAGGAGGCACCCCTACCTTGTGCATTTTAGCTTTATCACACCCCTTGCAACTCTACAGATCTTGCTAATGAGCTTATTAGTTGAATCGGAGGTGGTGGGAGCCGGGAAAGCTCTAAAATACGCTGGGTAGGGGTGCCTCCAGGACCAGGGTTTTGAAATACTGACCTAGAGTTAAGCAATAATGTTAGACAAAGTAAGAAAAACACTATTAAACAGCGAATCTTCTGCTGAGGTACACAACGAATCACAATTAAACACATTTCTGCAAATTAATCAGGCTTCGGAGTGACAGAATCCAGGACTCCTGCCAAGTCCGGGCTGCTCAAGGATCATTGTATTCTTTACGCTGCTAAAAGCCCCAGAAAATCACCACGTTAGAAAGAAAAATATTCACTGCGTGTGTAGAAGGGGAACCAAGACTCTCCCACTGGCACTCAAGTGTGAGTCAACTGAACCTAACTTTAACAGAGAGGATCAAGGCCTGAGAATCGCAAAGACTTCAGGGCAAAATCAAAATAGGTAAACAGAAATGAACTCACAGGAGAGTAGCCTGTGAACCAGTGGTATATGGAGCTCGGGGGAAAGCTGTAACACATCAGCAAACCCGTCCTACAGAACCAGCGCTGTTCAGGGCAACCGGCCAGCCACAGCTGACCCCTGTGGGGATGCATTTAGCACACAAGTTTTTGCCAACTGTATCTGGGACGTTGCCATTAAAAATAAACTCGGCTCTATAAAATCAGCTCTTCAACGGGTTGGGACGGGGGTATATTCTAATGGGTTCCCCTCCGATATGGGGGGAATGGTGCGGTTTAACTCCTACAGGCTGAATTGACAGTTATATATGTGAATATGATCATGGTTGTGATATCTAATACTTTTAATTTCTTTTTGTAGCAAAGATTAATGCACACTCGGAACTGGGGCATCAACTGACGAGGCAGAGGCCCAGGGATCAACCCACAAGGGGTTTGCTTGAACATCGGGATGGTGGGAGGTCCCTGGCGGTCAGTCGCAGCAAGGTCACTCGACAGAGGGGTGATCGGTTTCATTTCCACTCATTAAAAATGATTTGGGGCTGTAGTCAATTGAGGTGGAGTTGCTGGTACAGCGGAACTGCATTTCAGCAGAGTCTCTAGGGGGCGCACAAGTCAGATTTGGAAGCTTGTGTGGTTCTGGAGGCAGCTCTACCTCTGACGCAGAACAAATGAATGAGACATTTGGAACAGCACAACATGTTCTTTATTGGACAAATCTCAGGTTAGAATCCTGGTTCAAGCTGCTTGCCATCGGCAGCTGGAATCCGAGAGAGCAAAATTAGCCATGCTTTCTCTGGATGGGTAGATGGCGCTCTTTCCTCACATCACACTCAGTGCAATGCCGGTCAGCGCAGGCGTTGTATCAGAGCTGGGGACCTGGCACTTTCCACTTTCCAGGAGTAGCTTCACAGTCATAAAGTCCAACCAGCTTTCACACGGAGTCCAGGTTCCGTGTGAAAGCTGCGACTATTCTGTGATACAGGCTCTTTAACACCACGCTGCAGCTCTGCTGTACTGACGTCCAGCTTTGGCCACTTTTTCCTCGATTAAATAAAGTTGGAATCAGTGCCAAGGCCTCTCGCTCCCAGACAGTGCCACCCTGACACAAAGCCCCCAGAGATGTGTATCCAAAGCGAGAGGAAGCAGAAACGAACAGAAAAACATTTCCATTAGCTGCTTGTTTCAGCTGCAGTATTTCACGGCCGGAACGTTCTCAGTTGGGAATATTGATGAGTCGCCACATTTCCCTCCAACCCCACCCCCCCCACCTCTCCCTCTGCTTTTTCCCTCCATGGTCTCCCACCATTATTCATCCTCTCCACCTTTTTAATCTCCAGTGGGCTGACTCAGAATTCATTTTCCATTTGGAAAGCGCTCTCCCTCGCCGCACGCTTGTCCATAGCATTGATTAAGAGGACCCCGGTGGGACGGAAATTATGTTTGGATTGTATTTTAACACTTTTTTTTTTACGCTCACTGTGTTTTTCATTAATCCGCAGTGGGGTGGGCTCTGCACAGTGGGTTCGCTCTGGTTTTTTGGTCTGATTTGTTGGTTTGTGATCAATATTTCATTTATGTTATGGTTTCCACCGGAATGCTAAATGTTACTTTACAGAATCCTCGGAATTTTGTTGTATTGCGGGATACGGGATTGGTCTGAAATCTATTTTCCGTCTTTAATAGTGCAGTGTATATATTTTGACACAGTGTGATGGAATGCTGGTAGAAGTGAATGGAATGAACGGATGATACAGTGTAGGTGACCATACAGTACTAGAAGTGCTGCTGCCGTTTAGAAGCTGAACAAAGAAGCAGCTCCTTCAAATACATCCTTTTCACCGGTGATGGCTTTACAGATGTTGCTCTACGTTCTCGACATACACGTCTCACCTAAATCTCTATTTGGCATTGCGCATACAGTGCTATGCAAAAGTTTGGGCACCCCGGAGAACGCATCTTCAGTTGTTTTCAACATTTTTAAGCAAGATGAATCTATCATTTTTATTTTTTTACAAAAATAAAAGTAAAAGCATGCAAAAGTTTGGGCATGCCATGCAAATGTCCTTCTTAATTTTATCAGACTCTGGAGTGGAGTTGCACTGTTCTACTGTGCAGCGATACCTGCACAAATATCAAATACGTCTTCGTGGACGTGCCATGAGAAGAAAACCTCCTTGTAGTTGAGATGATCGTGTGAAAATGGAAAATGTAGCACATTTCTGAACATTTTTCTCAGAGAGAAAGTGCTTAGACATGGAATTCCTGACATGGGTCTGACAGGGACGACTGGATGACGCACGCATTCAGAGATCTGTTACTTCAGGTTAGAATGTCATATGTCCACTCAAGTCACCAATGATTACCCAGTAATATACAGGCCATTAAAAAAGATCCATTGCCTTGTGTGCTTTTAACCCAGAGACCAGTATGGACTGAAATGGCCACACTGGGTTTCTGGCTAATATCCCCCGTAGTGCAGTTTCATGTTAATACCCACTTTTCTCTTAAATTGATTTCATCTCCGTTTATAGAGGATACATAAAACTATAAAACCAAATGTCATTACAACTCTGCCAGGATTTGAAGGCTCTACCAGAGGTCGTGCTTACTGTCAGGGTTCTCACGTTTCGCTGGCTTTTGTCATTTTCAGTGCTTTCTCACATTTTCTCGTGTTGAGGGCAAAGTTCTGCTTATCTACACCTTTTTTAATCCTAAAACAGTGATTTTCAGCTCCAGCCCTCCGAGTGCCCCCCTCCAACACCCCACCATTTCCATGTGTTCCTGCAAAATATACACCTGATTCATCTGCTTTCAGGTTGATGATCATCAGGTGTGCTTTTGCTGGCCCACCAGAAAAACGTGCAGCAGAAAGCTGTGCTTTGAATTGCGGAGGGTGTGTGCAACACTTCCTCAGTAATGGAGTGTTCTGATCCGTACAGATGGGTGACAACCTCACGTGGTGTCTTAATGAGAAGGTTGCCCACACTGATCCACAAGAACAGCTTCACTGCACCTTGAAGTAGATCTTGCTCCTCTAGAACTAAATTGGACGGACAGAACATTGTTCTTCTAAAGCACCTCACCACAGTTGGTGTTTTGGGCACCCTCATTGTATCCCATCAGGATAATCAGGTTTCACGATAGGATAAGGTCAAAATGACTTTTGATTCTGGTCATTCTGGTCAACCAGCTTGGTCATGTCGGTTGGTTATGCTTGTTGACCAGCTTGGTCATGCAGCTCAACCAGCACGGTGATGCTGGTCATGATGATTAACCAACTTGGTCTTGCTGGTCATGCACCTCAACCAGAATGGTCAAGCTTCATCATACTGGTTTCGTAGCTTCATGATCAACTTGTAGCTCAGCAGAACCATTAGGACTGAAGCTCCTGCTCGCCACACCTCAATAACCCTCTCCCTCTCAATGGGACATGTTGGTCTGCTGGTCTGCTTCAGTAGTGCTTAACAGTATCGTGCAGAACATCGTTCTGGAAGCATCTGCACCTCATTTATTCAGTGTAGTCCTTTAATTTGCCACCTGCTTATACTCTATATTCCCTACGTAGGTTGCAGTCCTGCTCAAGAATGTACAGTAATACAAATAATAGCATCATATCTGTTGTGACCGAAGAAACCTTTCATGCTTATTGGGAATTGTTATACATGGGTTTGTGTGCATGGGAGCTTTATTGTATTTTAGCTGGCACAATACTCAGATATCAATATCATAAGGATTTTCCCCGTTTTAATTAGCGAAGTAACAGAATCATACATTAGCCAACCAATAACTGTCAGAGTTAATAATTCTTCTTCCAAGCAATTACTTTCTCTTTTTTTTTTTGTTTGAGGCAACAACAAAAGAGTTCTAGCAAAGCAACCCTACAATCAACATTATGCTGCTCAGCTACAGAATGCAATATAGCCTGATGACGGAGCAATTCTAAAAGTACTGATAGTTTCCAGACTTCTCCTTATCATTACCCCAAATGTGGCCAACAAACCCGAGACATGCGGGGCTCTGAAGCTTGCTTCATCGGTTTTTGGTGTTAATGAGGTTGATGTCGCTAACAAGAAATGGAAGCTTGTAGACCAACAGTTTCCACGAGCACTAACTCATGTCATCATCATCTTGTTCCGATCTAAAGCTGCTTGTACAGCATGCCGTTCTGGAATCAATAAACATAATTACAGTAGACGTGGTAAGTGATATAGTGTTGCATGTCCCCCATTATCGTCTGGTCCAAATATCAGCCACTGTGGGGTCTTGCTCGTGTTCTCTCTCTGCCTTTAAGCCAGTCGGTGTAAAGACATCCAAAGGAATTCCCAATTTGTTAAAAACTGGCCGGGGAAATGAGGGGAACTAAGCATTAAGTCCAAGTGGCCAATATATAAGGTAAAGGTGCACATAGACCCACTATGCTGCACAGGTGAATTTATCCTCTGCATTTAACCCACCCACTCACCAGGAGCAGTGAGCACACATGCCCAGAGCGGTGGGCAGCCCTATCCACAGCACCCAGGGAATTAAGTTCCTTGTCCAAGGGCACTTCAGTCAGGATCAGGGATTTGAACCAGCAACCCTCCAGCAATCCACACAGTCCTACTCTCAGCCCAAAACCACTCCACATGTTGCCAGTCCTCAAAGGTCCAGTTAGAAACATCACCTGGTGAGACACCAATGGAAGCTAAAGAACACTGCACTGACCAGCAGAATATGCTTTTTGTGGCTCCAGTATTGAATGTGGATCTGATCTGATCTTATCTGTTCACAAGGACAATTCTAACCAGGTGATGCTGGTCACAATCATTAGGCACTCATGGATGGCCACTACGCTGTCCACGGTGGGTGGTAATGGCTTCTAATACCTGCTATGATACATCACTTTTGTCAGTATTTATTTCTTTGTTTTCAGTAATATAATATCAATTATTTTGCAAATACTCATGGATTCTAATGTGTGTTCAAATCTCGAGGCAGAACTTTTAGAACAGTATTCCTTTTTCTTACCTTTAAATCATTTCTGAAGTATCTTCAATACTGACAAAAACTCTCTAGTACTTACAGCTCATCTCAGTTGGGGGGAGGCTTTATGGTGTATAAATCGTCCCCCCAGCTGAGAGGAACTGTGGAGCTATGGCACTGCAATCTCCAGAGTCATGTTCTTCTCAGATTAGGTGGAACATCAAAACTAATCATCCAACACCAGAACCTGACTTCACTGGTGTTTTTTTTTTTTTCTCTTTTCAAATCCTGCTCAAAGCAATATTCACACATCTAGTATGAAGCCTCCACAGAAGAGTTGAGGCTGTAACTGCAGTGAAGGAGGACAAACTCCTTATTAACACCCTGGATATCAGAGGAAATGCTGGACAAGCAGGTTATTTATATAGATAGATAGATAGATAGATAGATAGATAGATAGATAGATAGATAGATAGATAGATAGATAGATAGATAGATAAAAACCAGGGTCAGAGCAGGAATGAAACAGGGTTTTCAAAGACTAGATGGGACGTGGTCAGATACCAGAAGGGACAAATGCTGGCTGTGGGCAGTTACATGCTGTTTTCTAGGCTTCATAACTCAGGATCAGAGTAACCTACAGACATGATACACACATCATAACTAAATACAAACTACCCTGGCAGGTTTGTCATTGTGTGATGAATTATCAGTACGTAATTCAGCTCAGGAAGGTGCTGTTTGTCCTCTTTCTATTTCAGAATACTTATACATACAGCAATAGTAAGAATAATAACGAAAAGGTTGTTTTTTTATTTTATTTGGACTACTGTCAAGTATTTTACACATACTATCATAAACATACTCATCAATCTAATCATTACAAATAATTGATCAAAATACAATTTTCAACATCTCGAATGAAGATAAATCTGAGTATGATCTACTGAAAATAACAATATCTGGTATGTAAAACTACCCCCTATAAATACTTTTCTCATTTTTTGGCAAATAAAAGTATGTCGAGCAAAAATTGGCAGGTCATTGGAGGTGTCACGTGCCATCTGGGGCCGGTACATTTGGTACAAAGCTACGAGGGGTCCTGTGGAGTGTGACGTCTTAGGTTACTTGGGTGGATTTGTGCCTGTAGTCCTGTTACCGGTCTATTGACCTTGCTTGATCCATTTTTCAGTGGTTGAAGGCTGCTGCATGGCAGGGGCCCACCACAGGACCTGTTGTTTTAGGGGGTGCTCTGGCCGGGCATCTGGTCACGGTCTGACTCAGGAGGGGTTCTTGCACACACTGAATTTTGTTCCTCACTTAATTTAATTGTCATACTGGTAAATGAAAACATACCTTAAACTGGTCAACCGGTACTTTCGTCATACAGTGTCACAACCCAGAAAATCCTATTCTATACACATTATCTTGGTAAATACAGTCAACAAGTCGACTTTAGACACTTTCATGTGTCATTTTAAACCCTTTCTTCTAGTGTCCCTTTGTTTCGCAGTGCCTGAGGGTTATACACCACTTTTTCCCAAACTGTCAAATTCCAAGGCACCGAGGCAGTTATCACGAAGGACGCTCCCAATCAGTTAAAGCTGTAAATCAAACGCCGTTCTGGGTCTGGCACCACTTGGCCTTGTGCTCCCTGGGGGAGACCAGTTCAGAAAGCAGAGCAAATGAAAAGCAGAGGTTGAGTGGCTCAGTGCAAAGCATCACGGGAAATGAAAAAAGGGCTTCATCCCAGCACGTTCTGAGGTGGTGAACGTCCACGGACATGTGATATCAGGGAGCCCCTGTGCACGAAAACAAACCGTGCAATTGCCTTCATGACTTCCATGTGCAAATCCGAAACTTTACCCGCAGCAATGACAGGGGCCCAGCGACTCCTCCAATTTCCCCCTCGTTGTTTAGGTGTAATTTGTTTTTCGGACTTTCGAGGGCCACCTCCCCCCTTGCATCCTGGCTGCTGTTCATTCAGAGGCGCTTGGCCGTTTTTGTGATGACCCACATCTGGCTCGAGCTTGAAATACGAGCTTCCCGCTGAAAAAGTGCAGCGTGTTTCCCAAGGCCAAGGGGGTTCCGGTTCGAACTCTTGAAGAGCACGAGTGTCTCTGTAAGTGCTTTTTTAAGTTGGAGTCAATTAGTGAGCTGCCTTCTTTCTTCGAGGGTTGTGTTTGAGCGTGTATGAATTATGTGCCACACATTGGGCTGTTTGGCATCACCTCCTTCCATTAGCCTTAATACTACTAATACTGTGCCCACTATGGACTCAACCCAAATGGACAACCTGTCCTCCTCCTACACCTTCCCGGGAAGGCAAAAGCAGCGGGGCCCGATCTGTGTAAGTGCGTCGTAAAAGTCGTACCTCCTCATCCGAGGCGCATCAAGGTGTGTTAGAGGGCAATCAGCTAACATCAGCAGGTCAGCGGGAGACAGCTCAGGCCTGCAGGCAATTTTCAGATGCCTGCGATGGGAAAATTACGTGACCAGATGAAAGATTCCTCCCACGTACAGACTGCCGTAAAGACCGTATTTGAGCATCCGAGCAGTGGGAAGTGTGCTGGTTGTCTGCTGCTTCGTGTCCACGTCTGCTGCACACAGAAAATTGATCTCGGAGGCCAGAGCCAGAGAACAACATGTAAAGGACAAATATTCAGCCCGTGTCCTCAGCTGGAACGTAAACCCAATGTCTTCAGACTGATCATTGTTTATTATTAATGATACATGGGCCTGTATTTTAAGACCACTTCTGTCAAGGCTGGATCCAAAACACAGCAAGACAGAATCAAAAATGTTAGTATCAAGCCCTAATTGATCTTTTAACAGCGTCCAGGGCAAATCTCTTGGGCCGAACTCACTTTCCTGCTGAGCAGAGAAATCATGGTCAGCTCCAACTGGTCAAGGTAATTAAGCTGGTTGATGTTTGAGCAGCCTGATCATGCCGATCTACCAGCACACACTCAAAACCCTATGTCAAGAGAACCCAGTCAATATTGGCCAAACACAGCACTGGATTGTTCTGACCGAGCAGATTGGGTTATTGTTCTGACCAAGCATCTGGGTCAAGCATTTAACCTCAATGCTGGCTTGTGTTCTGATTAGGGTTGTGCATTGCAAACCAACTTGAGCACCATGGCAACTACAAAAGTGCATTTCCCGAAAAAAAAAAAAGGCACAATGATTACATAGTTAAAGGGGTTCCCATGGGTTGCCATGGTAACCTGTTTGGTTGCTATGGTGTTGCTAAGTGGTGTTAGGTGGCTGCTATGGTATCGCAGGTGGTTGCTATGTGATTCCAGTTTGTAGGTGGATGCTAAGCGGTTGTTATGGTATCCCAGGTGGTTCCTGATTGGTTGCTAAGTTGTTGCCATGGTATCCAAGATTGCAACAAACTTTGGTTCTCTGAACCCAACAGTGTAGTTACATTTACATAGGATTTGGGTTCAATTCTGTTAAGGGTGGTTTCAACCCAGGATTTTTAGTGTGACCAGGACAGACAGGGTGGTTGATACACCTCAATATGCTGGTCCACCATCAGGTGTGACCAGTTTGACAACTGTTTTTTTTCCTGAAGTACCAGATTTTTGACCACGCCGACCATCGGAGACCAGCACCCATTTAACCGGGATGACAAAACTGATGTTTCTTATTCACATAAGAATGTTATGAACATTAGAAAGCACCTCAACACTACTGCACGTCACTCTGATTGCTAAGCAGGCTGCTGACATCTTGACCTAGAGGGCCGTCAGACTACAGACCTCCACAGTGTGACCTTTTCACCGACAATATGTTTAGGTCAGTGAAACTTATCACCATAACTAATTGCTAGCAGCTGGTGGACTGACAGTGCTGTTGGCAAATCCTTGTACAATGTAGACATCTAGTGGCCATGAGCTTCAACCAGACTCAAATCGATGACTGATACACTGACTGACATGATTTAGCAGAAGCAGATTTTTCCTCACTGACGGCAAAGCTGGTGGTCCACTTTTCTTGGAGTCTCACTGGTGTTTATGCAGAGTATTAGACCAAAATGCCACTTTCTGTTGCTTGTTTCCCCACCAATAGTCCACTTTACTTCTCTTTCTTTCATTTTTCCTTTGATTTCATTTCATTCTCTTTTATTAAATTGGTGTATTAAATAATTTCCAGCTTCAGCAACAGAATTTTCACCCAAATAATGGCATATCATGGCGAAAATTTGATATTTTTCTTAGTTGTTTATAATATTTGTCAGTTGTTTTGTAAAATAAAAATGTGTGTATTCACGATCTGTTTGATAATATTTAAAAACTAGATCGTGTATGGATGACAGTTATCTGGGAGGTCCGATGGGGGATGCAAACCTTATGAATCCAGCAGACTAATTAATTGTGTTCCTTTTCCCAAAGGGAGACTTTTTGGACATACTGACAGACTGAACCACTGTTGGCCTGCTGATGGCAGAGATGATGGCAGAATTCATTGCTCCGTGAATCATGGAAAGCTGTCCCGGCTCAAGTGCAGCAAAACAGGCCCTAAACATGATACTACCACCACCACGTTTGACAGATGTCATAGATACATTTCTCCGAATAATTAAACAATCATTAGTTAGATACAGAGCCGTTTAAAACAGCTCCACTTTATGATGGTCTGCTCAAAATGCCGCTTTTTATAGCTTATTTTCCACAAGTCCAGACTTTTCATTCATCATTCTTTCATTATTCATTGTAAATCAGGCTTTTTTTTACTTTTTTGCAATGAAGGACTTGTGTGTTTAGAGTCGTTGTCTTTCTGCATGACCCACATTCTCTTGAGATTCAGCTCAGGGACATATGTCCGGACATGTTCCTATAGAATCTGCTGGTATCTAGTTCACCCTGGCTCAAAGGCAGTGTAACAGGCCCAAAACATGGTAACACCACCACGTTTCACAGATGGGATAGGGGTACATTTCTCAGATGCTATCATTAGTTATCTACAAAACAGTTTCAAACAGCTCCACGTCGTGTTGGTCTGCAGACGGCAGTGTTTTCTGAGTGTTGCGCCACTTTTTTTTTGAGAATAATCTATTTGTTTATGTTTCTTATCTGTTGTAAATGTTTAGTAAACCATTTCCTTTCACACCGGGTCATTTGTGTCCCTCACAGTCATTTGTAATGATAGTTTATTTTCTAAAATAAAAGTCTCTTTGGATTTAAAGTGAGTTTGAGGAGATTAGAACCTAATTAGAGGCTGTAGAGGAGAATGACTTTAGTAAAGTTAACTATAGTAAAGTTTAAAAAAAACAACATTGAAACAATGTTTCTACTGATAAATGGTTGTAAAACGTTGCAACACTTTAATCGATGTTGCAATGTTTGAAGGTTCTGAGTAAATAAAGGAGGTTTGATGTTTGAAAAGACGTTTAAACGACGTTTGCTTGGAATCGAAGCCGCGATGAAGTCGATTGTTGTGAGACGCTGTTCAAACTGTAAACATCTCGACCGTGACGTAATCAGTGTAAACAAACAGCAGAGATGTCTGAAAACAGTAAACAGACGCTTTTCTCCCTGTGTTTTGAGCGTGGCAGTGTTTGAGTTTCCTGGTGGAGGAGGTTTAAACACTCCAGCTCACAGAGCCTCCATTCAGTCCGAGGCAGAGCAGGTCCTGAGGGAGCTTCAGAGCTCAGCTTCAGAGCTCAGCTCGGTGGGAACTATGTGGACTGCAGCGTGGAGTCCTCTTCTGCTTCTCGGCCTGGTTTGTGGACAAACACCGCGCAGGTAAAGTGCAGAAGTGTCGGCCGTTTCATAAACGTTAGTGTCGGACTGACGGAGGGGTCTGTGAGCCTGGACCTTACTTTCATTTGGGTCCAAACTTCTCCAGGACTGAGCTCTCTTCAGAACTGCTGTTTAACAAACTCAGTACAGCCAGTCAGTATCTACTGTCTGTATCTCTCAGTACAGTCAGTATCTCTACTGTCTGTATCTCTGTACAGTCAGTATCTCTACTGTCTGTATCTCTCAGTACAGTCAGTATCTCTACTGTCTGTATCTCAGTACAGTCAGTATCTCTACTGTCTGTATCTCTCAGTACAGTCAGTATCTCTACTGTCAGTATCTCAGTACAGTCAGTATATCTACTGTCAGTATCTCTCAGTAAACATATTTTTTAGAGAACATAAAAATAATTTTCTCTTTTTTTGCAAGAAATACAATATGCAAGAAGGAACTTTACATCACTGAAAATGAAAAACCTTCACCAAAATACTTAATAGTAATTGAGGCAGAATATTCAATCGTGATATTGATTTGAGGTCATATCACTTATATAACTATATTTACAGATACGTTAAAATTTATGATTTTCAGCAATGACAGAGGGTGAAAGTGAACAAAATTCAACAAAAATAGTAAATAAACTTCCAGAAATTAGAGTTTCGCTTTTTTAAAATATCACATATTTTCAACTGAAAATTCTGTTTTTTGAGTTTTCATTGAGAGACATAATACTAAGAAAAGCAATAAACGATATTTTCAGTTCAAGATTGATTCCTAAAAGTAAACATGATGGAAATATTACTGTTTAGGTATCAATCATGGAGGTGTTGAAGATCAATTAAAGATCTTTAACACACATTTCTGTGTTTTTCTCAGTATGTTTCTAATGTGTTTTACAGCAGAACCAGGTGTTAAACTGTGTTTATTTGTTTCCTCCAGACCAGTGTTTGCATGTGGTGGGAACTTTACAGGACATTCAGGCTTCATTGGGAGCCACGGTCACCCCGGGGTTTACCCACCTAACACCAAATGTGTCTGGAGGATCACGGTAAGGAGATAATTGAATGTGTTTTGGTCGACCCATTAATAACTGTTGTGAGAAAATTGAATCAGCAGATAATGAACTGAAATAATAGAAAGATCAGACTTGAAGATATATTAGAACTTTCTATATCCTCCCATGAACTGCTTGTTTCAGGTCCTTCCACAACATATATATTGGCAAGTCACTCTGGATAAAATGGCCAAAAACACAATACTACCGCCACCATGTTTCACAAACGGGATAAGGTTTTAATGCTCGAGTGCAGTGATAAAGCTTCTCATTTAAACCAAAAAGATCTATTTTGGTCTCCTCTGTCCACAAATCATTGTTCTCATAGCCTTCTGGCTTGTCCATGTGATATTTAGCAATGTTCTTCTTAGAGAGCAGTAGCTCATTGGACAATGGCCTTTAGTTGCTAAGAAGGAACTTTGGGTTCCTTTGTGAGCTCGTGGACTATTAAACGCCTTGCTCTTGCCGTGGTCTTGGTTGGTGGAACACTCCTGAGGAGGGTAATAATGGTCTTGAATTTCCTCCATTTTTTACACAATCTGTCTGTCTGTGGATCGGTGGAGTCCAAACTCTTTAGAGATGTTTTTGTAATGTTTTCCAGCCTAATGAGCATCCATTTTTTTGTTTCTGAGCTCCTCTGAAATCTCCTTTGTTTGTCTGCACCAAATAAATAAAGATCTAGATGTGTTATGAGTTGGGCTGAGAGACCTTTTTTGAGCACGTGTCTACAGACCTGAGATTGGTCAGGATTCCCTTTAATATCAATGGAGAATGAATAGACCTGGACAGCAGTGACTGGGAGAAATCTATGTTTTCATAAAGGTTATAAGATATCAACTGGCACCAGCACTGTACTGTCCACAGCTTATGTCCAGCGCTAAATGTCTGCAGGTGCCTCAGGGTAGAGTGGTGTCCCTCTTGTTCCGTGTAATGGACCTGGAGAATGATGGCCTGTGCAGATACGATTATGTGGATGTATATGATGGACACGTCAATGGCCAGAGGCTTGGCCGCTTCTGTGGCACGTCCAGGCCCGGTGCGCTGGTTACCAGTGGCAACAAGATGCAAGTGGTCATGGTATCAGACGCCAACACAGCTGGGAGTGGTTTCCTGGCCGCTTACGCGGCCATCCGGCCCAATGAAGGAGGTAATGACCCTCTTACTACCAGCTCATTACAGGCTAAATATGGAAAGGGACCGATGTCTGTGCTGAGTTCAGCCATTCTGCAGAAGGAGAAGTATCATATAATTTTGGAAGCTCATGTGATTCTGGTTTTGTGTGTCCTAACATTAGTTTTGGACTGTAACAAAGCTAAAATTCAGACTAAGCTAGACATCTCCAGAACATTCCAGTAGTCTTCATAATCATCTTACAACTAACAGGACTAACATGAGAACTCTGTATCCAACAAACTAATATCCAAATCCTGTTGGAATTTGATTATCCAGGGTGTTTTTGAGCTGAAAATGTGTAATTAATGAATTGTTTTGTGGTAATTAAATTGACAAGGATCACAACGAGTTCTACAAAATATTTAAAGTGGCCCAAACAAAATAAAAAACAACCTGAATATCCTTTATTTTTTGTTATTCATGTATCAGTATTATCCCTTTGAACTGACATTTGAACACTGAACTAAGAAAGAGAGCAAACAGCCTCTTCCTTCTCATTTCCCTCTATTAAACAAGATCTGGATCAGTGATGTCATTAGCCCGGCCCCCTTTTATTGATCAGTCAGAATCTGTATGCAGGTTGAGCATGTACTCATGGACAGAGCAGTAAACATGCACTGGAAGCTCCTTTGGTATTTTAACTGGGATTTAATTCAGTTGGAAACGAGTGAACTTATGCAGTTTTCCGAGCTTGATTATGCACTGATAATTCATCACACAATGAGGATGAACTACGGTCAGATAGGGTATGTCATGTGGTTTGTTGTGATATGTGTAACTTGTTTGTAGGTTCATCTGATCCTAAGAAAACAAGCCCAGAATACAGCATGTAACTGCCTGCAATCTCAGGTTCTAAGAGTTAAAGGATCTGCTGTAAAGTCTTGGTGCCAGACACCACAGGACACCTTCAGAGGTCTTGTTGGGTCCATAATGGCTTTGATGGTTCAGAGCTGTTTTGGCAGCATTTAATGTTTTGGAACCTCTTACCAACATCACTAAAAAGCCACCAGGGTTGAAGCTACTGACACCAGTACTGTTGCAGCACTTGTGTTTGTTTACCACTTGCTTGTTGTAGGGGATCGTTACTGTGGTGGACTCTTGGAGAAACCAGGAACCTTGAAGACTCCTAATTGGCCGGACAGAGATTACCCTGCTGGGGTGACATGCTCATGGCATATCGTGGCATCTCAAAACCAGGTGAGTTTCATGGTCATTAAAGTGCCGGTAATGTGATGTGATAGTTTAGAGAGTTTAGAAACTTCCATCTGTAATTTTGCCCTGAAACTTCAAAGCTAATGTACCGAACAGGTAATGGAAATGAGATGCCGCTACTGTTCCTTCAAGAGCCTGAAGACTCATTTTGTTTCAGAGCTGGAGGATTGGAAATGTGAGATGGAAAGAAAGAGTAAACAGTCTCTGCATTGCCGAGTAATTGAATGTTGACTGTCACTGCTGCTCTGCTAATTAAGTGCACTGGAGATTAGTGGAGATTAGATTAGTGTACTGGAGCTTCAAGGCTTAGTAAGCAACCAAGTATTGGAGTCTTATATCCCACCAGTTAACACTCAACTCAAACCAGGTCGAGTTGTTAAGTAATTGTTAACTTACATGTGAGTATTATCAGCTTTTATAAAACACTGTTCCTTATTTTAGTGGACAAAAGCCCAGACCGAGCTCAAACCATGTTTATACAGAGGTATGCAGATGTTTGGGCACCCCTGGTCACAATACCTGTTAATGTGCAATGAGCAGAAGATGAACTGACCTCAGAAAGAAAGGAAGTTAACTCTTACAACCCAATCCGCACGTCGTGAGCGGTTCCATTCTCTGTTCTAGGCTCCATATCTCAAGATCAGAGTAACCTACAGGCATGATTATCATCACAAACTACACAACTTACCCAGTATAACCATTACAGTCTCATCTGAACTGAATTAGAGGCCAGTTTACATTTCAAGGGGAGCATCCAGTGCATGTTTACTGCTCTGTCCATGTGTGATGGTCAATCTGCATGCAGACTGATCAACGAGAGGGTGGAGGGCTGCTGATGTCACTGACCCAAATATTGGGTTATAAACAAAAATGAAAAGGGAATTGCCTGATTTGTGTTTGCTCACAGTTTTCATATTTCAGAATAGTCCTGAGAGGATAACAGTGAAACATACATACACAATAAAGGATATTCAGTATTCAGTATATTTATTATTATTAATGGGGTTTTTTTCAGTCTAATTATTACAAAACTTCATTGGAATACTTGCATTCTTCATCGTTCATCTTCTTTTAAACCCACTTGGGCACCTCCAGAGATCTGGGGTCTCAGATAACCAAGGTCTCAGAGCTTAACTACCTTTTAAGGGACATGCCTTGTTCACAGTCATGGTAAGGTAAGGCCAGGTAAATTGAATTAAATTTAAACAGATTTAATCTGAATTGTGTACTAATTAGTAATCCTTACAGGTCTTTGAATATGCAGGATGTTAAATAAACAAAACTGCCAAAGTCAATGTGCTACAAAATCCACAATGCATACTCGGAACCTGGAAAAACAGAGAAAAATAGAGAAACGTGAGAAGAAATGTTGGATAATGATGCAGGTACAGTGAAAACAGTGGCAGGAGAATCCGCAGTGAAGCTCCATCACTTCCTGTTAGTTCCAAACAGGTTGTACATTAACAGTTTGGGTACTAAGCTGCCAAACAAGCCCTTTTAAGATTAGTATATAGTCTACCATGTCCGATTTATCAGCAGACACGAGCTCCTCTAAGCAGCTGTGTGCAAGTTAACCTGAAGGGTTGATATCATGTCCATTGGTAACGTCTCATAGATTTGCTAGAAAACTCTATTTAACTGCACAAGACCTTCTTCACAACTATGACCTTCGTGGAAGAGTCATCAGAAGAAATCCTTTCCCACAACATTTAGTTTTGGAGGATTGCAAAGGAACATCTAAGCAAGCCTGATGCATTAATATAGAACTGTGGTCGAGGAAAGGTTACAGAATCCAATGAAAAGAACACTTGATCAGCTGTTAAACATGGGGGTGGGTGAGTCATTGTCAATAATGGCTGCTGTTACTGGCCAGGCAGTACATCAGTGGGTGACTTGAGTTAAGTGTGTTTTGGACCAAACCTCTCATCCAACCACATTCTCATCTCTCACATCTCAGATAATAGAGCTGAAGTTTGAGAAGTTCGATGTGGAGAGAGACAACTACTGCCGCTACGATCACATGGTGGTTTACAATGGTGGGGAGATGAATGACTCGCTGAGGATAGGCCGATTCTGTGGAGACAGCCCTCCTGCGTAAGAGCCCATCTCTGCTGTTTAGTGTTGTGGTCAGTTCATGTTCTCACAGACTCTCCACACACTCGCCTTCCTTCCCAGGCTTCTCTTCTAACAACGTTCTTGTTATTGTGTCTGTTCAGCCCGATCTACTCAGATGGCAGCCAGCTCTTCATTCAGTTTGTTTCTGACCTCAGTCTGACTGCTGATGGTTTCATTGGACACTTTCTGTTCAAGCCTAAAAACTCCACCATCACAGGCTCTCCTGTTACCACAGCTCCAACCACTCCAACCACACCCTGGCCCATAGGTTCGTACTGCCAATGTGCATCTTACAGTATGTTGTTCTAACAGGAATCAGCCGTGTTGAAGTCCAGTATACTCTGATCAGCCATATCATTATGAGCACCTCCTTGTTCCTACACACACTGTCCGTTCTGTCAGTGCCACTGACCAAACAGCAGCACTCATACCATGGCAGCACACACTAACTGTGGAGAGAAACAGATGGAACGCAGTGCACAGTGGACAGTGAACGTAGAAACGAAGAGGTGGTCATAATGTTATGGTTGATTGTGTATGTGGGCTCTGTGTGGGCTCTGCTGCAAAGCGACCCAGACTCTCTAGAGAAGAGCGTATGTATTATTCGACATGACTACGTTACCTTCATCAAGTCAAGACACATGGTGGTGGTAGGTTCACTGGTGGCTTTGGATAGTAAATATAATAGCTATATTTGTAGTCATGGCAATAGCTTTTCCTCTCACCACTGTCAAAAAACATTCTCCTTATTAAGCCGTTCAGGACACTGAATTTGGGAATATAATGGTCTTCAGACTGTACAGAATGCATTAGCTTGGCCAGACGCGCCGTTTCTCATTTGAGTGGACTATTTTTCATATGCACAAATGCATCAGCGTGCTTTTATAGAGCTCACTGTTGTGGAATTACGCTGACGTTTCCCACCGTGGTGATAATGTGTTTTTCTTCCCCACAGCTCTTACATATTCAGAAGCTCTCTGCAAGCAGAAATGCAAGAGGAGCGGAACAATTGAAACTCATTATTGCTCAAGTACCTTCGGTGAGGGTTTTTGGGTTGTTTTTGTTGTTTATTTTAGTCAACACAGCACAGCAGGCAGAGCCAAGCTTTTGGTAACTATTGTTCTTTCTTCTTGAGCTGATATTTGTGCTGAAAAAGAAAAGAAGCAGCCACAACATTAAAACCACAGGTTTATAGGGGAGGTCCCTCTTGTGCCACCAGAGCAGCTCTGACCTGTTGGTGTCCTGAAGGTGTCCTGTGTTATCTGGGACACCACGATATCAGAGCAGATCCTTTAAGTTCTGTAATTTGGGAGGTGGGAGCATCAGCGGGCCTTGGCTGCACATTGTTGATTGGTCTTCCTCAGAGCACTGTCGGGTGGTGCGGGCTGCTGCATACTGGAAGCAGATCTATCCCACAAGACCTATCTGAGGATACAGAGATGTTCTGACCCAGTCATTGAAAACATCTCTCTTGGCTCTTGTCCAAGTGGTTTTCCGATTTATACACCCTATCCACTCCTTGATAAGAGACACTGGAATCGGATAATGTTATCACCTTTCAGTGGTTTTAATGTTATGGCTGTTTTATAAGCTTACAGCTCACTGATGTTATCTGTCTTTATAGTGATAACAGGCACCTTAATCTCAGCAGCCATGAGGGAGCAGAGTGTATTTGCCACATTTTCCATCACCAATGTGTACAAGGAGGGGAACCTGACCATCCAGCAGGCTGGGAAGACCATGAGCACCAAAATGACTGTCCTCTGCAAAAAGTGCCCATTGGTTAGGAGAGGTAAATGGCCTTATACGAGCAGTTCTTTTCCCAACTTAAGACCAAACCCTGCAGCAGAACCTTTGGTAGAAACACCACAGTTATACTCCCCCAAATGTACTTAGTTTGCTAAGACATGTTTGATGTCTGATACTTGCTTATTTATTATTGTAGCTGTAGGCTATGTAGGTAAGAAGTGATGGAGTCCTATATGCCCACTGCTGTGGGCTCTGCTAGAACACAGCAGGAAAAACAAAGGATCTGAGATGGGTCTGGCTTAAAATAGTCAATATTCAGGGAGTTCTGAGAGGCTCAGTGGACTAAGGTTCTGGCAAAATGGCTCAAGGATTATGAGTTTATGCTGCTAATTAAAATCACATGTTCACACATTCCTTTATAAAATATTTCCACACTGCAGCCTGTAAACCGTCCAATTACTTTGAGAACCTTCTGAGTTTCCAGTCTTCACTTTTCAGATTAGCCTGGCTCCATTTAAGGTGGTGACATATTTTCAGCAGGATCTGCCTTTTTCAGCATCATGGCGTGAAGCCTGAAGCCCATTTTGTCTGTCTTTTCCCCGTCATAGACAGCAATAATGCTTCACGCATGGTTCTCATTTCTCTCCATGCTCCCTGCTTTACCTCAGTTTATTTAGCGTAGAAATGCAGCAGCACCAGCATGAATGGACGCACTGACAGCTGAGCAGAACCGTTTGGTTTTGAGAGGCTAAGAAGCTGCCAGAGCGGAATTTGTTTTGAGAGCGGAATTGAGAAACACAGGACATTCATCACTGTCTGTGGGACGTTTGTGGAATATGAAGGACAAAAGTGACACATTAAGCTTTTCGGAGACCAAATCATGTCTGTTACCTTTAGGGCTGAGTAAGATGGACAAGATACAATGTGGTCCAGAAGTTAAAGGTCTTATATTTTCATAGGCTTGAAAGAAGCCTCTCCTTATTTATCAAGTTAAGGAAAGAAATGATCTGGAATTCTGGCATTGGTAAGAACCTCTTAATATGCAATCCAAAGAGGTGAAGGAGGCCTTCATTAGGCTTAAAAAGCAAAACAATCCTCTCATAGAGATAACACTAGAAGTGGCCAGATGAACAGTTTGGTTCATTTTGAAGAAGGAATGTGGGGCTCTGAGTGGCTCAGTTCTGAGATCTGAAGATCTGAAGACTACAGGTTAGAGTCAGGTTAAAATAAAGAACCAGGAGGACAACTAATCAAAGAAGAAGGCTAAAGTGGATAAAGTATTACTATTAAAGTCTACAATCATGAGGCACCTTCATGAATGTAAATGCAAACCACTGGTAGCACCGAAGAAAAGGTCAGATTAGACTTTGAAAAGCCTTCTTTGGAGAAATGAAGCCACGCCTAACATGGATTCACTAATGGTGTTCAGCAGAAGAAGTAGCAAGAGTCACCTGAACTCGACCCATTTGAGCAGCTGTTCACGTACTGAAGACAAAAATGAAGCAGGAAGAACCACAAACAAGCATCTCAGGGGAGGAATCTCAGCATTTAAAGTTGTCCATGGGTTTCAGGCCTGCATCCAAATATTGAAAGTAATCCTTATGTTTCCAATAACATTAATTTGTTCCATTAGTTTTAAGCCTGTGAAAATGGAGGGATTATGTAAAAATTGCTCATTTCTAAATATTGGCTTGTGCTGAGATCAGAATATGCAAATGTAGTATATTTGAGTTTGCTAATGGGTTTATTTCGTCTGTAGGTCTGAACTACATAGCCATGGGCCACGTCGATGGGCAGGGGCAAGGCATCATTTCTCCTCACAACTTCATGATGGCCTTCAAATCTAAGAAGCAGAAGGACCTGGCTGTGTTGACCAGAGTTCACTGCTGACAGAAGGAGCTGATATGGCTTTGTATTATTACATACTAGTGTAACCTCTGGACTTTGTATTTCTCAAATCTGGACACTTTGTAAGTATGAAAGGGGAGATGGAGAAGTTTAGACATCTCTGGTCAGAATTTGCTTCCAGAATGTCTTGGTATTCAATTGAATTGATTCTTCTTTCAGTGAAATGTTCCCACTGCCACTGGCTGCAGTGCAAACCCAAAAGCATGATCCATCTACCCCATGCTTAACAGTTGGTGAAGGAATCTTTTCGTGAAAGTTGAACCTTGGTAGAACTGCACCCCCACTCCCGAGTCTGATCGGTCACACTGAAGGTTTTTGCAGTCAAATGTAGGACTAAACTTGTGATTGATAGAATTTAAATAACTGTAACTCAGACTACATTTATATATATATTGATTATAATATGATATTATAAACCTGGAAGGCCAGTACTCTCAAACACTTTCAAAATCAGTCACTCCTTCTGTTTTTCATTAATTTATTTCAGCGTACGCCCATGTTCTCGTTCTCTTGACGGATTTTGTTTCTAAATACACTAAGGTTGGTTTTCTTAAAGTGATGGTGTGTGATTCAAACTGATTCATCCTTGATATTGGGGGAGAAAAACCCTTCCCGGATTAATGGGCTGTCCTAATACAGCCCAGAGGTGTTACTATAGAGATGAAAACAGATATTCACATAAAAAATCTTTTGCCAAGGAAGGAAGGAAGGAAGGAAGGGAGGAATACACAAATCATATCAGCAGCCTACCCACAAACCAAACCTAGGATCAGCTTTGGCTTTTACAGATGTATTGCAGTCATTTTCGAGGTTTAGGCAACAGATATGCGTTATGTTTTGAGACGAGCAAAATCATCCGCCAGCAGATCATTTTACAGTCAGAGTGACTTAAACACGCAAAAACGTCCAGAAAAGTTAAGGATCTTATAATGTTCTTCAAACCGTCTCTAAATGAGGGAGGCAGGGTCACGTGGCATTGTGTCTAGCCCACTGGAGGAGCTCTGCTTTAGCTCCATGTGGTGGGTTTGGGTTTTGGAGCTGCCTCACTGCTAGAATTTCGCAATCGCTTCCAGATTCCAGCACCACCACAACGAGTCCCCCTGGGTTGGACTCGGGCACGCTCAAGTATCAGTGGCAGTGAGGAATGTGAAAGTGTTCCTGATGATCCGTTTCCGAAAGCTGAGAAATGGCTTAACCAGCTATTATAGGCTGACGTTAACAGTGTGCTAAAATACAGGGTATCTGATTGCTGTTTATGACTTACACCTGGCTTCCAACATCTGAATAGAACATTCATAAAGATCATAAAGCATAACTCCTCGTGGACACCAACTCATTCAGGCAATGATCTGATTAGCCATCCGTGTGGCAGCAGTGTAATGCATAAAATCATACCAGTAAATTCTGGTTTAGGGGCTCCAAGTGATACGAAGATCACAGGTCCAAATCCTGGGTCGTGCTGCTTGCCATTAGCACCTGGAGTTCGAGGCGTCTGTTAGTCGTTGTATCCAGACGCAGTAGCGATGCAATGGCAGCAGTTCAAAACGAGATGGTGACTTGTTTCACATGTATCAGAGGACACAGGGGACACCCTCCTATCATTGCATGTGATGGGGGAGAGTCTCTAGAGCAGGGGTCACCAACCCTGGTCCTGGAGAGTGACCTTCCTGTAGGTTTCAATCCAACACACCCCTGTTCAGACAATCAAGAACTTTTGAAGACTTGGACCAGATAAGGTGGATTAGTGTGAATTTGAAGCCTGCAGGAAGCAGGGTTGGTGACCCCTGCTCTAGAGTGACTCAGACGGGTGGAATAAGGACAGAGAAGGCTGTATTAAGGCTGAGGCTGCAGTGGACACAGGCTCACCAACTCTTGAAGACTGTAGAAGGTCTGGTCTGATGAGTCTGGAGTTCAGCTGAGGAACACAGATAGTAAGATCAGAATTCGGTGTGAACAGTCCAGACTGTTGGAGGTGATCTCATGTGTTGGAGATGTTTTATTGGCTTGTTAATATCGTAGACTGTATATAAGAGTGAATGGAATGTCCCAGTCCCCTCCCATTATGAGGTTTTTAAGACAAAAGACCAAATTGTTTGCACTTGCATCTTATCTCTATACCTGGAATGCACACAGCGAATGAACTTGATTTTCCTCAGAATCAAGATTTTCCTCAAATCAGTTACTACAGCAAGAGCTCAGTTTCTCAGGACAATGTTTTGCCATTTATTGCTTTTAAAAATCCGCACAATATCAGACAGTCGTTAGTTGTCTATGAAAAACATGAATACAGTTATGTGAAAAAAAAAACCATTAAAACTTGAGTGAGGTTTCAGAATTTACACAACACAAAAAAGTCAAAGAATTTTAATTTGAGTTGTTACTGACCATGTGCATCCCTTCATGACCACAGTTTACCATCTTCTAATCGCTACCTCATGCATGACAGTGCAATCTCTCAAACTGGTTTCATGAAAATGACAAAGAGTTCAGTGTTCTGCAGTGACGTCCCCAGTCACAGGATCACGAATAAGCACATCGATATGGTCCAGGACCATAGAACGTTCCCAATCTCTTGTGGATTCCATAAGTTTATTGTTATCCAAGCTCAAATCTGAGGAATTGTATTGTGGTATTTCATATTTCAGATGATTAGACATTTACAGGCCAGCTTTATTTGACAGGTTTAGCTTAATGACTCATTGGAAAGCAAACATTTACAAATGTTAACCCATGTTTAACACCTGGATGTGTATTATGTTGTAAGCAAAAAAAAAAATGAAATGATTAGTGGACATGTCCTTGTTCCAGCAGTGATTATATTTCATAAAAAGCCATAAGATAATAGAATATGGAGATTTGAGAAGAAGGTCCATGGAATCACTGCACCCCAAAATGCTCCTGGTGCCTAATAATGAATACGAGGGTCTGAAAGCATTTCTTAGCATTTCAGGGTGAAGGATTCCACAAACCAGGACAGGAAAGAATGGGATGAACATTAGTCATGTGAGAGAAGGACCAGATGGAGGATGGAGAAAGATCTGGAAGGTGACCAGACTGAGGGGCAAGAGGACAGAGAGAGTACCATGGTCAATGCTCTACTTTATTCATGCTCCTTCCCATCAAACATGCAAAAACTGTCATCACCATCTTTGGGTTAACCTCTACGAGGTCGTCGGGCAGGGCATAAACCTTGGCTCCAATTTTACGAGACATCGAGATGGCATACCTGTCAGAGAGAGAGAGAGGGTGAGTGAGAGTCATTATGTTCTATAATATTAGTTGAGAATGGAACTTCTAGGCTAACATTATTTACAATCACTGGACTGCCATCAAATTTAAATAGTAACCTTCAATTCCGATGTTTCTACGACATATTTTGAACAATAGAGAACTATAGAGTGCTGTCTCTCTGGAAACCAAACCATTTCCCCATAAATGCTCGCACTCATTTTGTTTTCAAGGTAAATTATACAGAGATGATAAACCGTGTAGAAGATGTGGTTTTTTGGTTGAATGTAAGCTTTCGGTTGAAATGTTGGTGTCCCGATGCTAAAGGTTTTCCAAAAGTTTTCCCAGTCCTAATGTTCCAGTAAGTCTAGCTCCGAATTTTAGCTAATCAGGTCACTCCTCTTCCTTCTGTGGACAGTAATTCACTACATTCAGAGCTGGGGGTCGATTTCAGACAGGGCTTCTGTGACAGATCTCTATCTATTTGATTCATGATCTGCAGGTGAGGAACCTTACTTTGCGTTGTTCAGTTTATCCTCAGCGCTCATGTCTCCTCTCTTCACCATCTCGCTCTTGATGGCACCGGGCGCAATGGTATCGATCAGATCGATCACTGGCAGGCTGGTGCTGATCGATTTGTCCTGGAAAGGGTGATAGGATTTGGTTATGATGTGACGCTTGAGGATATGATGCTTCAGATTAATAGCCTTTCTTAGATGTATTTATCATCAGAAAAGTGGCTCAGATGCATCCATCACCAGCATACAGGTCTCGCTTTGCCTTGATCTGTATCATTTCGACCTCTAGTCAAGCTTGCGGGGAGGATTTACTGATGAGCTAAGCTGGATTATGCCGGATAGGCCTAATCAGAAATCTTGAAGCATCACTGAACAAATGGGATCAAAGTGAGATCAACGTGCAGCTGCTGTACAGAGTTCAGACAGAGGAGAAAACATATACAGTCATGTGAAAACGTTAGGACAGACCATGAAAACCTTTGGTTAACATATTGAAACATCTCGACGTTTGATCTTCATTTGAACTGTGTTGCCCTGAGAGCAAGAGTTTCCTCCTTGCTTCCCTCCAATGAACTACAAATTTGTTTTGTCTTCTTCTGATGGTAGATGCTGCACTTTGATGCATCAGCTCTAACAGGAGTTACCTGTAGGTTCCATGATGACATTTTAGGATTGTTGGAGACCTCTTTACTCATCTTGTGGTCTTGCTCTTGGTCTGAACTTGCTGGGACAGCCTAACCTGGCCATGTCACCAGTTGTTTTTAATGTTCTCCACTTGTAAATTATTTTCGGGACAGTGGAACGGCTGATTTCTAATTGTTCTGAGATCTCATCTGTATCTACACTCTTCTTTGAAGGCCTCAGAGAGCTCTTTGGAGTTTTTCATGGTGGGTCCTTACTTTCTCACATGAGTAAGACGAGCCAGAACCTCTTACCTTAAAGCTCTTGATAAACGAGTCTTTTTGACCTTTCTGTAAAGTGCTGTTCACCCATTCGATTATGATTTGGTCGTTAACTTTCTCTCCATCGCCGATGTCTGACAGAACTTTGACTGTGTACCTGCAGGCAAAAAATAGTGATGGCTAAACTGCCCAGATGATATTTTCAGACGCAGATGTCATTCCTTATTTTAATGAAATTTAATTTTAGTGCTGCAATAGAAGAACCAATTTTAGAGATGAGAAGATGTGTGAATGAGAAGAACATTTTAAAAGTCTAAAGAACCTTCAGTTCATTCTGAAAGCTGAATGTCATGTATACAAACCTCTATCATTTCTAATCTTTATGGAACCAAAAGTGGTTCTTCTATGGTATCACTCCATAAAATCATGTGTTGTTCACTCTTCCCTTATATATAGTAATTATGCAGAGCATAACACCACAACTCATTAAACTCCACCCACTCACTGCACAGCCTGCAGGTCCTTCTCCAGCTCCTTACACACACCATGACATTAAACACCACTCACTCACCGCACAGCCTGCAGCTCCTTCTCCAGCTCCTTACACACACCATCACATTAAACTCCACCCACTCACTGCACAGCCTGCAGCTCCTTCTCCAGCTCTTCACACACACCAACACATTAAACACCACTCACTCCCCGCACAGACTGCAGCTCCTTCTCCAGCTCCTTACACACACCAACACATTAAACTCCACCCACTCACTGCACAGACTGCAGCTCCAACATTGCTCTGTATCACAATGTGTTGCTAGACAACTCATATTAGCAAATACAAGAGCTTAGATGAAGTGCAGTTTTTAACATTAGAGCTAAAACCAGTTTGGACATTGCACTGGGAGTGTGGTTTTCCACATTTTCACAACTGATCAATTAGCACTAATAATGAAGTGTTGGCTGTATGATGAACAGGGGACTAGATTGTTCTAAAATGACTGAAAAGCTGTGCAAAATGAAGAGTAATAATACCAGTTAATCCCAAGATCAGAAATGCTATTTGATTCACAGAGCAGATATAATTCAGCTATACAACTGTAACAACATCTTACACATAACTGTATAACAATTATTAATATGATGGTGTTATGAAGTACCTTCTCATTAGTTGCCACACCAGTGCCAGGGTGTGCATGGGGCTGCCCTCATTGATATTTTCTCCTCCGATCCCCACCAGAGAAAATTTTGCTTCCCTTTTTCCCAGCTCTACAGCATAATTACAGTTCTCAAGCTGCAAACACAGCAATGAAATAGCATCCATTATGCAACATGACTGGAGCACCTATTTATACACCACCTTCACAGCATTTGAAATGCAGAACCTGCATTCTCTTCTAATACATGACAACAAACATCTAAATCATCTCTGTGGCCTGGTCCTGATCCTTCTCTCAGCTAATAAATACTGGTATTATCCTGTTGAGGAAGCTACAGCAAAGTTAGGACACCTCATGAAATCCTTCGGCTAACATTTATTTTAGCATGTTTATAAACATATCATAACCATTGAGGGATGGAGGTGATCTAACTAAACATACATCTGAAGAATTGTCTTTTGCGATTTTCTTTTGAGGAACAAGTTAGGACACTGCCTTAAAATGTGTAAATTTAGAATCAGGTGCAGAACGTCAGCTGTGAATGATTAGACAATCCTTAGAACATACTTGGAGGAGCCTGTCTTATTTAAATATCAGACATTAGTTTGGTTTGCTCTTGATTGTTGAAGTAAGTGATCCAGAGAGCTCTCTGATGCCTTCAGATAGAAGGTTGTAGATGCAGATGAGTCTGGGAAGGGATTTAAAAATCTCGAAACAATTCAAAATCAGCCGTTCCACTGTCCGAAAAATTATTTACTAGTGGAGAACATTTGAGACATGGCCAAATCAAGCCGTCCAAGTAAGTTTAGACCAAGAGCAGACCATAAGATCCATAAAAAAAAGTCTCAATCCTAGAGTCAGCATGGGGCCTACAAACATCTCTCCCAACAGTTGATGTCAAAGTGCAGCATCTACCATCAGAAAGAGAAGAAACAAGATTTTCATGGGAGGTGTTCAAGGAGGAAAAAAAATCAGGGGAAGACTAAAGTTTATCAGAGAACTTCTAGACAAAGAGCAGGTCTTCTGAAACTCCAAATTTGAATTATTTGCGGACAATAACAGAAGACACACAGCATTTCAGCTGTGTAAAGCTTGAGGATGGAAGTATCATTGTTTAGGGCTGGAGATCTCTCCATCATAGAAACCACTATGAACTCTTTATTGTATCAGAAGGGACTTGAGGAGAATGTTAGACTGACACTGAAACATCACAGCTGAATTCCGCATGGAGGAGTAGGAAAATCTTTCTTCTATCTGATGTCAGAGACTGGTAGGCTGTTATAGGAAACGTCTAATTGACATTATTTCAGCCAAGGCTGTTAGGGTTTGTTTGCAAACCTCATACTAACTTTTTTCATGTTGGAACCCAGAATTGAATAGGGCGGTCTGTTGACTTTCCTCCAGTCCACAGGGACATGGATCCTCTCATACAGCTGAAGAATGATGAGACCATCCATTAGATCACTGCAAAACAAGCAAGAATACAGCAGTTGCTTAACTTTAATAAGTGTAAAATGATTGTACATGGAATGGTACACTCTGAAACACCAGCAGCAGTAGACAAGGATGTTTATAATAATTTGTTCTTCAAAATATGTTCCACTCATCCAAAAAAAAATAGAAAAACCCAGAATTTCCTTCATTATTTTTGTTATTTATGTATGTGTCAGGATTGTCCCTTCTCATGACTTTTATTCTGAAATTTGAACAGTGTGAGCAAAAACAAAAGAGAGCAAACAGCCCCTCCTTATTCATTTTCTTCTGTAAACCAATATCGGTGACATCATTAGCCCCACCCTTGCTGATCAGTCAGAGTCTGCATGCAGGTTGAGCATGGATCACACAGTGATGAGATGGTTAGATAGGTTCTTCTAGTTTGTAATGATATGTGTATCATGTCTGTAGGTTACTCTGATCCTAAGAGTTAACATACCGTGGCTGATCATCCTTGTATATATTATTTTTATGCACCTTTTAAATTTCCCTGCCTTACCTGTAGAGGTGATTGACATATGGACCAACCCCCAGTGAATTCATCCAGTTTCTGAAGGTTCGATTTTCTCGCGATTCCCCTGAAGAAACAGCACATAAACACAGCGTCCAGGTTGAATAGCTTGTGGCCGAGGGTCATAATGTGCTGCCTGTGAAGTAAAAACCTTCACACCACATTTCATTTTCGCTCTGCATTAGCAGACGTAAGGGGAACGTTAATGGAGATCCCACGGCTTCAGACACTGCTGTACAGTTTGTGTGGGAAGTAGTGTGGAACACTGCAGGCTGCTCTTTGCTCACTTCAGTTCATACAATTGCCGCCTCACATGCTGAGCTGCGGCTGTAGGCTTTCAGAGAAAACGGTGCGTTACGTAATTACATACCCACATACAGCAATGCAAACCCCTTTACACAGCTTCTTCAGCGCACAGTGTTGCGTTATGCAAGGCTGTAGTAACCCTCTGGCAAGGTTCAGTAGAAGCAGGATTCCTATAGCGAACCTTTGGCCTGTTGTGAACATTGAGCATCTGCTGCAGGGCCAGAAAGTGTCGTGGTTGGGGAGGGGGTGATGTTACAGTTTCTCCAAATCGATTTAACACATCTCAGCTCTCACGGTTAAGGCCTCAGCATACTTCCTGTGAAAGGAAGTGCCTTTGCGAGCTTACAAGCTCACGTACTCACATTTTGCCTGTCGTGTACACTTTATAAGGCTAAGGTGACCGAAAACAAAGATCACCGTTCTAGCTACGGTGCTTTTTGAATCCAGACAGCAAGGACAGAGCTGTGCAACAGAGGGATATTGTTGCCATTAACATCTCCACTTCGACTCATGAGTGTGAAACAGTCAGAGTGACCACCTCTGTACCGGCTCTGAGAGCTGCTCCTCAAGGTCATCATGTCCACCAATTACTGGCTTTGTCGCATAGCGTCTTCGCCCTCGAGTTCGTCGAACTGCTATTTGCACGACACGCTGAGCGTAGCCTTCGTGCCACGTCTGCCGTTGTTTATTTTCTCATCACCTTCATTGCCAAAGGCAGGCAAACATCATCTCCGCAAGAAGTATGCTGAGGTCTTTATACAGATAGCACCGAAATGCTTTTTGCATGTCACTGGCACAGGAAGGCTAAAAAGGTACAAGCTTTAGGGTGCCCCTGCAGTTGTTGCTGACGAATGCACTGATAATTGTTCTAATTTGAAATGAAATATTGCCCCAAAAAATTTGGAAATAATGTTTTCAACAATATAGGGTGACGACCAGGATTCATGGTGAGTATAACTGGCTCTTCTCTCTTTGGATGGGTTAGTGTTCTCCTCCTAGTGAGTGGAGCTCTAGTAATATTGTGTTTTAGCCAGGGACGTATGTAGAGATCAGCAACACCTGGAGCCAAAGGGTTTCTTCCAGTTGAAGGGGGGCCTTGTTCATTAGACCAGGGACTTGTTTCGGTTTGAAAGGTGGTTGAGGAGGGGTGATGGACTGAGTAACACTGACTCTGTACATGAACAACATCATTGTTCAGAATCTGCCCCCAAATAAAATAGGGATTCTGACGGGTTCTGCAAAAGTGTTGTCGTCCCACGTCCCAAGACGCTTATGACCAACGGTAGCAGCAAGAAGGCAGGACCTAAGCAGATGGGTTTAATCCTGTGAAATCAGCAGGTTATCATCTACATACTCAATCCAAAAAAGTGATTCCAGACATTTAAGCAGAAGTGTTCAGCTTGTGGGAAGGTGCCAATGTCAGGTAATGAACTGGACACACTGCTGCCCACACCTGGGTTACAGGGTATGTAATTAAGTCGCACCAGCCACGGAAACAAAACAATATAAAAGCTTTAAAACTGGAAAACGGGAAGATCCGCTTGTCATCAGTGTAATCATGTGGACAGAGGAGGGAGAGGCAAGAGGAGAGGGTGGCGGCATGCTTCTGAGCATGCAAAGTGAACAGTGTCTTAACACAGTACCTACAATGGCAGGTGTCAAGTCTGGGCAGGAGGGAGATAAGAGAGAGAGAGGAGAGAATGTAAAAACTGAATGCAAAAAGACCTCCTTAATACACTGACATAAATACTGTAAGAAACGCTGGGATATAATCTACCACGTTTTGAGTTTTGGAGTGCAGTCCTAGACCTGTACACTGGATACACTTTCTGATGAATCTGTGCATGAAAATGTCCAAATAGGAATCTCTTTTAACTGTATGTGAGTGAGTATGGACCTCTCGTACTTTTTCACTGGGAACAGTTAGTTGTAACACTGTGTGAAACTACAGGGGTTGGACACTGAAACTGAAACACCTGGTTTTAGACCACAATAATTTTTTAGTATGGTGTAGGGCTCATTTTGTGGCCAATACAGCATCAATTCGTCTTGGGAAGGACATTTTTTGGATACAATCCGGGTTAGAACCCCAACATCCCTTTCAGACAGCTTCCTCTTGCGTCCACAGTTAATCCTGTTGGATGTGGTTGGTCCTTCTTGGTGGTGCTGACGTTACCCTGGATACCGTGGCTCTTGATACATCACAAAGACTTGCTGTCTTGGTCACAGATGTGCCAGCAAGACTTGCACCAACAATTTGTCCTCTTTTGAACTCTGGTATGTCCCCCATAATATTGTGTTCATTGCAATATTTTGAGCAGAACTGTGCTCTTACCTGCTAATTGAACCTTCACACTCTGCTCTTACTGGTGCAGATAATGAAGATTGGCCACCAGGCTGCTCCAGTTTAGCCATGAAACCTCCCACAATACAATGACAGGTGTTTCAATTTCATTGTCCAACCCCTGTACCTCCACCATGTTTAGAGGCTGGGCTTTCCCCTAGCAAGCTCTCACTTTGACCTGTCGATCTGATTCATGTGATTTTATCACATTTAATGTAGTTTAGTAATTCGGTGGTTTTAATTCTACCATTTGTTCTAAAAGTCTATGTTTTTGTATTAGGATGTGTTTTTCAATGAAACAGGTCCTAGTTGGGAGGGTTTGGTAAAACCTCATATAATGCATGGTGACATCATCAAAAAATCAGATAGAAAATTCATTAGATGTAAATATACAAATGAACAATCAAGCTAAAAAGGTCAACTTTTGATTTCAGGTTGACTTTAAGCAACCAGTGCTGCTTGTTCTCCAGTGCTGGATGTTCTGAGGTCTCTCAAACTCTCTGTTAGTGTAGTGTGACTCACCCTCGAGCATGGTGAGGTCGATGCCGTTATCAGTGGGCCTGCTCAGGGCAGGGAACATGTTGAACAAGTTGGCCACGAAGGCCATGTTGAGCTTGTGGTTTCCTGCCACCACATCTTGGGGGGTGACGAACTGCCTACAGTCCAGACGAGCCGCCTGTCTCAGCATTAGCTCTGCCCTCCTCTCGTCATCACGCTCCTTTCAAGAGACACATGTAATGTCCGTGAGCCAGGGGTGTCCAACTTCATCAGACAAAATCATCCAGAGCTCCAGGCCAAGCTTTTTTAAGTTCTCCTTCCCTGCCTCAGCCCTCAGTGAGCCCTGCAGTGTTTAAACACTCCAGCAGCACTGCTGTGTCTGATCCGCTCGTACCAGCGCAACACACACTAACACACCACCACCATGTCAGTGTCACTGCAGTACTGAGAATCACCCACCACCAGGTCCTGTGGGGTCCTAACCATTGAAGATCAGGGTGAAAGGAGGAGAATAAAGTATGCAGAGAAACAGATGAACTACAGTCTTTAATTATAGAACCACAAAGTGCTCCTGTACGATCAGAGGACCTTGGACAGTGAATGGTCATAATGTTATGGTTGATCGATGTATACTACATACTCATATCAGGAAAATCCTGTGTCCCTTTGTTCAGGGTGACTGGAAATGGAGGACAGTCCGACTTTCCTCTACAGCAGACAGCTGTGATGAAGTAACTTATATACTGTACTCTGAAATCAATAAACCCCTGCCCTATAACCCCCTCTCTTTCACTTAGTGCCTTCTAGTGCTCGTCTGAGTGGCAACTGCTCTAAAGCCTCCTTCGCTTTCACTTTGCTATCTCCAGGATCTGAGCCCTGAGGATCAGAAGACTGACCGTTATCTTATCTAAACAAAAGCATGTGATCCAACACTCGGATCGATTAGGTGGAAAGCACTTGGAGTCCATACAGTCAGAGGACCGACCATTGAACACACTCACGTTCAGGCCGGACATGTCAATAGTGATCCGCATCTCGTCGTCTCCGTCTCCTTTTGGGGAGATCTGATCCAGCAGGTGGAAGTAGGCCCTGGAGTCCTGCGAGAAAAACAAACACTATTACGCTCTTGTTTAATCACACGCAATGTTTGAAACACCATCCAGCTGCAATCTGATTAATCTGTCCACTCTTGGGTGAAGTATTCCTCGTGCAGGACAGTTGAACTGGATCAAATGGGAGTTTTATTTGGAATTTTATATGTTTACATGGAAGAAAGGGCCCTGTATTCCCAGGGTTGTATGCTTTTCCAGAGCCTTATGTTGTGTTTATGATATCCAGCATCATAACATCCTTTCTTTCCAGGACATTATGTTTCCATAGCCATGGTGTGTTCCTAGTGTCCTATATGTCCATGTTAGTGAAACATATATACATAGATCCACACTTTGTAGGCAGTTACATGCCGTTTTCTAGGCTTCTTAACTCAGGATCAGAGTAACCTACAGACATGATAATTCACTGTAATCATCTGTCCATGTGTACATGCTCAGCCTGCATGCAGACTCATGCCTGCATGCAGGGGTAGCATAGAGGGGCATAAAGCCCTCCACCATCGAGCTGTGGAGCACCGGATGTGTGTTCTCAGGAATGATGGAGCTTCATTCACTACCTTTGTGATGAGTTGGAGAGTTGGGGGTGAGGTGGGGTGGTGATCATCCCACATCCCAACCTCACTAACGTTCTTGTCACTGAATTCGATCAAATCCTAAAATCTATGGTCCAAAGTATAGTAGAAATATAGTAGAAAGCCTTTCATGGGCAGTAGAGACACCGTAGTACAGTCCTCCCAGTAAAGTAGTGCTAATTAGTGTGTTAATTCATCGCTAGCAGGTATCAAAAAGCATTTGTATGTTAAGTTGGATCATTATTTTAATTGAATCAGTGGATTTTCAAGCTTCTAAGGGAGCGCTGGCCAGTTGGGACGCTCTATGATTTTATAGTAATTTGTCTCTAGCAGCTATAATTCATCCTTGGAGTAAGTTTTTTCCATTGTGTTTAACAGATCAGCTGGATCAAATGTGGGGTTAATTTTTTTTTATAAAGTTCCATATTTTTTAAAATACAGGAATATGCTCCTCGTCTTGACCTTGATCGTTCATAATCTCAGCCAGATCTCAGTTACTGCCTTTGAACTTTGTCTTTAAACTCTACAGCAACAGCTGATTCCACTCACTTAATCAATCAGCCAGTCCTCAAACAGCTGATCACATGAGCTTCTGTTTGTTTGGAATGAAAACCTGCAGCCACATTGGCCGGTTTCTGACCCGGTTTGACACCCACTGTCTCAGGAATTGCAACTGTGCTCTGCAGTCCCCAATCTAAGACAAACCAAGATTGTGTAATTATCTGCAATTCTCTCCACATATAACACTAACAATGTGGTGCAGCTCATCCCGATACAGGAATAACACTTATTTAAATTTTTACATTTGACATCATCACAGTTGTGTCTGGTTTGCAGAGGACATTCACGGAAATTGCCTAGTTTTCCTGCAGCTGGAAATGAGGGAACGAGCTATTTTTGCATGGCTGGTTTAGCCCTTAGCAGGCCCACAGAGAGGCACTGAGGTGAGCTAAATCACTTGGACAGCCAGTATATTTCCCATTACAGAGCTGACAGAACCCTGTATGCTTGACACATGTGTCAAAACACCATGTGATTGTGTGACCCCAATGGCTTCTTTTATAAGGCTTGCAATACTTACAGGGAAAATAGGGCAGTCCAGGCCTGGAAGCGGCATTTAATATGTACTATGTCATCAGTGGGATTTATTTTATGTTTTGTGTACATTTGATTTATATTCTTCTTCAACCACTACTTTATTTAATCCTTCATGCATGGTGTCCACGACATAAATTCAAACGTCCTTTTAAACCACCTGCCATGAAGCACTCTTCCAAACCTCTTACTATGTTGCTAAATAATCATCTTTATTAATAAGTGCTACTCTGAAATATTACATCCTAAACCCATAATGACGGATGACGGAGCTTGTCTTATTTTACCCGTCAGACATTAGTTTGGTTTGCTCTTGATTAATCGAAGCGAGTGGGATCACCATGGTGAGCTCTCTGATGCTTTCAGACAGGTTGTAGGTGCAGATGAGTCTCAGAAGTGGTTTAAAAACATCTCAGGACAATTAGAAAGCACTCTACCATAGAGGCCTGGTTGGTGGAGAGCTGCAGATATGGTTGTCCTTTTGTAAGATTCTGCTCCCTCCACTTTACGGTGGTTCCAACCTTGTTCCATTATAGATGATGGAGCCCACTATGCTCATTGGGACCTTCAATGCAGCCTTCTTTGCAGTTTCTTCTGCACCTTTCTGCAGATCTGTGTCTCGGAGGTCTACTCATTATCCCTTAGAGGATAATTCCTTGGACTTCATGCGCTGTCTGCTGCCTTAACCAGTTTGTTCTGATTGTGCTTTCTTGCTTTTTGTGTTGCATCTGTTGAAGGTTGGATTTTATCTTCATGAGAATGAGTTTCTGCGTTCTCTGATATGAGCTCCACTTATTGCTTTAGCAATTAAAAGAGCTTTGGAATGTCAAACTGTATTTATTTTAGCATAGCAGATTGTGAGGGTTCAGTACATGGAACTGACAGAGCGTGAACCTCAAACACTGCTGTTCCTTCTTCCAAAAACCAATCAGCAGAATCAGAACAGAGCTGGAAAATGAGCCAGTTCCAAAACCCCATGTAACAAAGTGAAGTCTGGGGGCAAACGGGGATCGGTTCCAGAGTAACAACCAATACTAGTCAACACTAACTTGTAGCATCTCCCCTCTCCATACCATCATCCACGTCTTGAAAACAAACTGAAATCCCAGCTGAACCAGACGGGAGCTGAACACAGGGATAAAACTCGCTATTGCGCTGAGAGGACCCAACAACAGGACAGCAGTACTAATTACAGTGTTTTTGTTATGTCCAAAAGTTTGTGGACACCAAAGCTAGTCCCTGTACAGAAGTACTGCCAATAGAATAGGACTCTGTGAAGCAGAAAAACAAATGTGGACTGAGTGTAATGAGTATTTCTCAGCTCAATTCTGGAGCCTTGCACAATTTCAGCTATCTCTTAGAAAGGCTAGAGGCGTAAAACAAATGTTCTTGAATGCAATCAACTTCTACTAGGGAGTGCTTCAAGGCCCACCACTGGAGATACCATGCATTAAACCAGTAAAAAATAATTCAAAAATGAGATATTATAACTGAACTGTGGCTGGAGGAAAGTGGTACCTTGATGTCCTCACTGAAGTTTCTGATTTGTTGCCATCCAGCAGCTTTGAGGTGATAATTGACCCATCGCAGCAGCAGCTCTTCAGGGGTCATGGAAAGAAGGTGGTCCAGTTCCTCAGACTCCCCCAGCAGAGCAATAAGAGCTAACACAGACACACAAACACACACACACACACACATACACACACACACACACACACACACACACACACACACACACACACACACACACACACACACACACACATGCACAGTTCATTAAAACTCTGTATTGGTTTATTGGTTGTGTTTATTGATGGTGTTTATTGGTGAGATAAGGGAACAGTACAGATTGTTTAGGGCAGTTGAGGATTAGGATTAAGAGCAGGATTAAGAAACTCTGGACTGTGGTGCGATTCTGACCTTCATTGCGAGAAAGCTCGATGTCTGCAAAGAGGCCGATCTTAATGATCTGCCAAAGGAGCCCCAGCACTAGGTGGGGGGTCCCAGCTATCATGTCCTGGGCATCTATGTTGACCACTGTACAACCAATGGCTGAGGCTGAATTAAGGGCCAGGATCAAGTTCTCCTGTGAAAGAGGAAGAGGGCACTGATTCAAGGTTATGCAGTAACAGAGGTCATGTTCGAGCTAATAGTTCTAGGTACTACCTAAGTGTTCAACCAGAAGCAGAGAGCCAAATCAAGACTGGAGGAAAGTCCAGACTTACAGTCAATTAAACATCTGTGGAAAGAGCTGAAGACTCCTGAGAGGATTTCCCATGAAGAATGAGATAAAGTGTCCAAATCCATGAACGCTTTGAAAGCTGAGTTAGAAACTTATTCAAGTGGAACTGCAGCTGTAATTGCATTTTCAAAGTGTTGAATAAACGTTCTGAATACTTTTGTGAAGTTTCTAAAAACATATTTTCATATCTCTGGAGACCTGTGGTCTGGAAAGGATTCGGTTTGGGAACCTATGTCAGGGTTCTTCGGGTATGGATGAGAGTGGTTTTCTGATTCTCCACTCAAACTCATCTACTAAACTCGGCAATTAGCCAATCAGATGAGTTGAACCAGGTGAAATCACCAATCCGTACTGACCACCAACCCTCCAGGACCTGAAAGTGCTGCAATTCCCTTTACACCAGTATTTACCAGTGATTAAATGGGAAGATGAAATGTAAATATTGATAAAGAAGACAGACAAATCAATGGTTCAGAAAAGAATTCCTTGGAAATTACAAGATTAGGTGTAAACAGAAGCTGATATATTCCTGAAATGGAGCTTCATGTTTCTTGGAGGAAGCATATGCTAGCCTTCACACTCCCAGCACCAATAGCATCATATTATAGGGGGAGAACTGGGTGGTAGGTGGAACTGGGACAACTATAAGCCCATGCAATGAAAATACACTCCACACCAGTATGGAACCACAACCTGTCTGCACAGTGTCTTGTCCAGATCCACACAAGAACCCTACCATCAGCCTGAAATAATTGGTACCGTGACTCACTGGACCACACTACATGTTGCCAGCCCTCATGAGCCCAGGTGAGGTGCTGTGTCCAGGGTTGGTAATCTTCTTGTTCCATATCCCATGGAAGATAAAGAATGCTGCACTGAACTGCGGGAAATGCATGGAAGTGCAGACAGTTCTAGCCCGACTCTGGCACTTATAGTTACTAAGCACCAGTGGCGATATATTGAATCATAACCCCTTTATTGTGATATAGATCATATCGCTGGGTTCTTCCCAATACACAGCCCTATTTACCAGTCTCCCCCCTACAGTCCCAGGCTGTAAGAGTGTGAGGGTTCTAGGTCTGAGGAGCAGATGCTTACAGTCATGGTGAACGTTGTGCGTTTCTTTGTATTGATGACTCTTTCGTCGATTGTGTCTGGCTGGGAGAGGTTGATCATTTTGCTGTAAATAACAACAACAAATCAATGACACAGCAATCAATAGATAAGCAGCATGCGCTGAAATAGCAGTGAGGTCAATAATGGGATCTGTGGTCCCACAATGGTGTAAGAGAACACACATCTCCACTCATATTACCATAGAAGCATTCCATCCTTCACTGATTTGAACAGACTGTCGGTTTTGGGGTCCATAGGGATGAGATGTTTGCAGTCAGGGTCGTTTGCCAAGGCTTTATTGATCCAGTTCACAAAGGCCACTTTCTCTTCGTCTGAGGGCCAATTCCAACAGAGACAACATTAGCAATAGTCGTGGCAGACTCCGATTACTGTAGAGGGCTGTGCAGAGCCAAGGGCTATAAAATGACTTCATTCATGCACCTCATCACAGCTAATGGGACAGCACCCTGGCTTAACTTTCAGCGGTGCCTAAAATATGGGACTGGGCAACTAAAGAAGGCTATAAATGTTCATAGTGTTTAGGTATGATAAGACTATTAGGAGTTCAAGAGAGTGACTAAAATTGAGTCTTTTTATGTTCTAAACCAATGGTGTTGCTGGCGTGAGCAGACACGGGGTCCTACCAGCATAAGAGTGTTGTGTTCCCTCGCTGGAGATTCCAGACGTTCCTCCGAATGAGTGGATTCCATCTCTCCTGGAAATGGTCTTGCGAAAGGTCTCTCTCACTTCTTTGCTCCTCAGGTCTTGGTATATCTGTGGGATCAAGCACAATAAACAAGGACCTCGAAGTGGGAGAGGATTGTGCATTCTTGGGAAGTAGCAGGAAGGTGTAGTTTGAGACCAATGTTTACCAAGTGTGGGGTCTCAAACTGGATCAACAAGCTGTAGGTGATCTGCAATGGTAAATGGTAATGAGGATGATCTTTGTGAGTCCCCTTTCTGAGGGCCTGGGGGCATCGTGAGACTTCAGGTGCGTCTCAAGGGTCTATGTGTTCGAAGCTCAGTATAACTTATAATGCAGTATAATTATACAAGCTCTTACCGCAACAAACTCCTCAAAGCTGATTTTCTCATCCTTGTTGGTGTCCCCGGCGATGAACTTCTCCGCTATCTCCCGCACCTTGTACCCTGGCAAAGAGAAGCTGGCTTCCCGAAAGAGCTCCTGCAATTCAAAGTCGCTGACAAAGCCGCTGTTATCAATGTCTGCAAGAGGGGCAGAAGGAAGAGCCATGTTGATGAAACAGATCCAATGTTTATTTGATGTATTTGTTGCCCAACCACACTTATCCATCATAAAGATGAATTGTTGTACAGGACGTGCCAGAAGAAGGAAACTGTACCCTTTAATCAGTGAGCTGCTTATTTATTCATTAACCTTGTGTTTTTAAGGTGGTAGTAACTTTATTCTCCTGCAGATACGAATTATTGTGCTATAAATACCTGCGGGGTGTGTGATGGGATTCACAGATTGAGAAGAGGTAGCACAGTGCATTGAAGGTCTTGTTGGATGTGTGGAAAATGGGTCATGCAGCAGATGTTAATGATTGGCTAGAGGAGTGATTGCATTTGGACCAGAGTGCGAAGGATGGAGATGAATTTGCAGGTGTATGGAAGCGTACGCTCGTATGTGTCTAACAAAAACCAGTCTACAGGCAATTCTCCTCAGAATTGGAGAGGGACCACTTCTGAATGCAATCAAATCTTCACATCAATCTTCCTAAATCTAGTAGAAAGTCTTCCCTGTAGAGTGGAGACAGTTACTCCAACAACAGCAGGATAAACTGCTTTAATACCCTTAAATTCAGAAGAAACAATGATTGAAGAGGCGTCCCAATACTTCTGTCACTGTAAGTGCATTTAAGTGTTTTTTTTACATTTTGCTGTCAAAACTATTGTTGACTTCAGGAGTCATATGTTCGGGTAAGTCTTACTTATACAGTTGTGCTTTTCGTATAATCCAGCAAATGCTGTGCAAGCAGATGTTCTCTTACAGGGCGACACAAACTGTTTACTAAACTCAACAGTGTTTATGTGCAGTAAATGTCATGTCTCCTGGGTTCCTGTGAAAGCTGACAATGTTTGACTTATCACATGCACCATCAGGTGATTTCCAGGCTCCTGGCTTCAGAACGCAACTTGGACAGTATGGCGAGATGAGGGTGAGGAAACTGACCGATTTTGTTGAAGGCCTCTCGTAGGTCCTCCAGGTCCTCTCGAGAGATTTGTGTTATGTTGTTCTCCATCCCACACTCCAGCAAGCCTCTCTCACCGTAAAATATAACTGTTACATAAGAGTCCAGAGAGAGAGAGAGAGAGAGAGGGAGAGAGAGAGAGAGAGAGAGAGAGAGAGAGAGAGAGAGAGAGAGAATGAATTCCTGGAAACGAAACCTGTAAATATCATATCATCAGCCAAAAAAGCAGTATATGTGATATACAGGAACCAACGTAACATCTGTTTGATTTGCATCCTTTGTAGTTTTAAAATAACAGAAAAGGGACTGAAGCTAAAGTTTGGACACCACTTAGTATCAGAGCTTGTTGTAGCGGTTGTGACTGTTTCGGTTCTTCATCCATTATTACTATTTCTGTGAGGTTCTCGGGACTGTGAGGGCCATCGTCAAACCTCCAGCTTACTGCTCTTAAGGTACATTGTTTGGGATCATGCTCCTCCTCTTTTCATCTTCAGCTTTCCTTTTACTTTTGTTTTGATGGTGACATGTTTGATGTTTATTTCCAGATTTTGGAATCAATAAAATGTTCCCCCCATGCCACTGGCTGCAACACAAACCCAAAGCATAATCCACCCACCCCCATGCTTAACAGTTGGAGAGGAGTTGACTTCACGATGTTTTCCTCCAAACGTTTTATTTGTACTTTATTCATTTATGAGATGTTTCAAGCTGGTTTATATGTTCATCCGAACATCTCTGAGATTGAATTCTATGGTGAGGACACAGGAAAGTCTTTTCCCCCAATAACTCCATGTTGGTCATTGTAGTGATGGTGTTGCTGGACAGTACGAGAGTGCACTGCCACTCCATAGTCTGATCAGTCTTACTGATGTTCTTTTACAGGCAAGTAGAGGTTTTGATGTGTCTTTCTAGCAATTTTACAAGACGTTCTCTCTGAACGTTAGAGACTTTACATGACCTTCCCCATTTTGGTTTCCTGTCATTTCGTAATTACATTATGAACCCAAGGCAACAGCAACCTTAGAAAAATTGCATTTATTTTATGTGCTAGAGAGCTGCTTAGAGAAGCCCATGTCTACTGATGGGTTCCTCTAAGCAGGAGGGCTGGGCTTGAAATTTGCATCATCTTGCTATAACCCCAACAAACTCTTTAAGGTCTAAGACTTTATGAAGCAGAAATAATTCACTGATCTTGCTTGAAATGTTTAAAAGAACGTTGCACCCCTTTGCCTTTTGGAGACCAGTTCAGGGGCGTGATGTTTTTCAGCTCAGCAGCTCAGCATGTTAAAAATGTAAGGAACCCAATCTAGCTGTCTGTGGATTCACGAAAACACAAAGTAAGCATTTTCTTCAGGCCATTGCAATTTAAATTCAAAAATACAGTGGATGTCCTTAACTTAACACTGTCACAGCAAGGACATGTCACAATTAAGGACATTTTCACTTAAAATGAAAAGACCAGCCCAAACTGTCCCTAGCTGCACAAATGCCTATAAACACTAACCAAAGCACTTCCATTGATTTCAACAAAACTCCAATCCATAGTTAAGCAATTTAACCCGAAATTCCGCTTCCCACTTACGTTTGTCTCCCACTCCCAACCTGATTTATCCGGGATCCAGGATAGTGTGAGAAACAGAAGTAATCCGAGAGTAGGGGTAGACAGGGTGCGACGGTGGGGACAGGTGTGAAGCAAAAGGTAGCACAGTAAGGGAGAAGGAACCTTCGGCCCTGATGAACTCTGTTCCGGGCGAGGCCTTTTCACCCAGTAAGCTGTGCAGTTAACGTTTAATGCACTACACGGATACTGAGTCAGCAAGAACCGCTGGAAACGAGAGGAGCTAAGTGCCCCTTATGGAACTTTACTCTTATACACAACCAGCAGCTCAGAATCACTGTTATAATAATAGTAATAATAAACCACTTCTGGTGCTGATAAAAGGATAAAATGACTCCAAGGTCATTCCACACCACTACATCCAGAGTGTGTGTGCTCATGGAGTTCCATGAAAAGAAACCCAGGTCTAATCTCGCTACCATGCAAAACCTCAAACCTGTGTTCCAGAGTTTAGAAGTTATAGAATTTTAAACATTGGGTTTAAATTTAATTTGAAAACATGAAGTTTTCAGTGCTTGCAGAATAACGGACCTGATTCGAGTTTTTGACCATGATATCAATTTTTTTAATTGATCTCATCATCAAAAAGAGTTGCACCCAGAATCAACCAACTGCAATGACTGTCGAGGAGCATCTTCGGTGACAAACCCTGCTTCTGTCTTAGTGACGTTGAATATGTTACGCTAAAATTAATGTTAGTATTGAAATGCCAGCTACAGATGTTTAGATACATGATCGTCTAGATACATGATCCAGGACTAACTGTGAAGTTCCAGCAGAATTTGTATTTGTTTCTAATAAACTCTGAATATTATATCACTCATAAATGACGTCTCAGGAGTTGAACAATGAATAAAAGAACAATGATTAATAACTGCTCGTTGATTTCTATCAGTGCACATAACTGCTCAGTGTCTGTCATCTGAGTCATCAGGTGCGCCGTGCATTGGCTGCTCTCCATTACGTAGCACGCGCACAAACACAAAGGCCCAGATATCCATCTTCCTTCCTGGATATGAGTGAATGGATGCCACTTCATTGGACACGGTGAGACTCAAATGAACGGAGTGAAAGCAAAGCAGCAACACAAAAGACACTCTATACCAGAGCGCCGCACACTGTGTGGTAATTAGACCTTATCAGTTGGACGGCTGGCTCAGCCCGAATGATGAAGGAACATCACTTTAAAGGTTGCGAGATTGTAAACAGAATCAGACGGAGTGGGTTTGATGAGAAATTATGACCACCTACACTCACTGTCCATTCAATCAGCTCCTCTGTCCACATAGGAGCGTGTTGTAGTTCTATAATTCCAGACTGTAGTTCATCTGTTTCTCTGCAGACTTTATTCTCCTCCTTTCACCCTGATCTTAAATGATCAGGACTCCACAGGACCACCACAGAGCAGCTGTTATGTGGGTGGAGGGTCATTCTCAGCACTGCAGTCACACTGACATGGTGGTGGTGTGTTAGTGTGTGTTGTGCTGGTACGAGTGGATCAGTGTCCACTCACTGTCCACTCTATTAGACACTCCTACCGAGTGTCCCCAAGTGCAGATGCAGTGCTCAGATGACACTGCTCACAGGTCGCTGTTGGCTGTATATTTCTGGTTGGTGGACTGTACTCAGTCATCAGTGTCAACAATGGGTGCAACTTAAAGTAGCGGAATGCATGCATTAGAAGCCGTGTCCACAAATATTTGGACACTGTGGTTCTTCTGTTTCATCACTCAAACAACAACTTGAAGCTCTCAGTTTCAAGTGTTCGCTTCTTATTTTAGGCCGAAAGGATACAAAAATAGAAGAATAGAGCCTAAAACATCCGATAACCCACTGAACAGGCACAGAATGCTGTTTCGGGGCAGGACAGATGGTCTTTGGGGACATTTGTTTACAAGAGGAGAACATGAAAGGTCTAGATGGCACAATACAACACAGACAAGGCAGTTGACAGGTACAAGGCACAAGCAGACAATTGCCTAATACTCTTTGCTCTGGCTGTCATGTACAGTAAAATGCTTTATATATCCAGTCCAGTGTTCCAGTACGAACGTCCAGCCTTTCTAATTACTACTGTCCCCAGAGAAGGCAGTGAGCTAGTGTTGCATATCTAGTGCTCTCAGGGCAGGAATTAACAAGAGAATCAGCAAGGGACCCTCATGCAAGTTTAGAACGAAGGCAAAGTATCTCAGTCTGGAACGAGAACCAGTTTCAAGGGAACAGCTAATACAGTAATACTCTTACCCGACCAGCTGAGTCATGGAATCAAACTCTTAAAGGAGCCTGCAGCACAAGTCTTACCGCTCTCCGGTCTCTTGGCCTCCTGTTTGACATGGAATCTAGGCAACAGTCACCATGTCTCACAACTGCCTTGGGAATTGCATAATGGAGGAGCTCTGTTTGACTCAGCTTTTCTTCTAAAGCTGGAAGAAAAGAACCCTCTCAAAAGAACCCAAAAAGAAAGAGTAGAGCAGACAGGAGTCGAGCAAGCTGCATCAATGGGCCTCCCCAGATGCTGTGTCGATACCCAACCCAGGGCTGGTTGGCTTCTTTAAGAGACCATGGGGCTTTGAATCTCCACCTGCATTATTGATAGCTCTGAAAGGAGGATCAGTTACCACACTGAGTCAAGCCCTTGCTGGAGCAGGAAGCAGTTGAAGTGCGCCATTCCACAAGTCCGCCATTCACCTTGTCCCTCTAGTGATCCATTTTGACCGACCACCTGGTCCACAAGGGAAGGACTTGTCACAAAGGTTACCTGTGTGGTTTGCAACAAGATCCAGGAGGGTTTTCTGAACATGAACTGACAAGAGTGTATGATTTGAGAATTGGCAAGACAAACAAGTTGGGATAATAGGATGCACAGTCTGGGAATGTCTCTTTGGAAACATTTAACCAGTTTCTGGATGACAAAAATCTGTTAAACAAAGAAACAAAACACTGTCGGCAACCATCCAAACCTTGGCCCCGTTATTGGGAGAGCAGAGTGGAATCTCCAGAAATTCCACAGTCAGTCATGGACAGGAATCCCTAACCTCTTTCACACGTGCATGGTAAACAGGGGTTTGCAAAAGTGGCCTCCTGAAATGCAGCTGGTCCTAGAACCAACCATTTAAGCAATGGGTTGTTTAGGTGTAATGACATCTAAATTATGTTATCTGAACAGGACTCTGGGGTTACAATTGTTATTATGGTTAAAAAAATCCCTAAGGACCCACAATGACATATATGTCACAGACCCTTTAAAGGAATGGAAAGTTACTTACAGCTCTGTGTCCCTCACTTTACCTGAATAAATCCCTAAGTGCTGAACATCCTCCATGTGTTACCAGACAGTTTGAGAAAAAGCCAGCTCAGTTTAGAATTGTACGTTGGTTCCAACCCATTTAACCTTTCAAATGCTTTTAACTAAATATGAGATGTTAAAGCCATCATGTCCTGATTTCTAGAACTAAATGATGAAATACAAGTTATTGTGTTAAAAATGTTAATGTCAGACTGTTATAAGAACAAATGGTGATGTTCAACTGGCCGCTTCACAAAGTTACGCAGCAACCTAAACCGGATAAACACAATAGAACAGCAATAGTACTGGATGTCTGCATTGCATAGCATGGACAATTCTCTCTGGCCAATCAGCTCTGCAAAGTACACGATACATTTTAGTATCTACTCAGCTCACTCAGAACAAATATAGAACCCAGTTCCAGGTACCAGGTTAGTAGGTCCAGTGTAGTGTGGGTACCATGCAGTGAAAAAGCTCCATATGTGTTGTGAGTTGGGTTGGTGCAAAAATCTGGACCGTCTTCCCTTTTGGTTCATCAGTTTTATTCCTACCAAGCTGGAACACATCAAGTTCTACTGGTTTAATTACTTGGTCTTAGGTTTCAATAAGTAACCACAATGACGATGCCTCACCCATCAAGGTGCCACTGGGTCTCCTGGTCCAGGAATAGGGCCAGATTCCAGGCCACTGGTTGCTCTCCATAGTCAAGGCTAGTTGAATAAACAGAAGAGCTGTTAAACGATGGCTATGGCATTCTCAGCCTTCTCGCAGCTCAGTGAGCGAGTGAGCGAATGAGCCTGTTCAGCACACTCTTACCTCAGCAGTGTGACCAGCTCAAACTTTGGCACATGGCTTCTGTCCAGCCTAATGCAGTGCTAAAATGGACCACTTATGACCCTGTAATCCCCTCTGGATATGAATCAGGTCTTTCTCCTTTATACATCTTCCTCACGAGCATGAGAATAGTCGCACATTTAGCCTAGTATGTGTTTATTTACAAATTTACAAACATTACAATAAATAAAAATAAACAACAGATGCGGGTTTTCATGTTAGATTAACCCCTTCCAATGCTCCTCTAGAGTTCCCATCCTCCGCCTTTATCTAATCAGTGCTCCATTAATATAAATCACATTCAACCTGTACTGGTTTATGTTGGTCTGGTGTTGTTCTAGTGCTGGTTGTCCTGTGTTCAAACACAACTTATGCTGGGTTATTCTGGTCTGGTAAGGGTCTGGTGCTGACTGACCATCATACCATGTTCAAAAAACCCACCATTTGCTGGTCTGGTACTGGTCTGGTGCTGGCGCTGTGCTGACTGACCATCATGCTCATGTTCAAAACACAAGATTTGCTGATTTATACTGGTTTGGTGCTGGCCTGGTGCTGACTGACCAACAATCCATGTTCGAAACACAACATTTGCTGCTTCATGCTGGTTTGCTGCTGGTTGACCATCAAACCAGTGTTCAAAATACAAAAAAAAACATGGTTTATGCTTGTCTGGTACTGGTCTGGTGCTTTTCGGTTGCTGGCTGACCAGCATACTCATGTTCAAAGCACACCATTTGCTGGTTCATGCTGGTCTGGTTCTAGTCAGCCATCATACCAGTGTTCAAAACGCAACATTTGCAGGTTTATGCTGGTCTGGCACCGGTCTGGTGCTGACCTGATGCTGGTTGACCAGCATAGCCATGTTTGAAACCTAACATTTGCTGGTGTGTGGTGCTGGTCTGGTCTGTTGTGTTTCAGTAGTGTTTTTTTTAATGCAACATCCGTTGGTTTATGCTGGTTTATGAAATTTATAATCATAATGGCTTTTTCTTTTGCACGCAGTAATGAGGATTTCACACATGGGGGCGCCCATGGATAAGGAAAAGCACTCATCAGTCACTGTACTGCAACAAAGGCCTCATAGCTGAACTAATCCCCAGCAATTCTACCTGCAGACCCATTTAGACTACAGTACAAACACACAGGTATTATGAGCAGCTATCTCAGGATCATACACAGAATGTACAGTCTGACTCTAGAGCCTGAGGCCAGGTTGAGGGTGTAGATTTTGCTTGCAGACAAACAGGCCAACTTCAGCTGCGTTTCCCAGGTTTCCAAGCAGAGAACGAGAGCAAGGCTTCCAAATCCTGACGCTTCCGTATAGCAGTACGGATCATTACTGCACTCAATGGAAATCAGTGGTCAGTTTAGTTCTTTCTGGTGTAGACCACTGGTGTAGACCACTTTTCAAGTTCTGTCCTGCTGTAGGGTCCATGGCCTGCTATTACAATCATCACTAAATTAGGGGCCATTGTTTTATAATCATGAAAATGTCAAGTATGAGTTATTCCAGGTCTGTGAACCTTTCCGTTCGATAAACTGCTGGTCAATCGAGAGCTGTGTATTGAGTTGACGTGAATATCAGGTTAGGCAGTGAAATGACGTACGGGTGTAATGTTAAAGTTACAGCTCATGTGTCGGACCATCTGTGTCACACTACTTCACCCACAGCCTTTATAAGTCAGCCTGTTTACCGATAAACTACGGCCCATATCCATCAAAGTGAAAGTCAGAGGGAACTTTCATGTCATTCACACAAACCCACGCAATGCACAGCTGAACGGAGCTGCTTTTCTCGAAGCTCTGATGGACATAAGGGTCCAAAGCTGATTTATCTGGCAACATTAACAGGAGACAGGCGCAAACCGGACACATTTCCACACAAGAACCTCATACCAGCTGTGAAGCATGGGGAGGGACGTGTCATGGTTTGGGGCTGTTTGGCTGCAGCAGGGCCTGGAGAGCTCTCCATAATAGAAACCACAATGAAATCCGTATTGTATCAGAGCGGGGTTGAAGGCTTGAAGAGTGACACTGAAACATCATTGCTATAGCATTGTGTTCATTGCTATTAGCTATTGTTAGATGCATTTTGCATGTGTTTAGTTATATCACCTCCATCTCAGTACAGTTACAATGAAGATCAAATGTCCATATGTTTGAATATGTTAAATATATATCATCATAAATGGATAGAAATGCTGCAAATAGAAATGCTCCAAAATGGCTTTAATTTCTCATATTATACATGAACTTCAGTACAAAATTAAGAGCATTTTAAGATTCTCCTGTAAAGTCTCCATCTTGCTGATGTATGTTTTTCATTGGACACTGATGATTATAGCTCAGCTGTATAAACTGTATTATATTTAATTTCATATACATTAGTATATTAATTTCTGATTGTACTGCAAATTAAATAATGCTATTAATATTTTCATATAGTATGAATGTTGAGAACTGTTTTATTATTATTATTATTATTATTATTATTATATTATTATTATTATTATTATATTTTTATTATATTGTTATTATTATTGTTTTTGTTATTATATTATTATTATTATTATTATTATTATTATATTGTTATTATTATTGTTTTTGTTATTATATTATTATTATTATTATTATTATTATTATATTGTTATTGTTATCGTTAGATGCATTTTGCACACAAACACACATACACACACATAAATATATATATATATATATATAGAGAGAGAGAGAGAGAGAGAGAGAGAGAGAGAGAGATCACAACACACACACACACACACACACACACACACACACACACACACACACACACACACACACACACACACACACATCACAACACACACAACGCACGCACGCAGTACGTCCGACGCTGGCCTTTTTTAATGGACACGGTCTGGACCAATCAGAGTGCTCCGTGACGGGCGCTGCGCCAATCAGCGAGCAGAGGAGGCGGATCCCGGGTTGTTTTGTGTCTGCGCTCTGATTGCGCTCCGTCAGTCTGGAGGAGCTCAGCCGCGCGCGCTCCGGCTTCATCACGACGTTCAGGCTCGGAGGCGCTTCTCTGCCGCCGCCAGGGAGCTGCTGAGGGACGCGGTCTCCTCCTGCCTCAGATGGTCTTTCTGGACATTGCTGGAGACAGACTCTGGAATCCAGAATCCTGACGTTGCCTGTCGTGTTCTTCTACCCCTCCTGCCCCTGAGGACCAGGCCTGAGAGGCTGGAGGCAGTGCATGGGTCTGTCCAGATGCTCTGCCCTGCTCTGGCTGGTGCACAGCACTGCTGCTGGAGTTAGGAGGTTCTAGCACTCTCCAGGCTTCCACTGTCCTAAATGAAAAGCAAACTGTACCAGCTGAAGTTCACACCACCCTGGGAGAAGGATGTGGGCTTTGGGAGAAGGCACAAGATGTATGTGCAAAAACCCCCCAAGATAATCGCCAACCCCGGGGTCGTCATGAAGGTCCTACGCCGCAAGAAGATTTTCATCTTCCTCGCCTATTTCCTGCTGCTGGCTCTGACCATGCTCAACCTGGCAAACTACCGGTGGGCCAAGGAACCACCTCAGTGCAACCAGGAGGTGCAGAGTGGCAGGTTCCAAAGCACCCCAGACATCAGGTCTCTCTTCAAGGATCCGCCGACCAGGCCCAGGCAGCTTGTGTACGTGCTGACCACTTGGCGCTCCGGCTCGTCCTTTTTCGGAGAGCTCTTCAACCAGGACCCGGACGTTTTCTTCCTGTACGAACCCATGTGGCACATCTGGCAGAAGCTCTACCCTGGTGATGCTGTGTCACTGCAGGGTGCGGCCCGGGACATGCTGAACTCACTTTACAGATGTGATTTCTCTGTGTTCAGCTTGTACACCACGCCACCAGGCAAGAACGTCTCGACGCTGGGGATTTTTGGCTCTGTGTACAACAAGGTCATCTGCTCCTATCCCCTCTGCCCGGCCTACAGGAAAAATGTGATTGGCATGGTGGACGAGAATGTTTGCAAGAAGTGCCCTTCACACAGAATAGAAATCCTAGAAGAGCAGTGTCTGAAATACGACACCATCGTAATAAAGGGGGTGCGCATTTTGGACATAAACATCCTCGGCCCACTGATGGAGGACCCCTCACTCGACTTGAAAGTGATCCACCTTGTCCGGGACCCTCGGGCCGTGGCCAACTCGAAGATCAAATCCAAGCATGGCCTAATCCGCGAGAACATGCAGGTGGTGCGCAGCCGAGACCCAAAGGTCCGCCATCCAGTCCAGGTGGACCTGAAGCAAAACCGAAAGGACAGCACAGACTACCACTCAGTCAGCTCCATGGAGGTGACCTGTGATTACATGTACAAAACCCTGAAGACTGCCCTCAACCCTCCCAGCTGGCTCAAGGGGAAGTACCTGACGGTGCGCTACGAGGACCTGGTGGACAACCCGGTTAAGACCTTGCGCAACGTTCACCAGTTCTTAAACCTGACCACAAATCGTGACTTAGAAGCATTCGCCATGAACATGACCAGCGGAAATGGTGACATTTCTCAGCCGTTCTTGGTGTCGTCCAGGAACGCCACCAAAGCTGCCCATGCATGGAGGACTGTGCTCAGCTACCAGCAGATTCGACTGGCGGAACAGTATTGTGGCCCGGCCATGTCCCTCCTCGGGTACAAGCAGGTTCGTTCGCCGGCCGAGGCCAAAGACCTGAGCAAGTCTTTAATGACGAGACTCAGGGTTTGACGCTCTGGTGCCACCAAAGACTGGAAGTGAGCCTGCTGTGGTTTATAAAGAAGGTGTTGCTCACCTTTATTGCTTATTGATGGACATTTGTGAGGACTGCTGCTACTGGAGCATGCTAGACCAAATAAGAAAACGAAAAAGTACCCCGTGTACAGTGTCTTGTTGACTTTTTAACCAATGCCAAGACGTTAACCCAGAGTGCACGCTAGCACTCAACAGTTAAGAGTCAATGTGTTTGATGCTGTAAAAGCAATTTGGGTTCAGTCAGATGATTCTAATAGCTTAGTCCTGTCCAACAGAGCTTTACCATGGTTATGAGGAGACTGTGGGCCAGCGTCCCAGACTTTGAGTCTAAATCCAAATTCGGTTCACCGTTGGCACTTCAGGTTGGCCCAAGACTAGGCTGTGTCCAGGATGACGGCTGCAGGAGGGTCTAGGTGACTGATAAAGTTAGATAACAAGATAATTTTATTATCCAGAATCCTCTTCAATCTGCTAATGAGAAGATTAAAACTGATAACTGCTAAAACGAACGTCAATAGATAAGTATAACTTTCTGAATTCCTTTAATAAAGCCTGTGAAATAACTTTAGTTGAGTAGGTTATATTTAAAGTCACACCGTATTGTACAAATGATTGCTGTACATAAAAACGTTACCAATAACATTAATACTGTGAGTGGTTCCAAGCTTTTGGACACTCGTTTTGGTCTCGTAATACGAACAGCGGGGCTCGTTTAAGCAGATCGCTCCGTACGTCCAGCTTGTTGCTGTATTTGCTTCAGCCTCGCTTTGACTTTGAAAGCTACTGATTGTGGTTTGTAGGCTCGCAGTCCTTCTCAGCCTTAATCCAGAGTTATCTGAAGTGTTAAAATAGCTGAGTCCACCTTTCTGAAAGTGTCCACCTCTTGTCCCTTTGCTTGGCCTGCAGGAACACAGCAGAACCAGGCTCCTGTCCTCTTGATATGAAGTATTTTTAGGAATGTTTTGTACAAATGTTGGAATTTCTGACTTTTCAGGCGGAAAAAGGGTTCATGTCCATGTTCTTTTATTGATAAAAGTGCCTTGACCGGATGGTTTGTGAGCTGTAAGAGTTTTGGAAGGGTACTCCACCAGGTTCTGCATAATTGTATGGATAGGATGTAAACAAAGCCATTCAGAGTGGTGTGAAACATTTCATTCTAGAGAACCTGAGAAGGTGAGAATGGTTCACAGTGGTGATGAAGAGTTTAATGCCTCTAAAATCTCCCTCACAGAAGTGCGTCTGCAGTAAAATGGTTAAGAGTACAATACACGATGTTTGAAAGATCCCAGGGTTGAATGTGGCGGTCTGTCGTTCAACGTTGATTCAACCACGAGCACGATGTTCATTCAACAGATTGGCTGACCTTTCAATGTTAAAATGCGGCTGAGGTTTTTGCTTCAACACTGGAAAAACATCGAAAACAACATTTAATGTAAGCGGGTTGTGACAAGGTTCACAATACACTTCAAATCAACCTTTAAATAGGGCTGGGCGATATGGCTAAAAAGCCGTATCATCGATATGATACGAAATAATTTATGCTGAAAAGTTTAATGTATAAGGTTAAAGTATCAGTATTTAATGGTAACCATAGAAACAGCATGCTGTGTATTTAAACAGTAGACTTCAGTCGTTTGAACATGACCATACTTTGTAGAGCGTCGTCCCTCCAGAAACCAAACCATTTCAAGGTTCAAGGCTTTTTTATTATCGTTACATCTATAGTACAGTACAGGTACACAGTGCAATGAAATTAAATTATGGTGCAACACAGAATAAAGCAACATAAAGTGCAAACACTACAATAAATCTGCATGATAGAGATGGCAAATTATAATATGGCCACTGTTTGTATCGTGTTCAAAATATATTTCGACATTTATAATATATTGTCCAGCCCTAAATGATATGAGGTTCAAATATTAGTTCATTAAAACAATGTTACGATATCGACATTTATTCATTTTTCCAAATCAAAACATAAGTCAGCAGTGATTCAACAGTGAATAAAGGGTGAAATGCCAGGTTGGGAATATTCTACCGTAGTTTGGAGATAAATGTTTGGCTCAAAGGAAATTCTAATTTAAATTTTTTTTTTGCTACCAGTGAAGGGGGCGCTGTAACGCACCGTAAAAAAGATAGGGGAGCTGAAATAGATTAGAATTATTTAAACTTGCCTCAATAACCCACATCACATTGAGTTATGAAACACAATTTACTGTGTGAGAGATTGTTAAATAGAAGTTTTGTCAGTCGTGGCAGAAGGTTATACACAGAACATTGTACTGCAAAGAAGTCCTAAAAGAATTCGACGCTATTTTACTCTCAACAACCAAACATCTAAAACTCGGAAGACACATGGTGGCGGTAGCTTCACTGGTGGGTTTGGCTAGTAAATAAAATGTCTGTTTTCTTTGTTTTTATATTTGTAGTCATGTCGATTCCTTGTTCCGCTAATATCTTTCATCACTGTACCAACATTTCACTTCAGACCACACTGACTTGTTTACATCTGTTGCATTTTGAATTATGCAGATTTTCTTTACATGGTGGAATTCCCCTTTTTTAATGTTTATTTTTTGTTTCACGCAAAGGCATTTGTTTGTTTTCTCAGTGGTCACATTAAAAGTTCAAGTGAATCTGCTTTCTGGAAAAGCTTTCTTTACAAAGCCGCAAAACACGTTTTAACCGCGGCAAAATGACGAAAGCCTGCATGCAGAAATAAATGCATCACCTGTCAGCTTTTCATTCTTTTGGTTTTCCTGAAGACATGCATTGTCCTTCTGTGTTTCCTAGTTTCATATTGACATTCCTTGGCAAAGAGTTTGCATTCTGCACAAGCGTATTATCTTACCAGAGACTTTCCCCTTCAGCAGAACAGAATGCTGATCTAAATACAGGCACAGTGTCTGCTTAACAGATTTATATCCGCATCTGATCTGGGGTTTTCTGCGTCTGCTGTCTAAAGCTGGCATCAGATTAATGTGTCACTAATCTTCTCAAGGTGGGCTATCTGTTACACATCACAGAGAGCGTTTTTATATTTATTTATTTCTTTATTTTTCAGATTATACTCACTGAAGGTTACACTGGAAGTAAGGTAGACTGATACTTGATAGATGAAATTCATAATTCAGTGCTTGACAGGGGACTTTTAATTTGAAGCTTTTTACAAAACAGCAAAAGAAACAAAAAAACAAACAAAAAAAAACGCGAGCACTTATCGGTACTGATAAGGTCGGCCAACTGCTGGTCCATTCTCGGCCTACACGAATATTGTTCTGTGTTCAAGATTCAATTTAAAAGAGACTTTTATTTTAGAAAACATTTGTAACAATTATAATGATGATCATTTATGACCTTATTATGATTATTGTTTATAGGCAAATATGAACAGCTGCGAAGAAAAAGTGACCAGGTCTGAAATAAACCTGGAAATGATGGTGTTTTGGATTAAATTGAATTTACTTGATCTAACAGTAAAATATAAATGCAACACAAACAAACTGCTAAGTAAACACACTTGTTATTAAGAAAAAAAAACAGCTAAAACATTGCCTCATACTAATGTGCTAATGTTCCAGTTTTACTTCATTAGAATTTAATGTGAGTGTAAATTTGTCTCTATATGGACCGAAGCCACTGGACCTCTGGGAATTTTGTCCTGCGTACAAGATCTAACACATTTTTAATCTCATAAAAACAGATTTTAAATGTGCAGAGACTTATTCTGTAAAAAGAACTGGACACAAATATTTCAAACAACTGCAAGGGCAAATGTTTTTATCATGTTATTATTAAAATTATTCACTAAGTGAGACAGTAAACACTAGTACAAGACTAAACAAGAGTAAAACACTAACAAAACAGTAGTAAAACACAAAATACTAGCAAAACACAAAGACAATAGCAGTAAAGCGCTAAAAAAAGACTAATAAAACAGCAAAGCACTAGTAGAACATTAAATAAACACTAGTAAAACAGTATCAAAGCACGTGTAAAATATAAATAGACAGTAATTAAACAAAACGAAAATAAAAAGAAGAAAACTATTAAAACAGTAGTAAAGCACTAGTGAAGTTGTAGTAAACACACTAGCTACATGCCACAACTACATGACAACTACATGAACTGCACAGTATCAAGCAGCTGATTGGATGATGCCAGTCCATTATGACATCATCATCATTATTCATTTTAGCAGTAATTTGTTTTATTATTGCTATTGATTCTAAATATAATTTAAATATCGTTTCAGCTCTGCTCTTTTGCAGCATCAGAAAAGAAGAATTCATGTCAGCTTTAGAAATATAAATCACATGGGAGAGGCTGAAGTACTCTCTGGTCGGTTGATGGCAGGCGGTTAGATGTTTGTGCCGTTGTAAACTTAAAAATACCAGTGCTTCAAGTGGTTCTTGGAGCGATGACATAGAAGAACCACTTTTGTTTCCATAAATAACTTTGTTTACAGTACAAATATGTGAGGGTACAAGAACCTTGAGATCAAGTTCTTGAAGCATTGAAAGTGTTCTTCACTCTCCTCAGCGTCATTACAAAAAGGGTTCATTTTAGATCCAAAGACGGTTATTCTATAAAATTACTCAAAATTCTTTAAAATAAACTATATGACAGTTTATTGATACTTATGATACTTTTTCACAGGATTCTAATTCTCTGAGATCCACTATTACAGTTTTTTGTGGTTTCCACCACACCTGCCCTACATGTTTAGGCTTTAACACACCACTTGCAACTCTGAAGGGCTTGCTAATGAGTTAATTAGTTGAATCGGGTGTGTGAGGAGTGGGGTAAACTCTAAAGTATGCAGGTGTGCCTCCAGGAACAGGGATGAGAAACACTGCACAAGTATGTATCTGTAGATCACGAGTCACCAACCCTGCTCCAGGAACGCTACCTTTCTGAGTTTAGGTTCAACCCTAATCCACCTGGTCCAGCTACTTACTGCCTCCAGATGTTCTGGATTGGCTGAACGGAGTTGGATTTGTGTGAGGAAAAGAAAAGCCCACCCAAATATCGCAAAAAGATTGGAAAATTAGAGCCAAAATGTGAAAAAGAGTGATAAAAAAAAACGATGTATCAAGCTGTAAGTCATATTGTGTTGGGTGGCTGGTGATTGGACACAACTGGACCAGTGGATGGTCCGATCACAACACAGCTTTTCAGGGGCTGCTCTTCACATTCTGAAATGCTGAATCTGAAGGTTTTCAAGAAGCAGCTTAACACAACACTCTCCCAGGACTGTCTGGTGTGTTTGCACTCTCGGATATAAATCGTCTATGTATTTATATAGTGAGAGTTGGGGTGGTCACTGCTTATCTCTAATCTGCAACCAACGAAGCCATAAAAAGGTGATAAACAGCTGCAAAGAGGATTCTGGTAAGAGCGAAGGGATGCATTGTTACATTATTCCATTCCCCTTAAAATGTCCCCACAGAAGCCCTCCAATGTCCAAACTAAAGTCACACCCTTGAAAAGGGACGTTTTTTGTGGCGGCAACTCTCAGAAACCCTCAGACCTTGATTCCAAAGCAAGTGCTTTGTCGCCTTTGGGGCCGCAGTGTCAGATATCTGAGTATGGTAACCCACAAAGGTAAGGAGAGTGGAGGTGGTCCTAGGGGACAGTCTGGGCTCTGAGGCTCAGTGGGTTTGTGAAAGTGGTGAAGTGTGTCGGAAGGCCTCTCGGGAGCTGCACAAATAATTAAGAGAAGATAAGAAAAACCTCTTGGCCAGGAATAGAATAGAACAGAAATCACTTCACTTCCTCAGATATGACCATTTTCGAGGTTTTCTCTGGAATTAAAGGTGGAATCGATGCAGGGATGTGGAGCCTCAATGCCTCATTGCGAACCACAGCCAAAACACAGAGCCTATTCACACCATAATGTGTGACGTTGTCTTCCAGTATGTTGCAAACGTAAACAGTGGCCTTATTCACACGCTCCAATACTGCTGGGTTGAAAACAACCCAAATGTCTGGGTCACTACTGGGCAGAACAGCCACAGGGTTCGTCTAAGCAAGACGATCTGGTCATTCAACCCGAGTTTTGGCTCACATGGACTAGAGAACGAGGTTAGTTGTAGCCTACAAATGGACTAGTATGACTTTAATGACATGTCAACTGACATTATTGTGTCTCATGACTTTTGCAACGTCACACGGAAGCAGAAGAATGTGGATTGTGTGGAATGTGTGATTTCTGAGTTACTTCTAGCCAGATGTCACCGGTCAGGAGTATCACACCGGCACAGAGCCCCAGGGCTCAGACTAAGAGGGGTTGAGTATGACCAAGGCAAATGTCCCCTTGTGGTTGTTTTCATTTCATCAACTGTTGGGTTTTGTTTTTCTTGACCATGTTCTTTTTCATTTGTTCAGTGGTGTGGGGATCCTATAGTACAGGACACCCAGGCAAGGAGACATCCCTGCCGTCTGTCAAGATCCTTACGCACCTGCTGGTGGCCTTGGCGCTGTACACTGTGGGTGGTAATGGCTTCAGTCTTATCTGGCCAGTAGAGACAGTTACTCCAACAAAAGCAGGATAAACTTCAGAAGAAACAATGAATGAAGACATATAAACAATGTGAGTGTCCAGAGTGGGAAATAAAATTAAAGTGTTTCTCCAATGGTCTCTGGAGAAATCATGAGTCCTCCAATTTTATTTGCACAAGAAGGCTTGTCAGGATTGGTATTCATATTGGTGTTAGTAACAGGATACTGGATTAACAACAAAGCCAGTGGTTTCATTCATTCTTAGCGGGGACTCTAGAAGCCCTTGGCAACAATGGAGATGTGGAGTGGAAACAGAAGGACCCTGCCTGGGCACCTGATGGCTCTTAGTCTGAAGAGCTGGCAACTGCACTGGCCTCTTGCCATTACCACCTCCCCCATCCCACTATAAATCAGTGGAGTGCACCCGGAGGTGACTGCTGCTCTATCTGCTGCTCGGTGACTGGGTTTAAAAGGCAAGTCAAACATCTTGGCAGTAAACCCAGAGTCAGACAGGTTCTTTCGTTCTGATCTTTTTTCTGAAAGCGACTCTATATATATACGTCCAGGAGATTGCAGACCAGTTGGCATGACCAAGGGCTTTCTTTTGGCCGCTGGTAACTGATCTCAAATGTATTGGATGGAAGTCCATCCCTCCAGGGAACACAGTTTGTACGCAAAGACATCAGACATGGCGACCTTAAGGCCGTATGTTGCTGCACCTTTCTGTGGTGCTCTCGGTGAGTTTATGCAAACTAGGTTTAATAGTTTCCTGTATCAGCGAAGGGAATGCCTTTCAGTAGCTGAATACATGCTTTAGAATGGATGTCTGGGCACCTTCAGATAAGCAGTCGAAAATGTTTGTTCATAAATGAACCAAAATCCATATTGCTGTGTTGCTTCCATATGAGCCTTTCATTGTATGGAGAACCAAAAGTATGGCTTTTAAAGGGGAACCTATTCTCAGTGCCACAGTGTGTGTTTGTTTAACTGCTTGGAACAAGTATTTCAAGCTCTACTAGTCAAATATAATTTCCAAGAATAACACGATGGATATTTTTAGATATCTCTGAAGATTGACAGCGAGAAAGCAGCTCTCATCACAGGAGGCCATGGGTGAACATTCTTTGGTGTGTACTTGTGAAACCGGAGAAAAGTACTGAAACTACGCAGCATGAAGACTGTATCACAATCTAATTCTAAGGCCAGAACCTGTACTGTGGTGAACGTACGGGTACCGTATACCAATCTAACTCAATTAGAAGAGCAGAACCTGTACTATAGTGAACGTACGGGTACCGTATACCAATCTAACTCAATTAAAAGAGCAGAACCTGTACTATAGTGAACGTACGGGTACTGTATCACAATCTAACTCAATTAAAAGATCAGAACCTGTACTATAGTGAACGTACGGGTACCGTATACCAATCTAACTCAATTAGAAGAGCAGAACCTGTACTATAGTGAACGTACGGGTACTGTATCGCAATCTAACTCAATTAAAGAGCAGAACCTGTACTATAGTGAAAGTACAGGTACCGTATCACAATCTAACTCAATTAAAGAGCAGAACCTGTACTATAGTGAACGTACGGGTACTGTATCACAATCTAACTCAATTAAAGAGCAGAACCTGTACTATAGTGAACGTACGGGTACTGTATCGCAATCTAACTCAATTAAAGAGCAGAACCTGTAATATAGTGAAAGTATGGGTACTGTATCACAACCTAACTCAATTAAAGAGCAGAACCTGTACTATAGTGAAAGCATGGGTACTGAGCACAGACATAATCGTTTTTTTGGGTATTTGACGTGCTGATATCTGTGGACATTTGGTGGAACCCAGGCCATTTTTGCTGGTATTAGATGAGTTATAAGGGATGTAAATGAAAGCCTGATACACAGATCATGACAAGACATTCCCTGACTGTGGGAATGTAGTACTGGCAGTGCAAGGCAGGTAAACCAGTGATTACGGAAGACACTGAAATGTGAAACTATTTCTTAATACCACAACGGAAAATACAACATGAACAAATGACTACTTGAAATTCTTGGATCAAGTTTTGCTTGATTGGCAGCCTGGAGGAGCATGCACGCCATTTACACTCCAGTTCTTTACAAAGTAACAACCATCTGCATACTGGCCACCGAGATGAGACGTTGCCACGGTTACGTGGCCAGGGATGGCTGTTGAGCAAAGGAGCAGATGGTGGTCATGTAGACAGTTTGGGGGGGAAAGGCAGGAGATGGGGAGGCTGGGAATGGGTAGAAGGCCTTTGAATAGACTGGCCACAAATGTGAACACAGTGGAGAACCGTGATTATTATCTAGACCTGCAGTGGAAGTACAACGTTTCAGAACCTTCTGTTTAATCCCAGTGACATATCTGGAACTTTTTTATCTAGGGCTTTTGGTGTTGTGGTGAAAGTGGCTCCACCCACTGAAAATTAGAATGATAAGGTATGCGGTGTAATAAATCATGGTAACCTCAGGCAGTTTGAGATGAAGCTGTGATTATGATTAAATTCCATGATGCTAAATGTTCAGGAAAGCTTCTGTAACAGTTATTGAAGGTTATTCGTCTCAATAACTGATGATAACTGTAGTCTGATCTGATCAATATTCATTGATCTACACATTCAAAAGTGGTGTCTCTCAGTACGGTGTCGGGTTTAACGCAACATGCCAGACGTCTCCGCATGGAGTTGTAGAGGTTCCTAATGGTGTCCTGTGATGATCCATCCCATGCAGCTTGAATGTTCTCACTCAGTTCTGCAGATGGTGTGGTAGGGGTGGAGTGTTGATAGAGTGTCCAGCAGCATTCCACACATTTTCATTCAGGGATAGATCTGGAGATGCCACTGATAGAATAGCCTACAGATGAATTCATTGGTCGTCTCCAACAAGACAAAGCTTCATCAGTGAAGACGACCTGCTGCCATTCTGACTGACTCCAGGACAGTCTGGCACCACACCATTACAGTCTTTGCTTTGGACTTTGCTCAAATCCCAGTTTAAATGCTTCTAGTGCATGTTTACTGCTCTGTCCATCGGACATCGGGCATGTGTGACTGTCTACTTTAAATATTCTTCAGTAAATAAAAGGATGTCGAACTACGAAAAACTAGGGTTCTAAAGAACTTCTTCACTATTTAAGGTGGACTGAAGGTAAAAGAAGCCAACTTAACAATTTATTCTCCACCTTGCAGCTTTGTGTCACCTTATATGGTGCAGCAGTGTATTTGTGGGGCCTTATGCAACAGGTGAACAGAGCATGCGTGGTGGTCCGAGAGGTGAATATGAAGGTGGACGTGTACCAGTACTGGTTACCAACCACAAGCCTTGTTGCTCCACTGTGCCTAGAACAAAAACAGTTCTCTGATTGAATATAAACACATCTTTAAAAAAAACCCATCTTTTTCACAATATTTATATTTTTGGAGACGCACTGATCTGTGTGAAGCCTTTGGGTTCAAGAGTGTGAGTATGATTAGAACATCTGTGGCGATATTGGAGCGATAAACCCACCGAGACCCGACTTCGGCATGACTGCATTAAAGCCGAGAGTCCGCCACTCCGCACTGGCATCGCTTCCACTGAACGTGCTCTTGCATCATCTCCTCTCCCGAGATGACCTGAGCCGGAGGTATCATTAGCATAGCTCCTGTCACGAATATGGTAATTTACCTCCACTTAAAACGTGTCCCACGATTAAAAATTCAGGAGAGCCCATTTGACAGAGGACCTGGCGATCTCAAATCCATTGGCTTATGAAAGCAGCCGGATTATTTATTTATCATCCGCAGCCGCAGCTCCGCTTGGTTCTCTGAAAATGATGTTCAAATATTTCCAAAGTGCTCTCAGAGTGATGCCCAGCGCTGATTGTTAATAATGAAGACCCTCTTTGAGAATCCAGCAGAATTACAATGAAATACAAACGGAAAAGAAGTGGAGGAACCCTGGAGAACGGGGGCGAAAGGTGGGCTTTGTTTGGAAACGTGGGAGCCTTGCAGGAGTATGCTGTTTGTAATTAGGCCTTCAAGGTAGCTTTCCTTCCCTCCTTCACACACTGCTGCTCACCATTTCTAATTACACACACACACACACACACACACACACTTGAATGAAGGGGCCACACTAACACTATGATGAAGAAAGAAAACAGCAGTAAAGAAGGACCTTCATGGAAAGATGGTGTGAATGTTTCAGGGTCGGCATCTTTGGGGAATTTGTTGAGAGATGTGGAGCGACGCAGCGTTGAGGTGTGTCTGTAAATGAAAGCTTTACTGAACGCTCTAGCAGGAGACTCAAAGGCCATCCCCCCCTTTTCTCAACCAACCACTTGCCTCCACCTGTCTTTAAAAGGAACACGCCCCTATTGCCGCTGTGGCATGTCTTCCTCCTCTGAGTGTCCAGAGCATCCTATGTGATTGGAGAATTGGCACATAAAATTAATAATATGATAATGAAAAAAATACTGCTCTGTTCATTTTTTTGCACTTCTTTTTCAGCAATGGGTGCAGCTTTAAGGAGCTGAACGCTTTAATTAGAATTTTATATTTTATATATAAGTATTCAGCTAAATAATGAAATACATAAAGTATAGGTCCACTATATATATATCATTTTCATATACTGTAAAACTGTTCTGTATTTCATTATTTAGCTGAATTTAACACAAGTGTCTTGACAAGAAATATCTTGACTAAACAATTTTTTTCCCCAGACATGAGTCAGAGTTGATGGGAATATGGACGGAGCTAAATACAGGACATAAACAGGGAAATAATGTTCAGCCTGGTGGAGACATACCCCAAAAGACTTGCAGCTGTAATCGCAGCAAAAGGTGGTCCAACAAAGGATTGGCTCAGGGGGGCTGAACACAAATGCACACCACGGTTTCCAGATTGTTATTTATTAGTATCTTTGAAAATGATGTCTCATTTTCATAGTTTCACAATTACTGGTTACGTTGTGTTGGTCTGTCCCTGTAAAATCCATTTGAGCTTGTAGGTGTAGCGTGAAGAAATGTGGAAAAGTTAAAGAGTATGAATACTTTCTCAAAGCACTGTCGATGTGGAATCTTAATAATAATAATACATTTCATTTATTTAGCGAATTTCTGGACAGTCAAGGACGCTTGCAGGTCATCACGGTCAAAATCACCCACATCCTCATCCTATCAGGTGGCAGATTTTGTTTGTGGGACTCTCTTGACTTGCATAAGTTCAGCATATGAATTCAACAGCGTGGCTGGCAAATGTGTCCCACATCCTCCTTATCTGACCATCGCACCCACAGTCCCTGCAGAGATCTTCCTCATTTTCATGCAGAACTAAAATGCTGTATGCCTTATCTCAATGAGAAACTAAAAGAGCAATGTAGAAGAGTGGGTAGAACCTGAACTGTGTGTATATTAGGTGCACGGATCAGTCATCACACCTCTGATCACACAGGAGCTCTTTGTGGTTCTATAATTCCAGACTGTAGTTCATCTGTTTCTCTGCAGACTTTATTCTCCTCCTTCCACCCTGATCTTCAATGATCAGGACCCCACAGGACCACTACAGAGCAGCTATGATGTGGGTGGTGGGTCATTCTCAGGGACATTTCAGTCATAGCCTTTGTCTGGTCTCGTTCCATATCAGTCAGTCATGTTTTGTTTGTATCTGATTCTTCTTGTTTCGTTCCTTCTTCTGTTTTATTTTCTAGTTCATTTTGGTTTTGTTGTGTTTTGGTTCACTTAATGAAGAATTTCTGGCACTCATATCCGCCTTTGTCTCTGGGCTGCCACATCAAGACAATATAAATATTGACTTTGTTAGCAGTTATTTAGTCGTCAATCATTTAAACATTCCATTAAAGGAGAAATTGTATTTTAATATTTAAGTATTTTAATTATACATAATTCAAAACATGTGCTTCAATAAAAATGTTGTCCAATCTGACCTATGAGCTATGAGAATGAAGTAACTACAATTTCCACAATTTATTACCTTAATAATTAAAAAAATATTTAAAATTAATTAAAAGATATATAACAAAACAAGTTGCTCATAATTTAACTGGATGCCTTCATTCATGCATTTGTAACAACAATATAACTATTTACAGTCTTTACTCTTTAGAACCCTGGACAAATTATGTGGGATAGTACCGTAGTTTGACATATCTTTATTGGCCAAAACATTTAAAAAGACAACCTGATATTTTCTAGAGATCCTAGGCTGCTCCATTTTTCTTCATTTGAGATTTAAATATTATCAGAATTGATATATTGATCATGTATTGAGCAAAGAAAGAGTGCAAACAGCCCCTCCATTTTCATTTCATTGACTTTAACCCAATGTCATTAGCCCCAATTCAATTGGAAAAGAGTGAACATTAGCTGTTGTCTGATAATCCATCACACAACGATGAACCTGATCCTGAGATATGAACCCTCGAAAACCGCGTTGAACAGCCTGCAAAGTGCGGATCTTGGATTCTAAGACCACGGATTAGATAATGCTTGATTGGCGTGAGTGGAACACGTGAACAGGAACAGGGCTGGGCGGCCTAGTCTGGGTCCAGCCAGACGGAGGTGTGAGTAACAGCATGTGACACACTCCCTTTCTCTCAGGCTCCGTCCTGGCTGACAGGATCTGAGAGGAGTCCTCTGTCATAGAGTGACTGAGTGTAACTGGAGAAAGGACAGGTGAAAGTGTTAGACAGAGACAGAGTAGCATCATGACCCATATTAGATAGACCGGGACGCCTGAACCTGTCCTATGTACTTGTCAAAATGTTACACCTCAGAGTGGACAGTGGTCAGTAACTGTGAGCACCGCAGAACATTCAACACTAGCAATTGTTAGACTTGTGTTACAAAATAGCCAAAACTGTTTTTATCTAATCTCATTGACATCTCTGGCATCCAACCTGCTGCAAACATCTTGGCGAAGATCGTATCCAACTGTACGTGTGAATAGGGGTGGTATGGTGGGTAGGATACCATATGCACAGAAAGCTCATTCATTCTCTTGGAATCATTCTTTCCTGCACCTGTAAGTAATTAAACCTTTTTAACCCACTGTGTTAAGGAGTGTGTTAATCCTCCACATTTAACCCATCCACACACAGAAGACGCACATACACACCAGGGGGCAGTGAGCACGCATGCCCGGAGTGGTGGGCAGCCCTATCCCTACCCCAGGGAGCAGCTGGGGAGTTCAGTGCCTTGATCAAGGGCACTTCAGTCATATCCTGCCAGTTCAGGGATTTGAACCAGCAACCTTCCAGTCACAAGACTGGTTCCCCAACCACCAGACAATGTCTGATTCCCACATTTGAGGAATTTGCAAGGGTCAGCACAACCAGAGTGCAATTGGCAAACCACCTTCATGATCGTGGTATTTAGGTTCATTAAATTTCCGACATATATCAATAGGTGGGCGAGTCTTGGTCTTCCATGAGACATGAGATGTCTTTGACTGTCAACAACCATCAATGTTTACCTTGATCACATGTTCTCGGTGTACTTGGAATAAGTCAAGGAGCATTAGTTACATGAAAGTTATGGCTATGACTGTTGTGGCTGTGACATCAAGGGAATTTGTCCTATAGCTGGGACAAATGAAGATGAATATGTACATTGAATTACTGAAAAGAGTTCTTTAACAATATAACAATAGGATCATTCTTGGAAAGATCTTTAAAGAACCACAGGTTTTTCATCTTAAGGAAAATCAGCCAGAGAGCCGATGGTCCTTATGATATGGTCCAAAGTATTTTTGCTTGTATTGATCCATTGCTTTTACAAGAGAAACCCTGATAAACACCCTTTTTATGTGTTTAATGAAAACATTGCTTCAAACACTACACTCTTTACAAAGGCACCATTGGGTAGTTTGAGTAACTCCAGTAGAACCAAAAGACCAAAACGGTATAAAGAAACTTTTACAGATATGTGAAAAAGTTCGGACACCCCATAAACAACGTTTATTTTCCAGATCAGGATTCATTCGCATGTGGCAGCAAATACTTTTCACAAATATCTTATTTGGAATAATTCGAATAACCTGTTATTATTTTTTGATTCACACTGTGCCAAGAATGTTGATAAAAAACACGAGAATAGGTCAAAAATTCCTAGGACTAGTTCACAAAAGAAAGTTTTGCATCTTATGCACATAAACAAAAAAATCTAATTAGGCACCGGAGGCACCTGAGTAGCACTCGGGAAATCGACCAGCTGACCAAGTTTCATGTCTGCGTGACCGACGGTTTGGTCTGTACAACTCATTTTAAGGCAGAACAAGAATAATGAGCTTATGAGCATTACGTGTTTAAGCCATAATTAGTGCAGAAATGGATGCAGTGAGGTGTTCCCTCCTGGAAACTGGAGATGGGAAACAGATGATCCTCCGATGTTAATAATTCAACATTATAAACCAAGCAGAGCAACTTTGAACAGATCAGCAGTGAGAACTTTCATTTATTCAGATTTCAATATGTACACGTTCTAACACTAAATGTTAAAAACTTTGCATCTCCACTGTGTGGTTTTTTTCATTTGTGACTATGTAAATCTGTCAGCTGTTCTTTACGTTGTGAATGAAAATGCTTGATTTAAAAATTTTATTCAATCACATCATTTTTTTTAGGTTGCACGGCAATAAAAACACTATATATCTAAGAAATGCTGTTGGAAATCAAAAGTGGTTTTAAGCTGTAAACTCTAAACTTTTGGTGATTAATTATTTGTAATGATAAAATTGACAAGGATATTTATTAGCTCATCAAAATACTCAACTGTAGTCCAAATAAAAAATTCAACTTGAATGTCCATTTTTATTGTTGTTTTTATAATTTATAGACAGATAGATAGTATGCAAATAGTGTAAAAACTACACCGTGCGAAAGTGCAATAAATAGCAGAAGTGTGAAGTGTGCTATATATAAATACACGGTGTAAACACTATATACCTGTATGTAAATATATGTATCAGTAAATACACATGTACATGCAGACAGATCATAGAAGGTATAAAAATTATTAATCAAAATATACCACTAATATAAATATGTACGATTATAAATATAGATATGTAATATAAATATGTAGATGTGGAATATAGATATGGAGCACAGACTGTTGTATTGATGTAGAATGTATATATCAGTGTTGTCCCTCAGGACTTTTATTCTGTAATTTGAACACTGTGTGAGCAAAGAAAGACCCAATATCTGGGTCAGAGACGTCATCTGCCCCATGACATCCCAGGAAAATAATTTAGATTTCTCGTTTTTCTTCATCATCAGCTTTCCATATAACAGTCAGACACATGGTGGTGGTAGTTTCACTGGTCACTCTGGATAGTAAATGAAAGGTCCTCCGTAAGGCAGAGAATTATTAGAGGAATGTTATGATAAACAAAACAGAGGATGCATGAGGAAATGTCTCCTCTATGAAAACTCCCTTTAATAAGCACATCGAGAAAAACCCTGATTTTGGCACGGCGTCCACATCGCGATACATTCCGCGGATGCCTTCGGCTGTTTTGTGTCCCAGTCTTTGTTCATGAAAAAGCTCAGCGCATTCCTTCTGGTTGTCACTTCCAGAAAAAACAAGGGTTTGTTTCTTCCGTCAAAGAAACAATAAAAAACGTGTCTGAAACGAGACGCTGTCTGGTCATCAGTTCTTAGTTGGGAGTGTTGCCGAGTCGGCAGAGACAGCAGAGTATTTTCTGGAGACATAAAATTAGATCATGCAGAATGTAAGTGATACGCCTTTTGTGATTAATGAAAAGGAACAGGGGACCCCCTCCCCTTTTTGACCAAGCCCCTCTTCCATTTCTGTGAGATTCCAGGACCGTCTTGCATGCAGCTTTTGAGGTCTATCCACAGAATTTCAGTGATGTTCAGATGAGGGGACGGTGAGGGACGTGTTAAAACCTTCAGCTTGTGCCTGTGGGGGTCTACTGTGGATGTTGAGGTGTGTTTCTAGAAGCCGTCCTCTTTGGTTGGATGGTTACGTTTGCGTAGAGAATTGGCTGGAATTTCATGGAATCCATTCTTCCCTCCACCTGTGAAAAGTTCTCCGTGTCACTGGCTGGAACACAACCTTGAGCATGCTCTTTCCACCCCCATGCTGAACAGTTGGAGAGGTATTCTCTTTATGAAAATCTTTTCCCCAGAAATGATTGATCCAGGAACATTGTGTAACTCGTATCGACAGCTAACATTTACAGTCTTAATCACAACCGATTAACTCATTACTGTCACGTCGCCTGTAATGTCCTTCGCTCTGGCTCCCGGGAAACAGCTAACTGTTACAGCTGGAGCCACTAAAGCTAGGTTAGTTTCACATGCTTATAAACAGAGCACCTTTAACAGGCTCCTCATTGGATGCTTCACTGAGCGGGTCAAACCTGTTTGTTAAGGTGGTCTTTGGCCCTTGTGATAACATTAACCTTAGGCCAAAGGATAGGTTGCCAGCTGTCCATGAGGCACCCAGGGCTGTGTACTTCAGAAGACCATTACACAACAGTCTTATCATTTTACACTGAAAAGACATGAATGAAATGAAGGTAACTTAAGCAGTGTTGAAAATGTGAAAAGAGGAAAATATGAAAGCCTACTTGAAAAGTTCAAATGTCACAGGATGATGTAATGCACTAATTTGCATATTCACAATAGTGCATAAGATTCTCTCTTTTGATTTGTTTTGTTCTTGTTGTCCGTGTGTGGATGGTGGTGGGTTGGAGGTGGGGGTTGGAACCATTTCAAGGGAGGGTGTTCCATCGACCAGCCCATTCACCCTCTCAGGATCCCACATCCATTGTGGCCCACCCGGTTCTCCCGATGGCCAGACCATCCCTGCGGCCACATAGGCTACAATACATACACATTAACAGAGATTGGTAGAGCAGTACCAGTAGCTTTCAGTTATAGGTAAAGGGTTAAAACGTTGTTTGGGACACAGCCTCGCTGTCTAATGCCAATGTTAGTTTGGTCTCAAGCTTCAACTTTCTCAGTGTTACTCTTAGATTAGGGAGCTTGGTGCAGATCTGGTGGCTCGGGAACCAGCCTTGTGACTGGAAGGTCGCCGATTCGAATCCCTGAACTGGCAGGACATGACTGAAGTGCCCTGTTGTAAACTGTTGAGTCACTGAGGCAGTATATTACTAAAGTGGAATCAGCGTGTCTCTAGGGAATATTTTAAGGGATTGGGAAAATCACTTTTCTTGCTAAGTCATAGCAGGTCTTTCGCTGCTACTCAAAACTAGACCTTCAGAAGAAGGTGCACCAGGCTATTAAACCATTGTGTTTCTGCTGTTGTTACTACTTGACAGTTAATGAGACATGACACAAAATCTGCTCTTATCCTGAAACACTCATTTCTTTGTGTGAAGTGCTAACTCCTCAAAACGGAATGCTCCGTTCCACAATAGATGACCTGGCTTCGAGCCAAAAGCTTAAATAATAGAGAAGAGAGATGTCGAAAGTCAATCTTTTGAAAGCCATCAGTAAAGAACAATAGCCAGAAAGCTCTATAAACAAAGGTTTAGGGATTTTATAACCGTTCCTTCGCTGGTTAAGAACTTGACTTTATAGGAGTGTCAGAAGAATGCATTGTTGGGTAAGACGTCCTCCGAAGGAAGGATGATGTGGCAATATTTTCTCACTTCTTGTTTTTGAAATCCAATTTCAGTTAAACTAACAAAAGTAAAATGATGACCAGGGTTTGTATCTTCACACAAGGACCCCAAGCAAATCCTGACATCAAATGAGCAATACGCAAATTAGCAGAGGGCTTTCTTCAGCTTTCTGGGTCACAGCTGTCCAAACTGTGGTTCAGAAGCTGACCAAAGCAAGTGGGAGTTTGCATAATTGTAATGATTTGAAAAGCCAGTCGGAAGCTTATTTGTCTGTAGCCAAGGTTGTTTCATTTGTGACACCTTAACACTAAAAACTGCAGTTATCACGGCCTTTTAATCAATACTAATCAACAGTGATTTCTCAGAAGTGGAATCACATTTCATTTGATAAGTCAAAGTTTCTGAATATATGAACAAAAAATAGATGTCATATACATGTAAAAGGTCCAAGACATGCAAGTCCACAATCTCTGGGGTGGGACTGGGAAGTCAAGCCTCTGGGATACAAGTCTGAATCTCCAATTTCTATGGTGTGAGACAGAGTCAAGTCTATAGACTTTGTGTTGTGAGTCCAGGTCAAGTCTTGGAGGAAGGGGGTTGGAGCCTGAGTTGAATCTCAAGTCTCTGGGATGCAGGTCCAAGACAAGGCTCAAGGGGGAAGTCTCAAGTCCCAAGTCTCTGGAGTCCAAGTCCAAGTCAAATCTGCAAGTCTTGAGACTATGGGGTTGGAGCCTGAGTTGAATCTCAAGTCTCTGGGATGCAGGTCCAAGACAAGGCTCAAGCCCCAGTCAAATCCTGAGCATCTGGGTAGAGCGTCAGGTCTCGAGTTTCTGAGTTTGAGGCTAAGTTGAGTCTTGAATCTCTGGGGTGCAAATCATGTCTTGAGTCTCTTGGGTGGGAGGCTGAGTTGAGTCTTGAGTCTCTATGATGTGGTTTGGAATAATTTTGCTCAATTTAATCATTTTTATTTGTTCAAATTTGCCGGTTTGCCCTGCTTTACCTAAATAAATTAACATTTTCTCTACAGACAGGCTTGAAATAATTATACACATTTTTATCAATACAGAATAACTTATTAAACATGTTTCCACTGTGAGATTTTCAACAATTCAGATAAACATATAAAAGTGAACTAAAAAGCTTTTAGTTCATTCATAAACATTATGTTCTGCATCTGATAGACCTGAAGTGCTTTTGCGTTTGGTGTGTAAAGGCACTCCTGAAGGTAAGGAGCCTCCGTTTTGGCTCCTTGACAGCTTAAGACAAGTGGGTTAGAGTCTTAAAGCAGCTTGTCAGTATATACACAGACATGCTCTTTAAGTAGAGGCCTGTCCTTGCGTCATCTCTCAGGCTGAGTGGGAAGCCTCATGTTCTTCCACATTACATGCAAACTGCAGTTTCTTTGCCTGTACTGACCTTACATAAGTCAAGATAATGGAGTTATTTATAACTGACCAGGGCTGAGCTTACTGAAGCTGGGAGGTGCACTAATAGGAGGTGTATAATTAGGCTCTAGACACTTCACTGGCCTTGCGGAACACCTATGCTATTGGGATGATACTGGATTGGACACTTTATTAGAAACACCTGCCCAGATTGTGTCCAGTATATAGTCCATTAAAGGCACTAAATTGCACTAAACTGAACCAAACCACACAAAACTGAAATAATCACACTAAACTAAGCCACACAAAACTAAACGAAAGTCAAGCTAATCTGAACTGAACTGAAATAAGTCCAATAAATGTAGCTAAACGGAAGTAAATCTGACTAAATTAACGAAATTAAAACGTCAGACAAACAGCAAAAGTAAAATCTCACTCTTCGATTCAAATCAGAGAGCTGCGTATCATGAACAAAGTGTGTTAAACATGACTGATCGTGACGTTTGTGGATGAGAAAGTAATAAACCTTATTCTCCTCATAGCTATTTATGCGAATGTCAGCTGAAACAAACAAGTGCTGATTGAATTGTGATACCACACACTCTTACAGTGTAACAGGGTTACAGTGCTACAGTACTAGAGTCTACATAAGCCTCAGAAGACACATGGTGGTGGTAGCATCACTTGTGAGTTTGAATAGTAAATAAATGGCTATGTTAATGTGGTAGTCATGCCGAGCCCTGGATTCAGGGTGTGCAGATTTGCTGAACCTTCAAATTTCCATCATAAGTTTCTGTTCCTCAAAAGTCCATCATTATGTCGGTATAATAAATGGAGCTTTGGCCACAAAACACTCTAAAAATCTATTTATCTTAGAGAAACAAAACCCCAGTGTTGGTGTGGAAATGAGCTGCTCTAAGACGAGGCCACTGGAAATGCTGAGACGAGAATGGCTTCACTCAGACGTTTCTCTCGAGCAGATAAACGCAGATCTGGGAAAATGTACAAGACAAAGCCGGGTCTTCTCCAGCTCGTAATCCATTGATACTTAATATGGGCTGTTTCCTCCTTCTCCAAGTTGCCATGGCAGCAAATAAGATCTATTCACATGAGGACGATGGCGCTTTCCATGGTGAATAAACTCATTCCATTAGAGTCCTTTCTTCTGTTACTGGTTTAGAACTGGGCAGGGGAGGCTCGTGGGTTTGAGCGCTGGATTGTTGTGGGTTCGATAACTGTGTCCATTATCCTGCCACTGTGTGGCCTCCTTGCTGCAAATCCGAAGACCTTTGAAATGAAATCTTCTTTCACACCAATAGCTTTTTCAAAAATCTCTCCTCACACAGGAGTAACAGCTGATGGGTGGACGGATGGACGGATGGATGGTCTTCCGCCCAATCTGAAGGAGTTTTTCTTGCCACTGTCACCTTTCAGCTGCTCAAAACAGGCTCAGGACTTGGATCTCTGTAGCTATGCGACAGCACTTCTTTTGGACAAATTGCTGTATAAATAAAAAAGTGATTACAGTTCACTAACAGCGGCTCGAAGGCCTGAAGGGGAAATGGCCGAAGTGTGGATGCAGTGTCGTTTGGATGTCGAAAACTGAAATTGGATAGCAGTTTGAGAGGACAGTACGCTCAGAACATTCTCATAAATGAGGGGAGGGAGAGGCATTCATTATCCCAGGCCTGACAGGCAGAAATGTTCTTGGTTTTCAGCTCATTGTTGATTCTTGTATATCGCTTTCTGAGGACCGATAGACAAACGCAGTCCCCTTTTAACCTAAAGAAACTCAAAACCACTCAAAGCTGCAAACCTACACTAACCCCAACGAAGACCTCTGTCTGCGCTTCTCAGTCCAACCAAATCTGATCTATGGTGTAGAATTATACTCTATATTGTGTGTTGTGCAGTACACTGTTTCTTTGTTAAACTGAATACAGTTTACTACAGACTTCCGATTCAAATACCTGAATAGCTGAAACGATTGTTCTCGGCTTCAGTTGTCAAATAAACAACAGTCCAATTACATGCATTTCTGCATCCATGTCCATTATTGTCCTACTAAACAGTCCATTAATGCTTGAAGTAAATGCAATACCCTAATAACTACCACCAACTACATAATAACCACCTTAGTGCCACCAGAGATGCCATCTAAGCGAACAACTATTAATACCCTAACACCCATCTCCAATAACACACTAACCGAGATCCCATCACAACCACCCAGCAATGCCGCAACAACCATCTGAAGCTACCAGAGATACCAGCAATGAATTATAACCTAGTAACTATCTCCAATAACACAGCAAGTGAGATACCAACCACCCAGCATTGCCATAACAACCATCTGAACTATTTCCAGAGATCGATGCATGATCTATGAGATCTCTTCATCCCACCGAAAGGTCTGTCTAATACCTGGTGGTCCTGTGGGGTCCTGACCATTGAAGATCAGGGTGCAATGAGGAGAAAAAAGTATGCAGAGAAACAGATGAACTACAGTCTGGAATGATAGAACTGCAGAGTGCTCCTGTGTGGTCAGTGGAGTTGACAGAATGGACAGTGGGCGCCGGAAGAAGGAGGTGGTCCTAATGTTATGGTTTGATACTAAATACTATAATAAGCATGTTATATAATAAGCATGCAGACACTGTTAGCTGCAGTACAGTGTGTCACCATGTATACAGGGTTGATAGGGTTGACTGAGGTTGTATGTTATGAATGCAAGTAATGCATTTTCTGAAGAGCTCAAACAATGAAGCAGAACTTTTGCCGTTCTGGGAATTGATTTTAGGGATTTGAGTGTGGGATTAAGAAACAGTGTAAGCAAAAGAAGAGTCTTAAAGAACCCAAAGGAACCAAATCCGACTCAGTCTGAGCTGCTTTTGGAGCGTCATGGCTGAAAGAGACAGACTAATCATTTTGACATCTGTTAAACAGTTGCTGTTCCATTATATTGGTCCTCACATCTCAAAACAATAGACTGCAGTGATTCATGAAGAGAGTTACCTTTGTGTCACCTCTGAAAGCACACAGAAATAGTGTAGAACCAGTCAAACCTTTACATATACCTACATACATTACATCAGTGTTTAACCCATCTGCCCTCAGCGCTCCCTGTGAGGGCAGAATCACACCTTGTGACACACTGGCACAAAGGTTAGAAACCGCAGAACCTACTCTTTCACTAATAAAAGTGATTGTTGTGGTGCAGTGAAGCACCTGCGAGTAATTCATTGTGGAAAATCATACTTTTATAAAATTTATATCTGTTTTAGAAGCTCCTGTTATTAAAATCCAATATAATAAAGCAGTATTTATTATAGATGTTGGTCATGTTGGCCCTGAACAAATAATTTCACATTTTGGGCTGCTGTGACAAGCAGTTTTAGAGATTGGCATGGATCCGAGAGGCAAAATCTTCCAAAAAATTATTGTATGTATTTTGTCACAGTAGTAAGCTATGTTATAAAACATCATATTTTTAATTCTCAACTTACAAACACCAATCTGCAGCTTTTTTTTGTTCAGAAATCTATTCAAAATTAAGTAAAAAGGCATTTGGCAATTTTTGATAACAACTTGATCACTTTCATCAAGATATTAAACCTCTGATAGTGGACAAATCAAGTAATTACATCTTTAAGAAGCCAAAGACCTTCCATAAAGATATCATCATAGGCCATGTGACCATCTCATGTAAGTACTGTGTTATTACAAAAAATATCAGGCAACGTCAAAAATGCACAAAAGACACACAACTTGTATAGTGAGTGCTCTAAGGGTTAAATGTTTGTGTGTTTTGTTTTTTTTTAATTGTGTACATTTCTGCATAAATTTGAGCTAAAACTACTTCAGATTTTCACACAAGTCCTAAAATTAAAGAACCAAATCAAACAAATGAGACAAAATATTATAATCTGCGAGGGAAAAAGTGTGTGAACCTTTAGGATCAGCAGATCAGTTGAAGGTGAAATTAGAGTCAGATGTTTTTAATCAATGGGAGACAATCAGGTGTGACTGGGGGTCCTGTGGGGGGGGGGTCCAGAGATCTACCAAAGTCTGATCTTCACAACACGTGTTTGTGGTAGTGTATCGGGGCACAGACAAAGGAGATTTCTGAGAACCTCAGAAGAAGAGTTGTTGGTGCACCTCAGGCTGGAGAAGGTTACAAAACCATCTCTAAAGAGTTTGGACTCCACCAATCCACAGTCAGACAGATTGTGTTCAAATGGAGGAAATTCAAGACCATTATTCCCCGGGGGGAGGGGGGTGGTCTCGCCCAACAAAGATCACGCCAAGAGCAAGGCATGTAATAGTTACAAAGATGACTTTGTGAGGTCACAAAGCAACACACCTCTAAGCAACGAAAGGCTTTTCTTACATTATCTAATGTTAATGTTCATGAGTCTGAACACTGAACAACAGCGATTTGCATGGCAGGGTTGTAAGGAGAAAGCTGCTGCTATCCATTAAGAACATTGTTGCTTGTCTGCAGTTTGTTAAAGAGCTCAAAGACAAGCCAGAAAGCTATTTTAATGTTTTCAGGGGGGATGAGATGAAAGTACATCTGGTTTAAAAAAGAAGTGCAATGTTTGGAGATTTGACTGATTCTAGCTGTTAAATGTGGTGGTGGTAGTATCCTGGTTTGGGCCTGTTCTGCTGCGTCTGGGCCACGACGACTTCCTGCCATCATTAATAGAAATCTGAATGTTGAATTATACCATCAAAATTGAAACCATTTTTAATTCTAATCTCACGAGAATGAGTAGAGAACTTGATTTTACCTGATTTTACCTAAAAGTGCTTGGACCCCACAGATCTCCACTTGCGGATATATTCGTATTTGCATTTATTCCAAGCTTCAAAAAGACTTTAGAGCTGACGGTTGTTAATAAAAACAGTCAGTTAGGTGTGTTCAGATGTCTGCTTGATGCAGAATATTCCCCCATAGGTGCTGTAATTAATTAGTTCATTAATACATAAGAATTATCTCTGAATTTATCGCAAAAGCCATCGTGGCACAGCCAAGCTCTTCAACAGCCGAAATGAAAAAGAATCTTTTATGGGTGATGGAGCTCAAATCTGCAGTTTGAATACAAATCCATTAAATGTCTACTTCTCAGGCTCTCCCTTTGGCTGCGCCAGTGGCTGATGCAACCCAGCAGAAATGCCCGTGTTCCGGGTGTTTGGAGAGACTTTAAAATAAACGATGATCTTTATTTAGATTAATTATTGATTGTATTTGTGTGTTTACCATGTTATTTATGAATACAGTGAAACGCTATAAAATAAAACACATTTGTTACTACTTTTCCGCGGTTTTACAGAATATTTCAAGCTCGATTTTCATCACATGCATAAATAATCAATCCCGTGGAAGAAAGAAATCGTTGCTAAAAGAAAAACAAATCTGGGGTTTTTAGAAAGCGTCAGTGTGAATAAGCTAGAATGTGGGATGAGGGTTTGTGGCCTGAAAAGAAAGAAATTCAGAATGCCTAACACAGCATGACAAGAAGGGGTTTTAATGTTATGGCTGATTTGTGTGTTTACCTCGATAAGTTCACCAAACAAATTAAATATACAAAACCGACTGACCAGCATATGAGTTTTTAACCAAACGAGGACTGCGTCGATCTAATCTACTTAAACACAAGCGGCCAACTGTTGCCACAGAATGTAAATACAATGTAAATGGAAGTCATTGCATAATTGTCACATTTATATATTTTGTATCATCGAGCAGTAAATACACAATAACTCTTTAAATGATCGGCCTATTTATTAAAGACTTATTCAGCCGCCCTCAGGGACCTAATAGCTGGTTGTGCCACCCTTGGCACTAACAACTGCAATCAGATGTTTGTCTGAACTTGAGTCTTTTACATCACTGTGGAGGAATTCGGGCTCACTCTTATTTACAGACGGATTTACTTTGGCAGCACTGGGTGGTTTTGGAGCATTAACTGCCCATTTAAAGTCTTGCCACAGCATCTTGATGGAATTTACGTCAGGATGTTGACTTGGCAACTCCAAAACCAGATTCTTGGCCTGCTGCTGCTCTTGAGCTTTAGAACACAAACCAATGGATGGACAATCCCCTTCAGGACCTTCTGACAGAGAGCAGAATCTATGGTTCTATTAGATTAGAAATGATGCTTATATAGCAGTTATGCTTCTATAAATCACCTGATTTTTGGACTGTGGGAAAGATCCAGAGTCCCCCGGAGTAAACATGGAAACTTTACCCGGACATGGACTTCAACCGTGGACCCTAGTTATATGGAGAACCAAAGCATCCCTGGAACATCACGCTACCACCAACACATTTGACTGTTGGTATGATGTTCTTATACAGGTTGACTGATTGATTAAGATATTAAGTGGACAATTATTTTTGTTCACATGATTGAAAATATATCTTCAAGAAATGGGATGAGAGCTTAAAAGCGAACACTACTTCCAGTAAGACAGCAGTGTGTTAGGTATGCAGTGTTTTCCATTCACCACTGGGGCTGTTATTCCTTGGAGACGGTAGTCTAGCCGAGGTTCTAGTTGCCATTGGCAATCAGTGAGCCTCTGTGCCAAGAGTGAATAAGCCAAAGGGTAGCCACTCATGGGCTGGAGAGAGTGAGGCAGACAGACAGACTAGCTGGCAGTGACTGCTTATTACTTTACTAAGAACATGACATCATGCTGAGTAATCTGCAGTAAACACAGACAAAGACAGACAGACAGACAGACAGACAGGCAGACAAATGAAAGCACACGTGCCCATTAGAAGGCCTTTGGGAATCTATATAATGCAAATTCCATATCCTATTGATTCCTGAACATTTTCCCTTCTGTTGCTTCTGTGCCTTTAACCTTTTATTTGCCAAAAAGAAGATGTAGGAGCAATGCAAAATATTCAATATAAGGACTAATAACACTTTATATTTCCTGTTGGAAACTGATCAGGCAGGGTGTTTTTGATGAATTGTGTATAATGATGAGATTGACAAGGATATTTATAATAATAAAGTGTTACAAATAATTGTCCATTATTATTTTTGTTAATTATGTGTCAGTATCATCCCGTCTTAGGACTTTTATTCTGAAATTTGACAGCTGTGTGAGCAAAATAAGAGAGCAAACAGCCCCTCCCATCTTGTTTTCCTCTGTAACCCAATATCTGGATCAGTGATGTCATCAGCCCCGCCCCCTCTCTCTGATCAGTCACAGTCTGTATGCAGGTTGAGCATCAGCCCAGCCCCCTCTCTCTGATCAGTCAGAGTCTGTATGCAGGTTGAGCATGTACATGTGGACAGAGCAGTAAACATGCACTGGAAGCTCTTATGGCTTTTAAACTGGGATTTAATTCAATTGGGAAAAAAGTGAATTTTAGTTGTTTTGTGAGCTGGATTACACACCTATAATTCAACTGTAGGTCTGTAGGTCATCTCTTTCGTTCAGACCACAACATGCAAATGTATGACATCCAAACTGACAGGTCCAAAAGTCTGGACCAAGCAAGGTAGCCATAAGAGAACCCTTAGTTTGCTTTGCTCTCGGTTGTTGAAGTAGGATCAGCATGGTGAGAATCAAAGAGCTCTCTGAGGCCTTCAGAAAGAAGGTTGTAGATGCAGCTGAGTCCTTAAATGTCATCACGGGACCTACAGGTATCTCTCGGCACAGTTGATGAGAAAAAGACTTAAGCAAGATGAAAGCCCTTAGTGCAACGATAAACATCAGGGAGATTCATCTTGCCCTGATGTTTTTTGACAGTAAGGGTTTCATCCTTGTTCACGTCCCATGAAAATCAAACTTGTTTGACCTCTTTCTGATGGTAGATACTGTACATTGACATGAACTGTGGCGGAAGCTACCTGTAGGTGTTCTCACAGTTAGGCCTCTTTTTCTTCAGTTTGGAAGTGGTTACTGTGCTTCCGTGTCGAGTGGGCACAGTGACTGTTGGCATGAGTAACATGGCTTAAACTCCATGCACTTACATTTACATTTACATTTGTGGCATTTAGCAGACGCCCTTATCCAGAGCGACTTACAAAAGTGCTTTGCTGTTTACTTAGAACATCCTTAGCTAGTAGATAAGGCTGGAATCTAGAGATTCCACACACACTTCCGTTCAAACAAATGGGATTATTGGCAGCTTGGCTGTTGGCATTGTTTCCTTGGAGAGGAGGTGCACTTCGGTGGCTTTTCCTGCTGGTCCAGCCTCTGCATGCAAGGTTGGTCTTGGATCTGTTGACAGTTTTCCACTCCCTGCTCTCGGAAATCCCTTATCACAGGGGTAGGAAGTCCCAGTCCCGGAGCTCGGAATGCAGCTAAAACTCACTCATTTCCATCTGAATTAAATGCCAGTTTAAAAGCCAAATCAGTGCAACTTCCAGTGCATGTTTACTGCTCTGTTGACATCTACATGCTGGACCTGCACACAGACTCTGACTGATCAGAGAGAGGGGGCGGGGCTAATGACATCACTGATCCAGATATTGGGTTACAGAGGAAAATGAGAAGGGAGAGGCCGTACAGAAATAGTAGGTGCAAGTAATTTGTCAATTTGTGGTCAAATTTAGGGGTCGCCACAGCGGATCATCTGCCTCCATCTTGCCCTATCCCCTGCCTCCTCTACCGTTACATCAACCATCTCCATGTCCACCTTCACTACACCCATAAACCTTCTATGTGGTCAAATTCATACAGATATCTTAATCCTCAAAAGTCTTGAAAACACAGATTTCTGACATTAATAAAGGTTTACAAAAAAAAACCTTTGATACTGATATTTTGGATGTAAATGTTTGTCCATGCAGCAGACGTAGAAATGGACGTGCTGTGCTGAAAGTGATTTCTAATCTAACATGTTAACAGGAACACCTGCTCTAAGCTCTGTAAGCACTCGCCCCGTTTTTGTGCTTAAAGCGTTTGATTAACAATCAAGCATGTGATCACCTCTCACCTCCGATTCACATGTCCAACAGGGTTGTCCTGCTCTGTCAGATTCCCACTGAGAGGCCTGGTGAAGAAGGTATGTTTAGACATGGTTCTGATCTACAACATTACATCATATCTGACAGTGTAGCACGTAGTCTGCCAGATAGCCATCACCGAAGCCCTGAGAGCCACTGTTAAACTGGTTCTGAGGTCAGACAGCCGACAAACTGGCTAAACCAACCATCTGTTAACAGCCCTGAGACAGTTGATAAGACTCTGCTCCTGAGACGGTGTCTGTTCATTGTTATTGTTCATATTTAATATCGGTGTTAAAGAAAACCGGAGTACGGAACATCATTCTGCTTCTTTCTGTGAGAGGGAACATGGGACATTTGAGGATTCCTGTAATTCATGTCAAATCTATGGACCATAAATATCAAAGCAGCCTAACGTTGCACTTCTAAAGCTGTTTCTTCAAATGGCATCGTTACCGGTCAGGTATTTGACGCCCACTGGCCACAGTGACAGACAGGAGTCGAGGTGCAGCCGTAGCTGTCGTGTACGGTTCTAAACATTAACCAGAAAAATGGTCAAAAACTCTCCTCTTTTGAAAGGATCTGCATTGTTGCATGAAAAAACAAATCAATCAGCATCATTTTATGAAAAAAGGAAAAAAAATCACTGTTTTTTTTAAAAGAATTTGAACAATCTATGCTGATTTACATTAAGTTCGATTGCCTCATTTAATGAGAAAGCAAAATAAATTGCATTATTTATCAAAATTATCAGTCAAATTCCGAGTATTATTTCTCACTATTTCTTGGGAAGCCAGATTTATTTACAACATGTATAGAGAATTGAAAAAAACCCAACAACATTATTTTATTGAAATATATAGATGTTATTTAGTGATAAAGCAACATTATTAGAAAAGAAAAAATATGTAAATCATTTGATCATTTGTAGAAAACTAATGTAAATATGTTCTTAAAACATCTGTATTGTTGCTTTAAAAAGAAAAATTACAATTTTAAATAAGTATTTTTTAAATTTATTTTTTTTGTTTGTTTGTTTTTTTGCAGAATTAGGTTTAATGTTTGAAAAAAATAACTGTTGCTTAAAAAACAAATTATTTTCATTATTTCTTGAAAAAGCCAAATTACTATTATTTTTCGTTACTTAATTATGTCTTTTTTAATTCTTTATTTTGTGGCAGGACATGTAACGTGTAAAGCTGTGAAAATACAATTAAAATTGGAAAACAGCTTGAAAGAACAATGTGTCTGTCAGATTCAATAACAGCATCACAAAAGTGTAACTTCATAACAGGGAGTTCACCCGGCCTGGGCTTCCCCTGTTGGAAGAACCCCGTCCCCGGGACTCTTTGCAGTCAGACAAAGACCCTGTTCATGGCGATTGTGGGCTTTACAAGAGCAAACCACTGCGACCCAAATGTTGATGAATTTATTCCTTTGTTGATGTAAATGTTTCCAATTTTCTATGAAATGTGATTCTGAAAGATTCCCGTATCTGGTTACACTTTATTCCAACACACAGACCAAACCCACAATCGTCTGTCTGTTGGTGAATGAGACCGTGTCTCTAAATCAAATGTAATAAATAATGAATCATAATGATCAGATGTTTCATACTGTAATATTTCAGCAAACTCATGATGACAAATGTCAGATATATGAACCAGCTGTAGGAATTTTTCCCTGCTATCGTATCCTTTTCTGTTTTTTTTTACCTGTGACAACCTTTCGTCGGTTGGTAGGCGTTCACCTGTGAGAACATGCCCTAAAGAAACTTCCTCAATTAGTCCTCAGTGCAGCAGGTTTCTATGGAGCTCAACAAAGGAATTAGGACGCTAATATTACTACCTGCCCGCTGCACCCATGCTGGAGGTTAAATACTTCACCTTTACTCCACACAACATAAACTACATGTTCAACTCGTGCATTCAGCTAATTGTCGGTGAAACCATTACTGACACAGATGTGCAAAAGCACACACAGCTTCTCTCGTCCCAGTAGAGGAGTAGTGCCAATAGAATAGACTCTGAACGTGATGAACCAGGATCAGCGGAACTGTTTGATCTGGAACGATTGAGCTCCATCCAGGACTTCGGGGAGGAGTTGGGGGGTTTAGGATGAGGTTGGGTGGTGATCCTCCATCATCCTGACCTCACTAATGCTCTTATATGTAGAACGTCTTCCCTGGACAGTAGATACAGTTAAAGGAATCAAACTAATATATATATATAATTTTATTTGTTTACCAAATTTAACATTTTGTAAAAAAACAAACAAACAGAATGTATTTGTTTGTTTGCTTCGCCCCATGTTTATTTATAATAATATAGTTAAACTGAATAAACCGTAATTATGATTTATGACGGCAGTTCTAAGTGTCCTCTGTGTAGAAGAGAACTTTCACAAACAGTAATTAAAGTAAGCAGTAAGTAATTTGACCAGAGTAGGACGGTCCTCCTCCGTGTGAGCCTGGTTCCTCCCAAGGTTTCTTCCTGCAGCTCTGAGGGAGTTTTTCTCGCCACTGTCGCCCTTTGTCTTCTTTTCCTTTGTTCCTGTGTTGTTTGTTCACCTTTTTACTTCTTGATTTCTGTAAAGCTGCTGTGTGACAACTTCAGCTGTGAAGATCGCTATACAAATCAATTTTGATTTGATTTGATTTGATTTGATTTGATTTGATTTGATTTGATTTGATTTGATTTGATTTGATTTGATTTGATTTGATTTGTTTTACACAAACACACACGTGACTTAATCAGATAAACATTTTGCTTTAGACTTATAAATATATTATTATATTTATTACACAGGCTATACAGTATCTATTATTTCATGCAAATAGTTTGTTTTATAATAATAATAATAATAATAATAATAATAATAATTATAGTAATTCTTATGACATATATATTTTTTTGTTTTAAACGTTTTATTTAGGACAATGGTAAACACATACAACAGTTCACATTCATAATACAAAATATAGTAAATAAATAATAAGGAAATATACGTTATATAATATAACATTATACCACTGCCCATTTCAGCCAAATATCCAAAAACAAACAAACAGACAAAAACAACCAAACAAAAACAGATAAGGGGTAAATAAATAAATAAATAAATAAATAAATAAATAAATAAATAAATAAAGGGGGTGATAAATAACACTAAATAAATAAAGTGTGCAAAATAAATAAATAAAACAGGGGTGGATGGGTAAGAAAACAGTCAGTCGTCAGGAAAACCTTAAGTGACGCTGTGAATAACAAAAGTGGGTTCCATTTACGGTAGAATGTGGCCGTGTTACCTTTTGTTGTAAATTTGATCTTTTCCAATTTTAAAAAGTAAATCACATCCCGAAACCAAGAAGAAATTGATGGAGGAGTTGGGGACTTCCATACTAAAAGATTACATCAGCCAAGACCTGATGTTGAAGTGAGGACAGCCCAGAGGTGTTTTCAGAAAAATATGACATATATTTGATATTTGATTGATAATAAGATTTAATATTTATTCATATTCGTTTAGTTCACTTCCTTCACTGCCTGGGATTTAGTGGCCTCTGACTGCTCGTTGTGGAACTGCTCAAAACCCAGCTTTAGCAGTACTTTGTGAGTGCTTATCTCATACTTAGTTACACCTGGTTACACGTAATTAGCATTAGTTACCGAAGGACTGAGTGTTATGAAAGGTTCTGACTGAGAGCAGCTTTGAACACTTTACCGATGACAGAAGGCACGTCCTGTTTGATCATATCTTCCCACACGTCACCAACTGTCCAGTCTAACAGGCTCTCGTGTGCCAGTAAAGGATTCATGTGGATTACTTCACAGCAAAAAGTTGCAGAACCGGCTAGATGTTGGAGCACTGATATGAGGATTTGATTGCTTTCAGGATGTTGAGATCATCAGGTGGATGATCACCACCTCACCTCTTCCCCAACTCGTCCTATCTCACCCCAAAAGGGATCCCACTGTATAGAGCAGATCGTCATTCCAGAGAACACAGGTCCACCCTCTATAGGGGTATACGTTCATGTTTATCTGCTCCTATTCTAGTCCATGCCACACTTTCCCCTTCCCTATCTGTGTGTTTATTCAAATCGAAATTTCACAAATATACCAAGGAAACCAGTTTATCTAGCTGCCTTCACACACTTTGAATTTCTTGGCACAAGATCACTGACTTCTCAAATGGTTGCACTGTTGGTGTACTTATAGTTTCCATGTGGTTAAGTATCCGATACTCTGCAACATGAGACACAACGTGGAATGCACGCTAAGCACATTGAATCTAAGCCTCAAGGCCTCAGCTGCAAAATGCAGGTGGGACTTCTGATGTCTCTTCACCCATCCTCTTTCGACTGTTCCAGGTTCCAGACGGATCCATTTGTTTGGACTCTTGTTTGGCACCTTTAATATCTCCTGACACTGATTTTGACACCGGCTTCAGTGGGTTTCTGCAGCCATGTGTAAGGTTTGCAGGGGGTGGAGGAGGAACTGCAGTGTCCAGTGTCCAGAAGATCTGCAACATTTTCCCCTGGAGGAAAACCACCACTCAGTCACGTGAGCGGAATTGGGGGAACCCCCCCCCCCCTCCCCTCCCCCACACCTTTCCAAAGAACTGCTGAGTCTCTACACAGACAAGAACGTCCCTGATTACATATTTGGGCTGAAAATCATCTCTATGGAGAAGTGCATCAGCCTTCAGATGGTTTCAGGTGTGCTGCACGTTAGTCTTGCTTTCAATACATGGTTGGGAGAGAAGACTGAAGCCCGTTTGAGGCTCATAATAATGATCAAACTCGGGGACTGACGTTGAGAAATGTATGTAAATCCCGTTTGCTGGAGGGGCTTTTTACGTAATTGGAACTGTTGAATGATGGCAAGCGACAAACCTTGTCTTCGTTCGTGGCCATCGGGAATGATCAAGCTGTCACAGGCAGCCCTTCAGCTTTGATCTACGGGGTCTTTCTAAGCAGCTTAACGAGAAAACAGAGGAGAAAAGGCTTCACCTTTGACAGCTTTCATGTTGACAAGCTTAAGCCATGAAGTGAACCAGGTCTCTCATCACAGCAACACAAATACAGATCAGACAGTGCAGCAGTGCTGCTGGAGTGTTTAAACCCTGTGTCCACTCACTGCCCGCTCTATCAGACACCCCTACCGAGTGTCTCCGCCTTGTAGATGCAAAGTCAGAGACAGGAGCTCATCTGTTTGTGTTGGCCGTCCTCATTGCTTTTCCGGAATACGAGGAGGTGTGGATTCTCCTGTTCACTTGGGTTTGGAGAGAAAGTCCTCGCTCCGCATCACTCTTCACGTGAATGACCGGCTCATTTTCATTTCCAGACTCGAAACGCTGCGCTGCCCACCACCTTACGCCCCCCCCCCCCCCCCTGAGTAGACAGAAATGAGTGGTATGGACTGTTCATATCTGATATGGTGGAGAAAGGGGGTCTGAAAAATATACTGAGGTCATGTCAATCTACAGATGTCCAACCCCACCAGTGAAACTACCACCACCATGTCTCTGACTTTTGTATGCAACGTTGACGATGGACAAAGAGTGAACATTAGATGAAAACTCATCAAAGCTCAGGGATTAGTTTTAATGACTATCTGTACTCTACCTCTTATGGGTCTTCAGACATTGTGCTCCAGAACAAATGCAAACACAGCTGGCAACTGGTTACAATACACACCACTATTATGGTGTAGTCGTAGTAACAAAACGTCTGTCATGCAAAGCTTGCAGTGAAAGACATTCATTTGGTTATGAAGAGGAGAGGAAAGAGCCAGGCGTCATTGTCAACGTAATGGATTGCGGTTGTGTATTGGCATATGTGCTCTGTAGGGCGTGGTTTTGGGCGGAGGTGCTTAGCAGACTTCAAACGTGCTGCCGCGTAACATCCATCACGCTATCATACAGCGTCAGCATACATCGGGGGTCACCAAACTTTCATGCACAAGGCTTTTGAAGGCCTGAAACCTGATCCCCCACATGGATCAGGTGAGGTGGGTGTGGAACGGATCTGGCCTTGCTTGCTCGTGCAGGTGAATGCGTTTCCGAGACCACGCCCCTCTGAGACGGCATCATCTGTTTAAGAACATAATATTCCGATTTAGAGCTTGTTGGATTGTGTTGTGCGGTGATCTGGCTCACCATGCCTTCATAATATTCCTCGTTGACATCAGAATCCCTGCTTCCAACCTGCGCACGGTCGCAGCAGGACACAAGTCCCCTTTCGGAAGTAAAAGTACAGACGCTCCCGTTTGCTTGTTGATCAAGCAGAAGTATAAAAGCACTCACTCCTAAATGTACTTAAGCCTTCCGTGCATGAAGTGTGACGACATTTTTTTTTAACGTGAGGACTATTTTATTTGCCTTTCAAGCTGATGTGTGTGTGCAGTTGTTTACGTTTTGTGTTCGTTGTTCATTTAAAAGTGAGATTTTACAGAATTAAGCTTTTCACGAATAAACAAAGAAGAATGGAAAATGAAAAGGCGTAGAACAAATATTATGATGCATTTTAAGCCGTAACATGCTGGACTGGATATGATAAATAAATAAATAAATAAATAAAGAAGTGAGTGAGTGAGTGAGTGAGTGAGTGAGTGAGTGAGTGAGTGAGTGAGAACATGCCAACAACGCACAGAGAAAATAATGGAATAGATAGTCTTGATTGTCATTTGTAAAATAAAACCAAAAGTGCGAAAAGTCCTTAAGGTGCAGCCCAAACATTAGACCCTACAAACAGAGAAACACTTCAAAGAGACAGTTCCGTACGTGCGTCGTTGTATTGTCTGGTGCAATTATGCATTGTTTAGCACAATCATTGCTCTGACATAAAAACACGTGTCTTTTTGTTCTGGCCCTCAATGTCCTGTACATCTGCCCCGAGGGCAGCAGCTCAAAAAGCAAGTGACCAGGATGGGATGGGTCCCTGATAATGTTCTGTAATGTTCCTGAAGCAGCAAGAACTTTACAAGTCTGCTTTGTGGTGTTGACCCTCTGGAGCACTTTCCTCTCTGCAGCTGGAGAACCACACACGCATGCAGTAGGTCAGTGTGCAGCGGTAGAAGGACACCAAGAGTTTCTGTGTGAGGTGGTTGTTCCTGAGTGTTCTTCTGCTGTGGTGTTAATGCTCCACCTCAGGTCGTCCTCTGAGCTGATGCCCAGGATGGTCTGCACTGACAAAGAGGGGCTGCATGTCTGATGGTTCCTGGTGACTTTTCCACCTTCCTTCCTAAAGTCCTTGATCTTCTCCGTAGCCTTGGAGGTGTTCAGGATCAGGTTGTTCACTTTACAGCACACTGATAGCCATTCTACTCATTCTACTGGGGTGTAGAATCGTGGGTGTAGAAGGATGGTGGTAAAGGAAGGAATGAAAGCTATCAGTACTGTCCAATTAGATTTGGGTGGGCAGGAAAAGCTCCTCAGGGTATCCGCCAGAACCTCACTCACCTCTAATACACTGTTTAACAGGTCAGATAAGGACAGAAATCAGGCTGGATGAAGGTCGATAAACACGGTTAGATATGTTCTCACAGGAGCTCATTAACCCGGACGGAACCGAATACAGTCACTGATCCACATTTACATGCAGGATTGACTGTGTGATTAAAAACATTTAAACGGAAGGTTGAAAGTCTAAAGTCTGTTCTGGAATGTAGGGAGTCGAAGTCAAATATCGGACTGAATTTACAATATAAACTTTATATTGTTAAAAAAATATATAAAAATATATATAAACGTATAAAAAATCATTGTTTCTCAGTGTTAGTGTCTCAGATGGTGTTAATATCAGTACCAGCTGGATCCTTGACTTCTTCCCAACCAAAGTAACACGCTTACTATTTATACATCAAGCAGCTAAATACTCATTTTAATAACTAGTCCCTGCAATTTCTATTATCATTGTTTGAGATTCCAGGGCATCAAAGGAAATTCAATAGTTTCAAAATTCATTTGATTCAGCTTCATTTTTATAGTCACGACACAGAAAAGGACACTTTTATATCTCATGATTTACAGAATCCCGACTGATTTTACATCATCTAATCAAATATTTAACTTAGTCAATTCTAATCGAACCAACAAAAGGCTTCAGATATGTCACGAATATGAAATGTGAGGCTTCACCTTTTTCAATGAAGGGGTTTTAATTTTGACTTTCACTCCCAGAGTTTCTTTCAGACTCGTTAATGAAAGGATGTTCAGTCTTACGCACTGAAACTAATCTAAGCTACTTTCTGGCTGCACGTCACTCAACCGCAGCCAATATTCGGGAAAATATCATAACCCTACTTGTTTACGAGTGTAAAATCTTCAGTTGTGTCGCTCGGAGGAGGCCAGTCGTGGCGAAGCCGCTTAGGGAGGATGTTTATTCAATGAGCTGGGAGAGTTTCGGTCTTGCCGTTTCACATCAGCTACACAACAAATATCTGAAATGACACTAATTGGAGGCAGAGCCTCACCAGGCGTAAGAGGATTTGAGGTTTTATGCAGCGCTGGATGGTTTTCTGGATCGAACCTTTATCTGCACGTCCTTTTGACCTGACCTGCAGACTGGGAACTGAAGATGGTGAAGGTTGGTTGCATTAAACACTGAAACCTGGAGCTGAGAATGAATAACTTGTATTTCATAACATGGTGCTGGTGATGAATGGCGTCTCCTCTGGGCCTGTTTTAAAGCTGGACGCAGAACGTCCAGTAAAAATCAGACACAGCAATTGGATAGAGATTAATGGGCCTCCTCGATTACTGGTTCAGGACTAGAATTACCATGACTTTATTGTGCCCCCTAGTGTACATACACTAAAGAGTGTTTCACCCCTCCATCCTGCCATCCTTTAGGCAAAAATCCTAAAGGTGCTGAACATCAAAAATCATTTAAATGAAATAAACATGGCATATAAACCAGCCAACAGTTTGGACCTGACTGACTGTCCTGGAAATGATGACATTAGTGCTTTATTATATTTATATTCATATTAAAATCTTGAGTTTCGTCTAAATACAATATGTACTATATGCTCAAAAGTACTGGGACACGTGCTTTTGGTGGGGTGTCTGTCTCTACTGCAGAGGTTCTACTATGTTCTGGTTCTGAAACCTCGGTATAGGGTTTGTATACCGTATTATTAACAAACAGACCAAATCCAAACAAAAACAAACTTCTATTAAAATAAGTTCATTAGTAAGATTTACTTACAAGATTTATATATAAAATATATAAAATATATATATATTAGGAGCAGCCGTGGTCATGGTCAGCCTTGTGACTAGAAGGTTGGCACTTTGAATCCCTGAACTGGCAGGACAAGACTGAAGTGCCCTTGAGCAAGACACTGAACTCCCCAGCTGCTCCCTGGGCACTGAGGATAGGGCTCCGGGCACATGTGCTCACTGCCCCCTAGTGTGTGTGTGTGTGTGTGTGTGTGTGTGTGTGTGTGTGTGTGTGTGTGTGTGTGTGTGTGTGTGTGTGTGCATGGGCATGTGATCTCAAATGCTCATAGTGGCAGTGTGTGCAGTGCTGGCATGAGTGTATCAGGCAGGTCAGAAGGTGGGTCCACCTCCCGAAATCCAGTCAATTCTGTGGTCCTGACCACTGATAAAGGTTTAAAGCATGACCAGGACAAGAAGGTCAGAAAATTCACAAGGCAGGTCTGATAAAGTGATCAGTGTGTGTGTGTGTGTGTGTGTGTGTGTGTGTGTGTGTGTGTGTGCCGTAATGGACTCTGCTCCCTCATGCCGTGCTAATGGCCTGAGTAATGTGATAATATCCTCATCATTCCTGTTCGTGTCCATCTGCGATATTGACCTAACGACCGCAGCCTCGGATACAAAGACCCTCTCTAATGGCCTCACACTGTCCTCCACAGGCCGCAGCAGTGGGAGGCATTCGGTGTCTCAGGACCACATTTATGGTTTTATTGTTCTGTTTATGGTCAGGGAGAGAGAGATTTGCGTCACCTTACTGCACAGGGTTCTTCTAAAAGGGGTGGTGTCCCTGTCGGGCTGAGAGGGCTCTAATTTTAAGTGGGCCGTGGTTCTTCAGTTGCTGGCATTTTTGCTTCCCAGCCATAAAGCTCGGCTCTGCTTTTCTGCTTTGCAAAACTCATCCATCAGAGCAGGGCATTAAAAAGCACTTTGAAGCTCAAGGTGTGCAGAGAATCAAAATGAGGTGTGGACACCAAACCCCACCCTGGACAATTTGGGACAGGTCTAAATGATCTGTAATAAGGCGTCTTCTATTTCATGGTGGAGACGACCAACAAATCCATGGCTGGAGGCACCATGGTCTCCTCCATGGAGGCTCTGGTTTCCTCCCACATTCCAAAAACATGGATATCAGGGGAACTGGCTGCTCTAAGCTGCTTTGGTGTGTGAGTGAATGTACGTCTGTAGGCTCAGAAGCCCCAGTGCAGTCCTCCAGGTAGATGGTCGCTGCTGGCTGGTTGCTGCTGCTTCTCGCTGTGGTGTGATGGTTGTGTGTTGAGTGTGATTGTGAAGAGTGCTTGGGTGTCTAGAAAGGTGTAACTAAAAATATAACTTCATTCATTCATTCATTCATTCATTCATTCATTCATTCATTCATTCATTCATTCATTCATTCATTCATGTACCTGTTTATATATTGTATATGTTTGTATATATATATATATATATATATATATATAGCAGTGGTGGCCCAAAAGTATTCCATTATAAACAGGGAAAATGTGTGTAATGACAGAAGACCTGAGCTGAAGAGTAGCTGCCGCTAGAGGCCGCCATAATACAAAAGAAGAAGGCTGTGTGGCTTCAGTGCTGATGTTCTGCCACAGTGACTAATGTTCACACTTCTCACATTTATTATGTATTTATTATTTTTAATAAGTGAGTGCTGATGCGTTTTATATTTGTTGCACATTTTACTGTCACTTTAAAACTCCCCTTCAATTATTTCCTTTTTATTATATCTTGTTATTAATGATATATCATATTGTATCGTTTAATATAAGTATGTTTATCTTATTTATTTTTAGTTTTATCTGCTCGTCTGTTTGTTTGTTTTTTTCACTGGTTGGACGCTGCTTCCGGGATTGTCTTTGATTAGTAAAGTGTTTATTTTTACCCAGAAATTAAAAAAAAAATGATACGTAAATCATACAATTATTTAAAATATGTGTCAAATAAAGTATATTTATTTTTTGTTTAACATGTGAAGATGTTTAATTAAAAGACTTTTTCATTTGTAGTTTGCTAAAATATCTCTTACTAGTGTAACAGACTGTTACACTAGGTTATTTTAGAAATACAATATTTATAAAATACAGTCTGAAAAAATAAATATGACATAATAAAATAAATTATCAGATATAATCAGATATAATCAGATTTAATCAGATTTAATCAGATATAATATACATTTAATTCAACGCCGATTTTAACATCATAAAGAAGAAATTTCTTTTTAATATTAAACAAAAAAAACTGCGAAGGGGCGTGGTTTCGGGCGAAGGCGGAGCCAATGACCCGTCACCTAGTAACGGCGGCTAACGTAAAGGTATCGAGATTGTCGTGAAGCAGACTGGAGTGGAGGATTAGTGTGAGCTCGCGCGGCTGCCGAGGAAGAGTGAACTCAGATTAGAGACTGAAAAACAGAGGAATAAAGAGAAGGAAGAGCTGAAATACAACCGAGAGACAGTCCGCCGAGGAGAGAGAGAGAGAGAGAGAGAGAGAGAGAGAGAGAGAGAGAGAGAGAGAAAGAACGGAGAACATAGAGAGAGAGAGAGAGAGAGAGAGAGAACGAACATAGAACAGAGGCAGAGAGAGAGAAAGAGAAAACAGTGAGAGAGTAACAGAGAGATAAAACAGATAGAGTAACAGGCAGAGACTGACAGAGAGAGAGATTGAAAGAGGAGAGAACAGAGAGGGCGAATGTGATTCAGACTGCTGGACTTTATTCTTTTCTCACTTTTTTTGGAAAAAACTGGTTTGTATTAATTTTCTCTGAATTAAATCTTTATTTTCACTTTTATTACTGTTTTTATCAACTTTTTGTAACCTTGATAAATGGACAAGCTCAAAAACAGCTGTCTTTAGTCTCTGTTTTAGTCCAGAAAGCTCTGTTTTAGTCTCTGTTTTAGTCCAGAAAGCTCTGTTTTAGTCCAGAAAGCTCTGTTTTAGTCTCTGTTTTAGTCCAGAAAGCTCTGTTTTAGTCTGTTTTAATCTCTGTTTTAGTCCAGAAAGCTCTGTTTTAGTCTGTTTTAATCTCTGTTTTAGTCCAGAAAGCTCTGTTTTAGTCTCTGTTTTAATCTCTGTTTTAGTCTCTGTTTTAATCTCTGTTTTAGTCCAGAAGCTCTGTTTTAGTCTCTGTTTTAGTCCAGAAAGCTCTGTTTTAATCTAAAATGTTTCAAAAAGCTGTTTAGTCTCTGCTTTAGTCCAAAAAGCTCTATTTTAGTCCTAAAAGCTCTGTTTTAGTCTCTGTTTTGGTCCAAAAGCTCTGTTTTAGTCTCTGTTTTGGTCCAAAAGCTCTGTTTTAGTCTCTGTTTTACTCTATTTTAGCCCAAAAGCTCTATTTAAGCCAAAAAACTTTTTTTAGTCATTATTATTGCAGTAACTTTAGTTTTTGGGTTGAGCTCACCTTGCTGTTTAGCTTGTTGTTTGGGGACTTTTCATTTGAAAGCAGAATGTCTGTTGAAATGAAGTATATACAGTTAACAAGACAAGTTCTACCAGGTCATTGTCTGTTTGTGGGCTGGCCGTACTGTACTTGTTTGAGTGTATTGTATTAATTATGCAGTAATGAAATAATTAAATGGTTTGCCAAGAAACATGTACATTATTTTCTCATTTAATATACGTATCCAATCAGCTAAGACATGTCTGGTGTATTACGCTTGATTTTTATGACTGAAACTAGTACAAGAATCCTCTTGGAGCAGGATGATATGACTTTATTCTCGATATGCTGTAGAGAAATGGTGACCTGTGATAGGAAATGATGAAAACTTTACCAGAGTACAATGTTAAAGTATTGGTATGTAATTATAAGACCAGGGCTGTACAATATATCATTATTGCATTGTTATCGCAATAGTACACAAGTCACATCACAGGATGTCTTGTACAATGTAAAATGAACATTTTCAGATCCAATTCTCCATGAAATATATTTCCCAGAGGCTGATTATATCTGCCCAATATCATCTATTTTACTCCAAATTGAACACATAGTGTATTATAGTGGATCTTTGATGTCTGGTGAAATCAGATGTTGTGTTTTAATAATGTCTTGCACGTGGCTCCTTTTAGAAATAACTCTATTGCACAGAATAGGTTGTCCTACGTACTTTTGGTAATCTTTTGTGAAGATACTGGAACTGAAAGCAGTCCATGAGCTGAACAGACCTGAATGGAGTTTTCTCTCAGAAATATCAGAAATTAAAGTAGAACTAAAGAAAAGGTTGGTTTTCTTTATATATATATTTGAGGAGTAAAAAAAGTACATGTTTTTGAACTTACTCTGTCCTCCATATTTTAGTCAGACATGCTGTGTCCACCTCTGTAAATCACACTTTAGTCTCCAGCCTGACCTTCTCGCTGACACTGGCGATAGTTCAACTGAAGTTGACCAGCCATCCTCAGACACGTCCACTTTCTAAGAGAGCATATTTCTACAGTCACTGAACTGATCATTGTGTTGTTTGTGAAGAAGGTGAGGGTCCAGTCCGTTAGATGTTGTTTGGGGGGCATTCTGCTGGACTAATGAATGTTCTGCCTATTCAACCCGTATGGCATTGCTTGGAGGCCCTGTTCCAAGCTTGTTAAGAGTCCAGAACATAGTTGGTAACAGATGATATGATACCGATACAGAAAGGTTGAGTGTCCGGTGATACTGACGTTCTATTTCTTCATTAAAATTTTATCTAAAGTAGGCCATCATACTTAAACAATTCACTTTCTTGCACCACAAGTATGAACACGCCTAACATCATCCAGTCACATAGTGTGAGTATGTACTGTTTCAGGGAAGACTTGTATAGGATTGAAGTTGTTCTTGTCCCTAAGATATCTCATTAATTTTTACTCATGATACTCATTAATACTCAATTGCTTTGTCTAGTTGTTAAATATGAATTGAATTTGCGTGGCTGATAGAGGTGTAATAATACACTTATAGGTTCAATCCGGTTACTGGCTTGTAAGCCACAGTTCAGTTTGGGTCATGTTTCAGCAAGATTTTCACCAGGATTTGAGGACAATTGGATTCATCATTACGATAGCAGAAAAGAACAATGCATCTGATGTAGATGTTGTTAGAACTTTCCTCAAGAACAAATTTTAAGAACATTTTTCGAAAGATCACTGGATGAGGCTCAATGAGTTTTAATGCAGGACTTGCTTCAGTGCATCCAATTAAACGGGAATAATGATCCACTTGTTGTACGAGGCATTGCCTGCAGCTAATCACCAGACTAACTCCATTTCTCTGCTAAAGTCTCGAGACTAAAATCAGACTCACAACCCAGAGATTCTTGACTAAACTTGGATTCAGACCCCAGAGATTTGAGTTGCACTCAGAGACTTGGACTCAAAACCAGAAGTTCTTGTCTCAACTCAAACTTGTTTCACAGAAGCTCTTGACTCACCTTGGACTCGCATCCCATTGACTTGACTCATCTTTGGCTTGCACCAAGAGACTCAACTCAACTCTGACTCGCACCCAGAGTCTCAATTTTCGAGACTTCGGGTCCCAACGTTTGACACACACCCCGGAGACCCGAAACGTCATGCTCTCTCATTCAGACTTGACTTCGAGTCTTGTGAACATCTCTGACTGAAATATGGAGATGTTCTTGTTTCGATTCTGGACCTGAGAGCCGACCTGGAAGCTGAACTAATATATTGGATGGTAATTGTTAGGCCTTCTTAAGCCTAAATGCTCTAACTGCTGAGAATACTCTGTTCTCCCAGTTGCTGACTGTTGTACTGGCAGCGTAGCGCTGGTGTGATCAAACATTATTGACTGGAGCAGTCGATATCCACGACAGCCACGGTTTTTCATTTTCTGTGCGAAGTCCACAGGAGCCTAGAGCAACCCCAGGCGATGCGAGGCGCAATAAATGTTCAGCCACTTAAAACACCGTCCTTTATGTGCTACAGCGGAATGGTTCTTACGGGAGCATGACTCTGGAAATCGCATTACGGAGTTGTTTTATTCATGTTCTCCAGTCGTTCTGTGTACATGCAGGCTCTTTGTGCCGTGCTCTAATAAGGGAAGGCTTTGAAAGAATATCTAGTGCTGCTGGTTGGGCTCATTTTCTGTGGTTTCTTTTGGAATTTCCCTTCTTCATTTGGGCTCGTTGGCCTTTATTCATCAACGCTTGCAGAACGGGAGCTGAGGTCTCTCAGGAGTTTTGCAATATGGACAGTGAAAAGTTTTTCCCGTGCTGTATCTTCTCTGCAGAACTGCCTGACTATGTTGTGGAGAGTCGTTTGAGCTTCTTCAAGTTTGGGTGCAGACTTTGTTCTCCATGCTGGTGCCCAGTCTTCGTTTGGAATGTCTGAAACTGGTACCAATGAGTCATCCTTAAAGCCGTCACCATCTGCCAAACAGCCCTGCTTTAAACAGCACAGGCGTGTCTCACACCTTTGATAGAAGTCTTAGTTGTCTGTTCTCAACCTTGCAGTGAAACATCTACAAGGGGAGTGAGCCTTTTGTGTGGTGGATTCTGAAGAGCGATTTCCATTTTGTTCAAAAGAAAGGTTTTGCTGCTTGAGTTTCCCTTCCTCCACTCTCCTGTGAAGTGGTTTTTATTGGGCTTTCTTTTCTCACTCGTAAACCTCCAAGGAAGAAATGCTAACGCGGTGCACCTCAGAATCCCACTCTGCTCCGCTGAGCTGCTCCAGTGATTAACGGTGTGCTTGGCTGACCCGAGGTGTGTTCACAAGTCATGCTTTAGTTACGCATTGTTTTTTGGCTTGAAATTCTTAAGCCCGTCCAGTAATTGCTGTCCTCATTATGTAACATATAGCCTTAATCTCTTATTCTTGTCTGCAGGTTCACCTGCACTGGATGCATTGGGTTGCCTTGCTGGTACTCAGTCTGCGTCGTGTTCGTTTTAGTCACTTGACGAAAGTGCTTTTTAAAAATAGTGTATTCATGGCATTTTTTAAAATTTATCTGTTTAATCAGTATTCTGTACAACCCATAGTCTCCCAATACTCTTCACACCATAATCCTTCCCCACCCTCCTTCTCCACGGTACTCCAGAGCTTCACTACCTACCAGTGCTGAACATCAGCATTGGTGGTCACAGTTTGGATCAATTTACATCTATTTCAGGACTATTGTCATTCCAGCCTTAATCTGTAATATGTTTAATATCTTTCTTTAATGGGAGGACAGTTTAATGCAAGTGAAGGTTGAGTTGTTAAGTTTGATTGATTACAGCCATCTTATTTTACTGATATATGCACTTGTACTGTTAACAGGATTGTTGGTAATATCCGAGAACGAGGTCGGAGGCAGAAATGAGGGCGTTCCAGCTTTCTGCAGCAGGGTCGTTTGGATCAGTGCTGTTAATAGATTATAATTTATCCAAAGATCAGTGTCTGGCATCCTTGCTGAGTTTGTCTCGGTGTGATATCTCCTCATTCTGCTCCAGCTTTTCCAGGTTTATTCCTTTAAATGCTACAAATGTCAGATTGTTACTATTACTGTCTGCACAGCTCACTGGTAGGTTACCATGAAAGTGTTGACGCCATGATGTCACAGTGGGTAAAGCTGTGGGGAGTGACTGACCTTCCAGTGTCAGTCATCTGGATTTGATCTTGTCTCAGAAAGGTCTGAGGTCACCAGTCAGATGTTGCATGAATAACACAGATATGAAGGTGGACATCTAGGCTGAAGTAAAGCTCGCTTTGGCTTTGTGGGAGCAGTCCTAGACATACTGGCGTAATACCTAAGAAAAGTTTCATCGGATTTGTGTACAGTTATCATGCCTCAGCGTGCCGTCGCTTGCCTGGCTGGAGTTCTGTTGATGTTCTACATGCTAAAAAATGAAGGTGCTTCAAAGGGTTCTTTAAATGATGCCATAGAGTGGCTTTTGTTGGGGGGTTATAAAGAGCTCCCTGAATTCCAGCGTAGTGCTTTAATAGGACGACACTATTGCAGCGAGGCCCGTCATGAAGCCTGTTTTTGTTTGGATGATGTGTTGTCCCAGAAAGAACTGTATGAAATGATGTTCTTGCCATTTTAAGACCATTTACGCCACTGATTTATAGGTCATAAAGTAGTATAATAATGCAATAACACCCCTTTAAGGAGCAAATAAATTTTATTTATTAAGAATCTTAATAAAAATTCTTTCAATTCAATTTTTTTAATTTATTTATCTTTCTTTTTCCATTCATTTTTTTTTATTTTTTTTTTAAAGATGCACAGATTGATTGGCTGGTAACCGGAATTGACCGATTTTTTAGGCTCGTATACCCAAGCCTGTGCTGGCCATGTTTACACTTGTGAACCATTCAACACACCTTTAATTTGTCCTGAGCATGTGTGCACATGTTCAGTGCACACTGGCCAAAGGACTTGTTTTAACAATGTCCCTTAAGCATTTAAGTTGTAGACGAGCTGTTTGTTTTTAGCATTAATGGGCCGTACAACCACGGCTTTGTCTGATTATGTGCACTGGGCTAGACCCAATATTTGCTGGCTCGAGGTGGCGACCTGTTTTGCTCTGCTTAAAAAGTCGAAGAACTTACAGTATTACACTACTTACAGTAGAAAGATGGGAATTAGGGTCTGAAAACATCTGCCCCAAATGTCCCTCACAATCACACTAGTCAACCAGTTTTGCCCTCTCAGACTCCGGCTGCTAGTGGCAGGCAGCATGACCTGGGATTCGAACCTGTTATCCTCGGATCATAGTGTCAGCGCTTTAGACCGCTGAGCATTAGACCCCTGACCCACTAGAGAGTGCTTCATGGCCCTCTGGTGGTCCTTGGACCACAAAAATGCATAGTGAGGAGCGTAACGCTCGGCCAAACAATAACAAATGGGGACCAAATCCATATTCATGTCTATAGATATAGAACGGGATGTCATAAAAGCCCCTGTCCCAATACTTTTATTCATAGTGTAGGACTTCAAGTGTTGAAGTAAAGCTTGCTGTGGCTTTGTGAGAAGAGTCACAGACACTGGAATACTGACGTAATGCCTGGGAAACGTTTCTATTGGGTTTGTGTAGAGTTAGCATGCCTGAGCCTCAAACAGCCCTTTGAAGCACCTTTATTTTAAGGCTGTAGGAGCCTTATTTTTATGCCACGTTTTTGAAGGTCTGGGGGGGCCAGGATGCGATGAATCACTGTGGTCTGAGATGGTTGGTGACACATTGGTGGGAAGCGATTAGAAAGTAGCTCATTAAGTTGGACTGTGGGCCTGTTCTGTAGACGTCTTTCTGAGGTGAGGGTAAACGGTTCTGCAGAGTGAACAAAAGAAGTCGCTATCGTTTTAAAAGTAATTAAATTTCCTTGTCAAGGAAGTCAGGACAAGAACAAGATTTGTACGCCATTGTCCGGTTTGATCGAATTGCTCTTGGAACACATCCTAATATCCTTGGGGTTTCTTGTTATCTCCCTAATTATTGCACCCAATTAAATTAAATTTTGAAGGATCATACAAATGAGATTGGCTGGGTCCATTCATGCTCTGACTCAGCTGAATTCATTGTAGACTTAAAATAAGGCTGAGTGATTAAGAGCGCTGTTAATGCCGGCACTAATTTCCTTTGCCATGTGCCTTTTGTGGGGTTTAAAGGGGAAATTGTGCAGCAGCAACTTTTTAATTGTGCCCGTCTTTCCACGTAACGTCTTGCGGCTTCTATCAGAGTGGCCAGACATTGAGTTTCTGTTGTAATTTGAAGTGTTTTATCTGCTGCTGATGAATCACACCTTTCAAATCACACCTTACAGCCCTAGTAAAAATGTATTTTGGTAAGAATTCACGATCCAGATCCGTGGAGTACGACGGCGTCTCAATCCAGTACATTCTCAATACAGATAAAGGGCGATTCTGCAACTGAGGGCTTTTCTTTTTTGCAGTAAAATAGTAAAAATGTAGTTTTTCTTATGTCAAGACGAACTTTTAGCTTTAAGCAATATGCGCCTGAGCCCACGAATGTTCATTTTTACATTTTATCCATATTTTCCATCCCTGTTAGGATTCTTAGGAAGACAAACACACTCCGATACATGAGAAGTCAGTCAACTGCCACCATTGCACTGGGTGTGATGTGGGGAGAGAGCGCCATCTACCCACAGATTTGGCTCTCTCGGACTCCTGCTGCCGATGGCAAGCAGGGACCTGGGACTTCAAACCTGCGATCCTCGATTCATTAGACTGCTGAGCCTGAAGAAACGTCAGCTTCAGTTGTGTTGATTTGAACACATTTACTTTGCCTTGCGAGGCCCAGGATTTGAACCTGCGATCCTCGGATCATAGTGCCAGCGCATTATTTACACGTTATAAACGTCACCTAATCTACAAGATAGGATTGTCATTAAGAAGTCTATACATATAAGTTATTGGAGATCTCAGAGATGCGGGAGCTGGTCTCTAAAGTCCTACCTAAACAGCTCTGTGGCAAACTTCAGACCCAACTGCTTCTGATGATTAAGAGAGGGCAGATGAGGGGTCTTATGGCCTGGGGTAATTCTGTACTGCTATCCTGCTCATTTCTGAAGATGTTCCTCTGAACAGGCTGAACGTACCCTACGTAGGTAGATTCCAGTTTCTCATCATGGATGGGTGAATGGGTGGATGAGTGGGTGGATGGGTGAATGGGTGGGTGGGAAGAACAAACTGTACTGATTCCTTTGGGAGGCTTCCCTCGGGGAAATTAAGATTCCAGAGGCAGCATCATTACAGTTCAAACAGATAACAAAGTTATAACACAAATATATAGAAAATTAAAGAATATAAATAGTATATAAATATATAAAACATCCATTATTGCATAATTATTATTGCACATAGTTGGTTGTTTCATTGTACAGTCTGATGGCATCAGGGTCAGAGGAGTTTATAAGTATTGGTTTTGCTCTTGGGAGACAGAGCAGTCTGTCACTGAACAGCATCATCATCATAGCATGGCAGGAGGAGCAATATTGAGAGATTGTGAGAGACGTTAACTGTTAAATGAGGTCTTTTTCATGCTTTATCAGTCAGTCGTTGCTTTAATTATTAAGAAATAAAATCATAAGATTTGAATAATTAGTCATTGAGCTGCATCTGGGGTCAGCGTTTAATCTATTATTACTTTAACACACTTATGAGAAAGATCTACACTCATATTAAGATAATGCTTATGTAATAGGCAGTAGTGTTGTCCTGCGTGTATAAGGTATGTCACTGCTGTCCAATGAAAACCACGTATCTCCATCTTTGTCCATTTTAATTCTCTATGGTTTGACGATATGGTCATAGTAAATGTATGAAATTTAATTCATCTTATAGGAATTCTGTAGACATTCCTAGAGTGTTATTCCTAGAGAGTTGTTCATGAGGATGTGGCATAGGCCTGTCAAAATTTCTATTATGTATTATATCTATATATGATCTAATAGGCACATATCTATAATCCTAATAGGGTCTTTTTGATCAATTTTATTTTCCTTCTGAATGATAAAGTAATAACGTAATAATGCAGTCACCTCCTTTCAAATAGAAATGAACTTTAAGTTAAGAATATTCAGACATTAAATATCTTGAATAAAGCATTAAATAAGCTTTATTGTAAACAAAGGTATACCAGCTCGTTTACTTTAATGTGCTGTCCCGAAGAAAAACATAAAGGACGATATTGGGTTATTATGTCATGTACCTTTATTGAACGACAGGCCTGCTCTGGGAATGTTTTAATATCTTCTCGGTTTATTAGAGTATTCATGAAAACAATAAGCCGTGATTTCCATGCACACAGCAACTCCATATGTATAATGAGCATACACATTTTGATAAACTCATAACCACATTTTTCTCATATTAAAGATTAATGGCACAAATTTCATGAGGTCGAATCCTTTTGCTGAGATTTTACGAGATTCAACTGATGGATCACTTTCTCTTGCAAATGAGGCCTATTAGGCATTTGTCTGGGTCTCCAAATCCTTGTTCTTCGTTCAGCAGGCCTGCTTATACTATTATCAGTCATTTGTCACAGCTTTTTCCATTTAGATGGATGTAGCCTAATTCCCTCTTAATGGGCTCCATCTCGTTCCTGCTTAGCCATCCATTCTGTCAAATGAGAGATGCTGCTGACAAAGACCTTAAAGATGCTCTGAGGCTGTTCACACTTTGAGCTTCTCATAGTTGAGGCGAATGCCTGCATTCCCTAAAGATTTCCTTTAGACTTCAACCATAAACATATATTACCTTATTCCGTGAATGAGGTGAAATCATGCTTGAGTGTCCCATGTTTTTATGCTACATTCATCTTCCGTCCTCCATTAGAGTTTTGCCATTGCAAGGTCTTTCCATTTGTCTGAAAATTTCCACCTAAAATGTAATTTCCTCTCTTTTCAAGGTGAGACCTGAGAAGAAGGAAAGTTGCTAGGGTCTGAATTTAATCTTGAGGGACTTGAGTCAGACATGGCGACAGTGGATCCTGAGCCTGACGGTGTGGACCGGCAGTCTCGCCATCAGTATGGATTGCTGTAGGTGACCCATTTGCTGAGGATGAAGCAAGTAACGAGGATGAGCCGGTGGCATTGAGGAAGACCGAAGCGTGCTGATTGCCCTCGAGCCACTGCTTGTCAGCATGTTGCGTTTAGTTTCGCTGAAGTTCGCCCGTGTTTACCGGTGCGGCAAGTTCCTGTTCCTGGTGGCCCTGTTTGTCATCCTACTCATGAACACCCACAACCTTTTTGCCTCTTTTCAGAGGAATGAGCTCATGGATCGACGCTTCATCGGACTCAACAAGTGCCCTGCCTGTTTCGGGACCAGCTGGTGCCGCAAGTTCATGAATGGCCAGGTCACCTTTGAAACTTGGGGCCGGCTGCGTTTCCTGGACTTTTTCAATGTGAAAAACGTTTACTTTGGCCAGTACGGTGAGCCTCGGGAAGGGACCCGGAGAGTGGTACTCAAACGACTGGGCTCGAACCAGGAACTTGCAGAGATTGATCAGAAGATTTGCAAAAGAGCCACGGGAAGGCCTCGCTGTGACCTCATTCAGGGCATGTACAAGACTGAGTTTGCTCGATTGAATGGCGACGTGAGGTTGCTGACTCCAGAAGTGGTGGAGGGCTGGTCGGACATGGTGCACTGCCCTTCCCAGAGGCTTCTGGACAGGGTGGTTAGGAGGTATGCTGAGACCAAGGACTCTGGAAGCTTCCTCTTGAAGAATCTGAAGGACACTGAGAGGATGCAGCTGCTGATGACATTGGCGTTCAATCCTGAGCCTCTTGTGCTGCAGGTAGGTGTTGTCTTGATTTTGTCTTTTTGTTGGGGTTTAGAGATTAGTTGGGACAGGTAGGGTGGAGCTGAGCTGGTTTGGGATTGGCCTGTAGAAAATTGCCTTCCTGTGTCTGAGCCTTTCTTGGGAGGGATCTGTTTGTGTTGAGACTAATTAGCTTGTCTTTTGGCTTCTCTTTATCGGTTCCCGTTGAATGCTTTTCTGGAATGGACCTGCATTGATCTTTTTCTACCTTTTGTGGTGAAATACAAATCCCAGAAATTGGATGATTTCACTGGTGCATCTTTATGTATATGAAGTTTTTCTGTATGGTACCTGAATTATAGATATTCCGTGAGTGCTAGTGGTTTTCCTTAGTTGAGGAAAAATGCCTGGATGTCCTAAAGGATTTCTTCAGGCATAAATCATGAAGGTAAAGTATCTTACTCAGGCAGTGAGCAGGAGATGGGTTAATTTGGAGGTCTAGCTCCACTTCTTCGTGCAGTGTGCACCTTCAATCCCTCTTGAAATCCACGGTGTTCCTTGTCAGGACTCTGTTAGGCTTCTCCTGGCTCTGCAATTGATTTTTTTTAAAGCCGGCTAATCCATTTCAATTTCTTTTGTGATTGACCCCGGTTGTCAAAGGGCTAGATAAACATAAGGGCGTCTTGGTGAGGCCAGCCAATATGTGCTCTGACCTCCCATTATTCACTCTGTCTACCAACACCTCAAGCATTCTGGCCGATGAAGGCGGTCGCAGCCCTCTGTGGAGAATGATCCATAAAATTTAATTAGCTTTATACAGTCCAGCCCTTTGCCCTGCAACCTGTGTCGATTCCATAATCATAATGAGATGTCATTGCCTTGCACTGGAAGCCACTAATGAGTGGACTCCTAGTCCATTGATGAGATTATCTTGATCTGTGATCTTCCGGATCCCTCCCTCCCTTCCTTTGCTCTTTTCTCGTCCCGCACAGACAAGAAAAACATGTTGCCGAAGCTAACGGGCCCGTGTCTCTCAGCACGCTTTGAATCATTCATCATCCCCCTGCAGCTAAGAAAAGCTAGATATTCCAGTTGCCTCGAGTCTGCAGTTGTCTTCCGAAACCCTCCCACTTTTAACTAGGATTTGCACCTTCCAGATTGTGACGGCTGCAGAGCAGATGAAGAAATCAAACAGCCTGTCAATTTGTCACCCCTTCTGAATTATGCCACTTGCACCGTCAAGTTCTGACGTTGACATGTGGCAGCAAGGCCTCCTCCTGCTCTCCCCACAGCACGGGTCCCATGCTGCTCGTTTCCAGCGATTGTGGTTCGGGTATTTTTAGCTGAGCGGTAGGAAAACAATTTGCTGTCCTGTAATAGCAGAGTCGTTTGGAGTAGAGGGGCCAGGCACACTTGCTCAGGGGGATGTAAACTTCTAGAAGTGGAGAAAGACTCGCAGTGTGAGCCGATTGCTTAAGCTTTAGAGCTCTCGGCCAATTTTGTGGGATGTTTTTGAAGTTTGACATACTTTTATTTCCCAAAAAGTTTGAAATGGGTTTATAGTAGAGTCCCACATACCAGATGTTAGTTTCAGGAAATTTCAGGAAAGCAAAGAAAGAGAGCAAACAGCTCCTTTGCATTTTCCTCTATAACCCAAAATCTGGGTCAGTAATTTAATTTACCCCACAGTCTCTGATCATTCAGAGTCTGTATGCAGGTTGGGCATGTTCACATGGACAGAGCAGTAAACATGCACCGGAAGCTCCTTTGCTTCAATTCAGTTGAAAATGAGTGCATTTTTTGGGCTGGAATACTATCTGATAAATAAGGTTAGATAGGGTATGTCTTGTAGTTTATATGTGTTATATCTGTAAGTTACTCTGATCCTGAGATATGGAGCTTACAATACCGACATGAAACTGCCAGCAAAATGCAGATCACATATGCAACACATCATATACAAGATGTAATTATATATAGTGTGTCATAGTATACATGTAAAAAGACGTGTCAGTGAGTTGCAGAGCTAAAAGCAGTAGTTGTGAACATCCTGAAGCCTGACTTCTGTCCAACAGTTAAGTCTTCAGTGCCAGAAACCACAGAAACATGTTTGCGATTACTCAGCAGTTTGATGTGGTTCAAGGCGAGCATGATTATATTAGGCGTGCACGATAATAACTCGTGGCTTTCTGCCAGAGATGGGGATGGAATCACACTCGTGATGTGTTTTGGATTTGAGAATTAAACACAAAAATGATCGAGTCAGAACCACCAGCTTTAATGCAGGACTGAATAGATGCTTTATTTTCGAACCATACCTGTGACTTTTGTCTCTCACTTTTGTGACAGTCAGTGAATGGGTGTCCTTTGTGAAGACAAAAAAACTGATGATCATTGAACCCAGTTACATTCAAAACTCACGAGTTACACTTGGAACGAGACAGGGTTGCAGTTTATTTAATTTGATACTTAAATAATCGATAGATTATTGAAATGATTCTGAAACACAAATAACAAATAACTCATATGTAGCCATCAGCTTTTAAATTTTGCTTGTGATGTTTAATGCATTTGTTAAACAATGAAACAGCAATAAAATATAACAAAACTGTCTAAAGTGCTACCACTATGTTATCAGGATCATGAGTTTGAATCCCAGGTCCTGGGCCTCTCCCTCTTTGGGTGGGTAAATGGCACTCTCTCCCCACATCACATTCAATGCTGGTCGGCACAGGCATCTGTGAGCCATTGCATCAGAGCTGGGGACCTGGCGCTTTCATCTGAGCGTGTTGGCTATCTGGCGAGGATACAAATGTTGGAAGTTCGAAAAGAGATGGTAGGAGGTTCATGTGATGGGCATAGTACTATAATGGGGTTGGGGAATTAGCAAGTCTAATTTTGTGGGAGAAAATTGGGTAAAAAAAATTTCCCATATGTTTTCCCATAATGAGAGAACCTCCTTTAGAAAGGTTCTTGTGTTATTATGCTTGTATTAGGGATTTTGTTTTATGTATTTATTGTAATATCAATTTTACATCCCAATTTGGAATTACCCAACACCGTTAGGACTCCCTGATCACATACGATGCTCCCAACACTAGGAAGGTGAAGCACATGCTTCTGCTAATACATGTGACTCCACCACCACTTTTCCAACTGAATTTGTGGAAATTTGTGAACTTTGATTCATTGACCCAAGACTCTAGAGCCACACTCTTGAATCCCAAAACCTCAAAATTGAAACTCAAAACTCAATTTGGACTTATGCACCAGACACTCATGACAAGACTTTGGCTTGCATCTGAGAGACTTGAGACTAGATTCAAATTTCAACCTTGGAGACTCTACTCTTATGCGCCTCAAGAAAAAGGTCAGGAGCATGACTTCTTTCCCCACCGCGGGCATTACAGTGCAAGTCAGGCGTACGTGTCCCCTGGATAAAAGCCTCTGGCTTTGACATTGTGCCTACATTACTTGTGCCTTTCTTGCTCTATTGAGAGTGTGGCCCATCTGCTCAGCAAGGCCGAGAATAGCAATGCAGCGCCCCAGGGGTCATGTCCATCACAACTCTAATGTAGCACGCAGCCTCTTTCACCTGACACTGAGGCTCTGACGAGGTTGTGATGCCATGGGCACCTTCGTAAACACTCCCCGAAACGACAGGAGGCCAGCGTTGTCTTTTTTAGAGTTGTATGTGCTAACGAGGGGGAACTTGGCATGGCTGTTTTTCCGCTTGTTGCTCAGGAGCTCAGTTGGAGCCGTCTCCTCGAGCGCAACGAAGCATGCAGCAGCACTGATGAGGAACATTCTTGGAGCAGAGTCTGCCAGAATCAGATTATAAATTGATAGGCAAAGCGTGATGTGAGGTTCATACAAGATCAGCTTGATCAGCAAGCTTCAGCTGCTGAAGTCCACACTAGAGTTTGGGGTTTTGTGACTTTGGATGGGTGGGTTTTAGGGTTGGGTTTAAAAATCGATTTTCCACTTAAATAGAATATATTTTTGAATGATCCAATATTGATTCATAGGGCTAGACAATATGGACAGACACTCCTATCGCATTATATTTTAGCTGAGTGATGATATAGGACACGATATGTGATTTTACACAATGTGAATGAACAATGGAAAATGCCCCCTTCATGATGTGTGTGAGAGAAACTGAATGGGACCATAGGGCAGCAGTGTTGAGCAGGAGATTGAAACAACGTTATTTAAAAACTTTAAAACTCAATATAAATGAGATCACCTCAGCCCGTATCCTGCTCAGTTTATATCCCGATATAGATATAAATATCGATATATCGCTCAGCCCGTATCCTGCTCGGTTTATATCCCAATATAGATATAAATATTGATATCTCGCTCAGCCCGTATCCTGCTCAGTTTATATCCCGGTATAGATACAAATATCGATATATCGCTCAGCCCGTATCCCGCTCTGTTTATATCCCGATATGGATATAAATATCGATATCTCGCTCAGCCCGTATCCCGCTCTGTTTATATCCCGATACAGATATAAATATCGATATATATCGCTCAGCCCGTATCCCGCTTTGTTTATATCCCGATATAGATATAAATATCGATATATATCGCTCAGCCCGTATCCCGCTCTGTTTATATCCCGATATAGATATAAATACCGATATATCGCTCAGCCCTTATCCCGCTCTGTTTATATTCTGATATAGATATAAATATTGATATATCGCTCAGCCCGTATCCTGCTCTGTTTATTTCCCGATATAGATATAAATATCGATATCTCGCTCAGCCCGTATCTTGCTCTGTTTATTTCCCGATATAGATATAAATTTTATTTTCAATTGAATCAGAATCAAATTGATTTGGGAAATCAGTGGCATGTAAGCAAAGTCATTGAGTGTATTTGGTTAGAAAGACTCCACCAGATTATAGACAGGTATAGACAGTTATAAACAGGAGACACATGTGTTTTATCTTCAGATTTACCTTCAACGGTGCATATAGTGTTAAGTCAGATGACGTGAGTCATTATTAGTCATTTTGTTTAGTAAACAAAATGCACAGCCCAGTCATTATGACCACCTACTTGTTTCTGCACTTCATGCACATTTTAGTGAACTCCACTTCACACACCGGAGCACTTGGTGGCTCATTCTCAGCACCGTAGTGACATTGATATGGTGGTGGTGGTGGTGGTGTTAGTGTGTGTTGCACTGGTACAAGTAGATCGGTCACAGCAGTGCTGCTGGAGTGTTTAACCACTGTGTCCACTCACTGTCCACTCTTAGACACTTCTACCTAGTTGCTCCGTCCGTTTCTGCACAGTTTGTGTTGGTCATGGCTCTAGTCCTTCATCAGTGCAGTTCTGGTCGGTGGACTGTTCTCAGTCCAGCAGTGACACTGAGGGGTTTAAACACTCCAGCATCACTGCTGTGTCTGATCCACTTGTACGAGTATAACAGATACTAACACACTGTGTATGTGCAGTATTGTTCTCCACTAGGGCTGTGGTGACCCATTGACATAGTGAACATCATGGATTACGGAATAATCTGCATAACGTGCATCGGTGCATCGCAAGGATTGCTGCGCTCGGTGAAAACATGGATTTCTCCAGAGAGCCACCTGCGGCTTGCCCTGGTTGTCTACGATGTGGGAGTGTTTTGGACAGAGAACCAACAGTGTAGTGATCTGTAAGCTTTGCAAAGTGGAAATGGCAGCAACTGCTGTGCATGTGCACTTAAAGAGCTAGTATCCCAGAGAGCTTTGTCAGCACCGTAAGTGCTGTGTCTTCATCGCCCGTGTATAAGTGACTTCTGCACTGCTGTTATGATAAAGTAATGTTGCATCATGCATTATCTAACATCGTTATTTGGCCGTTTTACATTTTTGCGTTTACTTCAAGGGCCGTGTTTGAGTGAAAGAGTAGCTTAAACCAACATTACACCCTGTTGAAACGGCCGGGGAAGCGTTTGTATTCTTTTTATTGCATATTAATGATGCCCTGAAGTGAATTCTAGTTTTTAAGGGCTCATTAAAGAAAATATTGAAATATTAAGACAAATCTTCATTTCTTTTCATTACTTTGGTTACATTATTTGAATCAAATGCACACAAAATCCCTTGAGAATAACCTTTAGTCATTAGATTAATTCAATAATTCCAAAATAAGAATTAGTTGAATTGATATGCAGCTCTTTTCTCCAGTTAATCGTTTTCACATCTTACCCTCTGTAAATGGTTTATATCTGAACAGTCTGAATGTGCAGCTTCGCGGTATGAGTTCAGTGTGAAAGTTGGTGGTCTGCGTGGGTGGTTTGTTGTGTACAGAACTCATCCAAAGATACACTCATCTGTAGCCCTGGTGAAACATGCCTCTTAATAAGACTGTACGCTCAGCAGAGGTGGTGGCAGAAACTGAGCTAATAAAGTGTTACAGAGCCTCAGAAATTCAACTCTGAAGTGCACCCCGAGTCCCAAAAGGGTCCTGACTCAGCAGACTCATGTCCCAATGACTTGAAGTGGACTCGTGCCCTAGATCACTTGGTTTGGAATTGTGCCCTAGAAATTTGAGACTCGACTTGCAAACCCCTCAACTTGGTCTCGACTCGACACACTATAGAGACGTTATTCTGATTTGAGACTTGACGTGGACCTCGATTATTTTATGTGGTTTTACACCCTAGAAATGAACCGCCTAGATCTTCTGATATAGACTTCCACCCTAGAAACTCAAGACTGAACTCTGAATCATACCCAGAGACTTGCACTCACGCTCTGGGTGTGATTCAGAGTTGAGTCTTGAGTTTCTAGGGCGGAAGTCTATATCAGAAGATCTACACGGTTCATTTCTAGGGTGTAAAACCTACGACTTGCACTCATGCTCTGGGGACTTGATTCAGACACACAAACCCTACAGAGGGAGATCAGGAGCACAGTGTGCTTCCGCATTGCCTGTAGTTGCAGACTTGTGCCCTCCGAGACTCAGCTTGGATTTGGACTTGGGAATTGACACCTACTGTAGGTCACTCAAGATGAACCTGTACCCTAAAGACAGAGACCCAACTGAGATTCAAACCCCTGATACGGGCTTGGACTCGTGTCCTGGTGACTCAAGACTCTGCTTGGACTCAAATTCCAGAGACATGATTCGGAAATGCAAAAGGGAAAGGTCAGGAGCATCATTCTTTCCCCTGTTGCCTGTAGTTGTCCCTCTTGGTGGTCTGTTGTCACTTGCATGGTGCAGCTTTCCAGAGCACATTCATCTGTATGTCTGGTGAAGCAGGCCGGCCTTTTTATTGTGACCTTAGGTGACCTGGGCTCAGCAGACACGCCAACAATTTAAGCAGTGTCGTTGCTGTAACTCCAGAAAGGGCTTTATGATTGTTGATCATCTTGCAACATGAGGAAACTGGGCCGAGCTGTGTGCTGCGCTGAGCACTTTTGTTCCCTCCAACCTTTCACCTGAAACCCGCCCACGCATAGTCATTTGGCATGTACACATGCTTGAGCACACACACACACACACACTCGCACAAATGCACAAGTACACGTGATCTTTACGGCTGGCAAGGTTAGAATTTCCACTGTGGATAGAAATAAGACTTTCTGCCCACTGCACCACCCCTCCCTCTCTCTCTCCCTCATTGAGTTGTATGCAAAACTGTATTTATCTTTGAATGACTGAAGAATGAGGCTTCAGTACATTAAAGTGACAAACCGTGAACCTCACACTGCTGTTCTCCTTCAAAAGAACATTCAACGGAACCAAAACAGGGCTGTAAAACAGGCCAATTCCAAGACCCCCCAAACTGTTACATCACAGTTTGGACTCATTATATATACACCTTCAAAATTGACATAAACCCTGCCTACTGGAGAAAGCCCTGGCCAAACCTGTGAAGCAGTGGAAGGGAGGACTGATCTGGGGGGCAGCATGAGGAAGCAAATAGCAGGGAAAGCAAGCAGGTACATCATGGCTTTGGTTCCTCTAAATAGAACCCTCAGTGTCTAGCTCCCAGTGAATGACAATACAGCACTGCCGACCTTCACCTGGAGCGAGAAAGGTGCATCAGACCAGCAAACCGGTTGAAACAGCCGTACGAACATCTTAAAAAGCACTGGGTTCACAGGGTTCAGTTTTCAATGGTTGTAGGTGCTTATGGAACCAGAGCTGCTCTGCAGATCTTCAGTGATATTTCAACACATCACATTAACATAATAGTAATTATTATATCTTAATATATCAGCGCCGCACCCAGGCTCAGAGTCTTAACGGCCCATGTCTCTGTTAATGGGCCTGGTTTGCTCATTGTCTCCCCGAACTGGATCACCATGGTGACCCCCCACTGCCTTCACCTCGCTCTCATTCTCGCTGGAACCAATAAATATTGGAAGTCAGACTGAATGCCATGTCTTGGAGCGATGAACACCTTTTGTAAGCATTGTTTATGTCTCATAAATGGTTTAATACCATTCTGAAGGTCACGCTCACCCGGCGCAGGCTCTGCTCAGCAACAGAGGAAGTGGTTTTTGCAGTAAGTGGTGCATGTCTGTGAGCTGCTGGGGGAGCCTCTGTGTGAACCACCAGATAGAAACCTTAGAAATGAATGGACCGAAGCGACACAAACCATACCAGACACCAAACACTGGAGTAAAATTACGATTACAGCATGAAATCGAACATCTTCAGACAGAGGTAGAGGTAGAGTTCTCCTCTAAGACAAACATGGATGGGTGGGTTTTTAAAGCTGGCCTGGAATGGAAATCTCTTGGAATAGTTGAATAATGAGAGATCTGCACATGGAAGTGACAAACCGTGACTCTCAACCTCAGGCCAATTCCAAAACCCCGAAACTCTTACATCACAGTCTTGACTTGTTATATTCACACTAGGGCTACAACAAATGGCTGTTCTGATAACTGAATAATTGATCGATTATTGAATGAAAAAAAATGATCACTCCATTACCAAACAACTCTCATGGGGCTTCTCTTTTGGTGGGTCTAATGGGGTTAACGTGTAGATAATTATAGCTGGTCCCCGTGGAAGCATATTTTTGAGATTCTCTGTCATTTTCAGACTGGTGGTCTAATGAAAGACTATCTTTAACCCATAAGACCCGATTTTGAATATATATTCAAAATAACTGAATCCGTTCAATTAATTGAGCTGTTCATTGGTGTTTTCTTATTGTGGTAAAGAGGTAACATGACAGGCTAAAATCATGGTGTTACAACATTTAACACCAATTTCATATCTTTTTATGGTTAAATGTAATATTTGACATTTTATTGAAGTGTTAAAGGGTTAAATGTGAGACTTAAAATGGACTGGTTTCTATGGGTCTCCAACAACAGCTCGAGTAAAAACAGTGCAGATCCACTACAGTACCAAATCCAGTCGGACCCTTCATCTCATCTGATTTGAATAGATCAGATTTGAGTCACTTCACCTGGGTAATGTGAATGTAGCCTATATGTTCTATTGCGCCCCCTGCAGGAGAAACGTCGGACCGCAATACTACCAGTCCATTCCAATGCCCAAGTTCACAGCAGTGCATTAATGCATTGCTGTTGGGTTAAGAATTGATCACTGATATCTGATTGGCTCGTCCTAATGGCAGGCTTAGAATCCATGTCCTACTCTAGTAAACCGTGGTCAGCTCTACAGAAATAGCCACAATGTTGCTCTTTTTGACATTCGTGTCTCTCCATTTGTAGCCTCGCATTATGTTTTGCTCCATCAAAGTTCCTTCCCACAGGTTTCATTCAAAGAAAGGACTTTTCGAGAAGGCAGAACAGCTCAGAATCAAGCTGGGATGAATAATGGTGCTGGATGTCCGACACTCCTTCCCCTCTTTCCCCTGTGTGCTATTGCATCTGTTGAGTGCTGGCTATTTGTGCAGGGCTGTTTTTGACTGGACTGGACTAAGCCCAGCTTGGCACGTCTTGGGGACACGGTTTTGAAAACAACATGCTTTTGACAATGTCAGAGAATGGAACTCTGAGCAACTCTTAAGCTCTGCGTTGTTTCAGTTTCTGAAGGCCTCAGCTGTGTTGGAGAAGTGTTTTGAAGCACCTTTGAATCGAATAACAGGCTCTTGTACTGACATTCACACATCCTGCTCTCCTTTCCCGTCTGTCCTTCATCATCTTAACTGGGCTGAAGAAAGCCTGGAAAGAAGGAACGCTGTCTTGAAACCAAGCCAGCATCCCTGGGCACTTGCACTTGTGCGAATTAGGTCAAATTAGAGCCTATTTTCTTTCAAGGAAAGCAACAAAGTCAAAGGCTGGTAGGGCTGCAAGATTGTATGGCTTTCACGAAACTCAAATTGCTGATGAAGGCTCCAGGTCGGCTTTCTAAGCAATCAGTGTTTAGTTTGTTTTGGGTTTTTTTGCATGGCGTACTGCAAAAATAGGCGACGTGAGGATGAAAATCTTTTCAAAAGGAGTCAAAGCTGAATTCTTATGTTCCGTGGTAAAGTAGTTCCAGACTACAGACTGTTCTGTTACCTTCTGAGAATGGTCTTCACTGTTCACTGTAGGCTGGGAATATAGTCTGTTAATGGGATCAGCCCTCGTCTTCAACTACTACTATGTGGGGATTCCTTTAAAAACGAAAAAAAAATTATTTTCTCTAAATTTTGATTTAAGTCATGTTTAGAGAGATTTAGACTTCAAATATCAGCTTATTCCCTGGTTGTTGTGATGGGTAAATTACAGGTAAATCCCTAGTTTTCACAGATTTTGGAGCAGTTCTTTTGGCCCATCATGAAATATAAATGTACTTTTCTTAACCATGTGAATAACAATTAGATTTAAAAAAAAAAAAAAAGAAAAGAAAAACGAGGTACGAGTTTTTTTGCATGACTGCAATGATATGAGGATACAGCTGTAATGGTGAGCGAGAGAGACTTATGGAATGTAAACTCAGGTCAGTTAACAGTGTGTTTGTGGAGGCGGGAGATTGTGTTTGCCTGGCAGAGAAGCTCCGTTTTTGTCCCTTTGTTGCATTTAATGTGGAACATCAGCCCCAACCAGCAGGAAGCTCCGGCTGACACAACGATTCTGCCCAGCATCTGTTCAGGCCGGAGGAAGCAGGCAGCCTCTGTAGATCCCGCTGCTGATCAGCGAGGGCACTGACTTGCACTTCTGTGTATTTTGCACTTGAGCTGCCCAGATTAAAGTTTAATCACCACACATACATTTTTAACAGCCCGTCTCCAAATGGCAGAAATGCGATATCCAGAGCACTTAAGCCAAGTTTACGGCTGCTTTGGTGACCGCGCGTTTTATTCTCCTCATTGTGTCTCCGGGTTTAAATCCAGGAACAAACAGCCTGTGTACACATTCCTTTCGCAAAGCCCAAGTCTTGGGAACCGTAGAAGAGATTCTTCCTCACAGACTCTCAAAGCCGTAGGCTGTGAAAGGTTGGTCTAATGACCACTCATAGAGTCTTTGTGGACAAACACGGACACTGCAAGCTTCGTCTTAGATATTGCATACAGTTACAGTAGGAGCTCTACGTTTAAGTGAATTATTTTTTTCATTTGTAGCTCATTGCAACTGGAAGGTGCCGTGAAAAGATCGTAAAAACATGAGAATCCTGCAGTAAAGTTAAGTAAACTGAACAGTGCCATGCATGGAATATCAGTATGCAAATTAATTATGAAGTGGTGTTTCCTCGTGGATGCGTTGTGAATGTCCACACCCGTATAAGTGAGTGAACCTGAACACCGGTCAGCATTCCTGGCACGGAGACGTGAATCATCTGCGTTCGTGGGTGCCAGATGGCTGGGGCATTCCATTTTTGAAGTTGTCGGAATTAAACATTCCTCAATCCACAGTGTCATGTGTATTGGGACCATGTCATAGTACCAGTCCTAGACTACTTGTTCCTACAGTTTTGGGTTGTACATGAAGTCCATGTTGGGCTGCAAATGATGACCAACCATGAACGGTAGCAGCATAGGTCAATTACATGTTTAGGTGGACCAGTGGACCCAACCCATACCGTGACAACATACCCCACACCAGTACGAAAACACCACCAGTCTGCACAGTGCCTTGTTGACGAGTAGGGCTTGTGGCTTTATGGGGTCTCTGCCGTAAACAAACCCTACCGCCAGCCCGAAACAACAGATTGTGATTCATTGGTTGAAGCCACTTGTTCTTAAGGGTCCAGTCACCAACCTGACCAACCCAGGTGAGACACTGTGTCCCGTGTTATGGTGTTAACCTAGGCTAGTCGTGATCGTTACCCCCCACTGCTCTGTCCACTGTGGGTGGTAATGCATTCAATTATGTATTCCTGATATACATTTTACACTGTGGACCCTTAGCTCTGACTACTTTTGAGGGGGTTGAATACTTTTGTAAGGCTCTGTTTGTCATGCCTGACACTCGAGCTGTATGTCCATGTTTGATTATTGTTTTTTGTATTTACTGTAACTGAAATTTGCGAGAAAACAATAAAGACCATTGCTTGACCTTCTGTCTTAACAGAGCTTCCCTTCAGACGAAGGTTGGCCGTTTGCAAAGTACCTGGGTGCGTGTGGACGTATGGTGGCGGTGAACTACGTGGGCGAGGAGCTGTGGAGCTTCTATAACGCGCCGTGGGAGAAGCGAGTGGACCTGGCCAAGCAGCTGATGGACATCGCCGAGCAGCTCACCAATAATGACTTTGACTTCGCACTCTACCTGCTGGACGTCAGCTTCGACAACTTTGCCGTCGGGCCCCGAGACGGGAAGGTGATCGTGGTGGATGCTGAGAACGTCATAGTGGCGGACAAGAGACTGATAAAGCAGAGTAAGTGGACGATAGCCCCATAACAACAACATGTATTTAGCCATGTGACTCTGCCCTGTCCAGTCTGCGAGATGGAAGCATCAGGGGAACTCAAACCACGGTTCAGCTGAGCAGCTCGAGCAGCTCATACCAATTTTTCAGTGATCAGAATCGAGGTAAAATGTTCATTTTATCACAATACTGATTTGAGGTCGTATCGCCCAGCTACTGGGAACGTTGCTGCTCAGATCATAAATGGCCTCAGCAACTTTAGAGGAAGAGGAAGGGAGAGGAAGCTAGTGGCTGGTGGCGTCCGAGTTCAGTGAGATCTGTAGAAGAACCCATTCTGTCACTGATGTTCGAACGGTAGACTGCCGCGGTAGGGCCTGATTTTATACTCCTGCACCAACACTTTTAATTGTGTTGTCCATGTGTTCATTTTTGGTTCATCAGATTATCAACATCATAAAAATGCCCCAGTCTGAAGATTCAGACTCCAGACAGCTGATCGATTTGTGGGTAATTAGACCTGATTTTTTTCCAGCTGTCACTTTCGAAGTGCAGGACATCAGAGCCAGGGTTAGTGTTTGAGGAGCTTTGAACGTTCTGACCCATTTTCAGCCCCCAGCAGGTGCAGCCTTATCTGTCCGTTGGTCCTGTAGTCTTGTCACAGATTACTGCGAATGCTCTGCCCAAGTCTCGGGCTATAAAAATGCAGGTGAATTTAGTTATGGATTTCTCTCTGTATCAAGCTACGAGGACAGAATCTTGAGCCAGCAAATTTCGAAACAGACAGAACTGTGGAGGCATGTTAATGATTTTTCCTAGTAAGTAAAAATGGCTTTGGCCAGATTTGGAAGTCCGTTCTTAAGCTTGAAATCTTTTTTTTCAAGTAATAATTAAAAATGTACTTATTCAGGTTAAGTCAGAATATCAGGAGGTGGGAAATAAAAGCTGAATTTATTTATTTAATTGTTGTTGTTGTTTTTTTTGTTCTGTAGGTGTTTGAAATGAATATGAATGTAAATAAGAATCCTGGTCCATAAATAAATTCTGTTCAGGAGCAGCTCATACTGACATTTGATGAGTGTAAAATGTGCTGCTGGGCCATTACTCTCACAGGTTCAGTTCCTTTGACCAAACGTGCTGGAGAAAGCCGAAGTCAAATTCAATCAGCTTTCAGCAGAGCTGTGGTGGGAGTCCGTTTTTCTCCGCAAAGGCCAGTGAATTGAACTCCAGTTACACAGGCTTTTACAAGCTGTTCGTCTTTTCTACAGCCTAATTAAGAGAGCTAATGATGGCTGGGGTAACGCAGCAGCCCTGAGTCACACCATTAGGAAGGAAGGAGAAGCTTTCTGAGCTCCCGAGTTCCTTTCCTCTGGCTGTAGTGGTCGACGTGAGGAGATGTCGGCCATTCCGTCCCATTTCTTTGCTACAGGCCAGATTACGATCTTTCTAGAGCCGCGTAAATGGGTTTTCCGAGCTTCAGTTCCGAGCTTGACCTTCGGCGACCTTCGGTAGCAGCTGCACATTCTGTGCTGCTTGAAGTTATATGATGTTTCCTCCGTCAGACCTTACCTTCTGGATTCTGCAAAATGAACAGTATAGTGGTGAAGGTGTGTGTGTGCATCTGTGTGAGCGAGTGCATGTGTGTGTTCTTGTCATTCTGAATGGCTGTGCAACGTTGCCTCCTCCAGTTCTGCTCATAATTGGCTCCCCGGAGGGTGATTGGCAGAGCAGTGACTTCATTTTCTCTAATTAGTTATTGGCGCACGATCGAGTGTCAAATGACCAGGAAAGCAGATCTGCCCTCCTTAGTGCCCCAGTATGACTGAATATAGTTCTGCTGATAAACTGTTGTTGCACTTTGCTGAGCTGTTGTAGGCAGGTCTATTCCGGCCTCCTGCTGCCTGGCCCCAGTTACCGAAGTCTGTAAGATGTCCCTGAGCCGTTGATGATCTGAGGAGGCCTTATCTGAAAAACGTGTGACATAAACGCACGATATGTTTGGTGTCTGAAGTTTGCTTGTCTAGTTTTAAGCCGGAGCTTTGAAGGTGATGCATTTATCGCAAACCTGAGACCAGAATCGACTTGTCCAAGATCCGACTTGACTTTTCCGAGACAAGACGACCTGTCCAGAAGCAGGGCTGGACTAATGATTTGTTGTTGCACTTTGCTGAGCTGTCGGAGCTAGCCCTCCTCTGGCCTCCTGCTGCCTGTCGCAGGGTTACTAAAGTCTATAACTTTGAGGAGGCTGCATCTTAGCAAATCGTTACTTAAAAGCAAGATATATTTGATGTCTCCAGTTCATTTCTTTAATTAAGGTTTTATTCATTGCTTGTCCAAGAGCAGACTTACTCGCCGTCCAAAGGAATCAACTAATTGCAATCCACGACTACAGTGTTGTCCTACCAGACCATCATGGAGTCACCAAGAATGGCGGCTTATGTTTAGTGACGAGTCCCGCTTTTGTCTTGCTGGAGACAACCAACGAATCCATGTGCGTGGACACCATGGCCAGCACCAAGATCATTGGTTTGTTGTCACACTTCCAGAAGGTCTGGTATCGTGGTGTGGTTCACCGCTTACACCGCTGGTCTTCATTGCTCTCACTTTGATGCCCAACGTTACATTAATGAGGTTCTGCAACCAGTGGTTCTACCTTTTCTGAACACACACTCCGGTGCTCTATTCCAACAGGACGACGCTCGTCCACACACCGCTGCCGTCTCAAGATCTCGTCTTGAAGACACAGATACTACGCCGTGGTCGGTCTCATCTCCAGACCTGTCCCTGATTGAAAATGTGTGGGATGCTATTGGACGCTCTATCAACACTCCACCCCTACCACACCATCTGCAGAACTGAGTGAGAACATTCAAGCTGCATGGGATGGATCATCACAGGACACCATTAGGAACTTCTGCAACTTGCATTATTCCTGATACCATACAGGGACACTACTTCTGTATGTGTAGATCAATAAATACTGATCATCTCAGTCTAAACGTTTATCATTTGTTCTTCCTGGTAACCTTGAGCACTGCAATCCCACACGTCCTTCTGGAAGTGCAACTCGTGTGTGCATGTCCACAACCAGTCTCGTGATGATTTAAAGTGTAGTGACTGCTGTGTAGTGTTTTTGTTTTTATCCAAAATCAATACAGGGCTAAAGAATTGTTGTGCTTTGGCTCCTCCGCTGACTGCCGGGCCCAGGATTACTGAAGTCCAGAACACGTCCCTGAGCCATTCAGGCCAGATTAAGCCGTATCTTACATCTTACTAAAAGTGCAATGTTTTTGGTGTCTAAAGTTTACTTTCTTAATTCTACACGAGAGTTACGAGGCCACTGTGGCTAAGAAGAAATGAAAGGTTTGGTCATGCCTTGCTCCAATAATCAATGTCGCCTTGCCGTGAGGACATTGGCCAGTGTTCACCTCAGGTTTGGCTGTTCCCAAACCATCCCCTGTGGTAGCACCATGTTCAAATCCCTTGACATCCCACGACTTTTGGTTGTTATTATAGTACTGGTTCTCGGCACCTTAGTAATCCAAGTCACCCGAAAGGATTCCTTGTACACATTAAGCTTCCATTAGCCTCGCAGCATCAGTACGACACTAATGAACCAAAAACCCGACACCCGATGCGTCTTCTCTCATTAACATTTACACAAATTCAGTTACGTGCATTGAACTGGAGACAGTGGTGAGGTTCATTGTGCTAGAGGTCAAAGAGAGTGCGACCTTTTCATTATCAAATGATACAAAGCTGTCCAGTACTGTGCTTAATAAGGGTAAAAAATGACTACAGGGTGCAGCTCGGATTTATTCCACCTCGTTTGTCGTGCAATTCATTAAGGCTGCGACCTTATTTCTCGCTCCTTTTCTCCTCAGATAAGCCGGAGAGCTACGACGTGTGGTACGAGAGCCGCTCCGAGGAGTGCGACAAGGAGGCCTGCCTGTCTTTCTCCAAGGACATCCTGTGCTCACGGGTTACAGTGGACCACAATTATTACGCCATCTGCCAGAACCTGCTGTCCCGCTTTGCCACGTGGCGTGGAACCACTGGGGGGCTCCTCCATGACCCGCCGGCTGATGTGGTCAGGGACGGGCACCTCGTCTCACTGCTGGACGAGTGCACCAGGCCACAGAAGCGCTACGGCCGCTTCCAGGCAGCTAAGGAACTGCGCGAATACCTCACACAGCTGACAGAGCAGGCCAGTGCAAAAAGGTAGTACACGCTGAAGGAGGGGAAGGGTGCTGGGCTTCCCTTCTTCCTTTCGGATACAGACTTGGCCTGGTAAAGCGACAGCAGGCACCGGAACATTCTAGTCGAAGGATTCCGACATTGGATATGTGCTTACTGGACGTTTCTAGCTTTGAAAGAGGCCCTGTCTGAAGCTAATTAAGGGGGTTTTTTTGCACATAGGCTTGGATGAGAGGCCTGGTTGAAGACTGTAAGCAGGGAAACTTTGTGCAAGTGTGTGTGTGTGTGTCTGTGATGCTGTTGAGCCGATGCTAATGTGGAACCCTTGTTAGCAGTAATGGGCGTGATACAAGTGGGCTTCAGTCAGCCCCGTCTGGGCTCTGATCAGGATCCTCTAATGAGGTTTATGTTTAATTTATAGAGCCCTGTGCGGCGGAACAACCCCAAAGCAGCAGTTCGGGTGACGTGGAACCTTTTTTTTTTCCTCCGTTCTTGTGTTTTTGTTATCTGTTTGTGGGGAAAAACCCTTGTTGAAGTGTTCCTCATCTTCAGTTGAATATCTGATGAATTATCAACAACGATTCTGCTTAAAAGACACGCCGGTCACAATCAGAAGGGTTTGGACGATGGTCCTTGTGTACGTACAGTAATAAAACACAGGTGAGTATTTCAGGTCCAGCCAGTCAAAATACACCCCAGGAGTTTGTTCCGACTGCCTGGGCAGCTCTGCTGTGGCTCAGTCTGGGTAGTCCAGGTTGACCACCTTCATGTCAGGTTTGGTCATTTGTAGAGTAAGATCAGCCCTTTCTCCACCTTGTGTTCATTTTGCAACTAACGGCTTAGAACATGCAGGTGCAGCAGAACCTCCCATGCTGGACATTTTGACTTGCTGGACCTGAAAGTCCCACCTTTGTAAAATAAAGAAAGGACAGCAGCTTTGGGCTACTTTGCAAAGTATGCAAGAACAGATACCAAAGAATACAATTCCGTTTTTGCTCATTTTGGCCAAAATGGGTCAAAAGTTTAAGCACAGCATTGTCTCCAAAAATGCATCACATTAGCCCGTTTGAGTTTATAGAGTCCTGTATGTGTACTTGTGCCCCCTCTTTGTTTTGGACCAATACAGAATTTTCACGTGTGGGCTGATTTAATTTGTTGAGGTACACTTGCACTACAAAAAAAAAACAAAAAACAAAAACAAGCATCGCGTTTACAGAAACAAATTGCACTACATGTCAGAGATTGTCAGTTTTTTCATTTCTCCTTAACATGCTTCACTGCAAAACAATATCATGGCGAGTGAAATGATGTCTGAATATCTAATATTCCTCATTTTGGGATTCGAGAAGTGTAATGAAAGACATATTTGTTCAGAATCCTTTTTTATTTGAAAGCGTTGTGGTTTTGGAAGATTTAGTTTCAGCCATTATTTTTTCCCTAAACAAGCAAAATTAGCTTCCAGTAGAACAGTGCTTCTCGCACATGGTCCTGGAGGCACCCCTGCCCTGCATGTTTTAGGATTAACCTACCACTCTGGAAGAGCTTGTTAATGAGCTGATTAGTTGAGTCGGGGACGCTGGGAGCTGGGAAAGCGATAAATGTGCAGAGCAGGGGACGCCAGGCTTGAAAGACACTTCAGTAGGAGACACTTTTAGGAGGGCAGGAGATTCTGTATTTGGAGTTCACTTCAGTAATGCTATGGCGGCAAGAGGAAGCGTGTGCTTGTCTTCACTCTCCCAGTGTTGGGGGCCTTGTGTGCGATTGTTGTTTTGGTGCGTCCATGAAATATGGTTTTATCAATTTGAGGTTTTGATTCCTATCGATGCTACTTTCCCTTTTGCAGAGGAATATTGATATTTAGATCATATTTCAGATGCTCTCTCTCTTTTGCAGGGTTCAGAAGGTTCGAATGTTGTGTAATGAACGTTTGTTTTCCTCGAAACGTGTGACGGTCTCAAGTTTGAGGTATTCGGATGCCTGTAAATCTGTCACCTGTGCTGGTTTTTGAAGACGCTCCTCGTCGTTTGATGCATTGTCTCGTTCTTGTTCATCACCCCAGCCCTGCTCCTTTGTTTTCCAACCCGGTCTTTGTCAGTTTCATTTGAGGCTACTCAGTAGTCTGGTCTTACTGTGCCTTCCAGTCTGAAAGTTGTATTTACAACTGGGTAAGAACTTCAGAATATTAAAGTTGATCTATATTTACCTGCTCTGTGGTCCACTGTGTGTTTCGTTGTGGGTGAGACACGACAGAAAGGTGCTGAAGGATTTGAATTTCGCCCGAAATTGAATTTTTATCAGGCGCTTTCCTTTGGCTGCCGAGGATGTGCATGTTGGGGTGGGTGGGTGGGTGTGTGTGTGTGTGTGTGCACGCACGCATGCATGCATCTGCCATATAGATTTTTCCTTCCGATGGAGAACAGCCAACACACATCCTCTGGTAAAGGCCAGGGGAAGGAGGAGAAGGCGCCTGTGCCTGGACCGTACGGGTCGCAGCACACTCCAGCCTTCCACGGTTAAGCCGTGTGGAGATATTAAAAGACGACATTTCAGCAGCGCAAACACTGAAGGTAAACATGGTGGAGGAGTAAACTGGGAGCTACTCTAATAGATGGATGGGTTGAATGTCTGCTGGGAGGAGCATAGCTTCACTTTCCCATCTCCAGCGACCGCCTTCCAATCTACGGTGTGGGCTTATGGCTTGGTAGACCTCATAATTCATATTAATACCGGGGCCCCAAGCGAAGCCCAGATTCTCCTCCCTTGCAGAGCTGTGCGGTGATGAATGGGCTGACTCTAGGCTAAAGTTAAACACATTCACCCATGCCCTAAATATAGACTTCTTCTACCCACTTCCAAAACACTGTAGTACTGAAGGCTGGTTCAGCCGGAGCTGGAAACTTGAGGAGGACATTTGGTCATAAGAACCGAGAGAACTTTTGTTACCATTAAGGGAACATTCCACTCAATTGTGTTAAGAGGACATTGATTTTCCAAAAGCCTGCTTGGCAGCACGGAAATTTCAAACTGCTACTGATATGCCCCTCAGACACTTCCGAGGGTCTCTCCTTAATCATCTTCCTGGAAGCCACTGTCAACAAGTCATGTAGGTGCTGCCTATCGGAATAAAGTGGGCCATGAGGGCTTCACTCAAATGACTGGGCTTTTCATAAATCAGTTATAGGTTCTGGGGAGTTTTTGGAAGATGCAGTAAAAATGTCTATTAGGGAATTTTTAATTAAAGCAATTGGCTGTATAGAATTATTACCGGTACTTAATTGGAGTTTAAATTGACTGTACACTTCTATTGGCTTTGTTAGATTACAGTGACAGATAGCCAAGTGTTTCAGTATTCAATTAAAAGTATTCCTTAAAAATGATCCAGCGTCACCACAGGAGGGTTGGTGCACTTGGTTACAGGCCTGGTCCAATTGCACCGCGCTACAGCAACACACTCCACCCTCCTCCCATTCTACCCTCATTAATATCCATCCATCCTTCCATCCATCCATTTTCTATACCGCTTATTGCTGAATAGGGTCGCGGGGGAGCCGGTGCCCAGCCGGCAACTCCGAGCACAAGGGCAGGAAACAACCCTAGACAGGGCGCTACTCCATCGTAGGGTTAACACACACACACACACACACACACTAAGGGCCACTTTTGAGTCACCAGTTCACCTACCGTGTATGTCTTTGGACTGTGGGGGAAACCGGAGTACCCGGAGGAAACCCACACGAGCACGGGGAGAACATGAAAACTCCACACAGAAATGTCCCAGGTTGCCCCACCCGGGCGTGTTGTGAGGCAACAGCGCTATGCACTGCGCCACCGTGCCACCCCCCTCATTAATATCTTAACCAGTTTGATTTGGAATTTCTTGAACTGGGTTGACATTGAATCAGGTCTATCGACACAAACTTCCGGTCTGGAAGCTTCCAGCTTTGAGCTGCACATATCAATTTACGCCATAGCCTGCGGGTCTTATTTAGGTGGCGGTACCGTTCCAGCCCATCTCAGATTACAGGAAGACGTGCACGGAAGGAAAGACTTCCACCGCATTCCAAAGCTCAGCCATAAACATGCATGATCCTTCACAAAGTTCACGCCACACTCGTGGCCTCTGTCCATCTTTAAGGACTGTATGTGGGCTATCGGTTGTCCACTGAACGAAACTGAAAGGAATAAGTCATGAGTAAGTGATCAGCCGCCGAAAGGCCGTAGCTGAAGGTTTGGATTCAGTGCACACAAACAAAACGCGTTCGCCCGAGCAGAGCATCATTCTTGACATCTTCATTAAAGCGATGCACTGAAGGATAAACCCAAACAAATCAATCAGGAGGAAGCTCAAGGAGATCTGGAGCATTCATCATTAGCACTTGCAGCTGATCATGCTGGGAGAAATCATGATCTGCGTCAGCCTGGACCTTGAGGGGAAGCGAGCTGGTGGTTTCTGACAGATGTTAAAGAAGTTGTTTTCCCCAATAGCTCAACAGAGAAGGTGAGAGTAGAAGGGAGGAAGAAATTGGCCGAGCAAAATTAGATCCGTGAACATGGGTGGCAGTTTAAGAAGCAGAGGGTGTTTCATAAGACTTCATAAGTCATTGCAGCAAAATTAGAAACAGTGGTGAAACTAGTCTCAAACAACGTTTTTACTTTTAATCATCCAAAAAATGAATTTTGTGTTTGTAGGAGACACTCACCCCATTCTATCTCCTCCTAAGATAGATGAAGGTGACCATGTTGAACGTTTCCTTGCATCTACAATTTTTGTTTAATTTTATTTTGTGCATTTAAGGACTAAAAAACACGTTATATATCGGCCACATCCTGACCCTTCTTTGTATTAGAGAGATTAAAAGCTTAAGGTCACTGTGCCTGATGCCAAACATGAGATAGAGGGGTTTAAAGCCCCCCCTCCCTGTTCTCTGGATTGATGGAACTCTATCCAACATCTAACATCAGAACCCGACCTCACGGATGTTCTCCTGCTACTGAATGCGATCAAATCCGGGTTCCTGTTCATCTGCTCCAGAGAGTCCTATTCTATTGGCAGTACTTTATTCTCCTCCTTTCACCCTGATCTGCAAAGGTCAGGACTCCACAGGACCACCACAGTGCAGATATTATGTGGGTGGTGGGTCATTCTCAGCACTGCAGTCACACTGACATGGTGGAGGTGTGTTAGTGTGTGTTGCTGGTACGAGTGGATCAGATACTGCAGTGCTCCTGCAGTGTTAAAAACACTGTGTCCACTCACTGTCCACTCCTACCGAGTGTCTCCACCTTGTAGATGTAAAGTCAGAGACAGAAGCTCATCTGTTTCTGCACAGTTTGTGTTGGTCGTCCTCTAGTCTTTCATCAGTGCTCACAGGACACTGTCCACAGGACACAGGGGTTTAAAAACACCAGCAGCACTGCTGTGTCTGATCCGTTCATAACAGTGCAACAGAAATGCAATCATCATCTTCTAGGATCTTCTAGGTCATTGTCTAGCCCTTCACCAGTGCTCACAGGTCACTGATCATAAAATGGACAGTGCGTGAAGAAAGAAGGAGGTGCTCATGATGTTATGGTCAATCTGTGTATCACAGCACTTACAAATGATGCGTTTTCACTTGGACTTGGAAATGTCTTTGCTGTGACACGCAACGGCTTGGTGCATCAACGTCAGCGTGGACACTTTAAAGGCCTCCTGCTGCAGCAGTGACTAATTCACTTCAGAAAAGTAAAAATGATATGCAATTATGTGTGCACTCTTCAAAATCAAGGTGCTATAAAAATATTTGAGCAATGCCATTAGACAAACCCCCTTTGTGTGAGTGCATCAAAAGACAGCTCTTTAAGTCTTTTAAAGGCTCTTCAAACACAAACATCTCCATTACTACAGCTTCATTCAGCAGCTGCTCTTAATAAGGAATTTCTTTTTAATACCTGATTGATTACGCAGTTTTAATAAAGATGAGCGTTCACTCTTTATTGTATTTATATGTACTTATTGATCTACTTTTTACCCCAAATTCCCCTTTATTTGGAAGTGCCAGTTCCCCGTGCGATGCTCCCAGCACTAGGAGGGTGAAGACAAGCACATGCCTGCTCCAATTCAAACCTGCAATCCTCGGATCATAAGGGATCGAGGACCGTCGCAGGACACTAGAGCCACTTGGAGCCCAATAATTCTAATGATCCCATTGGTCGTGTAAGCAGCATACTCTGATTTCTTAGATCAATAAAGCTGATAAATCAGATTTCTGATATCACAGTGCATGTATACATCATACTTTCATTTCTTTTGTTTTCATTTGTCTTTGTAGATTGTAATCAGATTTCACAGACCCTGAATTTCTTTTGGTTCTTTCATCCCTCAGGTGACTCCACCTTCCTCCCATCCATTCACCTTGTTCTTTGACGTTACTGGCTGGTTGCAGAGTAGACATCTGATTCACGGAAACCCGGAGTTCCCATTATCTGATTACATGTCAGTCTATGTGACCAAACTGGACTATTGAGTGGATGTAAATGTACTCTGTGTTCTTTTTTTTTGGTGTATGAGGACAATGGAACCCATCATTATAAAAGCAGAACTGAGAACAACTCTGCCTTCTCAGGATGAGAACTTTTGGTCTTTCAAATGTTGCACCTTTGTGAGAATGTAGGCCCATGCTCTAAAAGTCTGGGCAGCCCGAAGCACCTGTGGTTGCCCACCCACCTACCTTTCATCTGACGTAGCCGTGTGGCCCTCTCTCGGCATGGACAAAGGAAAAGTCGGATAATTGGGACCAGAAATGACAAGCTACATCAGACGGAGACCATCAACAGCTGCTCCAGTAGTCTACACAAACACAGCCATACACACCCATCTGCATGAAAGCTTGTGTGTTTGGCTTGATCCTTTGAGATGGCCACAGGCGCGGAGGTTAAAGAAAGGCAGAGTGCTTGGAAAACCAACGCAGCGGGGTGGCGGAACAGCTGTGCCCCCATTACTCTCGTGGTCCGCATGGCTGTCCCGGAAAAACGTGCAGAGGATGTAATTACTATTGACCTGACTGAAAGAGAGAGGGCACCATCACCCCACACCCCCCAAGGGGCTATTAAAGCCTAGCTGGCACAGTGATTACTTGTGTGTGTGTGTGTGTGTGTGTGTGTGTGTGTGTGTGTGTGTGAGTGTGTGTGTGTGTGTGAGAGAGAGAGAGAGAGAGAGAGAGAAAGAGAGAGAGTGTGAATGGACGCTCCACTGGGTTCCACACTGACCTCTCTGCCATCCGTCTTCATAGCTAACAGAAATAACATTTCATCACAGCACTCGGACTCAAGTAGTGTCACATTGGTCTTGTCCTTGAAATCCCAGCCTCTAGAGTTTGAGTTCTCTCCAGGAGAAACGTGCAGTTGGGTAGGGCTCCAATTCACTCTGTCACGAACCACCAACATAATGGGAACTCGCAAATTGAATTGGCTGAGAATTTACGTAAATATGCTGAAGGCCAAACAGTAATTGATGGCGTAGACCAAGAGTGGTTCATGCAACATCACTGCAGACCTTCCAAAAGGGTGCAACAGTCTGAAACTCTTCGTGCAGCCCAGAATATCTGAAATTCATTGTGGATTTGAGAAATTCCTGGGTTGGCTACACTCCCATTGATTCATATTCACACTCACGATGACCTATATAATGCTTGGACGTGAGAACAGCATGAGCCAGAGGTACAAGTCACTCCATTACACTCTAAAATCAAATTTTAGGAATCAGAAATATCTCCATTTATTTCTACAGTGCTTTTTCCAACTGATGTTGTTGCAGAACAGCTTAAATCAAAAATTAGAAACTGAACAACATGTGAAACAAAGGATAAGGGCATAAACCCCCTGGTGAACCAAAGGACAACAGTGGCTGGGAAGAACTTTGGGAAGAACCAGGCTTACAAGGGGGGACACACCCTCTTTTGATCAAACTACTAGTTGATAAGGGGACACTGGACCACCTCATGCCTGCTGAATACTCCGGTGTCCTGAAGTAATGGTAGTTTGATATAGTAGTTGGACATAATAGTAAGAGTAGCAGATCATTAGGGTTTGTGTAAATGTCTACATAGATGGTGATGACAGGTGGGCACCTAGTCCAGGTCCAGTAGCTGGTAGGTGGACAGCCAATGTGAAGGTTAGTCTTTCACCAGTCCAGACCGGAGGGTCATATTTGAGATGTAATTCGTTTGGTGACCCACCACTAGTTCTTACGCCCCATTTGTCAGTGTGTCCATTTCCCGAAACCACGGTTTCCTGGTTTTACAAGTTGGTTGTGAGTTTCAAAGTGAAAGAATCAGGGGGCCAGATGAAAAGCATCGACGTGCTGACTCAGACGCAGGACGCTCCAATCCACCAGCCACTCCTTATCAGCATGACAGGATCAATACACAACACCTTGCAATCCAGGAAAGAGTCTTCTAGTTCCACACCAGGAGCACTGTATTGAGCCAACCAAAACACGCGGCACTCTCCACCTTCCCTTTTTGATCAACATCAGTGAAGGATCAGTGGAGCTCGACGCACTGCAGACAATAGGGTATTGCTTGGCAGCCTCTTTTGAAGATAATCACTTACGCGCCCTGGGTTGTATTTGGCTGCCTTTGCATATTGCTTGTTCAAGTTCACAGAGCAGGAACTTCTCTGGAGATCACTTCTAAGATCACCAGGCTGGCATTCTCTCCCAGTGTCCCTAAATTACCAGCTGGCTGGCAACAGTGACACAGCAATGATAAGAGTTCTCCGTTTATAGAGGATCCAGTGTTTGAGGTGAAATCAAGAGAAGGCACTCATGTCATGTTAATCTGAGGGCCTCAGGGTGGGCCTTCTATTAAAACCCCAGTGGCCCCATCAGTCCTGGCTCTTAGGGATTGAATAGGGGTGGAAAGTGGGGTAAGAGGAGCCAGTGGGTGAGTTGAACCACCACCTGCACATGGATCAGACACGGCAGTGCTGCTGGGGTTTTTAAACCCTCGTGTCCTGTGGGCAGCGTCCTGTGAGCACTGAGGAAGAGGAAGACCAATGCAAACTGTAGAAACAGATGAACATCTGTCTCTGACTCTACATCTGCAAGGCGGAGCAACTAGTGTAGGTAGGAGTGTCTAATGGAGTGGACAGTGAGTGGACAATGTTTAAGCACTCCAGCAGCCCTGCTGTGTCTGATCCTGATCATTGAAGATCAGGGTGAAAGAAGGAGAATAAAGTCTGCAGAGAAACAGATGAACTACAGTCTCCTGTGTGGTCAGAGGAGCTGAAAAGTGGGAAGTGTAGGAATAAGGAGGTGGAATTTAATGTTATGGCTGATTGGTGTGTGATGAATTTACTGAAGCCTAATTCTATCTGGGTTCATGTTTACCAAACATATATATTGACATCTCTTCCAGTTATTGGGATCGGCCATGCCGGCCGCACCTACTGAAAATCAATGCAACTCGCAGTCGGTTAAAAGCCGCTGTAATAAGTGACTCAGAAGGAAAGTCTCATGCTGAGCATTGGCTGGAACGGTGCCAACAACATTTCCCCTGGACTGTGGATCCATGCAAACGTTCTCTGAAGTGGTGAATCATGCTGGTTCATCACTTCAGAGAACTGGTTCGTTCAACAGTTAATGATCAAGAACCGCCTACTTTGACAGGATTTCTCTTAGAAAACATCCAAATTTACAGCCACAGTCCGAAAGGATAACTTCACATCTCAACGTCCAGCCATAACGAATTTTTGTAATTGTAGATTTAGCTGGACCCTGTTTACGCCTGATCACCTGGACCGTCGGGATAAGGTCAAGCCTCAGTAACATGTAAGTGTAAACACACCCAAAACACATTTAAAACAGATCTGACCATCAGTACAACTGAGACCCCTCCCACTGCAACTTAAACCCCTCCCAGTGTGATGGAGACCCCTCCCATTGTCACTGAAACTCCTCCCACTGCAATTTAAACACCCCCAATATGACTGAAACCCCTCCTACTGCAACTTGAACACCTCCCAGTACAACTGAAACACCTCCAAGTGCAACTTAAACTCCTCCCCTTCAACATATGCCCCTCCTGGTACAACCAAGACTCCTCCCAACACAACCTAAATGCCTCCCAGTACAACCAAAACCAGTTTTCTGTGCAGGACAGCATGTAAATCTGTGAATTTTGAGGCAGTGATCCTTTTTAGCAAATCATGGGAAGAGGCTGAACGGATAAAGGACGTAAGCCATGTACCGAGCTGATTTGCATATTCCATCCCACACAGCAATCAGCTTTAAGTCCACCAAGTGTAAATGCATGCGGTTGAAGTCATCAGGATTCATCAACACCACCAATGCCCACCTACACCACTGCTCATAAATAAAAAATCCTTCCAAATAGCCTCAACCAGTTCAGAATACCAGTTCTCCTCCTGGAGATCTACCACCTGCCCCCGACCTGATCTGTCTAACCAATGTTTTAGAAGAGCGAGAGTGAGGTGTGTTTGATCAGGGTTGGAGATCAGGTCTGCAGAGTCGGCCCTGCAGCGTACAGTCTGTGTGAGGTAACGTACCCCAGCACTGCCCAGCTGTGTGCCTACATCCGTGCTGGTTTGTGTGAATGCAGAACTTACTCTTAAACAAGAGCCGCCCTGCAAAATAGATAAGCGACGCTCCTCTCGGAAAAAGGCAGCTGGAGATGGTGCTTCAGAGGACCATAATCAAGTGCGCTCCTGCTTCAGCGAGCAGTCGGCGCAAACGCAACCCAGGCCGGTCTGGTGCAGAGACATCTCACACAATCGGCGGTGTGAAATCGAACGAGAAGAGCCAGAGCACGTGTTTCTCATTCCACCCACGCCGAAGCTGAGCAGAGTAAATTAGAGGGCACGCAGCTTAGCAGGAGAACGGGAACCACACAAACCGGTTCTGTTTGTGAGTTTAGTCCTACAGCTTCTAGCACAACTAGGAAAGCTTTGCAAGTTAACCTTTAGAACTCTTGGCCAAACTTGTGGGACGCTTTCGGAATTTGACGTGCTTTTTTCCCCAAATAAATTATAGGAGACAGTCACACATAGCAGATACAATTATTTTTGCTTATAAGGACTAAAAACGCTTTAGGTCTCAGACGTTCTGTTCAAAATTGATCATGCAGAGTGTTTTTATGGTGAAAAAATCCATTTGTGTTCATAATTTCATACAAGTTGGTCAGGTTTTACAGTCATTAACTCATGAAAATCTGGAATCCAGAATCTAACATTATTACAATATTTAATTTCAGGTTTGACTAAATTATTAATACTAAAAATGAGGGTTATTATGATGGTTTCTGTTATGTAACCCATTATTTAATTTGCATTTTCCTGTTTCATCTTGCTGCAGAAGGAGGAAGCATATTTTTTCACAAAAATATCCCGTCAGAGTATTTTTAGACCACGTCTGGTATAAACAGTCTCACATCAACGATAATTTATCTCAGTTTTAAAGGTGCTATCAGATCTGCTGATGAAAAATCAACGTGTAAGAACATGTTGTTTTGTGAAAGTGAGGCTCTGCTTCATTAACATATAACAGAGCTATGGGGGGACGTTCCGGATATACCCTCACCAGTACCTGTGCAGCAGCTCTGTGAGTTACTCAGAACTTAAATTATTAATAATTATATTTAGATTTAGTCATATTAGTTCATTCAATGTCTCTTAAAAGTGTGTCTTGCAGTTGTCTTGCTGCATGATCCACACACTCTTGAGATTCAGCTCACAGACAGATTTTTACCTTTAGAATTTGCTGGTATGATTCATTGCTCCACCCTGGACCAGATACAGAATAACAGGGTAGAAACTCCAGGAAGAAATTCCATTTCCACCACCATGTTTCACAGATGGGGAGTTTTTAAGCTGAAATGCAACATGTTCTATTTAAATTAGTTTGAATTGGTTAAATTCAATGAATTGCCTCAAGGTTTCTTCGTCCAAATCTGATGGAGTTATTCTTTAACCTTTGTCTCTGACCTGGATCCCTGTAAAGCTACATTACAGTGTTATATAAATAAATCTTGAATAGAATCAAATAGTTTTTTTTCTCCAAACAAAACACTTCATATTTAATCCACAAAATCGTGGTCTCATCTATCCACAAAATATTGTTCCAATATTATTCTTGGGAAAAATAAAAACCTACCCTTTATGTTAAACATGGTGGAGGTAGGATCATGTTTTGGGCCTGTTTTGCTGCATCTGGGTCTGGACGGCTTGTCGTCCTTGATGGAACAATACATTTTGAATTTTAACAGCATATTCTAATGGAAAATGTCAGACTATGTGTCTGTGAGCTGAATCCGAAGAGGATGTGGGCCATGCAGCAAGACAATGAGCCTAAGCTCAAAAGTGCCACAACCAAAGAATGTGTAAAGAAGAATAAAGTTAATGTTTTGGACTGGCCAGTCCTGATCTTAATCCAGCAGCAATGTCACCGACAGAATAGAGCTGAAGGGCTAAGAATGAGTTACCAGAAAATGTGTGGCACACATTTTTTCCTCCCACAGATTTGTAATATTGGATCATTTTCCTTCATAAGTATAATATATTTGTCTCAGTTGTTTGATTTTGTGTGAGACGTTTTAGTTCAGATTTATGCAGAAATACAGAAAATTCCAAGTTCACGCACTTTCAAGCACCACTGTATCACCATCTGTCAAAATGCAGATTTTGTTGCTATGGGAACGAGATGATTACGAAAAGCGTGTTGAATCTATCGAATCCTGGTTCTGTTTTCCCGGGTTATTCTGACAAACAAGGCCAGGTTTGGTTCCGTCTGTTTCTAAAGCCCTCATAGTGAGTATTTGCTGAAATTCCCAGCTGACCTAAAGGACTTGAGTGGTGCAGTAATCAATTCTAGTAAAGTGCCTCTCAAACTGCTAAGACTTGCGCCTGCTCAAAATAAGTTGGGTATAATGGCTCAACAGCAGGTGTGCCGTCTTTAAGCATTCAGGGCCTCCATCAGTCTCCGTTCGAGTCCCGAAGAAATCGGAACCCCTGCCGTGTAGCTCCACCTTGCTCCAGCACTCCGTTGATGCACTTTTTAAAAGGTCGGCTCTAGACGACAGGAGGCTCGTGGCAAGATGATACTTTTGAGGACATCCAACAAATGAGCCTGACCAACTCAAGAAGATGTCTTCACAAATCGTCATGGGTCAAGAGGTGGGTTTGGCCCTGATTCCCAAAATAGCAATGAATGTTTGGCCCAAATGTGGGCCACATCGGAGATTCAAGTGCCAGAATTGGACCAGATTTGGCCCAAATGTGTCTGCTTGGGGCTGCTTCTACCCAGATAGCATGCAGATGTGGGCCACATCTGGCAAGAACTGCTGGTGTTGTTGCAACCTGCAAATATGGCCCATATGTACCAAAATATATTGGGTCCACTTCTGGCACAGATATGGCAGTGCTGCCTTTTGTCTGGAATAACTGTCTGTACTGTCCCATGAAGACTTTCTAATAGAACTTGGAGCATTGCTGTGAGGATTTGATTGCATTCAGCATTACAAGCATTTCTCAATACTTCTCAACAGGGACTAGACAAGCTGTGTGTGCATTTGCACATGTGTGTCAGAAATGCATGCAGCTTAAAACCGAAGGGGTGTCCACAAACCTCTGGACATACGGGGTGTCTTTTACACCATGTCTTTGCATTCGTTCTCGTGTTTCGTTGCAGGAAAAAATATCAGTCACCATCTGACACTGTGTGGATAATAATGCCAGTGCCTCCGCCACAGAGCTGCGTGCTTCAAACACTCAGCGCCCTCCACACACCTACAGCTACGACGAGAGCGTGGGCTTTTCCTTTGAAGGTAAAGGCAGCAGGATTGTGCCCGGAACGAGGCCCAGAGTTAACCAGCCAATTGACCAACTGGACCTCCATGACCCTATATGGCATGAACTAATGACCTCATGTTATATCATGTGGCACAATGGATAAAACCACCAGTGGGCCACCACACCATGTTGTAGACTGGGGTTCGATTCCCAGTCTGGACAGCTATGCAAGCCTCCTAACGCTGCTCTGTAATATGAATAACCTTGTAAGTTGATCTGGATAAGAGTGTCTGCTAAATGCCATAAATGTAAATTATTTGCTGTGTGTGTTCCAGTCACAAGGCTGGTTCTTTAACCACCAGGCTATGGAATCATTGGCACCAGTTCATTACAGGGTACCACACATAACCACTCACTCACACCTAGGGGCAATTTACTTTCTCTCGAACCTAAGTGGGGATTGAACCCAAAACACTTTGGTCAGTATATCTCTGATATAGTACACTGAATGAATCCAGGGGCCATGGTTATGGGTTTGTTCCCCAATCAGGTCAGTGTTTGGTGTGTTCTCCCAGTTCTCCCAGTGTACTCTCTACCAGAAACAACCATCTACCTGGAGCATCGAGCACTGGGGGGGGTTCACCCAGGTCGGAGTGCTAATCCATATCTGCATACATACACACATTCAGTCACACACTCATGCACACCAGGGCAATGTAGAGTAGCCAGTTCACCTGATCTCCATGTTTTTGAACTGTGGGAGGAAACCGGAATCCCCGGAGGAAACCCATGCAGACACGAGGAGAATATGGAAACTCCACCAGAGAGGGCCTTGAACCCAAGACCCAGTGCATGATGATTTCATTTGAATTATCACATGGCAAAGCAACATCCCGCGATCATATTTCTATATTTACCATGAAATATTCACTAAAACTTATCTCGCCCTCCAAGTTTGTGAGCCAGCAGCTGCTCCTTGTGCATCTGTGTGTGTGTGTGTGTGTGTGTGTGTGTGTGTGTGTGTGTGTGTGTGTGTGTGTGTGTGTGTGTGTGTGTGTGTGTGTGTTGGGGGTATGGGAGGGATTCTGTCCCTCAGCAGGGAGTCTTGTAGCCTCTGCTGTCTCTAACTCTGACAGATGGACCTCTCTCTTAGAGTTTATAAACACTCTCTCTCTCTCTCTTTCTCTCTCTCTCTCTCTCTCTCTCTCTCTCTCTCTCTCTCTCTCTCTCGCTCTCTCTCCTTCTTTCTCTTACACCCTAATCGCAGGAGCAGGGAGAGGAGGGGGGGGGGGGCATGCAGGATAAGAAGCTTAACGACAGCGCCTTGGCTCCCTTCTGGAAAGGAGAAGATAAAAGTTCTTTAAGGGCTTCCTGTGACCTAGAAAGGGTGACTTAAGGTGCTGGGAAAAGGGAAGGAGTGAGAGAGGGAGAAGGAGAGAGGTGGAGGTGCTGGTGAATAAACAAGAAAGCACAGTGGCAGGACGGAGTCCAGGGAAAGTGATGAAGGAGAGACATGCGATGAAAGCGGCATGTTTTAAAGGAGGCCGCTGTGAGGGCCAGGACCAGCCTCGTCTGCCTCTGCTCTCGCGCTCTTTTTGGCTTCGTGAGAAATGTCTACCTTCACCTGAGGTTGCCTGTACCCTGAAATACGAGCCGAGCGCTGCAGTACTAATAATGTTGATCACTGCAGCAGAAAAAGAGATGTGGAAATCGGCAGTACTGTAACATTGTTCCGAGGTGGGATGGAAGCACCAGCAGCACTTAATGCCTTTTAATTCAGCAATCAGCTACTTTAAGATGCACCCGTTGCTGACACAGATGTGCAAATGCACACACAGCCTGCCTAGTCCCTGTAGAGAAGTACTGTCAATAGAACATGACTCTCTGGAGCACCATGACTAATAGCAGGTGCAGGCTAGAGGGGTATAAAGCCCCCTAGTGGCACTGTGCTCTCTGAATTGATGGAGCTTCATCCAATAAATTTGGGATGAGGTGGGGAGTTGGGGATGAGGTGTGGTGGTGATCATCCAACATCCTGACCTCACTAACACTATTGTCAATAAATTCAATCAAATCCTCACAGCATTGCTCCAAAATGGAGTAGAAAGTCTGCCCTGGACAGTAGAGATAGTAGGACTGACTGTTTAATAAATACCCTTTGAAAAGAAACAGTGAATGAATTAAGAAACTAGCTGTCCCAGTACTTTTGCCCATGTATATTATAAAGGTGGATACATGCAGGGCATTGAAAGGCAAATGAGCCCATTGCTCCATAGAAGTCCATGGTGATTCAGGGGACTTTTGGAGTCCCTGCCTTGATGGGATTATGGACAGTAATTTTTTGTACTGAACCTGCAGCTACTCTCCGGCATTCATCTAACCTATATGAAAACTCTTTCGTTCGTCTTTCTCTTCCACTCCTTTGAGGTCACTTTCTTCAAAGAGTTTTACCTCAGTTATCGGCAGCCAGGGGTTTAATACTTAATGCTAACCTCTGGCCTTGAGGGAAACCCAGCAGGGATAAGAATATGCTCCTCTGAGAGGTCATGACCTAAGCTGGAGGTGGAGGTAAAAATGAAATGGAGCCATTGAGCACAGAAGACTGAGCACCTTTTCTTAATCAGAACCTCTAAGCTTGGACTGAGAGAAACCCTGGGAGATGTTCCGGATGAACCCCCATGGCAGCCTCGACTGAGTCATGCAGCCTTGGGCTCAGTTAATGGATTCCCTCCTTAGGTGATTAACGGGATCTCACGAATGCTCTTTTGTCTGAATGTTCACAGGTCTGTAAGAAGAACTTCCCAAAGAGTTCATATATGTGTGATGGTCAGGTGTCCACATAATTGTGGCCTTTTAATCGTTGCTAGGGGGGTGTTGGAAAGTTTGTGAACCTACTCTTGAGCTAATCTTATGATAAGGAGAACCAAATCAAACAAACGAGACAAATTTGCTCATTTATTGATTGAGAAAAATGATCCGATATTACATATATGTGAGGGCAAAAGTATGTGAACCTTTGCTTTCAGTACCCTTTGTGCAAATGAACATTTCCGGTAATTGTTGATTAGTCCCACACATCGAATTGGAGGATTTTTAGCACAAAACAGCTTTGTGTTGGTGATTTCCTTCCATGCTCTGCTTGCTTTAGGTCCTTCTACAACATTTCTATTTCATTATGGTCATGGAATAACTGAGCAATAACGTATTTAACCATTCTTTGACAGAACATCCTGCTTATGTAGGATCATTGTCTTGTTGCATGACCCACATTCACTCAAGATTCAGCTCAAATACAGATTTCCTGATACTTCAGAATTTGGCTGCAACTCCTCCTGGACCAGATGCAGCAAATCAGACTGAAACCATAGTACTTCCACCAACACATTGCATTTTACAGCAATGTTCTGTCTGGAGAGCCCTGCTGTGCACACCATTGTTGTTGAGTGTTTTCCTGATGGTGGACTCATGAACATTAACATTAGTCAATGTGAGAAAGGCCTGTAGTTGCTTAGAAGGTCACACATTTTTGCCACTCACTGATATGTCCTACTGGATCATTTTAGGACATTTAGGTCAAATGTATGCAGAAATAGAACATTTTATAGGGTTCATAAACTTTCAAGCACCACTGTAAATAGGGCTTGAGGAAAAATTCCATCATATGAGAACGGCATTTGAGAGGGACCTGGACACAGCTAAGGAGCAAGCCAGGAAGTGCTATGTCCCAGAGACAGCACTTTAGTGCGGTCCACAACTGCTGACCAAGCCCACTTTAATTTCAGGTGAACCCCCAAATCACCGGTCCCTGAGTCGGAGCAGGCCGAGGCTCAGTTTATGGACCTTTTTCGATGATTAGGAGGTGGTAAAGTGTGAAACACTGTAATCTGTGGGCAGAAATGGTGAGACCTGGGCAGATGTCCTATTTGTCAGGAGACTGCAATGCAAGAGCGATCTCAGGCCTCATTGCTGCTTCGTACCGCCATCTGTCCGCCATCTGTGTATGACTGAAATATTGCAAGTCTATTTAATTACCCGTCTGGGTGACATCAATCATTCTGGTGGTATTCTGAGTGCATAAAGCATGAACTTGAGCTAAAGGTGGCCAAATGTTTTGTTTTGATAGGAATAGAAGTTGAAATTGAAGACATCCTGTTAGACGCTATGTGAGACACAGACAGAAATACCAGCAAAAACTGCTATAACTTTAGACAGATGCCACAAAATCTTAACCTTGCACTGTCAGGTAGATCGAAGCCTACTAACACATGCACCATTACTTTGCTGGCAGAACTGCTGTCTGGATAAGTAGGTTAGACAAGGCTATCAGCAATTACAGTTTAATGCCCAGTCAGGAAGCATTGTAACCACAGATCGAGATGAGGTTTGCTTCATTGGTAACATTGGTAACGGAGGCTGCCCACCCCCACATTGGCCTGGAACTACACCCCCACACAGCAGTGCTGCTGGAGTGTTTAAACCCCTTAGTGTCACTGCTGGACTGAGATGCAGACTTTGACTCATACTTCACTAGACTAGGAATCACACTCCCAGATCCTGGAATGAAGGAAAACTACCACGGACCAGCTCTCCCAAAACGTTTCACTTTTGCCAGCCCCAGTTCTGCCAGACCACATGCCAGTGTGGCCAGCGGCTGCTCAGAAGCCCAAATGAGCTGTGTATCTGAACTTGACGATCCGATGAAGAGCAGCCAGCGTATGCCAGCAAGAACCTGCGGGACCTGGTACCTGCTCATCTGGCAAACTGTCCTTCCCGGTAAACACCATTACTGCTTATTGGAAACGACAGAACTTCAACGGCGCCCGCTTATGCCATTCCCTTTGTAGCAGTGTGTCTCCGTGAACAGAAGCTAAAACTAGTGCTGCGCTCTTTCTGAAATGGTAATGCGTCCTCATTAGAGGTGACATCCATGTGTGGATTCGACGAAATTTATGGTAATATATACGCCAAAAAAAGAGGGATGTGTCAGAACGCAAAATGATCAGTTGTGTCTTGTGTGTTAATAAAATGGGGTGGTAAGAGAGATGATGGCAGAGCAATGCGATAAGATGAGCTTTTGTCTGAAAAGACTCAAGAGGAGCCAAGTCTTGGAAGCGCTTCCTTTTTAAGAAAGATGACAGACGAAGCAGATGGAGAAAAGTCCCTCCGGTTTGTACTACCACTGGGACGTTTATTGCCGTGTCTTCGATGAGCGACTTTTCTGGTCGCAGAAGGATTTGGACGCTGAGGCTAAGTTCCAGATCAATAAATACACTGACAGTGGAATACAATCGCTCTGATGTACAGTACCTAGGCCATGTATTGATGTTGAGCAGCCGTGTTGGAAGTGTTTGAATGGATCTAGGGATCTTTTAAGGAGGAGATCCACAAGCGGTGCCAGTTTGTACTGTGCGCAAACTTCCCAAGTTGTATAAAGTCTGGAAAAAGGTTGCCACATGGCAAGAAAAGTGTGATGTATTTGAGATATCTTGTTATCAGCTTCTTCATATAAAGTCCTTGTGAACGTTACAGGGTTTGAACTTCTGAGTAATAAATACAGACCATAAATAAGTAGGAGTTTTGGTAAGTTCTGACCACTGAATACCAGGAACCCCGCAAGACCTTCCGGATGTTTTTTAGATGTTCTGCCCCAGTCGTCTAGAGCGTCACAGTTTGGTTCTTGTCAAAGTGTCTCAGATTCTTATGGTCCATTTTTCCTGCTTCAGAACATCAACTTCAAGAACTTCCAACTTCACCTACCCCACACTGATACACACTCTTGGAAGCAGAGACCCTCAGTAAGGTCTTACACCTGTCTAAGTACATACTGGGCGGCCTACTGATTAGTGGAATTTGTCTCTGCATATTAAAAGACACGAGAGCCTGCAGACCTCCCTGCTAATCTCATACTGCCATGCAGCAGAAGAACGCCTTGGAGAAGACTCAGTTGCAACAATGATAAAGCGCAACTATGTAATCAGGCCTTTCCCGTCTGGGAAAGCTAAATCTAGCCCTTCATCATTGCCTTTAATGAGGTACGGGAATTCAATCAAGTGCCTTGGTGATTGCTCAGTCATTGAACGCTGTCAAAAAATGATGGCCCACGTATCGGATATCTCATTTACAATGTAACGGCGTACGTCACGCTCGAAGAGTGATCAGGGAATTCAGGGAGTTTACTAAACATAAAATCGCAATTTCTCACAGGAGTACAGCCGTAATGAAAACATTAAAGATAATCACACACCATATCATCAAATCCTGACAAACACCAGTGATTCAGTGCGGGTCGGACTAAGGAGAAGGGAGACAACAGCATTGGAATTACGTTATTATAGTGGAATTTTACAAACTCGGGAAATGAAACCACATGGCAGCCTCTGCATTGCTCAGAATTATGATGATCGTAATGATATTCATGAGGGCTCTCATTCCGAGATCCCAAGACCCTCACAGGGACCCATCAGTAGCCGAGAGGAAGAGCATCAGATGGAGATTGGCCTCATCAGTTCTGGGTGGTCGGGCCCGGTCGAGCCAGGCCGAGTCCTGGAGGGATGAAAGCAGGTCAGACAGGAGCTGTCGGTCATTTGTGGAACGGGAAAAGCAGCCAGTGGTCTCATTCCAATTTCAATACGCTAAGCCCTTCAGTCCATGTGTTAATGAAGATGGCTGCTGTTAGAGCCGAGGGGTTACCAGCGTGGCTTGGCTCTGCTACAGCTGCGTCCCATCGCACAAAGCGAGGCTGCCTTGTGCCAGCTTTTTTAACGCACAGCTGGTTCCTTTAAGTTATGGTGCGCAGAACTGAGTGGCTTTGAAAACATGACAGGACCATTTGGGGAATTCAGGCCAATAAGACTCCAGCTTTGTTTCATATCCTTTCATCATTGTCTTTGTTGATGCCCTCAAAGCTCCAATCAGGAGGCCTTCAGAAGCCCAGGGGTTCGGAAATTTCTAAGGGACAACACTCAAAATGGCTGCATATATTACGTACATTTCAGTGGGGGTATCACTTCTCTAAGCGCAAAGATACTAAAACCTGGTCCACCAATGTCCAAATTGGGAAATGTTCACCATCGCCAGAACACCAGCATGAGGGTTGAGTACGCCTTAGTGCAGATTATATTCTCAGCGCAATTTTGTTGAAGCAATTTGGTGCGAGGCAAGGGGCCCAAGTCATAAATTTTTCCAGGGTCCCAGAATTCCTCAAGGCAACCCATTATCTGCACACTCTGGGGATCAAACCCAAGACCAACTGGATCACAAACCACTGAGCCAGCAGTTCAACAGTATTATATAAACTATGATATATAATCACGTCAAACACTGTCCAATCCAAAGGCCTGAGTTGCATAAATTGCTGTTCTGAGGTCACAGGTGTCAACTGGACCCCAAAGGGAATTGAACTCAGGACTTCCTGAAGCCAGTGCAGTTCAAATAATCTCCTCTCAGAGAAAAGAGCTTCACTGCAACCAAGAGCAAACATAAGAACATACAGATACAGATACAGAGGGTTCTGTAATAAAGAGACACAAACACAAAGAACCCTTTTGCCTCTGCTATGTCAAAGGATTCCTCACACTCATGGAAAACCTTTTGTAGAAGGTTCTGTGTAACACCTTGAACACTGTTTCTCAACCCTGGTCCTGGAGGCACCCCTGTCCTGCATATTTCTATATAAATCTGATTATTGCTGTAATATTATTACTGTAATATCTATGAGAATTCTGAAGTTGAACAGAACACTGGAGGGGGACATTATTATGGAATAATATACATCCTAATAGACCAGTATAGACCATCCAACATACTCGTAATAAAGCCATCTGTTTATTTGAACTTTATTCAAATATGTGGCTTTTTAAAGACAAATCATCCAATAATACCTGAAAAGAATCATATTAATTACATTACAGTTACACTGTTGAGAAGGTAACACGGTCAGCCGTGGTCTGGTGGTTCGGGAAGCAGCCTTGTGACTGGAAGGTTGCTGGTTTGATTCCCTGAACTGGCAGGGCATGACTGAAGCGCCCTTGTCAAATTGACATAAGTCCCCAGCTGCTCCCTTGGCACCGTGCAAAGGGCTGCCCACTGCTCCGGGCACGTGTCCTCACTGCCCCCTAGTGTGTGATTTCACAAGGGTGTATGTGTGTGTATCACTGTGTGGATGTGTTATTGTATTAAGCCTGGCTCATCATTGAGATCATTAATGCACATCTTCATGAGCTATTCTCAGACATGTGCTGAACTTCTTCAGAAGCAGAGAAGGCAAAACTCAGCGTTGCTTCATACTGTCACCCACAGCAAAGGCTACATGTTGAGACAGAAATCCTTGCTCTGGGGAAGGCCAAGTCCCGCTTTCTCCGAACGTCTTTCAACTTGAAAAGGGCACAGAGAACGTAGCACCAAACTGCCGGGCCTTTACTCCAGCTTTATCACCACAATTAAACACAACTTCAGCTTTTTATCCGACTGCATGTTCAGTTTTCCCATCTAAAAATAAAATGGAATATTGGATGTGACATTCACTCGGCTACCCAGTAAATCCCTCTGAAGATCATTAGGCGAGAATTACCCAGAGCCTCGCTGCAGCGGATTCTAAAATGAGCACAGCTCTGCTGTCAATACAAACTCAAATATAACTGTCAGAAATTAATAAAACATCAGCACCAATAGCTGTCATCACCAGTACGGTTGCGCAAGGCCATTGGATAAACTGGGGTCCAACAAAGCTGCTGAGATATGTCAGTTGGAGTGCTGGAGAGTGTGGATAGACAGCTCGTTTTGACGTCTACAATTTGGGAAAAATGAAAGGAAACTAAACTGGAAACAGACGTCTGAAGAGTGGTTCTGGGAAATGGTTCTGAATACACTGCCTCAAATGCTGTTTAATCACAGATTTACAAAAAAGAGGTGTCCAGATGTTCATGGACACCCCTTCAAATGAAGGCTTTTGGCTCGGGTTGCATCAAAACCTTGAGATGCTTGAGGTGACGTGGCGAGGCAACGTGTAGGAGAGGTGAACTGATGGGAGGGAGGGAGCAATTGTTCAAAACTGTTTGAAACTAGAAAATGAAACTGTGTACTGAACTCTGCGCTGGAGACAAAAATCAACCAGTCCAGTTAAACCAGTATATTCAGAAAAGTCTGACTGCTGTGTAGGACGCAGCACATGTAACACTTAACCGTAGAACTCTCGGCCACATGCAGGATGTTTTCATAGTTTGACGAACTTTTATTCACTAGAAAATGTGAAAAGTATTTATAGGAGACAGTTACACAGACCAGATATTGTAATTTTCAGGAGATCTTCGGCTACTCAAATTTGTCTCCAATTGAGATTTTTTTGCTTTTAAGGGAAATCTTTTGGAAATTGAACATCAACCGTGTTTTTGACCTGAAAATTCCATCATTTTGATTTATTTTTGATGATTAGATTGACAAGGATATTTATAATAATAAGCTCTTCAAAAAACAACCTGAATGTCCTTTATTATTTGTTATTTATGTATGTATCAGTATCATCCCTTCTCCGACCTCAAGAATTCTGAAATGTAAACACTGTGTAAGTAAAATAGGAGAGAATACAGCCCCTCTCTTCTCATTTTCCTCTATAACCAAATATCTGGGACTGTGACATCATCAACCCCGCCCCCTCTCTGTGATCAGTAAGAGTCTGTATGCAGGTTGATCACGTACACAGGACAGAGCAGTAAACATGCACTAGAAGCTCCTTTGTCCTTTAACCTGGAATTTCATACAGTTGGAATCTGTTTTACGTTTTAAACATTGTAAACAAATGTAGAGTCTTATGTACTCAAAGTATGATATTTAGGTATAGTAGTATCTTTCAGTAATATTTAATATACATATATTATATTTAATAAAAAATTATAGAGTTAAATAGTTGGAGATGACCTCACTCAACACTATTGTCACTGAATTCAATCAAATCCGCACAGCAATGCTCCAAAATCCAGAAGAAAGCTTTCTTCGGACAGTAGAGACAGTTACTACAAAAGCAGGATAAACTCATTTTAATACCCTTGATTTCAGGAGAAACAATGAATGAATGAATGAATGAATGAATGAATGAATGAGCAGGTGTCCCAAAACTTTAACCCATATAAATTAAAGATGGATACATGAACTGCATTGAAAGGAAAAACAGTCACAGAAGAAAACTTGTTTGTTCAGATTTGACACTATTTTACCATCTTCAACATTCCACAGAAAACTCCGAAAAACATGGCGGTGGTAGGAACGCTAACTCAAATGGCTATATTTGTGTCGTAGTCATGCAATCCCTGGCTCCTCACTACCACTATGAACGAATCTGTTAAAATTCTCTACAATCTATCATTGCAACCAGTCCACTCTCCATGACTGTCGCTAGATCCTTCTAGAACCTTGTTAGATCTGTTTCAGAAGCTACACATGCTTAAGTGAGGTAAAGTGAGATGTTTTCCTCGGCCAGCTGCTTTTTGTCAGCCTCAGCATCATTATGAATTCAGTGGAACGATGGGGAGAGAGAGAAGAGGGTGTAATTTTCCAACGAAAGTCAGTGAGAACGAGTATCGTTGGCCTGAGCCACCAGACAAGAGCACTAATTAACGTTACTGTCAGGTTCCAGCTAACACTTTTGGCACTGGATCTGGAGAGGATTCCTTGAACAAACGCGGAGGCCGGCCTCACTCTCACACGTCCTGACAGCTAATTATAAATAAAATATAGTGTTCAAGGGGAACTAATGACAAGATTCGAGTGTCACATGGCATTACAGCGGAACTCGGCTCGCGGAGGAAAGAAAAGCGAAGGCTTCTTTTGCAAAGCAAAGATGCTTTGTGTTCGAACCCGAGGTCTAGCAGCCTGAGAGAGCAACAGAAGAGCGACTTCTCCAAGTTTCACCAGGAAAAGTGGCAGAAAAGTGAATTAGAACTTTGGGGAAGGTCTACAGTTCTGGAACTTGCTGTAGATGCTTTAGATGGTGATCAGTCATACAACTATGACAACCTCCTGGTTTCTACAGATACTCTTCAATTTTATCAGCTAATTCCAGACTGTAGTCCATCTGTTTCTCTGCAGAATTTATTCTCCTCCTTTCACCCTGATCTTCAATGCTCAGGACCTCACAGGACCACCACAGAGCAGCTATTATGTGGGTGGTGGGTCATTCTCAGCACTACAGTCACACCTGGTGGTGGTGTGTTAGTGTGTGTTGCACTGGTACAAGTGGATCAAACACTCCTACCGAGTGTCTCCACCTTGTAGATGTAAAGTCAGAGACAGAAGCTCATCTGTTTCTGCACAGTTTGTGTTGGTTGTCCTCTAGTCCTTCATCAGTGCTCACAGGACGCTGCCCCCAGGACTCTGTCGGCTGGATATTTCTAGTTGATGGAGTGTTCACAGTCCAGCAGTGACACTGAGGGGTTTAAACACTCCAGCAGCACTGCTGTGTCTGATCCACTCGTACCAGGGGAACACACACTAACCCACCTACAGCATGTCACCCACATAATACCTGCTTGTTGGTGGTCCTGTGGGGTCCTGACCATTAAAGAATGGAGGGTGAAATGGTATGGTAGAGTGTAGAAACAAGGATGTTGTGGCTGATCAGCAAAACCTGAAGCTCATGATGTTCTGAACAGTCTGACTTTGGGTCATGAAAGTATGACTTCTACATACCAATAATGCATTCCATATCTACGGGATGCAGTGATACGGGTACAGACAGATACTGACCCTAGTAGAATGTGTGCCAGCTATCCATGGCAGAGAACTTGGCAAGACTGTGGCATCATGACCTCAATGCTCCTAGTGAGCTCCCTCAATCCCAGACAGATGCCACCCGCTGCTTCCCTGGCCAGGAGCTCATTAACACAGCTCTGCCACTCCCCGACAGGGAGGGACAGCCAGAGAGAGAGACATTGAGATGGACAGAGTGGTGACACTGTGGGAGAAAACAACAAGACCAATAAGAGAATGAAGTTCACAGCAAGCTGAAGCCTTCGAACAAGTGGACCAGAGTTGAGAAGCTGAAGGTCCAGGTTCAATCAAACTGCAGCAGAGCTTCTCCTCTCTGGGGCTTTCCTGTACTCCTCTTTGATCTGTGCGATTTGACGGCTTGTTAAAGGCGTGGGCTCAGCCGAATGCACCAGCGAGAGTTCACTTTCACCTCGTTCCTTCACCTTCACTGCTTGTTGGGTTGTTGAACATCTCCGCCACGTTTCTCCAAAGCACTTCTGTAGCCCTGGATCAAACATGCAGAGTGTTAATGAAGAGGCCAGCAGGGAAAAAGCCCCACTTATTCCTCAGCAGTTCATCACTGAGGCAATTTGAATAAGAATGTGAATGAACAGGCTTTGACCTGAAAGGCGTTTGATTGGTTCCAACACATGCTGTTTGGGACGGACACGTAATTAGCTTAAAAAGAATGAAAACCAATTTGATTGATTGGATTTAGTTCTGGCAGCCGCACGGTTTGATGTTGGTGAGTCCAATTAGGTAGACTGGAATGTCCAATTACAGCTCACCTATCAAATTCACTTTGAAATGTTTGGACCCAATACATTGGTTAACTTAATGTACTACACATTACGTTGGGCTGGTGCACACATGGATTTGTATGGGGTGCAGTGCTGATCCTGTAACATCTTTAGGAGTAAGGGAGGCATTCTTTTGGTATGAAGATACACTATACTCATTTTGTAGAACCCCTACCTTCAAATTCTTTGCTTGTGTACAGTTAGAGGCTGCTCATGATGTCCACAGTCACCATCCATCAGTGGTTCGTTTCTGACCACAGTGCCACTATTTTCTGGATATCTATGGGTTGTGGACCAAGCAGAAATGACTAATGCCATAGGACTAAAACCACCTGCCACCAAAATCGCTCTTACCCATTAGGACATGTGCTCCACAAGATGGTATATGGTATGAAGACATTACACTAGTTTCCTTAAGTCCTGCAAGTCATGAGGTGGGACCTCCATGAGCATCCATGAGCCTTAACCCTTTCACTGGACCACCACTTCTCCTTCCTTGGAGCACTGTTGATAGGTACAGACCACTGCTTCCCAGGAATGCTTGTCTCTTAAAAGACAACATGATGGTCATTTAAGATTGTGCTGTCAAGAAATGACATGGACTTGACATTGAAATTTTTTTTTTCTTTTTCCTTTTTCTTTAAATCTACTACATCCACGCTCATCAGAAGCCTACAGTAGATACGAGCTGTGTGTCACAACCAGTGAGGTTCCCAAGGCCTTGACTGATGGTCAGCCTGATGGTGAACTGTGGCCAATCTGAGGCAATCAGGGCCACGCCACAGGAGATCCAAGAAAAACGTGAAGCAGGCAGAGAGAGAAGCCTGTCACAGGCTGGACTGGGACCTGTCCAACAGCCAGTGGGCCGAGATGAGTGGGAGCTCAGCTAGTGGGTTATGTGTCACAAGATGACTTGTGTGTCACAACAGCGCCAAGAAAGACAAGCACATTGTGACACGGGCAGAGACAGTAACTCCACACAAGTACACGCTCTGCCAGTCAAAAGTTTGGGCACATCTGGCTGTTATAAGACTAAGGTTATTCACACAGACATTAGTAGCAGTTCTAAGACGGAAATTAAGCCAAGGCCCACCCAATAAATCCAGTATATTTGAGCCAGATAATCCACATTAAAACTGGCGAGTCACTGGGAAACACTGGTAATAACTATAAATGGACACTTCCCAAATAAGGTGCGGAATTACTGCACAGCTTAACTGGTTCCCACTTCCAGTCTCAATGATATTCCTGGTGTTTCCTATAGTGTTGCTATTCAGTTGTTATGACACTGAAGGTGGTATCCCTGTTGCTAAGTGGGTACCAGATGGATGCATTGGCAGTTGTTTTGGTTCTTCAGATGGTTACCAAGGTGTTCCAGGTATTTGCTATGGCATTTCCAGGTAGTGCTGTTTCCAGGCATTATAATAAATGTTTGGCACAAATGTTGCTCACATCTGAGCCATCAGCGCCAAGTTTCAGATGGATGCTATGTTGTTTCTAAAGTCTTTTTTAGTGGTTGCTAGGCTGGTTGCTATGGTATTTTAGGTAGTTGCTAAGGTTTCCCAGGTAGCTGCTACTGCATTTTTAATTGGATGTTTTGAAGATGATGCTTCATGATGGTTGCTAGGGTAGTTTCTATGGAACTTCAGGTGGTTACTTAGGTTCTTGTTTATATGGTCATTAAAGTGCTGCTGGTTGTTGTGGTATGGTAAATGTGTCTCTTCTTGGTTGCAAGGATGTTTTCCCAGGTCATTGTTAGGGTGTTACCAAGTGGTTGCTATGATACTTCTGCATTTGTATCTTCATGACACAAGTTTGCAGCCAATTTGTTCCTGTAGGAACATATATTTATACATTTATAAAAAAAATAAATAAAAAACAAACAAACAAACAAAAGGAAACAGTCAGATACTGTACATCTAATTAAAAAAAGCTTGGAATGGTGTAGATACCTTGGAAACTGGGGTCCCCTCTGGGGACCTTTCGTTCCCCATTCCAAAAACATGGATATCAGGTGAACTGGCTACTCTAAACTGCTCTGGTGTGTGAACGAGTGTGTGTATGCCTAGATAAGGCTTAGAGCTCGATGCAGGAAGATGGTTGTCTCTGGTTACGCTGTGTGCCATTGGCTGCCACTTCTCGCCTGGTGAGTTCGATGAGTCCAACTGTGAAAAAAAAAAAACACCAGTAACTGTAAAACTGAACAAACACATAAATTTAAAAAGTCATTTGAAATCTTTACTGGGATATTTGACCAAAACCAGGACTGTAGAAGCAACACTCTTCCTCCCCAGTGAGGCAACAGTAGACATTAACAAGCACACTCAGGGGAGTGTCTGGGGAAAAAGGGGAGTGCTTTCTCCTTCCCTGAAAAAGTAGCACAGATCTGGGCTACGGCATTAGTCATCCATCACCAAGGGGCAGACAAGAACACCAGGTCGAGACAACACAGCTTCAACAAGAACGCAGACCGTGGACTCACATATATTAGGAAGACAACAGACCAACATCTGCATGATATATTTACAGCAGGCACAACTGCAAAGGCCAAGAGCTTTTCCTTGTTGAAGGCCTCATAGTAGACTATGAAAAAGGGTTCTTTGACCGATGTCCTGGAAGAACCCTTTTATCTTCTAAAAAACAAACTTTTCTTAAAAGAGATGTGACGCCAGGCATGGGCTAGAGGGGTATAAACCCCCCCAGCATTGAGCTGTGGAGCAGTGGCTCTTTTTCTGGACAGTAGAGACAGTTTCTCCAACTTAATCTCCATGATTTCAGAAGAAACCACACATGAGCAGATCCATATAGTGTCTTATTAAAAATTGTAAACATACAAGTCTCTCCTTCTTGAAACTTGATGTTGAGGCCACGTTCAGCATGCCTGTCAGCATCTCGTCATTTGAAAAAATGGACTTGTTTCCAGCTTGTCCAGACGCTCTCAGGAGAAAGAGCAGAAATAATGAAGGTTTTAATGTCCTCTCCGTAATCGGCTTGATCAATGGCTTGCCTGGAGCCAGCTTGCAGCATTATCCATGAATTAAGTATAATCGCCTCGTTTTACGCCTAATACCTCAAATCCAGCCAGTCGGGATGCTCTGAGAAGAAACGGCCTTTGTAGAGCCAGCTGTCTTTATCAGAAGAAAGTGAACGGCGTTGGTTGGTTTTCCACTGAAATGCGAGAGCGACGATAATGAGCATCTAATTTATGTGAGCAATTAGTCAAATTCGCATGCAAACAGTGGTGGTAATGCTGTGGTGTTTGAGATGCTAATAGAGTGGATACATAGTAGATTAAATGCCCAGCAAGACGCTGTGGCCCCAAGGCACTTAATAATGAATTTACATACACTGTACAGAGCGCTCGGTGTTCTCCGTCCCAACCCTCCTTCCATCACTTAAACACACACACACACACACACATATACAAGGTATCAAACCCACTTCTTATTCTCCTCTCACATCCGCAGAGGCTTTCGTCTAGAGATTGGCCGTTAAATATATTTCACTTGTCAGGCGTTTCATGGTGATTGATAGCGCTACTGAAATAATGACAGTCATTACCTCCATACCGGGTCCATCTCCAACACTTTCTGAAAAAAGAAAATGAGAGGATAGACTCAGAGGACTTTATCCTGTGACTAATGTGAAGATTTCACTTTATATAAGAAATTACAATCAGCTCCATGTGCACCAGTGGGATGGCGGTCTAACGGCACGATAACTGCCGTTTAACTGGACGGAAAACAGAGTTGAGATGGCTCAAGCCTAAATGTAAGGCTTGAACGTCCTTGTCAAATTCAAATACTGCTGAATTACACATTTAAGACTAACAATCCCAATCCCAACCCACCCGACTAGAATCAAGCATGACCCAGATAGGGATTCCTTTTGCATGTAGGACAAAATTTACATCATGGCTGGGGATGGACCCCGGTGGTGGTAGAGTTCCTCTAGAGCAGCGATCTTCAGGTTCAGTCCTGGAGGGGTAGAGTATAGCAGAGATTTGAGATCTTCCTGCTCCAACACCTGATTCAACTCATTAGGTAGTTGCCAAGCTCAGTAGGTATGTGCAGGGCCTCCAGAAATAGAACTGATTAATGTCCCCTGCTTTACCGCATGTTAAAGTATGCTTGAAGAAGAACTCAGATGTCCCTCTGATATGTGGTTTGTTGTCAAGGTCAAAAAGGCCAATTATAAGCTATGGAGAAATGCCCCTAATGAGAGTCACAGGGGAGAACATTACAAAAAGCATGAGGAAGAAGTACCGTGAAAAACCAACACTAAAAATGCTGAACTCACTAAGAGCTTGAAGAAGAAGCATTAAGAGAAACCAAGAAAGAGGAAGAACCACTGCAAGGCCTTTCCACCAAAAGAACTCTGGTTCTTTGAACAGGTTCCTTGGTGCTTTTCAGCAAACCATCCAACATTTACATTTGTTTTGGTGGAACCTCACTGGTTACATCATAAACAAATTGTCAGCAAACGGAAGTGAGAAAGACTTGAAAGACTTGAATTCCATTTATTGTAATATTACAGATACAAATCTGATTGAGATTTAAATCTTCATGACATTCCTGCTTCTGGAGTCTGGAAGAAACGACCTAAAGAAGAACCACTGAGAGGAACCAGGAAAGAGAATTTGCCTGAAAGATTGAAGAACAACCAAGAAAACATCTAGAAAAATAAATTCCTGAACATCATAAAGAACAATGAGTAAGAGGAACCAAGAAAAAGAAATTAGCCAGTAGGAAGACGTACTGAGAGGAACTAAGACTCAAAAGTAAAGTCTCCCTAATAATATGAGTGAAACACCTGAATATCATGGATCCAAGAAATCACAGGAACCAAGAAAGAGAAACTCTGGATCTGTAAGAGGCCTACAAGAGTTCAAAGCTCTTTATCCAGACAAATATCCATTTAGAAACTTCTTTGAGGTAACATGATTCTATACTGAACTTATGTCTTTACTTAAGAACCTTTGAAGAACCCATTGCTGAACAGAATAGAGTTTTGTTCTGTGTGCTAGCTAAGGTTGCTCTTTTATATCCAGCAACTTAAGGTTAGACTGTGGAAAGAACATAAATCCTTCTAAAGTCGAGTCTCAAGACACAGGAAAGACATTTCTCACATTTATTAATGCGAGACCAGAGACCGAAGATCTCTGCAGGTCTACAAAGATCATATCTCATCTGGGACTGTTTGCATAGATTACACTCTGCTACATCTGTGAAACATCTGTTTGCAAGCATTAAATGTCATGTAATGTCCGCATGCCATAAGAGACCACCAGTCCCTCATCGTATCAGTGATGGATACTTGTTGGATGTCTGTTCCATTTGACCCCAGCTTTGGGAGTCAGATGCTCGTGTTGAGGAGAGTATGTACTGAACCCCCAGGACCCGGAATGCTCACTCATCCCTAACTTCCCCTTCCACGGTTCTTGCCCAATGTCAAACGGCTGATACAATCTAGCACTAACCACTTTCATATGATGAGGTTGACTGTCCTCAGCACATTCGCCTCATCTCTCCTGGACATCTAATTGGATGCAATACAATTTCAAGGAACGACAAGAGACACAGTTTGGAATAGAAGCTTATTGATTTTCTTAAAGCCTTTGCAACTCTCTCTCTCTCTCTCTCTCTCTCTCTCTCTCTCTCTCTCTCTCTCACATGCCCATTCGTGCTCCACAGTCCTTCATCAGGTGACAGGGTTTGTTGTCCTGTTTTGCAGTCAGGATAAATCCAAATACACTTTAATCAATACCAGTTGAAATCAGTTTTGTCTCACTGTCCCCTGCACCAGCGTGGGCTGTCCTGAGCGCTTCCACCCTCATCCATCATGTCTGGCGAGCGCATGTTAGCATGACAAGTAACTTTAAAGACATTGCTTTAGTTTACAAAGCTAAACACGGTGGAGTGCGGGGTGCGTGTTTCTAATAAAGTGGCCAGTATAGAAGTGCAAGGTCAGGGTTTCTAGTAAAGTGACCTGTAAAGAAGTGCTAGGTCGGTGTTTCTAATAAAGTGGCCAGTAAAGAAGTGCATGGACGGTGTTTCTAATAAAGTGGCCAGTAAAGAAGTGCAAGGTCAGTGTTTCTAATAAAGTGGCCAGTGTGAGGAAGCACAAGGTCAGGGTTTCCGATAAAGTAGCCAGTAAAGAAGTGCAAGGTCAGTGTTTCTAATAAAGTGGCCATTGTCCACACGTTTTGGACGTGCTAATGGAAGGTGTCGTTTGAGAAGACAGTGTGGTATGTGGTATGTGAGTGTGAGCTCTCCGAGATGTTAACGTTGTGGAGAAGGTGAGTGGAATGCAGGAAAAACTGTTAAAAACATTTTGACAGTAACTTGAACAGCAAAGCAAAGCGTATAATTAAAGCTTCCTTGTTGTTGTTTTTTTGGATGTGCCTCTTTCTGGCCCGTTGAGACTTTTTTTAATACCATTATTTTTGACAGGCTTTAAACGCAGAGTAGACAAAACTACATTTGCACAACTTTTATTCAGATTTCTTCTGCAGCATGATTGGAGTTGGTGTTTGAACCATGGCATGTTTTGAAGGTGGTGTCGTTTTCACAGTGGAGTCATTTTAGGGCAAGAGTCGGAGAAAAGAGTCCATCCTACAAGTGGAGTCGCAAGTCAACTAAGTACAAATGTGATCCTGTCATGGTCAATTCATGAGACAGCAAAACGTGGGTCCAAATTGAGACTTGAGTCAGTTAAGGGCAAGTTACGACAATCGCAAGTCACTTAGGTGCAAGCCAAGTCACGAGTCAGGGTGAGTCCAAATGGAGTCACAAGTCAAGCAAGTCTGAGTGGAGTCATTAGTAAAGGCTTGTCTTTGAGTCGCTGACTCGTGTCCCCATATCAGCTAGACGCTCTCGTCCAGGTGGTGTATGTTTAGAGGAGAAAACAGCCTGGAGACACAATGTGCAACACTATGACTGTCCAGCTTAAGAACGTGTGTTTGTGTTTGATGCCTCAAGTCTGTGCGTGTGTTTGGGTTCTGAAATGAGATCGCCTGTGGCGTGCTGTTTCATTTCAGGCTAATTTTTGAAGAGACAGCAGTGCTCCCCACTTTAGCCTGATTTAGGCCCAGCAGGACATTCCACTCGCAGCTCAGGGGCTTCACACACACGTCCATCAAGGCGTTAATAAGACATCAATGATGTGAGGCAATGTTTGTCCCTGTGCTTGTTATAATGAAATGTCACCTTGCTGTGAGTAGGATTTGATTGCATTCAGCCTCACAAGAAGATCAGTGAGGTGGAGAGCTCATGGTTATTAGTTCTACCACTCTTTTGGATGGGGCTCCAGCATCACTCCAGATGAAAGAACAAGGTTCCACTGGGGTGCATCCCTATACTAGTGCTTTATGCCACTTTAGCCCATGTAGGGCATTGGGAAGGGTACAGATCCTCCAGTACATCCTGTTCTATTGGTCATTTCATTTCTATGGAGACTTCCCAAGCTGTGTGAACACACACAACTAGTCCATCAAGGTCTTTCATTAAAAAGCAAAGTAAGGTGGTTTTTTTGCACAGTATGGGGCCTTTAACCATGTTTGAAAAGGGTAAACAGCTGCGTATGTGTCCCAGTTTTGTGCATTCAATCGCTGACTTACAGAAAGATGGGTTTCTGTAATACACACCTGCATGACAGAGTGATGAAATCAAACGGAACAAAGCAATAAACACGAGTCTATTGTTAACAACTGCAGGAAGACATTTCAAATCTATTTAGACTCCCAAGCTCCATAGGGAAATCCAGGGCCTGCCTGTGTGAACATTAATGAGACAGGGCTTTATAAAGCTGTCCCCCCAGTTAAATTCCTCCACCTGTTCCCTTTATTCATTTCCAGCAGGCTCTCTGAACACAATTCCGAGAGCCTGTCTGACACTAGGCTCTGAACAGGTCGTTGTTCTTTAGAAACGGGAGCATTTTCAGATGCAGTTATAGCTGATTCAGGCAACGGGCTGCTTTCATGCCAGCTGCCTTTCAAAGTACACGCCAGAGCTGGCAGAAAAACAGGTGAGATGAAATGGCATTGTTCATATGACTGAGCAGTTTGCCGTGTCTTCTTGTTGCACAGCTGGTTTAAGCTCTATTCACAGATATTCCAAGACTTTTAGGTTAGGGGACAGTTCTGTCCTGCTGTAGAAGCCAGTCTCTATTAAGCTTTGACTGTTTTATGGATGGTTTGACACCCGTATCAAGCATTTTCTGGTATTTGTTCTTTCCATGAGCTCCAAATGTTCTCCAAACCAAGCACACCTTTAGCCATAAAGTTCTATTTCGACCTCCTTGGTCCACATCATCTTGCACAGCTTCTTCGAATGATGTTCTGCTGCATACAGCAAATATTTAGAGTGTTGTGATGAGGTTTACAATGCTTCTTTCTGCAGACTCTCCCACAAAGGTAATATTTGTTCAAGCAATGATGTGAACCACCCTAAGCTGTCAGATCAGACTTTTGAGTTGCTTGTCTTACCAATACTCAACGTCTCTCCAGACGTTTTCTTGGAAATACAGATTCTATCTTGACTATCAGCATGCACTGTAGGAACTGTTGGTTATCTTTTTCTAGACAAGCTGTGTGTGCATTTGCGCATGTGTCAGCAAGTAGCTGCATTAAGCTGTTAGTAGGGGTGTCCACCAATGTCCACATATAAAAACAGAGCAACACTGACATATGCAGAAGTACAGGTGGTAAGAACTGTCACAAAAAGACCACCGGCATGAATAATTTGTGAACCCAAAGCTATGTGTTTGGAATCCCACAAATGGGACGGTCTTGACCAGCATGAGGACAGAGCAAGAAAAAATAAACTATTCTCTACATTATCTAAGTAAACCACTCACAAATCACCTTAACCTCTGGGTTCAAATCTGCCAGAAGCTGCTCTAATGCGTGTGGGATCAGGAGTAAAAGGAAAGTCAAGTACGCTCTAGTCCCTGTGGGGGCAGGCCTGAAAATAGCTGGCTCTTTCCCAAGTATCTTCACGCTGCATATCCCATCTGGAACATCTCAAGACCAAAGACGACCCAACTGTAGAGACGTTGTTGCCTGAGAAGCGAGGCTGTAAGTCAAAAGCTTTAACAAGCCCTGTTGAGAGCGTATCAGGACAGTGCAGCATCACGGTGCTGAGGAATATTCTGCAGCTGTGGATGGAGCTCCAGCGCTTTGTTAGAAACTGGGAGACCTTTCATTCTTTTGTCAACAGCAAGGACAAGCAATCATCACACATCACACACTGGCCTTGGCCTAAGGCAGCAGGTGATTGTTTATGCACGTAGGTGAGCGCTGTTTCCACATGATATCTACTGCGGGGGAGGTAGCAGGTATTGTTCCGAAACCTTCCATATTGTTCCTTGGTTGTGGCTGTTGATTGGCATCACCTGCAGGTGTGCAATCAACACTGTAACATTAGTAGACTAGTTTTCAACGTGGTGCACAGACTACTGCGAACATTCATTTGACACTGATCCTGTAGTGAAAGATGTCGCTCTTCAACGGTTCACTATTGTTAGGAATCGATGAACTATGGAGATTCAGTTCCACCAGTAGACACCCGAAGGTGTACAATTCGAAGGTTGATATTTATGAGTTACAGTGCCTTGCAAAAGTATCATCCATTATCATCCAGTTTCCGAGTCCCATGCTGACGATAAACATCTCCACAGTGAAACATGGTGGCGGCAGCATCATGCCGTGGTCGTTTTTCAGCAGCATGGGACTTGATGGTCTTGGGGTGATGAGATGTGTTGGTTTTGCACCAGACATAGTGTTTTTCTTGATGGCCAAAAAGCTCAGTTTCTTATCTGACCAGAGCACCTTCCTCCATACATCCATATATAGTATTTGTCATCATTTGAATCAATGATATTAAATATTTTTTTTAAGTTAGATGTTTGTATAAATTTGACCGTGTTTTATAAACAGAAGTCCTGTTGGAAATTGATCCTACAGAGTGTTTTTGTGCTGGAAATGATTTGATTGGATAATTATATTAATACTAACCATTTTACTTGACAGTTAATTAAATGTCCTTTATTATTTTTATTATTTATATATGCATCAGTATTATCCCTTCTCTGGACTTTTATTGTGAAATTTGAGCACAGTGTGAGGGGATAAAAGAGCAGCAAACAGCCCCTCCCCTCTCATTTTTCTCCATACTTTGGTCATTGACGTGTACATGAGGATAAAGAGTTCATCCTGCATTTGTTGGCGTAACTGTCTCTACAGTCCTGTGAAAGCTTCCAACTAGATCATGGAGAATTGCTGTGTGAATTTTTTGATTCAATGACAAGAACATTATGGATGGTCACCACGCCACCTCATCCCCAACTCATCCCAAAAGTACTGGATGGAGCACCATCATTTCGGAAAACACAGATCCACTGCTTCACAGCTCAACACTGGGGGGCTTTATATCCCTCTAGCTTGGCATTAGGCACGTTTCCTGGCATTGGGCATGAAAGGTTCATGTTCCTCTGCTCCTGAAGTTGAATGTTTCTTGCGTCAGTGTTAAACCATAGTATCGGCCTATTAGAGGTGCCGTACAGTATTCCTCTTACTGTCAGTGGTTCCTCTGTCTCAAAGTTCAGCCCTGTTTCTATTCCAGAATTAAAGATGTGCAATCAGTTTTGAGGGACAAAATGTGTGAAGCCAAACAGAAAACAGCAGACTTCCAACTTGGTCAGCAGCACCGACTCAAACCTGAGCAGTTCTCCTTGTTCGGTGCTCCAACAGCAACGAGGGAAGTCTGAAGTCTAAGCCTCGACTTGAGAGGATTACGCTGGGAAGCTAAAACTAGAGGGTGTTGGCAAAGGATGAGACCAGAACACCAAGCTCCTGAACCCCCACCGCACTGCCAGAAACCCTGGAGAGCATCCCCCACCTTACAGCCAACAAACACCGCAAACAAAAGTCCAGTGTTCCCGTCTCCTTCCATTGTCGCTAAGTAAACAGTGCAGTCTGGAAAGTTTGCGGTCTGCTGATATGTCGGGGAAAGTGGAAGAATTGAGGCCGGACACTGCCTCCATTATCCTGGCGGTTACTGTGGGAACGGATCCTCTTCTCTAACTCTGATTGACTGATCCTGACCAGAAGAAGGGAGGATAAAAACAACAAGGAGACCCTCACAGAAAGCCGCTTTCTGAACTGTCGGCACTTTTTTTTTCAGAGGCAGAGAGGGAGATGAAAGAGATGAGTGCAAACAGCGCACTGCCTTGCTTTTGGCATTGCCGGCAGCATCCGTCCAGCTTCCGTCCGACCCTTCCGTCTGGACCTTTGCATATTTGCTTTTATTGAAGACGTAGAAGTTAAACTTTTCCTGCGTTTCATTTATGACGCAGAACAATTTACTCTGGAAGAGATCACACCGGAGAGATGTGGGCGTAGGAGATTACAGTGCAGGTTGTTTGTGCTGACAAAGCTTGGACTCATAGAAATAGAGACCGCTTCCAGATACACACTGCGATCAGAGTGTGTATGGCGTGGATGATGATAGTGCACGTTCCTTGGGCACTTAGAGGAGAACTTCAAACTGGTATTTTACAGTGGCATTGTCTTACACTGTAAAACATACCATAGAATTGACAGTAATTGCATTGTTATTGGAAAAAAAAGGTACAGGTTTAACTGCAGCAACTCATTAAAACACGAGAGCTGCCCTTAGCAGGCACTTACATGTCAACATTCTAAGCTTCACATCTGAGAATCATAGTAACCCACAGATATGATATTCATATAATCCAAACAGCTAAAATTCACTAGATTCCAACTGAATGAAATCCCAGTTTAAATGCCGAAGGAGCTTCCAGTGCATGTTTACTGCTCCGCCCACATCTACATGCTCAACCTGCACACAGACTCTGATTGATCAGTGAGAGGGGGTGGGGCTAATTACATCACAGACCCAGATATTGGGTTATAGAAGGAAGTGAGAAGGGAGCGGCTGCTTGCTCTCTTTCTTTGCTCACACAGAGTTCAAATTTCAGAATAAAAGTTCTGATATAGGATAATATTTATATATGCAAAAATTACAAAAGTAATAAAGGTTTCTTTAATTTGTTTTATTTGTCCACTCTCAAGTATTGAACTTATCATTAAATATATATATATATATATCCTTGTCAATCTAATCATTAACAATAATTGATTGGATGGATCAATTTACAACAAGTATTTCTAAGAAGTAAAGAAGTTTCATTTTCAAATGTGAATAAAAATACATCCAACTACATTTATCTAAATCCTGCAACTCGTCCTTGTGTAGGAACACCATCATTCCACTGCACCACAGCTCAGTGCTGTTGAAGGCAGAGCTGGGCTTTATTTTGGAGGTCTCCAGAGAGTCCTATTCTATTGGTAGTCCTTCTCTTGAGACTAGACAGGTTGTGCGAGCATTTGCACACACAGTAATGGGTGCAACCTAACGTCCATTAGTAGGGGACATACATTTGGACATACAGTAAACCATACAGGTGTACAGTAAGTATAGTGCAGTACAGTGGACATACAGGTGTAGAGTCCAGTAACAGGAAGTTAGGCACTGGTTTCTACACTGGTCTTTGAGGTGAATTAATATTAAGTGTTACTTAGTGCTCCGTTGGAATGCCTTTTCTTTGCAACTAAGCAACTGTGTTCTGTAAATAGCTGAAAATGACAGTGCTGAAATACCAGCAGAAAAACAAGCTTTCAGATAGTCTGGACCCCCCACTCAGCACCTCCGCGTGATAACGAAATGACATGGGATTGCCTGTCTCTCGTGAAGACTCCACATCCCGAGATATGTCACCCTGACACTGATCTTGCTGAGCAGGATCTCCTCCTCACAGCCATATGGAAGGAGCCAGTGGTGACCCATGCTGATAGCAGATATCGTGCCGGGTGTCGGGTGTGATTAGCCTCACTGAGGCAACCTCACATCGGCTGTTGAGGCAGCTGCAGTATGGAGGTCCATCAGCAGCCCTGCGGGAAAGGAGATTGATTAAAGCACTATCGGAGCAGTCATTAGGCCTGTTCTATCTCACAGAGATAACACTGTGGCAAACCGGCACGTTGGAATAGAAGGTCATTCGTAGGGACGGAGCTTCAGGATATGTGGAGTGTACTTTTGAGGACAGCCACGCTTGTCTCCGTGCAGCGAGAGGAAGCTGTTAAAGAAGACCCAGGCTATATATACACTACCAGTCAAAGGTTTTAGAACACCATTTGTTTTACTGGTTTACAATCAACCACATCATTGTGACTACCTCCTTGTTTCTACTCTCAGTGGTCATTTTTATCAGCGTCACTGACCACACAGGGGCACTTTGTAGTCCTATAATTAGACTGGTGTCTATTTGTTTCTCTGTATACCTTGTCAGCCTTCTTTCACCCTGTTTGTCAATGGTCAGGACCCCACAGGACCACCACAGAGCAGGTATTATGGGCATGGTGGGTCATTCTCAGCACTGCAGTGACACTGACGTGGTGTTGGTATGTAATCTGGTGCCAATGCTGGTCTAAAATGGGGCAAACCAGCATGTTTATACATATATAATGTCTGAGCAAAACAATATGATATGATATGATATATTATATGATATATGATATTTGAGATGATATAATATAATATGATATGATGTTATATGATATGATATGATATGATATATGATATGATATGATATGATATATGATATGATATGATATGATATGATATGATATGATATGATATATGATATGATATGATATGATATATGATATGATATGATATGATATGATATGATATGATATGATATGATATGATATGATATATTATATGATATATGATATTTGAGATGATATGATATAATATGATATGATGTTATATGATATGATATGATATGATATGATATGATATGATATGATATATGATATGATATGATATGATATGATATGATATGATATATGATATGATATGATATGATATGGTCTGTGCAAATATGAATAGAAGAGTAGAAATGTCCAGCTGTTTAGAGGCTGTTATAGATAAAGTGAAACTAAAGTGGAGTGTGCTGTTTGTGTGGTGCCAAAAGGGACCAATGAAACATGAAACATCATAAAGCTCATAGCATGGCGCAAAACAGTCACCAATATTAGACCGATATTATAAAACCATATTCGTTCTAGAATCATAAGCCTCAGCACGGTGCCAACAATGACCAATCCTGACATCATAAACCTGTCAGCGTGATGCAACGTCAGCAACCGCTTTATTAGTTGTGATCAGCTTTTAAAGGCAGTTCATCTCTCCCTTTCAAATCCTGAAGGCTGTTTCCTGAAGGACCTCCAAAGCGTCCTCAAGGTGACGTTTTCTGTATCAGCGTAATCTGATCCCTCGCTTGACTCAGTTCTGTCACTTCATTTTGCAGCTTAATGAGAACAGGATGTTAATCCACTGGCTTGACAGGGTTCGACGTCTACTATCGATTACTCCACTTCAATGGCCTACTTCCCAGAGGTTGACAAACGCAGCACAGCATCAAATGAGGATATGAATAATGCCGTAAAGCTGTTGGATCTCTGTAAACACAGCGTGAGAAAAAAAAAAAGAAGGATCTGAGAAAATGATGACACGGAGAAAATAGAATCTGCATTTTTTTTTTTATCACATTCAGGGAGTCTGCTGCATTTCAATATTTGGAACTTTGGAATGAATATCATGTTAAAACTAGTAGGACCTGGGTATTATAAATGAGCGTGGATGGTGTCTCTTGGGAGTATTTGAATAGTGGCAAACCGGTGAATGGGTTCCTTTTATAAAAGTGCTTTGAGGGCTTATGAGAATAATTGAGAACCTTGCTGGTGAAATGCAGAAGGCCTCACTATTTTGGAGCCGAAGTCACATTTTCATATCTTGTGTTTCATACATTGTGCCGCAACCACCTGGGATTCCCTTACAACCCCCTAGGAATATCCTAGCAACCACCAGGAACCTCAAAGTGACCCCAGCATTCACTTTGGAGAACATGGATCACCTGGGACACCACATGTGATCACCTCATTTCTTTGACAGCAGTAGAATATGAAATTGTAATATCAGATTGAAGGAATTAGAAGTAATGTCTCAGTATTAACACTTGGACTTGTCTTGATCTTGATAGTATTCATAATTGGACATGTCTTGGTCTGGATATTGTGTTTGTACTTGATGTTTTCTTGGATTGGACAGTATTTGTATCACATCAGCTATCAAAATTGCACCAAAATAAAAGGGCTACAACCAATCAAAGGACATTTCCCAAACCTAAAGGACATGTTCTGGGACATTTTAGTGCACGATGCCTCTTTTGTGTATGAGATTTATGCTTTCATGGTTTCTGTTGCTCCTGCGCATATCGCATTTGCAAATTACACAATCGTGGTTAAAGTGTGGGGGAGACGCTGAAGTGGCAGTCAGTTATTTCTGGCAGTTCGATGGAGCTGTCGCCCAGCCGTCAGGTAGAAATAATGTGCTCCACTTGAGTTTCGATGCTGGCGGTAGAAGGTTTCAGTAAGCAGAGGAAATTTACGATATGCAGTTCTTGGGAAATTGCTAAACACAGTCACTGACCTCGAAAAAAAAAGTCTGGTCATGCAATTAAAACAAAGTCAAAGCCATTAGTCTTCATGAGCAGCTTTGAGAAACTGTTCACATGTTGTTTCTTCACTCAAAAGCGTTCACTGTTCACGCACCGACAATCTGATATATAACAGTGCATGTTATTTTAGAGACTCCCTGGTCTAACGTGTCTGCTGTTACTTCAGAAAAGGTCTGGAAAGGAGGTGATGAGTTGTATGATGTGTTCTGCAGCAGGGAAACCACTAAAACTGTAGCTCAGGAAGCACCAGTGACAAAGCCAGGAGTGGGAAACAGTGGAGACACCAGGGAAATAGGTGAGAAATGATAGTTTAATGCAGTATGATGTGGCATTTAAACCTTAAAATAACATCTTAAAAGTTGTGGTGATGCTCCAGTGGCCTGTAGGGGGTGCTATTTTGGCTATTCAGACAAAATTTGTGCTATGTCATATTTGGGAAGTGGGCAGAACGATGCTCATCAGAACCGTGTAATGCTGCATAACCGAGTCAGATGGTTTAAATGTATGTCCTTTGTGGTCTCCGTGGGGGATACAGTAGAACACTAATGTGGAAGATCTATGTTTTAAAATACCTTTCTTGGTCATATCTTTATTTTGTCAGCTTGTGCTTCTAATGTGCCTAATATTGCATCGTCTGTCTGAAATTATTCATTTGTCAAAAGTTGCAGGAGGCCTGCGTTTAACAGACGACAAGTGTTCAATGAGTAAGTGGTTCAAACAGTTTTACTATTATTTCAAAATGGACGTTAGTGTCTTTCAAATTTAGTCCCCAGGGGACAGTTTCACAGACATTGATGAAGCCTATTTCTGGACTATGCAGCATTTTGAATTATATTTGAAGTGTTTATTTTCCACTGAGAAGAGAATACAGTCCATGACTGGACTAGACAGTTCATAACATTCCTCTCTGGAATGTGATCAGAGGTGTTACAACGGCGTCAAATAATTTAACCAGATCACAAGAGTTAAAATCCCTGATATTATGTTACAGATGCTCACAGAGGATTTCAGAAGGAATCATTTCAATAGATGTAAAAATAATAAAGGACATTCAGGTTGGTTTTACTTTCTTACTTTCTGTAAAATGCTTTGAAGACCTTCTAAAAAGATCCTTCTCAATATAATCATTACAAATATTTCATGCAATAATCATTGCATTTTCAGCCCAAAATACTCTGATTTTCCAATGATTAGTCCTTATAATCAACAAGAAATTGTAGCTGAAAGTAATTTTTTGATCAAACTTGATAAAAATATTTAGGTTCTCTTCATTTTTACATCTCAAATGAAGAAAATGTGAGGAGCCTAGGATGTCCTGAAAATAACAATATCTAGTTTATGTGAGTTTATTAAACCTTTGGGCAAATAAAATCAACCACGAAACCATAGTTTGGCCAAAGGTTTGTAAGCTTAAGTAAGTTTGTGGTATAAAATGTACATAAATGCAATGTTTACACAGCTTATCTGGTTGCCATAATGACCCTGTAAATTATTTTGCAGTTCATACTAAAACTGTTTTACAAACTAATTTTTTACTCAATAATAATAATAATAATAATAATAATAATAATAATAATAATAATAATAATAATAATAATAAATAGCAGCTTTCTAGCAATGTTAAAGGCAGTTCATTGCCACGGCAACCCTGCGGTTGTAAATGATTACAGTTTTGTAACATTTATAACAGTTTCATTTCCGTGAGTTTTACGTTTTAGCTATGAATTCACTCATCACACCCTTTAGTTTTGTGAATGGCTACTGTTGGCAGATGAAACCAACATAGATCTTTTTGCTTTAAATGAGAAACGTTATGTTGAAAAAGGAAAATACTGCATTCCAGCATAAAAACCTTATCCCACCTGTAAAACATGGTGGTGGTGGTATGATGGTTTGATCCTGTTTTGCTACATCTGGATCAGGGCAGTTTGCCATCATTGAACAACGAATTCTGAATTAAATCAGCAAATTATAAAGGAAAACGTCCGGACATCTGTCCATGAGCTGAATCTCAAGAGAACGTGGGTCATGCAGCGAGACAACGACCCTCACCACACAAGTCGTTCACATGTGCAGGACAGTAATGTTTAGTTGCAGTTATTGCCACACAAGGGGCTTTACATACTTCAGCCACTTGCTGATATGTAATAATGTAATCTCATTGGTTAGATTTGGCTTTCCTTACCTTCTTCTAGGAAAATCCGATGAAGGTTTAAAATCAAATAAATACAAAGAGACACCTGAGATTGAATTGGTCATGACCCTTGCTGCTGCCATAGTATCTAAAGCAGTGGTCTCCAACCCTTCTACAGGAAAGCTCTCCTTCTGCAGACTGTTGATCCAACCCTAATCCACCCCACCTGATCCAATTAATCACTGCCTTCAGAAGTTCTGGCTCAACGTGGTGTGTTGGAGATTGCCGTTGGGTTGGAGTAGAAACTTGCAGGAAGGTGGCTGTCCAGGGGGGAGGGTTGGAGACCACTGATCTAAAGTATAAACTTAAGCTTAAACAAAAAAACAAAAAAACAGTTTATGTCTCCACCTTTCCTTTCATCTGTGTTTCTATGACAATACAGCTGCACAACTAACAAGAACCTGCAGCCCGAGAACACCTGACTGCGCACACGGCCTGTTTGAACTGTCTAAGCATGTATTTATAGGAGTGCATTAGGCAGCCCTTTACTTTGTTGATCTTGGCAATGACATCCTAAATGTCCATACCGCTGACAGCGAGCTGCACCTTACATCGCCACAAATGGTAAGCTGTTAACCCGCGCTCCTCTCAACCTGTGCCCACTAATGCCTGTCCGTCAGCCTACTTTATGCTGTGGCTGTTCTTTTTAATTGATTAAATATTCAAATCCTAGAGGAGCGATGGCGCCAGCAGCGGAGGAATGGGCCTTGCCATGAGGGCAATCGATGTATTACCCATTTAGTGTAATGAAACAGGACCCCATATGTGAGGGCTCTTTTAGCAGAAGAACCATTTGCTTAATTACACATTGAAAGTACCATCATTCGGACACCTTCGACAGGACCGACGCATTCTTAATCAGCGAAGTGGCCGCACGCACTCCCGATAAAGCCTCGTCCATAATAAGGTGAAGGGTCGGACATGACGTCCTAATAAATCCCACCCCCGTGGGCTAAGACGCTGCTGAAGGTCCCGTCGCTGTTACAAATCGGAGGCCCTGCAGTCGTTTTTTTGTGACTTTGCTTTTTGTCGTCCAGTCGGCCACCATTCATTACCTTAATTGCATTAGTGTTAGCCACCCTATCAGCTCATTTCTCATGTCAAAGCACGCATCTCAGTAGCATAAATATGTATGAATTATCTGTGACCCACATTAGCTCCTGACGGTTCGGTCACTAATGAATCATCATTAGCATGCCGCAGAAAGCAACAGCAGTGCCCCAGGCCTGCTGATATATAAAATGTACGCAAGATGATGAGTTTGCTGTGCATTTGTTAAAAAAACAAATTGGTGTTTGCTACAGAAATGGTTTCCCTTTTTCGCCCACGACTTGCAACAGGGCTGGATTTGCACTAATTTAAAGTGAAGCGATTGCACGGTTTTAATTGTGACTTCAACTTGTCTTAGACTGGACCGTATTCGTTCTTTTAGAGCAAATTTCACAGAGGTCAAAGAGCACTGTACTCTATAATTATAGCTGTCCACTCACCGTCCACTCTATCGGACACTCCTACCGAGTGTCTCCACCTTGTAGATGTAAAGTCAGAGACAGAAGCTCGTCTTCTTCTGCACAGTTTGTGTTGGTCGTCCTCTAGTCCTTCATCAGTGCTCACAGGACGCTGCCCACAGGACGCTGTTGGTTTCTCTGATTTTCTGATTTCTCCTGACATTGAGGGACATTGAGTGCAACACACACGAACACACCACCACCATGTCAGCGTCACTGCAGTGCTGAGAATGAACCACCACCCAGATCTTAAAACAGTGCATCTAAAAAAAATTATTTGAATTTGAAATTTGAATTTGTGATCACGAATGAGCTTTTTAGCGATTTTCTAATTATTTTGAGATGCACTAGTATCACTAGTATCTATGCACTAGTATAACGTGTGTGGATGCTTTCACCGCTTTAACATGCCTGAGGCAGGTCAACAAGGACTTGATGAGTCAGTGATCTTATTAGTTCATTCAGGTGTGTCCGGGTTGGAGGACAGAGGTAAAGTCCCATTAATGTAGTCACTATAGCTGCAAGTTCAAGCTGTATTTGTAGCAGCTCATGGCCTTTCCTCATTTCTGTTTCATGGCTTGGAACGTTTTTAATGTCCAGCTCTGAGGTCATTAGCAGCTGCCGGGATCTGCAGATGACTGAGATGTTGCCAGAGTGAGGATAGAGACGTGGTGTTGATGCTCTCTGGCTGCACTGAAGCATCAAGTGAAAGATTACACCAGCAAATGAAATCCTAATACTGGCATTGGAGCCAAGCTACTGTGACAAATATGGCCAAGTACATGTGAGCATCCCTGATTAAAGGGGTTTCAAGAAGCGAGATGGAAAGATCATTCCAGGATTACAAATTACCACAGCGTGGATTTGCATGGATGTGTGGAATTGCGCCGTTGAGCTACAGGAACAGGAAGGTCAAATGTGCCGAACTGGCACTAAAAAGCCGCATGTGACGTCAATACTAATTTCAGCTTTGATATCCACATCCATCATCAGCTCCTGTCCTCTGTAGAACCTCCAAATATGCACAACAGTAGAATGGCCAGCTGAACTCGCTGAATTCCATATTTGGGCTATTCATCAGCAATTATGGCCTCAAAATGTTACACCCCACCAGAAGCTGAAACAGCAAAGTTATTCAATAAACATTTATAGCCCTCATGTAGACGTAGCCCAGAGTGTTCCAGCACCAAAGTAATGTTCAATTGAATTTCACATTTAATACCTCAGGCTGGGTGCCAATGAGTGACTCCGTGAGAGAAGGCCACTCACCAAGATGGATCTGCAGCTCTGCCTCGTACATCAGTCTTATAAGAAGTACACGAGCAACCTGGCCGACGTTGGCCCGGCTTGGGGAGATTGATGGAACGTTCACTCAGATGGGTTTTTGTTCTTTACCTGATTATGTATGTGGATCACATAACCTCACTCGCCAGGATTCCCAGTTTCAACTAGAACCCAGCAAGCTCAGAATCTAAATAAGCATTTTGGGGATTTTTGACAGAATGGGAGTCAACAGGCAGCTGTGGAATTTCTACACTTCCACACTTGGAAATTGAGTATGTTTCCAAAACAGCTCTGACCCATCTAGGCATGGACTCGACAAGACCTCTGGAGGTGTCCTGTGGCACCAAGACATTAACAGCAGATTTGAAGTCTTGTCAGATGTGGGGCCTCCATGAGCATTAATGAACCTTCTGCCAGTTTTTTTTTTCCAGTCAGCGACTGTTTTTGAGGTCACCAACAGAAGCATCAGATTGGAGGCAAATCGGCACTGACTGTGCTGGCTTGGTTGCTATGTGTGGACAGATAAAAGATGCAATCAGGAGCTTACAGAGTGATTACCAGTGGATTGGAAGCCCCTGAGAAATATCTAGCAGGTTTGACAACTGGAACTGTCGGCCACTCTAAACCCATTAGTGTGACAAGTGCTGTGACTGGAAGTGCAGTGACTAGCTACAGCCAATGACATCACAAGACATGGAGTGGGGAGAAAGCCAAAGGTGGAGTTATACATCAACATGCTTGCATATTTTAGTGCTTTCCCTGCTCCCAACACACCCGATTCAGTGCTCATTAACAAGCCCTGTCAGAGTGGCTTTGCATCAGTTCTCATATTTTTGCTTCTGGAGAGCAGACAGACTTGTGGTTCTTCCTGGGACAAGATCTTGCAGTTCACGGTCTTGTGTTGCTGATCAGTCCGTGTGCAAACCACAACCACTAACAGATTCCTGATTACAAATATCGCAAGTCACGTAGCCTGAAGACTACAACAATCTGATACCTCTGAAAGTCGTGAGTCGAGATGCTCGTTGATGGTTTTCCTTTGTCGGAGAACTCTTGGTAGGTACTGTCCACTGCATACCGGCAACACCCCACGTTCTGATCCAGTTGTTCAAACAGTTTGGTTCTTGTCAAAGTGCCTCAGATACTTATGTTTGTCCATTTTTCCTGCTTAATTTTTTGAGTTATTATAATGTAAACATTTGATATGTTTTCATTCTTTGCATAATTTCCTAGCTCTGGGGTGGCGCAACTGTCTAACTGTCAGGTCGTAAAAGACAGGATGTCAACCCTGTGTAAAACATGCCAATACGATTAGTGCTGAAAGATGTTACATGATGTTATTTGCTCCATCATCGCTTTAAGAGTCTAGCCATATTATGTTACTTACCGTGACTGAGTCCAAGCGCAGTCCTGGGTCAGCACACAATTACCAAGAACTTCATGAGTGTGTTGGACCATCAAAACCTCATGAGACACACAAAAAAGGATTCCTCATTTCTCATGCTTAGCTTGTTTTTCCCTGCACCCTAATGTATTTTGATAGCTCATCCATAAAGTATGAGGGGTCGGCAGGTTTCGACTCAGCCGGCGCAGCGACAACAAGCTGATTTATAAGCACGCTCACCCCGAGCTGTTGTAAAGTCAATGCATTCAAATCTATAAACAGCACTTAGGGACCGTGCATGAAATGGCCATCGATTATCAGAGCTTTTCTGGGGGCAGACCTTATAAGAAGAGACGACTGCAGGCCCTGTGTGACAACCCGCTATTGTTACTTCATGAGTCAGGTTGTTGCATTCAGCTGGTAATACCATGGACACACTGTGTGACATTCCAAATGGTCAGATTGCTATGCGCATCACACTGCCCCGCTTGCCGTCTTGTAATCGAGTATCTTTAAAGTTGTCATGGAATGTGTTTATTGAGTGTTTTAGTTGTTGTTTGTTGCATAAATAGTTTGTTGACATTTGTTGACATTTGTTGCTTTTTTACTTTTTTACGTGGCCATAGCCAAGCCAAGCCTAACTGCATCTACACCTCCACCAGGTATGGGACTTGCTAGGGTTCTCCCCATCACACAATACTACTCATTCTGGGGAGATAAAGTATGGCTTGGGTTGAACTCAACATGCCAGACGTCTCTGCATGGAGTTGTAGAGGTTCCTAATGGTGTCCTGTGATGATCCATCCCATGCAGCTTGAATGTTCTCACTCAGTACTGCAGATGGTGCGGTAGGGGTGGAGTGTTGATAGAGTGTCCAATAGCGTCCCACACATTTTCAATCAGGGACAGGTCTGGAGATGAGACTGACCATGGTATAGTATCTGTCTCTTCAAGGGGAGCTCTTGAGATGGCAGCAGTGTGTGGAAAAACCTTGTCCTGTTGACCCCAGGAGTGTGTGTTCAGGAAAAGTAGAACCACCGGGTTGTAGGACCTCACTAATGTAACGGTGGGCTGTCAAAGTGTCTGTGATGAAGACCAAAGGTGATGTGACCATCATACAAAACTGCACCCACACCATGGTGGCACCAGGCCTTCTGGACGTGTGACGCATTACAACAAGCCCTGGATCTTGGCCTCCGCACATAGGTTCACTGGTCATCTCCAGCAAGATAAAGGCAGGACTTGTCTTTGAAGATGACCCGCTGACATTCTGTGCAACTCCACGACAGTCTGGCAAAAAAACCATTGCAATCATGTGTTGCAATTGATTGATACCTTCTGGTGCAACCGTTTTTAGTGTTGTGTTCTTCTGAAATCAAGAGCATTGAAAAGAGTTTATTCTGCTTTTGTTGGAGTCTCTACGAGCTGTGTGTGCATTTGCACAGCTGTGTCAGCAATGGGTGTCCACAAACATTTGGAACATTTTCCAACACAGTAGGTGTTTATGGAGGTGTTTTAGCTTGTAGAGACACAGTTCAATCCTGAGGGCTTTCAGACATCGCTCACAGTGGGGTCCAGCGCAACCCATCTGCTGTGAGAAAAGCGGGCTGCACTGAGACGAGCTGCGTGGGGTTCTGCTGTCAGCTGCATGGAAGCTTCAACCGGTGCAAGTGGGTATGTGTGAAAGGGAACAGGGCCATTTGGAGCCATTTCCCACCCAGCGAGGGGTGATATGTCACTCTCTCCTTGTTCCATTTATCAGCAGAATACCGAAGACGACGCACATCCTTATGTTGTGTTAGGATACAGAGACTCAAAGTGGAGACCACCAGTTTTTCGAAATCTCTGCATAATTAGATGGTTGTGTGTGGGTTTGGTGTGAAATGCTCCATTCTGGAGGAACCTACCCAGTCAGAGTTGTTCACGGTGGAGGTGAATTGGAAGCAGACGTCTGAAGAGAAGAAACGGAATGGTTATGAGCGCACTGCCTGATGCCTGAGAAGCTGTTTTGCGATCATTTGCTTAGTGGTTTTCCTGAATAATATTAGTCTTCAACTATTTTAGCGTTTATTCGGCTGATTTATTGCCAGTGAAACAAATGACAATTGATTTGTGTAACATTGCCTAATATGAATGTGAAACCCTGTAACGGTACTATACCACCTTAACCCACATGCTTCTTTCACTGCAGACGCCAGTGAATCTCAGCTTGTCCAGAAATGCATGGATTATGAATAATGCTGCTTTAATCAATGACTGTGCTCTAATTCACTCCCTTCTGTTCTATATAATTGAAGCCAAAATTGTCCACCACATTGTCCAGTTTGTAGCCTTGGTCTGCCCAGTAGAGACCAGCGGCCAGACTATCCTGCTCATTTGGTTAATCCCACCTCCGCCCTTAGACAACAGAAGTCTGAGACCACCCTCAAAAAGCATAATGTCTCTGGGTCTGTCAATCATTTCATTCCTAAATGTGACCTAAGCGTGGTTTTTATGAGAACCCTGCATTCTTATGATACCACAGAATAACCGTAAAAAAATAATTGCACAAACTAACTACTGGAATTAGAAACTGGAGATGAAAAGTCAGCATAGAGGAGAAAAACATCTCGCCTGTGTGTTTCTGATTGTGTTGTGAAGAGTGCTGGTCGTAAAGCATCCTTGGGTATCTAGTCTGAGGGAGTGTTTCCTTGCCACAGTTGCCCGCTGACTACTCAACTGAGGCTTGGACCAGGATTTCTGTAAAGCTGCTTTGCGACAACGGCTTTGTTGCAAAACGTTCTATATAAATAAACTTGATTGATTGATTGATTGATTGATTGATTGATTGATTGATTGATTGATTGATTGATTGATTGATTGATTGGTCTGATTATTAACGGATTATTAGGGTTATTAGTTGCCACTGTTGTCGTAATATTCTCTCATTGAACTTTCTGACAGTGACAGACTCTGCATGGTGAAGTTGAAACCGTTTAATACTGTTTTGTGGTGGATTTCTTGTAATAATCGACACCAGTCGAGACCAGTCACGTTTTCAATTACTGACTGTGTTCCAGTTCAGGAAGAACAGAGCAGACCTGTTAATGAAATAAACAGCCCATGCAAAAAATGCAAATGTTGATAATAATGCTCTGTGGTGGATAATGGTCATCGACCCTCTTTTCCTTTTCTTTGTTTTTAATGTAACATAACAACAACGTGCAATATTCTGTCCATCTCCCCACGTGCAATGACCTGCAAATAATCTGCAAATCGGTGAATAATGTTCTTCAGACTCACTTTTATTATTTATTATTTCATCATTTACTGTTTACTGTGTTTACTGCACTTTTTACTATTTATCGATGATCTATTTTCTCATACTGAGTGTCGTGCTCTCCCTTTGCTACCGTAATAATGTGAATTTCCCCGCTGCGGGACTAATAAAGGATCATCTTATCTTATCAGCTTTCATTATCCGGTGCTCATGCTTTAATCGTTCGTACATTCATTTTCAGCTTTTACAGTTTTGCAGCGTTTTTTTTTCTCATTCTGTCGTTATCTCGGCCTCCTGACCTCTGGCTAAAACTTTAGTGTGACTGAACAGGCACCCCTGGGTCTGAGTAAACTTTCCTCTCGATGCTAATCACCGTCCAGCAGCTGTTCAAACACGCGGCGATCTTACTTTAATAAAGGTGTCGAGGAACAAATGACACCGTGTTGAACAACAAGGAGGGGGTGAGTGACAGAGGAATCCATAACTAATTAGAGCAGCTGGCTTCTCCGCCAGACAGTTTGACAAGACCATTAAAACGAGCTCAGTGCATGTAAATGGGCTCAGCCATCGGCCCCACTGTAGAGAGAGAGAGAGAGAGAGAGAGAGAGAGAGAGAGAGAGAGAGAGAGAGAGCGTGTCTGCATGTTGGACAGGATTTGTGTGCAATGAGAAAAAACAACATAGAGTAATGAGATGTGTGGGACGCAACAGAGAGCGAGAGAAGGCCTGGAACACGAGCGCGTCAGTGAAGTCCTGAGCTAAAAAATGATTTCCTTAAACTGGAAACAGCCAAACTCGGATTGAAGAAACGTTCTGTCCAAAATTAATCATTTAACCATCTCTATGTCTGTTCTAATTTGGACAATATGGACAAAAAAATCATCGTGATACATGATATATGAACATGGCAGGGACTTCAGGAAAACGTGGTGTTGTTGAAACTGGAAATCAGCTGATCACCTCCAGACTCCAGACACCTGCTAGTTATGGGAATACAGGTTGCAATGGGAACCAGGCCTCATGACCACGCCACTGGGCCAGTGTCTGAAGAAGGGGGTCTCAAACTTAGCACGTCTCAATGTAAAAGCCACCAGTAGCTTTTATACCATCGTTTCACACAATTTACCTTTGCTTGAAAGCATTTTTTACCCTCACATATTCACACAGTCACATTCTCACTACTTATAGATGAAATCACTTCATAAAATACTCACTAATTGTGTTTTATGGCAGCTTTAAAAAGAAACAAATGTTTCATGAAACAGGTTCGATCCAAAAAATGAGCTACAATGCTTTTCCGATGACCGTAAAGCTCTCAAAGACACACAAATGTTTCTTGGCGCCTACGGTTAGTCCTTCCCTTAATGGTTACCGAAACCCATTTGACATTGTTCCTGTCATTATTTCCTTCTGTTACAGAGAAAAGCCATTGGCTGGACATATAGTAGTCTAATTATTAGATGAATCATCACTGAAGACGTTGATCGATGATCTTCAGCAGAACAGTCCATTGTTTTAATAGCACTGGCTTTAGATGGCTTTCAGTGGCACTTTTATCGAGCCACTTATGGCCTGTCAATGAAAATCAAATGGAGAGATAATGCTCGCTAATTACCACAGGCTCTCTTCTTCCACATTCCTCAAATAACAGGATCCAGCTTTCAGCGAGAGACGTAGTGCAAGCAGTCAAGTGACTCAAGCGTTTTTTTTATTGATGGAGGTGAAGGTAAAATCCAAGGTTGTTTTAGCTGCTTTTCCAGAGTAGATTGACTGTAATGATAGTGTCTAGTTTTGACTCTACATTGATATGAAGGAAACTTTTCCATGAGGACTTGCATAGGTTCTGAACAACATAAGCAGCATTTAATGTCAATATGACATGTTTTATTAAGTGCTTCAAAGGTATCTTTGACAGAGGCCATAGAAGAACCGTTTTTGTAAAAGAGGTGTGGTTATGACACATCACCTCCTTATGAATCAGCTTATAAATCAGCCTTATTGAGTCTTCACACATTGAATACAGACCAGAATTCCCTTGATGTAACATAAACCTCCCCATGGCGTCCCCACGCCACCATACTTCCACCGCCATGTCCTATTTTAAAGTCCTATTTTATTGGCATTGCTTCTTTATGGGCACTTGACAAGCAATCTGAGTGCATTTGCACATGTGTGTCAGCAATGGGTGCAAACGTAAAGTTGCTGAATGCATTCATTAGAAGGGGTGTCCACAATATATATATATAGAGTATAACAGTATATAGGTTTGCCTAGTAGAGCTGCTGTGATCTATATTACAGCATCTACCTTGCAGATTTTCTCTGCTCTGAATTGTCTGCACCGATCTACTTCTAGCTTGTTAGAACCTCAGTTGTTCATGTGGTTTTAACAGTTGAACAATTTTTAACACTATTCTATTCCCACTGCGAACACTTATGTGGTTTGAGACATGAATGGTCCGGAGTTCTCAGCAGCTCCCGCACTGTGCTAGAAAGGCTGGAAACCCCAATCACTGAGCTAAAAGAGGTACTGGAGTCAGCGGGAAATAAGGAGTGGAATGACACATGCATGTGAAAGGCCGCCCAAAGTATTGCAGTAGGAGGGTCTAGAGCTGGTCATCTGTGAAAATCTATGCTACTCCAATCAATGCTCCTTCAAAGCTGGATAAACTCTTTTTAATGCCCTTGATTTCAGAAGAAACAATGAATGAGCTGTTGTCCCAATACTTTTGTCCTCAAGAATGTGTTATCAAATTGCTCCTGTTTGTTTAAAGATTCCCGTTCAAGTGGGAATTTGATGCACTGGAAGCTTAAACTGGGATTTGATTCGGTTGGAAAACGGAAAAAGTGCTTTTAAAAAGTACCTGGCTCTACATACCAGGTGCCAAATTTGCCTAAAAGAAACGCAGTGAAGCTGAGAGGATTTGAGTAGAGTAGCGTAGGTGCAGTGGAAATACACCATTAGAGGAAGACATGGGGGGTCTGTTGTGGTGAGTCAAATGTAGCCAGATTGATTAAAAGGCCTTATGTGAAATTCAGCTGCTTAATGTTATCTTCCTTTGCTCCCAAAACACCAGCGGCATGCTGGCAAGACCTGAAACAGAATCGGATGTTAAAAACAAGCTTTCACCTCATTTTCTGTAAATAATCACCCCTGTATTGCCAGTCTACGGAACAGAGGAGTTTGATCACTGCGGGCAGAGGCAGCATATCAAAGGGCAATAGAAGCACTGAGAAGCTCTGCCTGAACAACCCCGACTCACATTTTCTTTCATAACGAGGTGATTACCACCCCACGTTCCATTGCGTTTGCTCAGCTAAAGCTTCACAGTCAGCAGCGCCTCCACAACTGGCACACGGGTCGAGTTTCTAGGTACAGGACTGCGGCACTACACTGCTTGGAAATGCTAATGAGGATGTGATTGTGGCGTTTGAGCCGATTTAATGCTGTGTTCTTTGAGTAAAAGTAGTCAGAAGTCAGTAAAAAAAAGTAAAAAAAAAAGATGAGTCAACAAACTTTATCACCCGCTAGAAAGAGTGCTTTATGTTAATACCGTCAAGACTTTACTGAAGACCAGGGTTCCAAAGGCTGCACCACACCTATGCGATATATATCCAAATGCTACGTATGTCACTCATAACTTTAAAAGCATGTGCCTTACATGGTGTAGGTCCCCCTTGCAGGGGTGTAGATTTGCTCTTAACATTGATGGGAAGAGGCAGCGAAAGTCAGGTCCTACCTCTCTCAAGCCCTACCTCTCTCAAGCCCTACCTCTCTCAAGTCCTACCTCTCTCAAGCCCTACGTCTCTCAAGCCCTACCTCTCTCAAGTCCTACTTCTCTCAAGCCCTACCTCTCTCAAGTCCTACTTCTCTCAAGCCCTACCTCTCTCAAGCCCTACCTCTCTCAAGTCCTACCTCTCTCAAGTCCTACGTCTCTCAAGCCCTACCTCTCTCAAGCCCTACCTCTCTCAAGTCCCACCTCTCTCAAGTCCACAAATACATCATATCACTGCCAATCAACGATCAGCACTGTTAAATAGGAGCTGAGTGTCCTTTAGGCATGCCTCCGTCTATGGTGACAAACGTCACTTCCCAGTGTCCGAAAGTGTCATATGATGTCAGATTTGAATTTGGGTTATTATGAAATCACTTTGGGGAACAGACAGGTAAAGCTGTTGTGGTGCATGTTTCAACAAATCAGGGAAAATCCAGCTGCTCCAGCAGTGCTGGCAATCCAGCTGTTAGCTAACTTAACTAAAGCGTTTAATCCAGGCGAAACTTTAAAGTGGGATTTCCTCGGCTTTATACTGTGCTTCACGTTCTGCTCCTTCAGTGCAGATCAGCATTCAGTTCTCTGGTTTTAACATAGTATCTACTGACTATAGTACTATTAACTGAGCTGTGATCAAGGGTTTGAGACAGATGTTCATGTATTGACTGGACAGGTCGCAGTTTACCATTTTCCTCCTCTCTGTGGATGGACTGAACCACAGATCTCTCCTTTTGCTGTCCTTCGCTCTTTAGGGAAGTAAAGAAAATTGCAAACTAGGTTTGTTTTATTGCTGGATGAACAAAATGTCATGCAGTAGGTTTAAGGCGTGGCGACACTATTTCCAATTTGGCTGTTTCCCCTGAAAGGGGGAAGCTCTGAGGAGCAGATATACATTCCTGAAGCTCTTCCTGCTGGTAATGTTAATTGGTTACTCTCTGAACCAATTGCATTTGTTCTGCTTCAGAGACAGATCTGCCCTCAGAACCATTTTGAGTTGTGAGCCACAGCTACTGCAAGAGAAGGCCATAGCTCAGAGATAACACCTAAACCTTAAGCTGAGGTCTTATCTGAAAGCTAACACACTCACCATGAGCAGTTTAATGAATGTACTGTTTGACAGCTGTATGAAATTGTTGGCCTATATAAGCTTTGGCAAATCCTTGTTTTGAGTCAGTATGGTGGTTCCTGAAGAAGCCCGAGTGCTCCTGTCTCTCCTATCGGTGAGGGGTCAACTCCATTCTGCTGCCAGCACATGAGCTGATCCTCGACTGTGTAGCAGGAACACAAGCGTGTCATCAGCTCTCTATCTCCATCAATGTTCAGGACAATACTTCCCAGCTCCAGCTGAATAAACATGAGGAAACGCAGTCAATACCGAAGCAATTGAAGAGCTGGCTGCGGAGAGAGTGACTGCGCCGTAATGAAAGCTCTCTGCTGAAAAGAGCGTTATCGGCTCGGGCTCGAAACCCAACGAAGTGTAATGCGGGAGAATAAAAGGCGTAGAAGCAAAGCAGCCGATGATATCTGGAGCTAATTAATCCCGAACTCTTCCTCCGAGAAGAAAACCCGGAGACCTTTCCTATTATAACGTTCTATCAGATCTTCAAAGGGCTGAGAATGAGGGTGCAAGGTCAGAAAGTGCCCCTCCAAGTTCCGCAGAAAGAACGACGGACGGAGCCCTGAAACTGCACACGGATTCGGGTGACATTTCATTTTGTCGCAATGCTGAGCCTTTGGCAGGTGTACTCTGCTCTTAATAGAGATGGATGGAACCGATTAAGCCTTGGGCTTCATGTTCGAAAAAGTAATTGGTATGGGTGGACCAGAGAGGACTGCCAAGCAGGCTGAGCGGAGCTTAACGCCTCTCGCGCCAGATGTACTGAATGCAAATTTCCGTGGTGAGCGTCTGAGGAAAGTTGCAGACGAGCCGGAACGATCTGCCCTTGATGGTGGTTGAAACGGCGCTCCGAAGAACGTGGCTGATGTGCACAGTGGGAAGTGAATAAAGGCAAACACACAGTGGGTAGAGGGAAAGCCTGGGAGGCTGGCAATCAAAAGATAAGTGTGTCATGTTTTAATGAGACAGCAAAGTTAGGTCTTTCATCCCAGACACCTTTTCACACATTATTCACCGCGGTTATAATAACGTACTCTTTCACAGACCAGGATTCACACGAGTAACTGCTGAAAGAGCGCTCGATAAGCACGATTCTGAGGAAGGAAGATAAAATCAGGTCACACTACGCAATTTTTAACCTGATTTGGAGTCTGGCCGAGTCGGCTCTGGTTGGTTCTAGTCTGCAGATTTTCCCGCAGTCAGAGTGGACAGTTGATGAGAGAATCGAGTAGGGTGGGACTTTTTGTATATATCTGACCAATAGCAGCACGTTTAGGAGACAGCAAACCCACTTGGAGATAAGCCAGACCTGTTTGGAGTTTAGTCCCTCCTGTTTGGAGCTGGTCAAGCCTGCAGTAATGTATACTTTGAATAACCCAAAGCGGTGTGTGTCCAGGACTCAACTCTGGGTTGTTTCAACCCAACCTGTGTCACACACTGTATATCACAGCCAGTACTTTACACACTTAGGCCTTGTTTCAGGACAGGGATTGAGTCTAGTCCTGGACTAAGTTTCCCTCTCATTGGAGAATATTCATTCAGAATACAGTGTGGTCGAGGACGCTACGGAGTTCTTAAATGCCTCCCGATAGACAGAAGACCTGTTATTAAACCCTCGGTTCCCAAAAAAAGAAATGGACATTCTGGAATGAGCTCCAAAAATCAAAACCAAGAACTTTTAAGGCAGAGAGATGATTTTTCAGCAAAAGGTTTTGCCATGTGCTGAGGTTTTTGGTGCCTTCAAGTAGAGCCACAAAAAAAATAAAAAGAAAGCCTGATTCTGTTAGAAACTTTGGGAAGCGTTTTGAAACCATTAGGCAGCAGCGTTTGGCAGAGCAGGGAATGTTCTGTACTCCCAGGAGTCTATATTGAGGTTCAGCCCCACTTCTATCCATCTAATAATATGTATTGCTGCTCTGGAGCTCCGTTTCTTTATCCAAGCTCTCAGGTCTGGTATTGAGCTTCCAATTATCTTGTTTAATTACGTATTTAATTTGTCTCACAAGCACAGGAGCAAAGAAAAAAATCAAACGTCTTATACATTAGGAACATTTTTCCCACTTAATCAAATGTAATTATGGCTGTGCATTGCCAAGCACTGCAACCTAACTTGTCCCATGGTCTTCGAGTTATCGACATCTTTCCAGCTCCACATTCTTTATACTGACTGTAAGATCTGGGCGTGTAAACAGCTTTTTTTGGACACACAGTTTCTGCATAGCAGCAGATTTCTTATTAAATTTACCAAAGGAGGGAGTGCAAACCCAACCAACGACGACCACTCTGTAAGACACTATCAACCACTCCAGACACCAACCAATTTGAAATACTATAGCAACTACATAACAACACCTTAGCAACCACCAGGAAATGTCTTAGTCACACCATAGGACCAAATTAACAACACCTTAGCACCACCTATGGCACTGATGCATATGCATATGCATATGAACCACCAAGAAACCCTTAACAACACCATAACAGACACTTAACACCACCTCAACAACACCCTGCAGTAACCTTGAACCCCTTAGCTCCCTTAGGACTCACCCATGCAATTATCTGACACACCTTAACAAACACCTAGGAACACCTTAGTAACACAACAGTGTCCTTCTACAACCACCTCATACATCTCAGGACCTACCTAAAATACAGAGTAACTGCATACCAACACCTTAGCGGCCACCAATTAAATGTAGAATACCACATTAACCATTTAGGAGAAACACAATTTTTGTTACGCCATAGTGTCTGATGCATAGTGACCACTGCCTAGTGACCTCAATGTACTGACCTCTGTATAGTGAGCATAGTGACTGCTGTGCAGTGACCATAATTTAGTGACCAAAATGTAGTGACCACTGCATAGTGACCTCAATATCATGACCACTGTGTAGTGACTGTAGTACAGTGACCATACTGGCTGCTGTGTAGCGGCTGCCGTGTAGCAATTGTTGTTCAGTGGTCACAAAGCAGTGACCACTGCCTAGTGACCACAATGTAATGACCTTTGCATAGTGTAGTGACCACTGTTTAGTGAGCATAGTGGCCTCTGTGTAGTGATCACAATCTAGTGAACGCAGTGTAGTGATCACCTTCTGGAGGTGGATTCCACTTAAGCTGTGCAACCATTCTGCGTCTTCTCAGGAGTTACTGCTTGGACAGGATCGAGATTGCTCAGCATTCTCCTGCCCTCTAGCTGACTCAAGACCAGCTGACATGGACCAGCGCAGAGGGTCTGGTCTGAAGGAATAAAATTGTAGACAGAATGAAAATAGCATTGATTTCTTCTCAGCGCTGTCAGTGTTGTTCTTTTCAGCTTTCAGATGAGGTTCATCTGCTCCTCTTCTTTTCGGCTGGAACGAATTCATCCTGCACTGACAGGGACACCAGTGTGACGTGTAAACTTGTTTCAGACCAGTGGGCTGTAACCCAAATCCCGTTATCAGACCATCAGTCACCTAATCATGTAACATCAACGTGAGTGAAAATAAAACCTCTACCAGTAACCCAGTAACCCAGGGACAAATTCAGTATGGCATGTTGTGGTGTTACGTCACAGTGAGTCACCAGAATAGCTTGAGAACATCTAAGAAGGAACCCCATTAATCCAATAGGTATTCCCTCAAAGTCCCGCCTCCCATTCCTACTGTTGCTTTACCAGCAATTCATTGTAATTCATTACACTTCCCTGGTCGTAACCTAACACGGTATGTTTTCGTTTCAATCCGATGGAGTCGCTGGTCTATCAGCACGACCAACTTAACCAAGCTGAACATCAGATTCAAAACCTTGGTGCTGGCCTACAAAGCCAAAACTGAACCAGCCCCTCCATACTTGATGGCAATGGTCAAAACTTGATCTATATCAAGGGCAATTCGAACATCAAATATAGCTCGGCTCGACCCACCATCCCTCAAGATGCATGGAAAACAAGCATCCGGACTCTTCTGTCCTGGCACCAAAGTGTTGGAACGAACATTCCCTAGGGGGTTTGAACAGCTGAGTCACTTACTGTCTTCAAATGCTGACTGAAGACTCATCTCTTTCAAGAGATTTAACTCATTAGAGGCTTATAATTATACTGAGTCTTGTGTGATAAAGTGTAGTATGTTGAACATTGGGTATGAAGACCTCCAATTAGGACCAATGGTGATTATGATTTTGGTGATGAAGGTAGTTATTTGGAGGTCTCTTTGGAGGAACTTAGGGCCAGTGAGGGTGAGTCTCAGAGTAAACAGGGTAAATGGTTGGCCATTTAGTCCAGCTTTTTCAATCAACATTATGCATCGTCCCAATACTTTTGTCCTTACAGTGTAAATCAGAGTATCTTTGTATTGTTTAGCAGTGACCTTTTCCTCTAAGACAAGTGGACCCAAGCGTTGCCAGCAAATGCCACCCACAGGGTTGTTCTTCAAGTAGAGGAGTAATAAAGGCTTTACTGCTTTTACCGAATGTGTTAAAGTAAGACAGATTTACCGAGGCCTTTTAATTCCACTCTTTGAGAAAGGTCTTGCAGACAAGAAGAGCACTTAACATACTAATCTAATATCCACTGCACAGGTGTATGCTCACTGGTGGGCTTTACTGAGGCGTGTGTTTGCCACTTATTGCTCTTATTATTGAGCCCTCTCATCTGCGGATGTTCCCCTACAACGCATTCCTGCATTCATTATTTCAGTCTGAAGCCTATTTGTGGACGTAAGAATTTGACTTTAAGATGGGCTGGGACAAAGACCAGAAACAAGGGCTTACACAAGGATTATCCAAGACGTAGAAAGCTCTTGATGAAAAATTCAATAGACATTACTAAAGATTGGAAAATTAAACTTTTAAAAACAGTAAGGAGCTTATGCAGTAGGCTCAATGAATTCACTTGTGCAAATTGCATTCTTCCTCAGCCCGTCTCTAAGAATGCCACAAATCGGCTCTAAGGTCGAGGGCTTTGCGGGAATATTGCATCTTCATCTTTTAAACAACTCAACATACAAAGCGTGGAGACCACTGACGATTACTTGGAACAGCTTTCCTCATGATCATGCAAATAAACAACATTTCAAGACCAGGCAGACTCAAGGAGGTCTCCGAACAAACAAGTTGATGATTTGGATCATGGTTGGACCATTCAGAAGGAAAAAGGTGGAGACTAGAACCAATCACATTTAGGAGGAGGTCTCAGATCAAAGGCAGCAGTACTTAGGACCAGTCATAGTGAGAGAAGGTCTCCAAATGTGATATTTTGATCACATTCAGAAGAGGTCTCCGATGGATCAGGTGGTTTTTAGAACCAATCACAGCCAGGGATATTTTCCGAACAAATAAGGTGGCAAGCAGGGTCACAATCACAGTCAGTCAGATACTTTTAGACCAATCACAGTCAGCGGAGGTCTCCGAAACAGATGACCAATCACTGTCAGAGCTAGCTGTCAGAATGAACAAAATGTTGCGGCGATTTAGACCAATGGCAGTCAGGGGGAGGTCTCAGAACAAAGGGGGCTGGAGATTAGGACCAATCACAGTGATGCCCATTCAGTTCAGCCTGGAACACTCCTTGGAACTTCAGCTGGAATGGGAAGAGCCAAGCTGCAGATATATACGTATATGTACATCACAAACAGTCCATTTAAAAGGAGTTGTTTTTGCTGCTTGCTTTGCATATATGAAGCGAAAGAGTGTTTACAAACCTCACCAGACCTTATTTCTGCGAGAGAAAAGGACATTTTCCACATTTTCCATGATAGGGGTCCTTTAATCTCCATTGCAAGAGTAGCGATCAGAGAAGACCTTGATATTGAGCTTGTCACAATGAAATGGAAATGAGATTTTAAGCAGTTGAATGTGCTAACAGCTACTGACTGCTGATTCAGTGAGCATCAAAAAGGGGCTGCAAACTAATGTATTACCGCTGACAATCTGTACCCACCACGTCTCAGTTGTTAGGCCCTGTCTGACTGAGCGGAATCTGGTGATCCGCACATAAATCATGCATCATTCAGTCCAAAATAACTTACATTCCCATGCTGATCATATAAAAGAGACTCAGAACCCTCTGATGGAATATTCCGCTCCTGTCATCATCCATTCTGTTCGACTCGGATTCAGATGGAGTGTGCAAGAATTTCCTCATTCAGCAGCCAAGGACTCTCATCACCACCTCAGTGGCAGAAGTCCAGGGTGGGCTGTGTCTCGACGTGCACAATGCTCCTAGCCTTACTATAGAGGTGTCCAGCATACACGGTGTCCAGGTTTGGGACCTCAGTACCTATGCACACACCAGATTGTGTGGGATTGCAGTGCTATTGGGAAGGAAGACCACCGGAAAGTAGTGTCTCTCAGCATGGCATTGGATTTAATGCTACATTCCAGATACCAGATGTGTGGAGTTGTAGAGGTTCCTAATGGTGTCCTGGACAACCCATCCCATGCACGTTGAATATTCCACACATTTTAAATCTGGGATAAGTCTGGCAATGCAACTGGTCATGGTGTAGCATCAGTGTCTTCAGAGACGCAGCAGGATGTGGATGAGCGTTGTCCTGTTGGTATAGAGCACAGGTAGAACCACTGGTTGAAGGACCTCGTTAACGGATTGTTGAACTGTCAACATGTCTGTCATGAAGACCAAAGGTGATCTGGTACTCCACATCATGACACAAGGCCTCCTGGACGTGTGACCTGACAACAAATCGTTGATCTTGGCTCTGACCATGGTGCCTCCACACAGATTCGTTGGTTATCTCCACCAGGACAAAAGAGCGATTGATCACTGAAGATGACGTGCTGCCATTCTGAGCGACTCCATGACAGTCTGGCACGTCACCATTGATTCCTTCCAGGTGCATCTTTTTTTTTTTTGATAATGAGTGTATTTCAGTTCAGTTCTGTCCACATACCAACCTGCCGCTGCTCACCAGATGGACCATATATGATTATATGCTTCTGATAACGTACCACCACACAAATACCTGTAATGTTTGTCAAGAACAGGCACTTTCTGCATTTTTCCATAGAGTTGGTTGCCCTCGTGCTCTTAGGTCAATTGCAAAACCCTATTCCCCACACAATAAAACGCACTGCAACTTCACACACTAATTAAGGCTTTTAGCACTCCTACGTTGAGGCCTGCTGTAGATGTTAACCTCTGGTTTCTGACGCTCTTCACTAGGCCAAGCGTTTGATTGAAACAGATGGAGTACTTTGTTTGGATAATAAAATCCAGTATGGCACTCCAGCAGAAGCTGAAACAGGAAAACAGCACTAAGTAACGCATTAGTGTGTGCTGATGAGAAGGACAAATTTGTTTGGTCTAATTAGGTCCAGTCATGTTTCCAGACACTTCTCTTAGTGTGCTCAACACAGCCTGACCTGTGAGGCATTTCTTGTGGCTGTAGTTTTTTCTTAGACTGAACACTATATGGACAAAAGTATGGGGACACTTCCACATTACACAAACAGGAGATTTTATTATATCCCATTCTAAACCCATAAACATTAATATGGAGTCTGTCTCACTTGCAGCTCCACAACCTCCACTTCCTACACGATGTTGGAGTGTGACTGTAGGAAGTTTGCCCATTCATCCAGAAGAGCATTTGTGAGATCCGACACTGATTTTGGACAAGAAGGCCTGGCTTGCAACCTGTGTTCTAGTTTAAACTAAAGGTGTTGGATGGGGTTGGGGTTGGGGTTCTGTGCAGGCCATTCAAGTTCTTACACAAAAGACCTAACCATGCCTTTAGAGACATTGGTTTGTGTGCTACAGGGGCAGGTATGCTGGAACAGAAAAGGACCTTCCTCGAACTTAGTCCATGAAATTGGGAGCTACAGCTGTCCAAAGCATTAAGATTTCCCTTCACTGGAACTAAAGGGGAAGAGGCCAACTCCTGAAAAGACAACCGGGTATCATTATCCCTCCTCCACCAAACTTTACCGAGATCTTCAGAAATAGCCATTCTTTGAATGATATGTTTAAAGGCAGACTGATTGAAAAATCAGAAGTATGTGATCCAGTACTATTGAGAGGTTTAAACACTCCAGCAGCACTGCTGCCTGATCCTCACGTACCAGCACAACACACACTGTTCAAAAATATAAATTTACTAAGTGTTTTATCAGATGGCTCGACTTACCAAATCACCTGGATCAACATACTATTAACATGGGGCAAGTTGAGCCACAAGATCAGATTCGGGTCCCATATTTTGTTGTCTGTTTGACACCGTTAAGGTCCTGACTTATGCCTCACATCCTGAACTTGTGCTGCACGCATTAGGTTTATTCCTGTCTCGGATTCTATTGGATAAAGATCGACGTAAATGCATAAGGTGAAAGCGTCTTACCCCACTCCCCCTATCATTTTCTGTTCTATCGCAGCCTGAATGCATTTGATTATGCAGGTTATTCCAGATTCATGTCACTATACTATGGATGAGTATTCATTTTCATATGACAGTCTATGGTCTCATGTCTTGCTGACAATTAACACCAAATTAGCAGCATATTCTTTGATGCTTTGCTGTACGTTTAGAACCACTATTCATCAGACAGCTGTTTGTTCAATGAGCAGCTTCTGGAATATCATACCGTTTTTCTTAACCTTAAACAGGAAGATGCAATTGGCTGCAACCAGGATGACATTTGTCAGAGTGAGTCTCTGAATCCCACAAAGGAGCCGCTGATGGGGCCCGGTGTATGGACTGATTTTACATTGTGAAACAAGAACCCTTGGTATTCAAGGTTTCGAAATGAAAACCTTCACAGGCACCGTTTCAATTTGCAGCTTTTCTAAGCCCGGTACTGTTCCTTACAACTCTCTCCATTCGCTGAGGAGCTGCAGCCTGTCCTTGGATTTCTTCACAGCTATTCACATCATTCCTGCAAGCTCCTCCACACTATCCAGCTCGGTCTCTTTCAGCTCACCTGTCACCTCCATTCCTCAACAGCGCAGCCTGTTAGAGAAGGAGAAACGAGACCTATTTACAGCCTATGGAAGGTAATTGGCGGTTGTTGTAATCTCTAGAGGCCTCCAAACTTTCATTCGAGAAGATGAATCTGCAAAACGAAGTGTCGGGAAGGACAAGACACAGCTCGCCTTGCTTGCGTCGGGATGGCACCTTCTATTCTTCCTTGTGACAGAAAAATCTATGGCTGGGTTCCGCAGGGGCGATGTAATTTGCCTTCCATTTCAGGACGGACCCGGAGAACGAAACAGCGTTGGGATAATTGGCTTAATTCAGTTGTCATAAGAGACGGGCCCCAGAAAGGATGACCTTGACACAGACGACATGTCGAGACATCGCTGAAAAAAATCAACAAAACCTGGATTAATGAGAAAAATGACTACAGTTTTTTTTTCGCATCAGAGTGCGAGAGTATCTTTAACTCTTACCAACCCATTAATGTTGAAATCTATTTACCATCTGTCCTCCTGTCCTTACTCCAAGCTCTTAGTCACTTTTCCACCCACTGGCCACTTTATTAGAAACGCCCCCCTAATACTTCCACCCACTGGCCACTTTACTAGAAACACCTTCCTTATGTTTCCAATCATTGGTCATTTTATTAGAAACACCTTTCTTATGTTTCCAATCATTGGCCATTTTATTAGAAACACCTCACTTATACTTCCACCCACTGGCCACTTTATTAGAAACACCTACACCTGGCCTTGACAATGTGTCAGGTGACTGCATTGCAGTTTCAGGTTGTTACCAAGGTTTTCTGTGAAATAATCTCTGAATTATTTCATCGAAAATCAGACAAACAATTCATACGCGGAAACTTTTTCTCCAAATATCCAGAAGCTGTATCTGAGAACGTCTCTCAGGTGGAACAATCTGGAGACAAAAATACAGCAAAAGTTGATGAGGAACACCTGCCAGACACCACTACTGCTGCACGTTGTGGAAACATTAATAAAAGCTCCAGAATGAGCGAAGTGTCTCTAGACACTCCGAGCTCGCACATCACCCTCAAAGTCAAAGTATCAATAAGTGATCCTGTTTCCCCGCCCACCCACCCCCCCAAAGCAGACTTGGGGGAAATCATCTCACTACGGTTCCGTTGTATAGATTGCGCTGAGATGACACTGTGCATAAAGAGGACGAGATCTTTTGTTGCGATACAACAGGAGTGACACTTTGGCATCTGCCGCTTCCCCCGTGTGTACACAGTCTAATTTGCTTTGCTGTCTTGTTTCTCATGAGCTCATGGCGGAGAAAAATAGGAGGGACATGATTGTAATTCGTCTAACAAAAGCGCAGCCCACAGGAATATAAATAGGCCGTGCGTCTCGTATCCCCCGCACTGATTATTGTTGCAGAAGTACAGAATTTACTGGAACACAGAAGCTGAAGTGAGCAATTATTTTTTTTCTTAAAATAAAGTCTTAAACGATGTCACTGGCCACAAATGCCGACAGTGGTGCTTGAAAGTTTGTGAACCCCTCCAGTTTCTGATGAAAGTGCATAAGAACTTAGTGAGAACAAAACGAATGATGACAAAATGTCCCATTTATTGAGGAATATTATCCAGTATCACAGATCTGTGAGGGCAACAGTAAGGGAACCTTCAGGATCAGCAGATCATCTGAAGGTGAAAGTAGAGTCAGATGTTTTCAATCAAAAGGAGACAGTCAGGTGTGAGTGGGGGGTCCTGTTTTGTTTCAAAGATCAGACATCAGTTCAGTCCAATCAAGATCAAAAGTCTGATCTTCACATCGTATGGTTGTGGAAGTGCATCCTGGCATGAACAAAGGAGATTTCTGAGGAGCTCAGAAGAAGAGATGTTGATGCTCATTAGAAACACCTACCATGCACTTCTATTCGTTAGCCATTTGATTAGAAACACCTACCTTGTTCTTCTTTACTGGCCATTTATAAGAAATACCTACCTTATGCTTCCACTCAGTGGCCAATTTATTAGAAACACCTACCATGTACGTCCGCTCACTGGCCACTATTAGAATTTCAGACTTTGTACCCAACATCTTATCAAACATCAGCAGATCAACCAACACCATCAAGGTGGAACTACAAGGAAGGGGTTTCTAATAAAGTGGCAAATGGATGTTTATAATGTAGACATTTCTCTATATTGCTTTCCGGGAACTGAGTCGAGTATGTCAGTCTTCTCCTCTCATGACTTCATGAGATCCTAATTCCTATAAATTGCTCTCATTAGTCTAACAGTACATTAACTTCAGCAAGGGCTTGAGTGAAATGCCCTGTGCAAGGCTTGCTGTTGCATCAGGCCAGCTTCCACATCCCGTTTTCCAGGAACGCGTCTGAGTAGGCCTCGAAAATCAGCCCGATCTCAGTGCAAGACAGCTCTTCTAGGAGATGAAGTAGGACTTAATGAGTGGCCTCTCTGGGGAAATTCTGCCATGCTAATGTGAAGCCGTAAATCCTGCGGTACCGTTGCCTACGTACGGGCCTGACCTGCTTCGTATGTTTAGCATTGCACTCATATCATTAACGTTCATTTGAATGTGTATAAAGTTGATAGCATTTAAATCTTCAGGGCTTTGGTTATTTATTTTGCTCTATGGCTCGTGCATCTTCCCGGAGGGCTGTATGCCATGTTCGCGACCGTGTGGAAATCACCATCCCCTTCACGTGCTCCGAACGGTGCATGGAGGCGATGACAATCTCCCAATCGAGTCACGGCTGATTTCCTGCACATCCCTGAGGAAATCTGACATGACAAATCACATTAAGCTGTTGACACTTACGTGCTGCCTTAATTGCATGTGGTATTATGAGCCTGGCGGATGTGTGTGAGTGTGTGTGCTTCCATGTGTGAGCTGCTCATGCAGATAGATAATTACAGTTCAGGCCTGTAGCTCAACCAATAATTTAATGTGCTATAATAATATATGATGATCTAAAGCGTTGCGGGAGGGTCCTGCAACTCATCGCGTCAGGAAAAGAGCGACTAGTGCTGTGTGGTCCCCGGGTACACCTTCCTATTGCTTTCACTAGCATTGCATACCTGTCTGCAGAACGCCGCCGGCCAGATTGATCACCGGCAGCAGTGTCGGCCACGTATCACGGGCGCCAGGGCGACAGGTGTCATTTATAATGCATGGGCTTCAGCTGAAGGGGAGGCAGGATTCCCAATTATGCCCCACTCTGCCACTTGGCCTCAGGTCCCGCCAGGTAATTACACAGGAGCAAGAGACGGCAGCAAAACTGGATCAGACAGAGATCCAGTTAATTTGTACATGAAGAGCACTGGGAAGGACTCGGATGTTATTACCTGCGTACTGCATATTGCGCTCTTCTCTGCTCAAAAGTGTGTTTCTATATGTCACCCATGTCCGTACAGTACGCTTTCAATGCAAATGAAACTGTTAGAAGATCAAATCTGTCTCGAGGATTGCCTTAAAGGTCCTCAGTGGAAGGTACGTTCAAGACATTTTCTGCCCTTGTCCACCGCAGTCCTCTGGGACACAAGGTTTGACTTGACATTCAGCAGTCTCTCTCTCTCTGTCTTAGCTGGCCTTTTCTAGACGACTGGACTGTGAAGCCTCAGCGAGTCTGGTGTGGACACACACAAGGAGGCTCATTAAGAACAGGACTGAAACCAGCTGCAGTTCAACAGCCAGCTAAAGGTTCTTCTTCACAGCAACTAAGAGCTTGCCGAAACCCTCTGTACAAAAAGCAAGGCGAAGGAAGGAGTAGATGTGGCGGTGGGGCCCGACGTATTACAGATAAGAGGATTATTGTAACAGTTTCCGCTTATTCCTCATCTGAGAGCCTTAAGCCTCCTTCAGAGCCGTGAGGAGTCGTCCAAGGTGTTGATCTGGCTCATCCACGATCTTTAAAGCGCCTGTAACCCGAAATACCATGTTATAAAACTGAGCCGATTTCGTAGTTGGAGCACCAGTAGCTTAAGAGAATTGTTTTAGGACTTAGGTTCAGTCAGGAACTCCAGTGCAATTCACCAAGGAGGAGGAACATATGGGCAGGCAGCATTGTGGTTTCTTGAACCTCAAATAGACCCTTGGATAAATAAATAAAATTCTGAACCTATTTTGAGAAATCCTTGTTTATTCATTAGCTTTCATCACAGTGATGAGAGAAGCACAGTTGTCTGGGAATGATTCATTGGTTGCATCTTGTGATAACCAGAAGTTCCACCACAGGCCCTGGTCTGCAGAGACTAGCTGTGGGTCGACTCGGAGGAGCTCTGAATAGAAGCTAGGAAAAAATGACAAATGTAGAGTACATTGCTGTCATCCTCAATGACTTAGAAGCACCCGAAGCTCCATGTGTCAAATGTAGCCCACCAACTGAACAGCTGCCGACATCTTCTTGGGAAGGAATTCTAAGTCCTGAAGTGTCCAGAAATGATAAGGACTGCAGATAACACATGTACTTTCCTGGCAATGGCCCAAGAAAAGAAAGCTTCTTTCCACTTAAGTGCCTCCTTGAGGTACGGCGAATGGCACTATGGTACGGCAAGATTGTGGCTCCTTTTTAAATGACCAGCAGGTCCACTTTCATAATTGATAAGATCTAGGCCCCAGGAGTCCTCCGAAACCTTCAGGAGAACAGCACTATGTACCAGTTATCCAGGCATTTTGTGTAACATCTCAGAAAAAAAGCTCACAAAACACTTACAACAGAGATGCCTCAGGAATGTCAACATTGACCAGCAGCTGGACTTCCATAATTGATAAGATCCAGGCACCAGGAGTCCTTAGAAGCCTTCAGGAGACCAGTGCCAACAGTGCCATTACAAGAACAGGCATTTTGCGTAAGACCTCACAAACACTTATACTGTAGATGTCTCAGCAGTATCAATATTGACCAGCAGGTGCATATCTAAAATTGAGAACATCTAGCCACTAGGAGTCCTCAGAAACCTTGAGAACAGGGTAACTAACCCTGTTCCTGGACAGTGACCTTCCTGCAGGTTTCAGCTCCAACCCAAATCTAACACACCCCAATCAGCCAATGAAGAACTTCTGAAGGCATTAATTAGTTGGATCAGGAGGGTGCTTTAGGAGAACAAGGAGAAATTAGCTGAATTAGGGCAGCTTTTCAGGAGCAGACTTCTTATACCTGAGGTGGTCCCAAAACAATATTGTTCAGTGTCAGAACTTCCAGCTCTAAGTGGATCTTGTATGTGCACTCAGAATATTCCTGTTCTTATGCCAGCTTGTCAAAATCCTGTGACTGCTCCTGTCCAGTTTCTCAGCAGAGTGACAGAAGGACCTTCTGCCAAGGAGATATTGGTTATTTTTATTTACGTGTCATGGGAAAATAATGACCAGCCTATTCCTTAGTGTTTAATTTAAATGTGCGTGGGGGGGCTCACACCTGTACATACAGATCCGGTGGGATCTCGGTCCTATTACGGTCCCACCTTACCCGGAGTTTATGGGAAATTGTCACCGTAACACACCTTTTCCGCTGACGTGTGAGTCAGGACTCACTCAGAACTCCCTGAGGACTCATTAGTGACCCTGCAAGAGAAAGCGAGAGTGTCCCCACTTCCCAGTCCTCATCCGCAACAGTAGCCACAAAATTGGACAAGGCCACCAAAAGGATAGAGCATTAAGTGGCTCTAATCCCAACACTGGAGACTTACAGTGTGACTTAATCCATGGTCTCAACCAAAGCCCTTAGTAAACTGGGAGTCGGGGTCTCTAGAGTGCCTGTCAAATGCTCAGGGAGCGTTTCAGGACTTAATTGGTTCATGGATATTCAGGGCTGTGATTAGCAAATAATTAATCACTGATAAGTTAGTTCACAAGATAAATGATAGTATAAAGAATGACATGCTCAGTAGATTGGATAACGGTAGCTGAGAGCTATAAATGAGATTGCAGACCCAACTACCATGCTCCTCAGCAAATCACGATTCTTATCTGTGGGGGAAGGTGTGAACCAGAAGCCACAACAGGGAACCAAAAAATAATATAAACTGAACAACACGCAATTTATGTCTCTGAGTATACAGAAGAACGGCTGAAAGGAATCAAGACTCAAAAGTAGAACCACCCTGAGAAGATTGTGAGATCCAGGGCTATTTGTTTTCATTCGTTCATTCAAAAATTTACAGAATTTTGGTATTTGTATGAATTTGACCATGTTTTGATCAAACATTTATTTGTTCCTAAACTGTTTTTGTTTTTTGTTTTTTGACTAAAATACACTTTACATCTCAGAAATCTGGATGGAGTATTTTTGAGCAGAAAATGCACAAATGTTGATAGATTTTTTGTAATCATTAGATTGACATGGATATTTATCATAAGTGCAGCAAAATACTCAACAGTGGTCCAAATAAAATAAAAAAATCTATGTTCATTATATGTTATTTATGTAAGTATCGGGATTATCCTTTCTCAGGACATTTGTTCTGAAATTTGGAAAATGTAACCCAATATCTAGGTGAGTGATGTAGTAATTAGCCCCACCCATTTCTCTGATCAGTCAGAGTCTGAATGCAGGTTGAGCATGTACACGTGGGTTGAGCAGTAAACATGCACTGGAAGCTCCTCTGGCATTTAAAAACTGGGATTCTATTCAGTTGGAAAACAGTGAGATTTAGCTATTATTCCGAAAATGCATCCACAATGACGAGACCATAAACAGGCTAAATATCGTAGTTTGTTATGATGTGTTGTACTTGTTTGCAGGTTACTTGAGTTATGAAGTCTAGAATATCGCATCTAACTGTCCACAAAGTGGAGTTTAACAGTTCAGGAAGGTTTAAACAGAGAAGCTCTGAAGCAGCATTCAATGGTTCATGTTTGATCCACTGAAGTACAATGAATAACGATACAAATAACTGGATTTAGTGCAAGAGTTGTTCTAACAGGACGAAGCTCATCCACATACTGCTGCCATCTCAGGATCTCGCCTCGAATACACAGATACTACGTCGTGGTCGGTCTCATCTCCAGACCTGTCCATGGTTGAAAATGTGTGGGATGCTATTGGACGCTCTATCAAAACTCCACCCCTACCACACCATCTGCAGAACTGAGTGAGGACATTCAAGCTGCATGGGATGGATCATCACAGGACACCATTAGGAACCTCTACAACTCCATGCAGAGACGTCTGGCATGTTGCGTTGTGTAGATCAATAAATATTCATATCAGTCTACATTAATAATCAGTTACTGATCCCGGTCCTTTACTCAGCAGTGGTACTGGATGCAACTATTTGTTGATGAGTGTACAAACGTTGCAGATGTGAATGTGGGGAAGATTCTGAATAAGAGTGCAGGTTTATAACTTTCAGAAACATCTCAGAAGTTCATGCATTGGTCGGCTGTCATGAAGATCATGACGGGAGTTCAGGGAGGGTGGTTGATCATTCATCAAACTCTCAAAGAATCCCATTGAAGCTTTTAAGAGCAACATCAGAGGAACAGTACATACAAGTTTTCAAACAGCTCCAGACCGCAGGAGCAACAGAGCAGAAGTGATCATATCAAAACTGAGGGAATTTGGACGATGGACCGAGGCCTTATGAGGGATTTAAACCAGTTTAATATCCAGTTTAATCCAACTGCTCCAATGTCTTACAGGCTGATACTTCTGCCTTTGGCTACAGCACAAGAACCTAGAGACCCGTATCATTTTCTTGTAGGTAATGGTCTTCGTTATGACCTCATATTTTATGAATTGCTGCGCTGATGAATACCAGGCTGTAAAATTAATACACTATATGAGTTTCACATCTAATGATTTTAAATCCTGCGTGGAAAACATAGCCGTACAACAAAAGGATCACAAAGGATCCTGTGATCATGGCATGATCATCCCTACGACACAACTTTAAGGGCTTTTTCAAGGACTGTACTTTAATCTGTGTCTGGAATGATGCCCAGCACGAACTGTACAACTGAAGGGTATTATATCATTGCCCTGACGAAATGCTGCCCAGTAGCAGCCATCTCAGCCATGCTGGACCTAACCAAAAATCTGACCATTCGCCTCAACAGAAACCATGGGAACCATAGGAGCCTGCACCTTCTAAATTAACCAACATCCCAGTCCAGTTAAGAGTGAGCACTCAAATGGAGTTTCCCATTGCTGGTGCATAGTTTAGAGAACTTCAAGTTCTGGGTAGTTGTTGAGGCAGAAAGGACAGACACTGGTGATGTTCCCAGAATGGAATGTGTTCAGAGACTGACGAGATACAGCGAGTACATCTCTGTCAAGGTCGGACACTCCAGAGACCAGAGTGTAACTTGGCCAAATTGGATCTGTCACTTATAAAACAGAGCGAATGAGCTGGCAGAACCTAAGCAACATTCTGTTTTATAGGCCCCGTAGCCTCTTCATCATGTTGTTTTTATAGAAGAACGGGAAAATAATGACTTAATTATACCCATCATAAAAAATAGTTGCATCCAGAAGGAATCAACCGACTGCAACTTGGTGGATATGTTTAACAGCATGAGACAAGCGAATGTAAAGATGGAGCTTATAGCTGTACTCGACTAACTATATAAGGTCGTCCCTTTGGGTATGCTTTCTGACTTGTGCATTTGTGTTGGTAGCAATTTGAGCCATTGAAAGAGCTTGAGGGGGTGGCATCATATGACTCCTGAATGCAGGATGGCATCATCAACATATTGCATGCCATACCACTCGTTGATGTTACCACAGCATGCTGCTGGTGGCAGTGGACAGAAGAAGGCACGCACCAAGGACCAACAATCTGGGATAATTACACAACTGAATACCATGTCAATGTCACCAAAGACTGCAATGGTGTTGTGCCTGAGTGTCATGGAGTCAGCAGGTCATCTTCAGTGATGAGTCTTGGTGGACATGACCAGACCGATGCTACTGGATGAGCTATCAACACTCCAAGTGGATCATCACAGGACATCATTAGGAACCTCTACAACTCCATGCAGAGATGTCTGGCATGTTATGTTAAACCTGTACTGAGAGACACCACTTCTGTATTCGTCATATCAGTCAATTTTTTAAAAACATGTATTGTTCCTGTAAAAAATGTAACCTTTATGTTTCATCTTTTATCCTGTTTCCAGAAAATATTTAACGTCAGTTCCTCCCCAAATCCTTGTCCAACAATTTGACCGTGATATGAAAGTGAAACTAACCGCTGGGAGAATAACTGAAAATGAACCCCGGAAGGAAAACGGCCACAGGGGACAATAGCCCCCACCCCACCGGTCAAACACGGCCTTCATGAGCTAAGCCCCAGGTTCCTGCACAGTCAGGTGACACCCCTGCTCAGATCTAAGCGCCATTTTAGCCTAGGCAATCCACCTACAATGTGTTTTTGGAAGAAACCAGAGTATCCACAGAAAACCTACAAAAACAGATATAAGACCCCTGGAACCAGGTTTAAGAAGACGAGGAGTAAAAGCATCACAGGTCTCTCAACTCTTTCCAATTCCCAGTGTTGTTTTTTTTTTAAACCAGCAAACTGGAATCAACCAGGACCAGTGTCTGCTAATATATCGCTCCAGTGGTTTGCTTTGTTCAAACGACACAAAGGAAAAAAAAAAAAAACGACGACAGACAGAAGCTTCCGGGAGAACGTTCCTTGAAAGAGCACATATTCTCTGGTGTAATGAGCTACGTCTGTCACTCACGTCATTTTGGCAAAGCTTCCCTAAGAAATGGCTTCGCAAGTGATACGTCTATAGATAAAGAGAAAGAAAAAGAAAAGCTGGAAAACTGATGTCTACTCAGGACGTGAAAATAAATAAATAAAAGGCTGGGAATTATACGCCACTCATGGATAAGCACCAATGAAAGTGCATTCATATAGTCGGCATCCAGAGCTGTGAAATTAGATACAGCGAGAAGTGCCGGCAAAGTAGATTTGCTCAGCGATTACATTCAGGCGTGTTTTTTCTGCAGTTAAAGCACTAAAATGGAGGTGAACCAGCATGAAATCTATACTACACCCCATCCTGACAGTCCAATTGAATTCCTGTTCAATCGCTGCTAAATCCTTCTCCGAGCAAACTCTATTTCACGCCTCAGCAGTCCCTAAGGATGCTTTATGTTGTGCCTTAAGAAGTCTTGCACATAAAACGGCCAAAACTCCAGCGTCGGCGAGGAGAGGGGGATATCAGAATTAGCCTAATTTTAGTATTTGCTCTTGAAGCCCCAGCAGCTTACAACTGTCAGGTTTAACCGAACCAATAATCAGACGCAAGAAAGGCGTCCAATCCAAGTGAACATTCATTTCCAGTTTTGTACAACTCATATCCACTTACCCTCCACACAGAAGCCCACCGAATTTAATTATCATCATCATATGGTTACAATCTGTTTCCATTTCATTTTCAAGGTGCAGTCCTGCCTTTTGGGTGACTAACTCTGTATTCTGGATACCAGTAGAGATAGGAATAAATCTTGTTAGTCTGCATTAAACTGTAAAAAGGACTCTTAATAAGGTGGAGGACATCCAGACGCAGCTAATATCAGAAAGCTAGAAAACTGAATCTGCAACTTCAGAGCAAATCTTCTATATATCATTCAGGATCAGCTAGAATCTATTCAGGAACAACTGGAAAAATATTCAGTATCTACCACAAATTATTCAGTCAATACTACTAATTATTTAGAAACTACTACAAATTATTCAATATCTTTATACTATATACCATAAAGAATCCAGTTCCTACTATAAATCATTTAGTAATGGCTATAAGTTTTCCAATAACTATTATGAAATATTTAGGAACCACTATAAACGATTCAAAGGTGCTTTATTTTAATAACTGCTGTAAATGATTCCATTTCTACTGTAGATTATTTGAGTTTCTACTATGAAATATATATTACTATACATTATTCTATTTGTACTATATATAATTTTGTAATTACTATAATTAATTCAATTTTTATTATAAAAAATGTTGTAACTGCTATAAATTATCCAATCCCTTCACAGCGATCCAGTAATCACTCGAAATCATTCAAAGGTGCGATAATTTAATAACAGCTATAAATGATTAAATTTCTACTATAAATTAATTTCTACTATAAAATATCTATTAACTACTGTAAATTATTCAGTTTGTACTATTTTTGACTTAGTAATTACTATACGATTCAATTTTTATTATAAATAATTTAGTAACTGCTATACGATCTCTAATATCAACTATAAAAACTGTACTGAATACAGTTTCTAATTAATACACTTTCCCTAAATTAAACAAAAATGTCTACTCTAAAATGTTCAGTACCTACAATAAAATATTCACAAACTAGGATAAATTATTTACTGTAGTTATTAGATATTCAGTGATTCAGTTTCCACTATATATCATTTAGTAACTCTTGTAAATTATGAAATATCGACCAAATATTATTTAATAACTGCTCTATAAATTCATCTGTATGTACTAAAACTTATTCAGAAGAATCATTATTCTGTATAGATCTGTTGGTGGAGATATCTGGGTCTGAGTCAGTTTTTGAAATAATATAAATATGTAAAAATATATATACGTATATAAATGTATTAAATCACAGACAGGTTCAGAAATTAGAGAGGATCATTCCAATAACACTGCTGTGGATCAATTTGCACCAACATGTGACTGAAACCAAACAAACCAGCTGGTGGGGATTTTTTTTTAATTCAGTTTAATGACGATTATGAGCTCTTATATGTTGTGATTTATTGATCACACTGAAGCACACGCTGCTCTGCGGCACGTTTAGTGTGTCCTGAGCCTCAGCTAATCTTAATCTGCTGGACTGTGGGATTTTCTGATAATAACATTGTCACACATCAACCGATAACACCGTGTAATGCGGATCAAGACATAATTCCTATCAATGCTAAGAACCTCTCAGATTTGGATTTGATGTCAGATGGGGTTTGCTTATGGGTCGCAGCTACAAACACAAAAGGATAAACACATAATATTTGACGGGAGCAAAGCTGTCATTCTGCTATTCTTTGGGTACAGTGTCTCTTTTATAATGACCGCGAGACTGAAAGGTGAATGAAAGAGCGCAAGACTATTAGTGGTCATTTACGAGGTTCTCTGAACTACAGTCCATCCATCCATGTCTTCAGTATTCAAATATTAGACCCTGGGGCTCTGAGCATAGTTGGAGATTCAGATTATTGGCTTATTATTGTCTGTTATAGTCTGAAAGGTATTGATATATGGTGGTGGTGGTGGTGGTGGTGGTGGTGGTGAAATGGAGCAGTTTTATAAAGCCCGCAGTGGAGGAGTGGAGGGGTTTTGGTGTGGTCCTTCTCCTAAACGTTCCTTATTTCATAGCTCCATTGAAGTACTATGTGTTTCATGGTGCATTTTTCGGAGCAAAACCTCATCTGATGAAAGTCAAACGCTTTCTATTTAAACATCAAATGCTCTACGAATGCATTGTTTGGCACCTTTACAATTAATTCCGAACTGGTTTTCAGACCCTGCCCGTCTTTGGCGCTCTCCGAACAATTAAAACCGTGGACGACGTCCTCTCTCTGCGTTCTCTGTTTGTTTGTTTTTTTACTCTTCCTCCCTCACGTCATTCAGCAAATGGGCTGATTAATGTGGAGGGCCGCCCGATAAGCACAGGAGGTTTGACTGCACCGGCCTCTGAGCGCTTGGCCACAAAACCGTTTATCAGATCTCTGTGGCGGCGGCTGTTTGTTTTGTCCTTCGGCTTTTTTTTTTTTTTTTTTTTTTGTCAAAGGAGTCAAAGGACGGTGCGCCACCGTTGTCCCGTGCTTTATTGGCCATTTGCATATAAACAGCATTCTAATGGCTATCGACGTGTCGGGAGACATCCTGTCCGCTGTAATTCATGACTGATTTCCTGAACGCAGCATTTCTGGTCTTCTGCGGCAGGACTCTTGTTGACCTTCACGCGGGGACACAAACACGGCAGGGTCAAAACAGTTGGTTCCTGGTAAAATGAGCTCTGCATTTGTGTATGCATGTGCGTGTGTGTGTGTGTGTGTGTGTGTGTGTGTGTGTGTGTGTGTGTGTGTGTGTGTGTGTGTGTGTGTGCGTTTGGATACTTGAAGCCGGAAATTGGCAGTGCCGCTGTGTACTGGGGCAGCGAGCTGATTTGCCTTTCAAAAGCGCACAAACCGTAAGATGTAAACATCAGTCCCTGCGACGGTCAAAAAGCCTGCTCTGACAGAGGAACAGTTTCCTCGCTGCTCCAAAACACTTTTTGGTCTCGCTTTATCAAAGGCGCCGTGTTGGGGTTTTCACTTTAACGTACCAATCAGGGACGTAGCGGATAGACTGCACTCATTAAATGAAAGCCTCTGACCACTGTTTGCTGTGGATCTTCTTTCAGAAGAACAAAGGAGAGTCTAGACGTCCCTCCGCTGTGTGGCCATATAGCAAACATACATCGGCCCACTTGCTTGAGCAGGTCAGCACCCTCGGACCACCCGCATTATTCTCCTGCGCACAAGATCTCACTAGGTTTTTATCTCCTCAAACAGATTTAAATGTGTTTATTTTACAGAATAAAAAATGCTGCTGGATGGAAATTATTCACGGAAACGAATTAACGACAGATAATGGAAGAACGATAAACAAATCAATTGGACTCTGAGTGGAAAATCCCGATTAAGCGCCAATGGACCACCCAGAAAATGCTGAGCAAAACATGGTGGACCACCAACTTTGCCATCATTGGACCAACAGGGGTCCTTTATCCTTGCGTGGCGCTTGCTGGAGAGCTGAAAAGTCAGACACAATCAAGGCGTGTGTTTCCATTCGCTCAATAATCTGTTGATATTTCTGCAGCTACTGATTATTCAAATGGTCGGGTTAACAGTATAGTCTGATTTCATAGATCAGAGTAAAGTCTAGAAGTCTGACTAAGTTCTGATCAATCTGATGAAGAGGGCTGGACTTCAGATTATGTAATCAGATTACTCGGTGCATGTATACTCTTAACCGGATTTCTCGGTCTGTGCGTGCGGGAAAACAGATTGTGGTGCCGAAAATAAACCAGCAGTGCCCACGAAACAGTGACAAACCACTTTCGGAACGATGCTGAAACCAACACAACTGATAAAATGATACTTCTCCATGACGTTTGCTCGAATTGTGGTTCAATCGGTAAAAATAAAAATGCTTTGTCACTTTTATTCTGTGAGATAATTGAGCAGAAACCTGATTAATGCCTTATTAACTGAACTTACTTTGTTATCCTCCTGTTCTTCAAAGGTGAGGACCACGCAGGACCACCACGGAGCAGCTATTGTGTGGGTGGTGGGTCATTCTCAGCACTGCAGCGACACTGACACGGTGGTGGTGTGTTAATGTGTGTGTGCTGTTATGAGGGGTTCAGACACAGCAGCGCTGCTGTCCACTCACTGTCCACTCTATTAGACACCCCTATGTTGTTGCTCCACCTTGTAGATGTAAAGTCAGAGACAGAAGCTCATCTGGTCGTCCTCTAGTCCTTCATCAGTGCTCAGGACGCTGTGGGCTGGATATTTCTGGGTGGTGGACTGTTCTCGGTCCAGCAGTGACACTGTGGAGTTTAAACACTCCAGCAGCACTGCTGTGTCTGACCCACCCGTACCAGCACAACACACACTAACACACCACCACCGTGTCAGTGTCCCTACATCAAATTCCTCACACAGTGTGTTCACTCGGGGCTAATGCTAAAATAGTGTCTGATCGAGCAGCACACAATTCGATGACGGTAAAATAAAGATATGATGGTTTTAATGAAGACACTTAAGAGACAATTGAAAATAGAGACTCCTTAATATATGTGAATGACCTCCAGAATAAAGCCCAGATGTTCAAAGGCGAATGATAATGTGTTTGGGGGGCTTCTGCGCTGGGGTAGGTTAAGGTATTCCATGTCCATGTGGCCAACCGACCAGCTGAAGGAGGCTCAGAGTAAAGGTCATCACTGTATTTTCACACGTGGGTGACAGGATGTGGCTTTGTCTTCAGGACCACTGTAGATGTATTATTAATACACACACACACACACTCTGAACAAGGAGCAGCCAAACAAAAAGGACAGTCAGCCCTTTGTGGGCAGCCTCGCTGGTGCAGCTCGACGCCAGAAATAAAGGGTCTCTTTTGAGTTTCTGGTGACATTTTGGAAGAAGTGGAAGAAAAACATTTTGCCCTGAGACTGCATCTTAGGAGGCTTCCTAATGCAGCTGGAGATCAAAAGATGTGGCATGAATGTGTCATAGTTTGAGGATCGAATAAGAAGAATTCAACTGGGATGGGCACTGTCAAGGGTTGATCTGGACCAATCCCTGATGTGGACCAAAGGGAAGGTCCGATCAAATAAGGGGATGTTTAGGTCCAATGACTGTTGGGACGAGGTCTCAGAATGTCTGTAGAGGTGATTGGGCCCCATCACGCTCAATGGAAGGTGGATGTGGATATGATTTGGACCATTCACTGTCAAGGGGGAGGTCTGAGAACCAACCAGGGGGTGTTTAGGACCAATGAATGTGAGGAAGAGGTCTTAGAACAAGTGAGAAGGTGACTAGGCTGATCACTATAAAGGGAGGTTTGAAGAACCAGTGTGGCACTGATTAGGAAGTATCGCTGATAGGTCTCAGAACCAACGTAGTGGTGATCAGGACCTATCACTGGGCTGTGCCAGAACCTGAGGTGGCTAATCCAGGTCCAGGAAGCAAGAGAAAGCAGTGAAGAGGTGATGATGATGTGTTTAGGATCAATTACTGTAAAGGGAGGGTTGAAGAACCTCCATGGAGGTGATTAGGACATACATGATGTATTGTGAAAGTGCATTTAAGCACAGGGATATTATATTACTACCTTGTCCCATCCTTACCCTCCAGTGTCTTGGTGACATTTTGCGAACTTCTTAAAAGCCCTTTTTCACCAAATGTCTTTGAGATTTGCTGATCCATGAAGTGTCTTTAATCACAGCCAGTGCCTCCTATAACTCACTGAGTCACAGTTGGCCTGGCAGAAACCCAGCAAGGAAATGTCCTTGTTGTCCAGCATCTCAGATCAGAGGGACGGTCTGATGTTGGCCGTGGTGAGGGTGGAGATTTTTTTGTTATCTAGATAACGAAACCACCATTATTCATGGAATTGAAACGTAGAATGGAGAGATTCAACTCGCTTTAAGCAGGGTCGTCTTTACATCCGTTCACAATCTTTTATGGCTGTGTTGTTTTCAGATCTGAGATGTCGTGCAGGACCAACAGTGGTCCTCCTAATGAGGGCTGAAATCTCCATGCAACCCTTGTAATGTGCACCACACATCTGAGAGCACAAATGCTGGAGAAAGTTCTGGGAGAGCTTCAGTGTTTCAGGATGTGAAACGATTTTTGGTATTTGGGTGGTTTTTTTTCGAAATTCAGGCTTTTAATGTGCATTTTCAAAAATCTGGAATCTGGAAGTGTGTGATGTTTCATTCAGGAAACATGGTCTCTCATGCTTTCAACATTGTTGAGGATTTTTTTTAACTCCTGGTGGACGAAATTAACTTGAATTAACTGAGAGCAACTGAGCGTTTGTGTCCAAAAAATATCAGAATAGTCAAGTTACGTTAATGGCTGGACCGATTAACACGCTCATCTACTCGATACCTGGCTTTAATTAAATGCTGTGAATGAATTACTGTAGATTTTTTTTAACGATACTATTAATTTATCTTTCAATGCAGGTTTAATTGGATCTGCAGCAGTTAAGGGCTCATCGTTAGTCCTGCCTTTTTCCACTCTCACATTTCAAACACCAGTGCTGAACCCATTATAGATTCCTTCTTGGATCTTTAGATTCTCCGGAATCAAAAGAGTGGTGTTCACCTGTGGTGGCTCACTGGGCAAGTTGGTTTTTCCTCCTACTGAGAAAGAAAGCTCAGCAGAATCCCTGCCAGACTTCACGTCTACAAAGAGACTTCACTAATTAACTTAGCCAACTCTACAAAAATAACGAAATATGAAAACGAAGGTATGGGAAGCTCCCATCGTTAATCCTTAGAAGACAGAGTTACCCTGGCAACAACAGCACTATGCTGGAGTTGTTTCTACTAGAAGCTCTTTTTAGAAATGCTACTCTGTGAAAAGGTTACGAATGCACTGCCTGATGTCTGAGACACTGATTTATAGTAGATTTGAGAGTTTGTGGAAAGTCAAGCACCGCCAAACTGTCCCCGGTTCTGCCTCCAGCTGGAGAGCTCCCGTTCACGTTCCTTCAGCCGTTATAGTCGAAAACTTCAGTTTTCACTTAATTAGTCCACAGGACATGTTTACAAAATGCAAGGACATTGCTTTGCATATAGACTGTAGGGACATGTCCACACCAACATTTTTGCAGGAACAAATTGTCCCCTTAAAATCATGTTAGATTAGATTCCAGTGGACATTTGAGTATGTTAACCATTATATAAACAACACGAAAAGTCTGTCATGCACTCACAGTGTAGCATGATGTTGAAATTCCACCTTAAATTGCACTGCAGTAGCTTATGCACCATTTAAGGTGGAATGAAAAATTGCAGTTAAAGAACCGATACCCAGGTTTTACAAGAATTAGTTCATTTATCTTGTCAGTCAGTGACAGGACATGCAGATGCAGATGCAGATGTGTCCCTGCTTTGGCACCAGGCTTGTTAAGATATTCCATTGAAGACATCTGACCCTGAATGTTGGGCTGCAGGTTCTCTGCAAGGAAAAGAAGAGGGCCCTAACACTTTGATTGCTGGGGGACCTTATAGTCCTTTCAGCTTAGTAAATGAATTCAGAGTGCACGGCAGCTGCTTAGAGGAGCCCATGGCTGCTAATTGTTGGGGTGACCCGACTGGCTTCTCCGATTTCAGTTCGATTTCCTCAAGTTTCACAACAAAGCAGGAAAAGTTGGCGCGAAGGTTTTTGTCCTTCGCAAACCTCCGGTTAAAAACAAAGACATCTGCGCGCTAAATCGAGGCACCAGCTTTCATGGAAATGAGGCACATAGTTCTTCATTTGCACCAGCGCTCGTCAATTATAGACCGAAAAAGCTGCTGCTGCTGCTGCTGCTGCATCGAGTAAGCAGTGACGAGCTGTGAAAAATGGATCAGAGGCCTCTTTCTAATTCATCAGGGCAGACTCACTGAAAATCACTTCTCTTGGCAATAATGGTGCGCTCGGGCCCGTGATCAGGATTACAGTCTCTTCAAATTCTCCAACACCCCTTTCTACAGCAGTACTCTGATGCCGCGATGGAAGACGGGCTTTGTGGCGCGTTGGAATCGTGTGCATACGGAGCTAATTGGCATGCTGATACATCTGTTAACACGTACCGCCACCCGACATACAGAGAAACGCAAGCTGCTTCAGTTCATTTACTTACAGAGCTCAACCTTTTTCACATTTGCAGGATTTCTGTTCCGTTCTTATGTCCATTGATTCATTAATTTGTTACATTTTTGAGCTTTATAATCATATTCGTTTCATTTTTGAGAGAGTTCGAGTGTCTCGTTTACAGACGGAGGCTCTGGTTTGATTCCCTGGACAGGCAAACACGCCACACTACACTACAAGAGTTTATAGCATGAAGCTTATACTGTCCTACTTGTGTAACGTGTTCAAATGTAAGTCACAAAATCTCATAAAATGTGTACATGTAGAACTAAAGTGTCCCCCAAGAAATTCATAACCTTTGCACGACTTGCATGAAGCTAATTTGTACATATATTAGGGCTCATAAGAAGCTTCTCTCCACTGGTTGGACGTTTAAGTTAGCCTGCCATGTACTTGAAGAAGAACTGAGAATGAAGATTTCTGAAATGCTCTTTAAGTCACATAAAGTAAACTCAAATAAACAGCGACAGACTAATTCTACTTTTACACCAGTGACATTTTATGAAGGGTAAACACCGTACACCACCACATTACTGTGAACTAAAAGACCAGCATCAGTCACATACCATGAATGAAATGGTTCCATCTGATTGTTTACATCAAAGATCAATGCCATAAATCCCAACGATAATTTAATTTGTAGAGTAGAAGGACTGGAATACATGACCCTTCTCCAAATTCGTTGCAATGTATTCATGCCTGAGACTCCAGTAAGCTGTAATTATCATAATGGCTGGTAATTATAATCTACTGAACAAATTATTCTCTAATTAATAACATCTCAGAAGGACCAGCAGCTATAATTTCCAACGCCTTTTCCATGCCGTTATCTTAACAGCTCCTCTTTAGCTCCGTGTTTCCACATTTCTTCACAGCTATTTCAGGATGAGTGATTATTTATTCTGCTGCCTGTAAAGTACAAGAACCTGCAGTCCAGACAAGCTGGTTTTGGACTGAAACAATGAAAATGAGGTTTATATGAGTCGGGTTTGACTTGAAAGGACTCATTGGACTTCAGTCGTTCGACGCCTCTAGTTCAAGGTCTCACAAATAAGGGTTTAAAGATCTTGAATATGGTTCTTTAAAGAAAACGATCTGTCTACAGCACCAGTTAGTGTTCCATTAGTGTTACATTGTTGAGAGAACATTCTTAAGGGTTCTGGAAAAGCGAATTTAGATACTGTAATAATGTGAGATTCTGGATTTACATGTAATGAATATAAAATCCGACTCATAAATTAATCAACTTTTTCACAATATTCAAAATATATATGTATAGTGAAAAAACAGGCAAAGAACCAGTTAAATCTGTTAAAAAAAAGAAAACAAATGTGGTTCTCTAGGAATGACTGTACCAAGCACCAATGAGTGTTCTGTTTTTGAGCCCACATCCTTCAAAATGGTTCTATAAGGGGTTCTCAACCTTATGCATGTAACAGCCAAGACATTTTATGTGCAAGTGCTGTTACGGTGTTGTCTGAAAACTATTAACCGTGATGGTCTCTGTGCATTTCTAAGAGTTAATAAGTTTAAAAATGTTTACAGCTTAAACACAATCAGCCTTTTGATATTTATTGATGCTTCTTTATTGATTGATTTTAATTATTTTTGTGCAGGTGCATCACATACCATTCAGGTTGTAATGTGAGAAAATAGATTCAAAAAGCAAGGCACTGCACGGCAGATTTATGAGATTTACGATTAAAACAGTATTCGAGGTTCTCTACTGACTGAAGAGTACTTGAAGAACGTATAGCGGTTCAGTTGTTTACGGGGGGGACCGTAGTATTCTGTCTCATTTGTATTATTTACTGCCTTTATATACTCGTGCGTTTCATGTATTCTGGACTGTACCTCATCTGTGTCGATCTGCATTGTTATGTAAGGTTTTGAGGTGTTTCTGGGCTGCTTTTACACAGCAAACAAACCTTGAAACCTGGTTTAGACTTTCCTCATTCCACATATCGATTTAGATTATGTGTCCACAGGGCCTCCAACAAGCTCCCTTCCTTGACTGACAGCTGTGTGTGGGTGAGGTGTAGGCCTGTAGTCAGTTGGAGAATTGCCAGAGCAGGTTTCACTTTGAATAGAGATACATATTTGATATGGCTCGGATCCACGCCGTAGGCATGTCTACAATGGGCAGCAGCCCGGGGCTTTGTATTAGTGTAATGTGATTAATAAGTAAAAGGCAACTTTTCCCCTCTCCATATCTCGAGCCTGGACGCTCGGCAGATACGTGGACGGCATGCCAGTCCAGCCGCCTGTTGTTCTAGGAGGAGAGGGGCGAAACTCATCTGGGCAATTGCAGGGGGGGGGGGGGGGGGGGGGGGGGGGGGTGTGAATAAGGCTGTTGGGGTTTCAGCTGGTCCGTAATATCAGCCGAGTCACGACTAGAAACGATCAGTTTTCCTCAGATTGGTAAAAAATGAAATGAAATTTCCCCTCCAAATATAATCAATCAGCCACTGTTTGGTGTCTGACTTTTGCTTGTAGATATAATTTATAAAAATGACACGAGTAAGGGGGGAAAAAATGGCTTCGAGATATTAATGTACTGTTTGTTTTGCGGTAGAAGGGACTGCTTTAGAAATAGCCCGGAAGGGAATGATTTGCAGTTCAAACCTGTGCACGAATTGCAACATTGTTCCCTTGATTTAACCTTCAGAACTGGAGGTCAGTTTTGGGGGACGTCTCTGTAGCTCTGTTCTTATTTGCCACAACATTCAAAAAGGATTTCATTTACAGTGACAAGCCCAGCTGTCAGCCACTGGAACATTTAGGAGCGTGAACTAACTCAGATATCGGTCATAAAGGTCTTATTATTGGTCATATATACGAAAAGTGGACCCATTCCATGCATCCATCTCCAGCTTCTGAACAGCTCTGGTACCACCCTAATACCCCTTTTGCAGTGTATACCTCTTTATGAGCTTCGCTTATTGACCGGCTGGAACGGCCAATTGGCACGCACTTCCGACTCGGTTGGCTATTATATAAGGGCTATTTGAACAGAATGTTATCCTCACATACAGCGTGTCTGTGATGTAACATCTCCAGGACGTCTGGAATGTTTGTGACCAATTCACAAGCGGTAAGAAAGTCCATTTGTCAGAGATAGATACACAAAAGTCCTGGGACCCATTCCTTGTATGTTCTGAAATCACCTCAAATGGACTGGATCCAGCACCACCATTCCAGAGAACACAGTTCCACTGCTCCACAGCTCAATGCTGGAGGTCTTTATACCCCACTAGCCTACACCTAACGTTAGGCATGGTGCCAATTGGTTCATGTTTTATACAGGGACTAGACAAGCTGTGTGTGCATTTGCACCTCTGCGTCAGCAGTGAGTGCAACCCAAAGCAGAGGAATGCATTCATTAGAAAGGGTGTCCACAAACATTTGGACGTGTGTAGTGTATTTCACATGAGTGGCCACTTGCCCTGAATGTTTCAGTAGCGATTAACTTGATACTTGAAACGCCAACACAAATTTACATCGTAGCTTGGATGTTTTCTCAGACTTGCCACTGGAGCAGCTCTACATCATGGCTTGGATGTTTCAATGGCCTCCTCTTAGAACAACTTTAAACTGCAGCTTGGATGTTTTCCCATTCCGGCCACTGGAGTGACTTTGCATTGCAGCTGGGATGTTTCTCGTGTCCGCCACCACACTTACTCTAGATTGTGGTTTGGACGTTTTCCCTGGACGACCACCGGAATGACTCTACATCCCAACTTACAAGTTTCTCAGGTTTGATGCCATAGCAACTCATAGCGTAGATATTTTCCCAAGCTTGCTGCCAAAGTGCCTCGACCATGGCTTGGATGCTTCAATGGCCTTCTGATCGAACAACTCTGCACTGCAGCTTGGATGTTTTCCCAGGCCGGTCACCAGGATGACTTTACATTGCAGCTGGGATGTTTCTCACATGGCCTGCCAGAGTTACTCTAGATTGCGACTCAACATCATGACTTACATGTTTCTCAGGATCGATGCCAGTGCTGAGGACGACCCACCGCCCACATAATATCGGCTCTGTGGTGGTCCTGTGGGGTTCCTGGTCATTGAAGATCAGGGTGAAAGGAGGAGAATAAAGTCTGCAGAGAAACAGATGATCTACAGTCTGTAATTACAGAACCACAAAGTGCTCCTGTGTGATCAGAGGAGCTGATAGAACGGACAGTGAATGTAGACATAAGGAGGTGGTCATAACGTTATAGCATAGCAGTTTGTAGAATTTCAAACACTTCATTATAACGTGTCCCGTGGCGGTGTTTAATCGAGTTCTTGCCTTCTGTATGTTTATGAAAGCGCTTCTAAAAATGATGAATAGCCCTCATGTCACGCACTGTGACACCAATAGTCATATTGCAGCTCTAAAAATGGCTTTTTCTCTCTCCTATCTCCTTCAGAGGACAGGCACAAGGGGAATACAGTCCACACCGGGAGTAAAGATGACCTCACTTTCTGCCTAACAGCCATTTTGGACAACTACATTCATCATTTGTTCTTTTCCCTGTATACCTTCATACACCGCAAAGCAGACACTCCAACATAACCACGCTCAAATATTTATGGACAGTCTTCGTAAATTATTAAGTAAAGCCCCAATCAGGAGTCACTAACAACTTGCAAGGCAGGCTTTTACTATCCTAAAGAAACTAGAGGCCTTCAACCGGCAGCATTGCTGGGGTGGAGTTAAGCTCGGACAGCATCAGCATTCAAACAGAAACGGTTTGAAATATTGAGATTTTTGGAGATTGGATGGTGCAGGGTTTCTCAACCAGTGGGTCAGGGACCACCAGTGAGCCTTGAAGCACTCTGAAGTGGTCCACAGGCACATCCTCAAGGGAAGGCAGTGGTCCATGGTGGGCCCATAATGCTGTTTTACATCATAAAAATATATGGAAAAAAAAAAGTAGAAATCGAGAGATCAGTTTTGTTCTAACTATAAATATTTTCATTATTAATGGAAATGAATGAATAATAAAATCGCAAGGCGAATTAAACGTTATCCATCCGAGACAACACAGTCACAGCGCCTGAGGCAGACAGTTGGAGAACCAGAGATGCACACGTTTTTAAAAAGACGACAAAAATGGTGACACTGTTCCTTAGAAAAAGCAAAAAATGATACGGTACAACCCCGACTCCGTCAGACAGTATGCTGTGATAGTCAGTAGACAGATTGTGGACATGGGGTCCGACATACAGAGACAGAGCTTTTAGACCGAATTATAGAAGGGACAGTTGGGACAGATGTGAGTGACATTTGGGGCAGATGTGAGGGACATTTGGGGCAGATGTGAGGGACATTTGGGGCAGATGTGAGGGACATTTGGGACAGATGTGAGGGACATTTGGGGCAGATGTGAGGGACATTTGGGGCAAATGTGAGGGAAATTTGGGACAGATGTGAGGGACATTTGGGGCAGATGTGAGGGACATTTGGGGCAGATGTGAGGGACATTTGGGGCAGATGTTTTTTATGAAGCTCATGTTCAGGCCCAAATTCTCACTGTTTCAGAGAAATAAAAGGCAATTTTACAACGTTGAGTTGTATTTGATTGTGGGACGCTGTCACAAAGTAGATGAAGAGGGGAACCCATCCTCCTATGGTTGACATCAGATAGCGCCACAAAATAACACAACAGAAAGAAAAAGAATACAAATAAAGAGAGGTTAATCAATCGTACGCTGGCGGTGGAGCCTCTGAGTCAATGTTGAGATAGAGATTTGATCGGGGGGGATATTATTTTAAACCTTACTCTACACTGTGCGCCTCCACAATGAATAGAATTTAAAACTGCATCTCAGGCAACCGGCAGCGTGTTCGTAACCATTTCATTTCTCGACCATCTGTCTTTCTTTTAGGGACATTTTAGGCTGTCTTCAGACTGCAAGACTGTGATCAGATCATAAATAAGCCCCCCGAGACACCAGAGATCAACATTTGAGCAATGTTATTTCTGGGTTGACGCGATCATCTAGCCAAAAACAGCAGGAACCATCTTCTTGCACGTGTTTATAGATACCAAGACAAGAACCAGACCTCCACACCAGACCTGGACTTTGGATGGTGCTATACGTGGCACTGGTGGCGTAAATTGGGTTAGGATGCTGTTCAGAGCCTGTCACAGGAACATCAGAGCTCTGCATCAATCAGGCCCTTCATTAGAGGCCGCCTGCCTCTCTCAGCAACTCCATCAGCAGATGAGTCGTCCATTATTGATCAAACCAACTCATCCAACAGCCACACCCCAGGAGCATTCCTCACCCAGGACACAGCAGGATCCTTAGGCTCGCGCTTTGGACTGTGACAGAACTCGGCTGAAACACTCGTAGCGAGTCTGTTAGTAAGAGTGTAAAATGACAAAAACATGGTGTCTGTACGTTGTTAAAGGTTCTGAAAGTATGATACCAGGAGCCTGGGCTAGAAATGAAGCATACTCATACATGGAACCGCCCAGTCGATGATGAATTTCCTATGTGGAACAAGGGCTGCTTTTACACTACAGACACATTTGGGCCAAATCTGGGCCACTTTTGGCGCTTACGGCTCAGATCTGGGCCACTTTTGGAACTTGTGTCTCAAATCAGTGCGACTTTTGGCACTTACATTTCAAATGAGTGTCATTTTTGGCACTTTTGGCTCAGATGTGGGGCATTTTTGGCACTTATGGCTCAGATGCTCAGATGTGGGGCATTTTTGGCACTTACAGCTCAGATGTGGGGCATTTTTGGCACTTATGGCTCAGATGTGGGGCATTTTTGGCACTTATGGCTCAGATGTGGGGCATTTTTGGCACTTATGGCTCAGATGTGGGGCATTTTTGGCACTTGCAGCTCAGATGTGGGGCATTTTTGGCACTTTTGGCTCAGATGTGGGGCATTTTTGGCACTTATGACTCAGATGTGGGGCATTTTTGGCACTTATGGCTCAGATGTGGGGCATTTCTGGCACTTATGACTCTGATGTGGGGCATTTTTGGCACTTATGACTCAGATGTGGGGCATTTTTGGCACTTGCAGCTCAGATGTTGGCCAATTTTGGCACTTATGGCTCAGATGTTGGCCAATTTTGGCACTTATGGCTCAGATGTTGGCCAATTTTGGCACTTGCAGCTCAGATGTTGGCCATTTTTGGCACTTGCAGCTCAGATGTTGGCCATTTTTGGCACTTGCAGCTCAGATGTGGGCCACTTTTGGCACTTACAGCTGAGATGTGGGCCACTTTTGAGCAAAACATTTATTGCTATTAAAGTTGTTTACATGTATTCCAACTTTATTTGACATATTACACCTCTAAAATGACCTCCTGCATGTTTTTGTCTGACGAGTGTGATTTATACACAATGCTAAAACATGAACTCAGAAAGGTGGCTAATGTTAGAGCTTTGAAGTTGAACTGCCAGAGTAAAGGAGGGATGAGGATTTAGCTTCTTTGACAAGGCAGGTTGGCATCAACATATTGATTATTAACAGAAATGAAGTTGGGTCTTATTTATGGGAGACTGGATGCATCTAACAACAGCACGTGCATTATTATGAGGCGCTGGTCCTGATTTAGTGACACAGCAAATGGAAAAAGAAACCATTAACAGTCCAATGGGTCCACATCGGTACGGAACGATACAAATCTCAGGAAACATTTGGCCCGACAGTGGAAAAAGCAGCCGACATTAACATAATAAACAGGTGGTCCACAATGCTTTATACGGTTTATGCCACCCACAGTGACTGTTAGTGGTGAAAAATGATTTCAGCTGGCAAATTCAGACGAGATCACAGCAGACGGAGTGATACGCATTTCAATATTCATATGCCCGTGGTCTGTGGTGCACTTTTTAAAATGATGACAAATAGCTATCTAGAACTCAACATCACAGTTCTAAGTCTGATTCAGAGAAGGTGATTCACTAGTTTCTTCAGACGTGTCGCAGTTACCCTGCATTTTAACGCCACCTACAGGAAGTAACTAAAAAATACATTTCATTTTCATTTGCCAGCAGACAGTTGAGTCACATTATGGGCGCCTTCTTGTTTCTACACTTCATATACATTTCAGTAAACTCCTCTGATCACACAGGAGCTCTTTGTGGTTCTGTAATTCCAGACTGTGGTTCATCTGTTTCTCTGCAGACTTTGTTCTCCTCCTTTCACTCTGATCTTCAATATTTTACAATCATTACATTTAAAGTCAATATTTTTATCGTTTTAATATTGATACCATCTGATCAGTGATTTATTCACGAAATCGTATGAGTATCTGACATAAAATGAGTTTATATATTTGGAATGAAATTATGACCAAATTAACTTTTTAATGATGCTCCGTCATTTCTGAAATATACTAGTAAAACAATCCATAATTTCCAAAATGTAGAGGCTTAAACATAAAACATCAAAACACAAGTCCTGCAAAAAGGGCTGTTTACCGGCTGCTTTAAGAATTCAGTCAGTGTGTCAGGTGAAGTGCCAGGTGGTGGGGCAGCTGCCAGCCGCCAAGTGCCGGGTGACGCACTGAATAGTGAGCTGGCTGCGCCGTGAACGCTGGGTGAATCCCGAAAAGCATCCAACTCCAGCACTTCAATCGGGCCTTTCATTAGAGGCCGCCTGCCTCCCTCAGCATCTTCATCAGCAGACACGTCCATTATTGATCAAACCAACTCATCCAGCAGCCACACCTCAGGAGTGTTCCTCACCCAGGACCTTCACAGCAGGATCCATCGGCGTACGTTGTGCTGCTCCACAAAATGCTCAGATATACTAATAGCAGCATTCACTCTGTTAAAGCTGGTAACGACAGAAACATGGTTTTCGACAAGTTCTGATCACGAAAACACTTTATTTCGTGCTGTAAACGTACAATTACTGCATGTAGCGTCTCCATCCGCGTGGAGCTCATCTCAAAAACGCCACCATCTATAAACATAACTCAGGATTCAGGAATCTGATTAGCATCTCTATTAGTTTGTTTTCGCATTTCAACGGGAATGTCGGAATTTCCTGGTCCAAACGTCAGATTTCCCACCCGGAAAGTCGACAAAGCTCCACACACCCCCGAGTTCAAAATCCAAGAATGCTGCACCAACCAGGAGGCAGAAAGCAACAGAACCGTACTTTTCGCAACAGACAGCAGCAATGACATAAATCAGAATGACTTTATTATTATAACTTTTAGGAATAAAACTGAAAAACGTGTAGAAAAATTCTTTCTGGAGGAGAAAATGTGCCAGTGTTAGCACTGGGAAAACCGCTGGAATTAGAGAGTAGGTTAGGATTAGGGTTATGTACCCTACAGAGCAGAAAAATCAAATGCCATTGAAATGAATGGGAATGGGCGGAGCTAATCATCATACAGCAATCGGCCAGCAGAGGCTCCTGACCTGTGGTGGCTTCACTTTTGAGAGAGGATGCACTGTCCATGCGTTTTATAGTCATTGGTCATGGCTTCCAAGCTCTGCAGGCGGGGCTAACCAAATGAGCAGGTGAGTGTGGCTTCATTTTTACAGAACGGGAGGGAACGGAAGGAACGGAGGGGACAGAGGGGACGGAAGTACGTCGTCCGTCTGTAATTTACACTCATTGGTCACAACTTCATAACTTGTATTTGATGACTTGGTGTCAGAAATGAGGTCAGAACAGGTTACATGTAATATCTGACATTTTATTAAAGTGTTTGAATGTTTAGTGTAGAATACACTTTCAAATCGTCTCACACCCCGACCCAACACAGAGGACACGTTTTTACACACCGTCCTGCGACTCATCCAGGATGTTCAGAGAGCGTCACCTAGAGACGTCATGAGTTAAAGTGAAGGACAAAGTGCTGTGAGGAACTTTCCACACCTTTTAAAGGGTCTGCGGCGACTAACAGCATCACTCGGAGCACATCCCGTCATACACGTCCTGTGCGCCGCGACACACTTTAAGGCTATCTAGAACACAACATAATCACAGTTCCACCTCTGATTCAGAGAGGTTCATTCATCCGTTCCTATTAAGTGGAGATATGAGGTATGAGAGTTAGACTGCTCAGTAATATCTAGCACTCTGGCGCCACCTACAGGTAATAATTACAAAAGCTATTTTTATTCTGATGCCAGTAATAAAGAACATAAAGATTCCATAAGCAAAGTAAATATTTATAAAATATATATTGAATATTTGCGTTTAAGGTATAAAAATACTCATTTTTAAATCAGTTTCTCTGTGTGGATAGTGGTGATCAAACTGAATGGAGGTTCCAGAAAATCTTCACATCTGGATTGGTCTTCGGCACGTTCACCTTGGCAAACCCAAGAATCCTGGAAAAGCCAATAATGGAGACTCGATTACATAAAAGAAAATGGAGGTTTCAGTGGTTCTGATTGAGGTTAAACTACTTACACGGTGCCGTTCCTCTCAGTTATTGTTGTTATTGTTCTCAAAGAACATGAAGTCCTAAAAAAAACAACAGAGAAGGAGTTAGAAGTGACCGTCTCTTTAATTCGGAATTCTTCCACCATAATTTGGAAGTGCCAACTCTCCAATTCCACTAGGACTCTTCCCGACACCAGGAGGGTGAAGAGAAGCACCTCTTTTTAAACTGCATCATTGCTGGGCAGCCAACCCACTCCGAGAAAGGTCCTCGGATTCAATGGCGAACAGACGCCTGAGCCAGCATCGCGCTGGTTGTGATGAGGGGAGAGACCACCATCTACCCACCCTGAGAGTGAAGGACAACTTTGAAAGAAGGTTCCTGCACTGCCAATTCCTTCCCTCAAGACTCCGAGGTCAAACACGGGCGGAGGTAGATCCTCATTTAGGGTTGCAGAAGTCTCCCATTTCAGGTTTTAGGTATCCATCTCTTGCAGTCACGTGGTTTTGGCATGATGGTTGTACCTCGCTTAACAATAAACAATGGCACTAACTTCGTACTTGATTACAACAGAACAGAAGAAGAAAATAAGCAGCAGATCCAACGATAATCTAGAACCTCATGGGAACCTTTCTTATTCATTTATTCAAATGGTTCTTCAAGTCATGCCATAGAAGAACCCATTTTCATTTCAAAAAGAAAACGCCAAATGCAGTAGAGAACCCCAAGAAGGTCAATCCTTCCCAAGCATAGCAGGAACTCCAACAGTCCAATTATGGGTGTTGGAGTTTGAGGTTGTTTTGATGCAGCGTTGGTGAAAACGTTGGCTGATGTGTGAATATGTTCTGAAGTATCGTGATATTTAACTCCCTCCTGTGTCCTAAAGCGACAAATGTACTCACGATGAGAAAGCAGGCCCCAAAAAGAACGGCCTTGATCTTCACATCCAGGTCGAGGGGGAATTTAATGCCAAAGTTGTCCGCATCAGTGAAGGCCTCCTGCATCATGCCCGTCCACTGCTTACAGATCCTGCCCACTTGTGCGCTCTCGTCCATGGACAAAACCTGCGCAGAGACAAGAAACGGAGGTTACACCGCTTCGAAATCAGCAAACACAACGCCGAGTGAATGTCATCCACTTCAACCACGTATTTCTACGTACACTGAATTTATTCAAGAAGAATTCTATAACATTTGAATCCTTAAAGAAAGTCATTCAGAGTGGGAGACACAACTGTCCACAGTGGAGGTGATGAAGAGAATGCCTCCAAAATCTCTCTCACAGATCGTAAAATACACACAAACACACTGCCTGTCTGTTTAATGGTAGTTTGAGAAGGTTTATCAAAAAAAAAAAACAGTCCATTCATAGTGGAGGGATACGCAGAGGGTGTTCTGAGGCACAATAGTCCTTTTTAAAGAGTCCATCACAGTGGGGGAGGGGGAGGGGCCAAATGAAAACCGGACAGACGGCCACACAGAACGTAAGAGTGAATTAATGTTTACCAAACCTACGCTCCACCACAGAAGCAGAAGCAACACTGTGCGTGCGTGTGTGTGTGTGTGTGTGTGTGCAACAGTAAAATACAAAAAATAAATAAGACAGTAAAGGACTACAGTGCGTCCACGCCAAACCAGGAGAAGAAAGGATGCTAGTGCGAGGGCAGGAAGGCTCACACGAGCCTTTCAGCAATGCCCCCTTCATCTGCTTCTTCAGCCCCCCTTTACCCCCAGGGGTGGCCTCCGTCCTAAATGCCCCTTAGCAGCACTTGTCAACGATCAGGGTTGACCTCAGTGGAACCCGTCTGCACTTCCTATAGCACCATTTCCAAACCACTCCCAAATGACGTATGAACAACTGAACAGAATTCTGGTGTAACTTCATTGGAATTCCCTTTTTGGGAACATTACAGGCATATATTGTTCCGAAGGAAAAATCCATGGAAGTGGAGAACCGTGTTTGTTTATAGGAGTAGGAATAAAATGAATGAACGAATGAGCTCTACCCAACAAGAGCACAGTGGCACGACATGCACTACCTCGAAGTTCACGTCCGAACAACATTTACAGGCGCAGAACGGACCCTGGATCTTCAGCACGTCCTCCCTCTTCTCGTTCTGAATGGTGAATTTGGGTAAGAACGGGTGCCACTTCTGAACCACGTATCCAACCGGGGTTCCAGGAGGAGCCTGGACCTCAAGCTAAAAGAAAACAGACAGAAACATGGTCAGATACACTGTTAATACGTTCCTGTTTAAGAGTGTACGTTTATCCACCCCACTGGACTACATCCCCCACATCCCGCCTGCATTTCCCAATGTTCCCGAAAGCTTTAATGGAAAATCTGATGCTGTTGAATTTTGGCTGTGAGCTAATCGAACAGATCAATTAATTCATTAACCGTTTAACTCTTACAACGTGAGATCCACACTTTGCGGGCAGTTACGTGGTGTTTTACAGGGTTCATATCAGGATCAGAGTAACCTACAGATATGATACACAAACAACAACTGAATTAAATCCCGGTTTAAATGCCAAAGGAGCTTCCAGTGCATGTTTACTGCTCCGTCCACGTGAACATGCTCAACCTGCATACAGACTCTGACTGATCAGCGAGAGGGGCGGGGCTATGGAGAAAAATGAGAAGGGAGGGGCTGTTTGCTCTCTTTTTTTGCTCACACAGCATTCAATTTTCAGCATAAAAGTCCTGACAAGGGATAATTCTGATACCTACATAAATAAGACAAATAATAAAATATATTCCGCTTGGTTTTTTGGCCCTGGATCTTCAGCACGTCCTCGTTCTCTTAATCCAAGTTCAACACCTTCAGCAAGACATTACGACACAAAACGGGCTACACCGAACAGACGAGTAGAACATTAAAGGGTTAAACGTGAAGTGACATTATTTGGCTCGTCAGTCTACAGTTGTGTGGAAGGAAGCTGGTGTCGTGTCCTACTAAAGACAATGCGTCTTACTAAAGACAATGTTTATCAAGGGTTGTATCGAAGTGAGTCTAATATCAGTTTTCACTCGGGCCTGTAAACCTATCCTGAGCTATTTAAAAGCACTGGTTCCAGATCAGCATGTGCACTGTAATAATAATAATGTGATCAATGAAGGCCATTGTTTGTGTCCGAACTGAAACAAGAAAAACGACACCGTAAACACCACAGTTTTATTAACCAGCTCAGGACTGCAGAGCTAGAGGGATAGAATTCTACACAAATTCCAATTTACTGGAGGATTCGCTGTAAATTGACAATACACAACACACTGACGCAATAACACACACAGTACATCTGGAAATTTTAATGCAGTTAAACAAAAAGTGACAATTTAGGCTTTTTTGTTTTATTGTTGATACTGTTTTTCTTGAAACTTGAAATTCATTGGATTTTTCAAAGACTTGAAATGTCACTTTTTGCTAATATGACAGATTCTTAGAGTCTTAGAAAGAGTGAATTACAGGACGATGTTGTAATAAAATGTGTTTATGTAATGAAAAAATATTACTGCATTAATACGCAGGACACTGTGAATCGGAATTTTACTGGTGTAGAATTTTATCCCTCTAGCTCTGCAGTCCTGAGCTGGTTAATAAAACTGTGGTGTTTACGGTGTCGTTTTTCTTGTTTCAGTTCGGACACAAACAATGGCCTTCATTGATCACATTATTATTATTACAGTGCACATGCTGATCTGGAACCAGTGCTTTTAAATAGCTCAGGATAGGTTTACAGGCCCGAGTGAAAACTGATATTAGACTCACTTCGATACAACCCTTGATAAACATTGTCTTTAGTAAGACGCATTGTCTTTAGTAGGACACGACACCAGCTTCCTTCCACACAACTGTAGACTGACGAGCCAAATAACGTCATTTCACTTTTAACCCTTTAATGTTCTACTCGTCTGTTCGGTGGAGCACATTTTGTGTCGTGATGTCTTGCTGAAGGTGTTGAACTTGGATTAAGAGAACGAGGACGTGCTGCGTCACTGCTATTCGTACCACATACGGCTGTGCATATGACAAAAAACAACTTTGATTGACTTGTTTTGCCACAGGTGGACGTGCAGTACCTCTTGCAGGCAGCAGGGGCAACAGCAGCTAGCGCATCTTAAAGGCCGCGTGAGAGTCATGACCTCCTGGCCCATGTTGTCTTGCACGTGGAGGACGAAGGAGCGCATGGGTCCACAGCACTGTCTGTTACAGCAGTCGTTCTCCTCGGCCACATAGTACACCTGCTGCCCCAGTGTGTTCTTCACCAAGTACTTATTATTGCTCTCCCAACCTAAAATAACTGTTACAGCAAAACACGAGGATCACTAAGGGTTCAGTGTGAGAAAAAATGATTTCATGGAGAATCAGAATTCAAACAATACTGCTTCATATGTTTTTAATATTAGGAATATAATCACCCATAACATCATCAGCTCCTCTGACCATACAGGAGCACATGTTATATACAGGGGTTGGACGATGAAACTGAAACACCTGGTTTTAGACCACAATAATTGATTAGTATGGTGTACTTTTGAGGCCAATACACTGTCAATTTGTCTTGGGAAGGACATTTTTTGGATACAATCCAGGTTAACACCCCAACATCCCTTTCAGACAGCTTCCTTTTGCGTCCACAGTTAATCCTGTTGGATGTGGTTGGTCCTTCTTGGTGGTGCTGACGTTACCCTGGATACCGTGGCTCTTGATACATCACAAAGACTTGCTGTCTTGGTCACAGATGCGCCAGCAAGACGTGCACCAACAATTTGTCCTCTTTTGAACTCTGGTATGTCCCCCATAATGTTGTGTTCATTGCAATATTTTGTACAAAACTGTGCTCTTACCTGCTAATTGAACCTTCACACTCTGCTCTTACTGGTGCAATGAATGAAGACTGATCACCAGGCTGCTCCAATTTAGCCATGAAACCTCCCACAATACAATGACAGGTGTTTCAGTTTCATTGTCCAAAACTGTAGTTCTATAGTTACAGACTGTAGTCCATCTGTTTCTATTCATACTTTATATACAGAGCACCCCCAGCATTGAGCTGCAGAGCAGTGGAACCGTGTTCTGTGGAATGACGGAGCTAATCATTGCAGCAGAGGTTAACTGCCGCTGTTAGCATTTACAGTAATAACGACCTCAGATCGGAACATAATGAAAGACATTAAAATGAGGTGGCACTTCACCGAGCCAACAGACAACATTAAAAAAACACAAATACGAAGGGAAGATCATTTACTTGCGCTACAGACAATATCCTTGGCTTTAAATTATGGCGGGGAAAAGATATCGGACATTAATTCATCTTCAATACGAACAGAAACATTCGTTTTTAATACGTTAATCAAGTCGGCAAATGTATTAAACAACCTCCATCTGAAGGCTGATCGCTACAGGAGTTACTTGGTAACTGCTCAATTCAAAAGGTAAATAAAAGAAAATTTGACTGTTGAAGCCTTGTTTCCATGGTGACGTCACTGCGAGTCCAGCAAGCTCTGTCTCACTGTAATGAAAAGCTCATGTGGATGAGGGTGTGACGTTAACACTGTGACGTCAGCACAATTCCAACGTGGTAAGCATGATTAAACTTATAAAATTCAAAGTTTGAAATTTACAGAAAGTGACTTTGGGACACGCCAATATATTTAAATATTGATAGCCCATATATTGCTCTGTTTATACCCCCATTTACATAACATTATTACTAGATCACTGTTGTAAATAATGTGTATATATATATATATATATAAAATAAGGTATGTTCTGAAATGCTCGGTTAAGCATGCAACAGATGTCCACCTTGTTTTAGTTTAAAGCCCTGTTTTAGCTTCTCCACATTCTCAGCATGTTCACGAAGGACAACTTCTAACCTTGTTTTTAAACACCTGTTCAAACGAAGGCCATTTAAGCACGAGTGTCTGAAACGCAAGTTAGACCAGCTCAGCGAAGACCAGCATGAAGTAGCCTGAACTGAACCAGACTTCACCCAGAATAAAGACCAGCTACAACCAGACTGGTCTCCTTTCTTCATTTTTGACAACATATTCGCCTCTGTTTATATCCCGATACAGATATAAATATCGATATAACGCTCAGCCCGTACCCCGCTCTGTTTACATCCCGATATAGATATAAATATCTATATATCGCTCAGCCCGTATCCCGCTCTGTTTATATCCCGATATAGACATAAATATCTATATATCGCTCAGCCTGTATCCCGCTCTGTTTATATCCCGATACAGATATAAATATCGATATAACGCTCAGCCCGTATCCCGCTCTGTTTACATCCCGATATAGATATAAATATCTATATATCGCTCAGCCCGTATCCCGCTCTGTTTATATCCCGATATAGATATAAATATCTATATATCGCTCAGCCCGTATCCCGCTCTGTTTACATCCCGATATAGATATAAATATCTATATATCGCTCAGCCCGTATCCCGCTCTGTTTATATCCTGATATAGAAATAAATATTGATATATCGCTCAGCCCTACTAGATATAGATGTAATGTAAACTGTTGAGGAAGAGTAGAAAGTATGTTACAGTTCATAAAACTCATCCAGCAAGCTTTACAAGTTAGGAATGTAAACATGGAATAGCCAGATTATGGCATGTATGTATTAACAGACGCTCTTTTATCTCTAGTTGAAATAAGCAAATACTTCAACAAAAACCTTCGTCCCTAGAAAAGGCGTCTTCACCTACGACTCGGGACTTCCCTGTTCACACTTCGCATTAACCTTGAACTATAAAGTGTTAATAAGGCTTGCCGATAGGTTTCTATACTCGAGTTTAATGTCAACAAATGCAACGGTGCTTACCTTCAGCCAGCTCTATTTTCTGATGAACAAGGAGCTGGTCAATCTGGTCCACACAAAGGAAATGGAGAGTTAATGATTGCACAATTTATAGACGTGTCTACACATGCTTTACCAAAAAGAATAACCAGGATAGTATTACATTTAAAACAAACATGACTCCCTCGAGACCCAGATTCTGGGGCACTATAGAAAGAGACAAACGACAAAGGCAAGCCCATATTTGAGCAGGTGTTGACATTCTTTTACTCATCACTGATAGCATCTCCGAGCTTCATTTTCCGACTGAGAGGCACGTACCGCTGTGTCATGCTCGATGACACTCAAGCTCACCTGGGTCAGGTACTCCAGTCCAGGGGGACAGCCGACTGGCCTCTGCGGGACAGGCATTAGCACAGGGGCCTGGGGGGGCACATAGCCTGAGAACACAAGATGGGAATGACAGTACTGGAAAATTAGCATTCGTTTTCATGACAAGCGTCCTTGGATAGTATTAAAACAGCTATGAGAGCTAAAGATGAATAGGACATCCAGTGTTGGATCCAGTGGACATCCCCAGTAAATAGGTTTGCAAAACTGTAACGGAGCATTTTTCACCCAAGCCAAGGTAATTATTACTTATTTACTTATTTGTCAGTGAACCTGGCAACCATTTAAAAATGTGCTTGCAAACGGGCAAATTTGTCCTCCGCATTTCACCCGTCCATGCAGTGAAATGCACACAGCCCTACCCACAGTTCCCAGGGAGCAGCTAAGTGTTAAGTGCCTTGATCCCTGCCAATTCAGGGACCTTCCAGTCACAAGGTTGGTTCCCTAACCACCAGACTACAATGTTTACAGACAACAGTGTACAGTAATGCTCCACAATTCCCTGAAATAAAAATAGGGAATACCCTGCTTGGTCTCTGAACTGTTCACTGGGTGATATTTTGGGAACCAGTAGTGGTTTGGTTACATTTCAGAGACCCATTCAATTTTAAGGGTAAAACCAATATAACATACCTGGTGGGACTGGCACTTGCCCATAATTGGGAGCAGGATAGACGTCGTTTTTCTTCGGCTGGAGATCAATTGCGTTAACTGTGGAATTAAACATGTATTAGAACGGATTACAGTCCAAACTACACGAGCTGTTACTTGCAGACCACCTGCTGGATCATCTGACCCCCTTGCAGACACAAAGTCATCTTTATCGTGGTCAATAACCCAGCTCTGAGCACCACAAACTTTCTGCACAGCATAATAAAATGAAATAGATCCAATTTAAGCAGTTGCATCAATGCTGAAATATGTTCCTACAAGTTACAGCCATGAAATTCTTCAGTGGTCACAGGAAGCTGTTTAATATTTGCTGAAGAACCGGTTATTGCCCTTACCGGAAGAAGCCATGACGTTCCTCTGTGGTTCCCTTTCTGAGGGGGAAACATAAAAAAAGCCCATAAACAGGTGAGTTAAGAAGGTGATCCAGTCAACATCTGGAATAATACAGGAAGGTGACAAAAGCCTGCACCTAGTAATTGGGGTTACACACAGGGCCCACCCTGTTCCTTCCCCCAAATGCTTAATGAATCATCTCTCTTATCTACGTTGCTGTGACTGTTTATGACCCGAACATTTCGGTCTTATCTGTCGTTGCATAATACTACAGGTATTATACTACAGGTACTACAGGAACAAGATCCTACACCTACACCTGTAAACTATGACTGCTGTGACCCCCTAGTCAAATCGTAGGCCCCTTTCATAAACCTTTAGTGACACTCCTGCCACGGGGACACAGAATCTCGGCAACACGTGTTCCACCCACAATAACCTTGTATTCTACAGATGAAATAAATACTTCTTAACCAGTTCCACGTTAAATATATACAGTGGTATCAGCTTGAGGGTCTGTTTTTAAAAAGGGGAAGTTAGGGGACACAGAATTACGCTGTCACCGGAATGGATCCCTATTCACGTTATAGCGATGCACTTCGGCTTTTGCATTGTTGTCACGTCATCTACCACAGTTATCTTTGGTCTGGCATGACTTTTATTTACCGTGGTCCTGGCAGAAAGCAGATTGGAGCACAACACTGTGAAGCTGAGCAGTGATTGGAGTTGGCATGCGCTGGTGCCTAAACCTCAAATCAAAACAATGGTTTCGAATGTCTGAACACCGGATGACACGATGAGCCACTCTCTCTGATGGACTAACAGGATTATATAATTACAGAACTACAAAGTGCTTCGTTATGGTAGGTATCAGCGCGAATACCGATGTGAAAACACTTCATCACACGTATCTAAACATCTGAATACCTCAAATATTTTTGGCTTTGTTCTGATTGCACTTGATGGATCTTGTTTCCAAAGGGCATCTGAGCCACACACTGGCCATCTCTCAGCAAACAGGTAAATCACATTAGTGAAGGTTTGCACGAGCGCTGATCGGCTCTGTAGATACTATGCTGTGGGCGACGTTTGGAATGGGCGACGTAGGAGTAGGAGAAAAACATGGCTTTAAGAAAGAGTCCTTTCAAGCCCGCACCTATAGGTAAACCCCGTAACACCCAGTAACACTCGAACCCTGCTACCGAACATTGACATAAACATGGATGAACATCTTTACTGAAGCTTTGAGTGTGCGAAAACAACTCACATTGAGTTGTTTCAGCCACCAGAATGAAGGTTTTCTGACTGTATTGAAGCACAGATGCCCTTATAAAGCAACTTTTATGGTGCAAAAATGTCCTCAAGGTGAATTTTAAGAATCTATGGCCTGTTCTTCCCAAATGTCAGATTTTATACAGCAGATTAACCTCGAGATACATTAACGACAAACCCAGAAAAGCTTGTTGTAGATATTATGATCCAGGTTTTCCTGTCAGGAGTCAGGAATACTCATAAAAGCCAGCTAAATTAATCACCCTAATAGAACAACGTCAGCACATAAAAGCACCCCCTCCTTTGGGAGTGCTGTTTGCAGGACAGGGCAGGAATTCCACATTTGCTAAGTACTGACCTAAACTTCCGTTATTAGTCTTGCTTGATAAACAGTGAAACAAATCTCTCCTGTTCTCATGCAATCCAGGGCCGATTTAGGCCATTTATCTTGGGAACGTGAGGGCTGGTACTTGTACAAACACCATATTAGTCATGAACATGATCACTTTTGTCTCCAAGTCCATTACGTCCCTAGAAAGCCTGTCATGTAGGCCCTGAAGCAGCAAAGTATCCCTGCCACCACCATGTTTGACGGCTGGCACGTTCTTGTGCAATGCTGTATTAGTTAATGTGTAATGTGAGATGGTGGGTTTTAATGATCATCTTGGTCCACTTCTATGGCTCTTACGGAGATCGTCTTTCCCCAGGGCTCTGTTTCAGGGGTGAGTCATGAACACTGATTTTATCTGGGGCAAATAAAGCATTGCTCGTAACGCTCGTTATTTTCGTAACGGAAGATGGGTATCTCAGCAGTACAACAGCAAACACCACAGCTCCAAATGGTTGATGAGAGGCCCAAATTGCTTGCATATTCTGACCCGCTGGCTTGATAAGATTGGCACGCCACTGGCTGTTTGGCACTATTGGTCCACCCTCGGACCACCCAGACAACCGTCATGCATACAACCATGAATGCCAGCAGGAATTAACTTGAATGTACACACGTTTTTGGTCGCCTGAGTGATTTATAAATAAATAAAAAAGTAGAAATTTTGTGAAAATTGTTGTTGACGCTGAAAATGATTCATGAAAGTAGTTAATAAAGGAGATCAACATCAGCAAAGGGGACGGTTGGTGCAAAATGAGTGATGAAAACGGGCACAACCACCAGCTCACCACCTAGAAAAGACAGAGCAAGATACCAGCTGAGTGACGTTGATAGTGGGCCATCAGTGGTCAACCACTGACTTGCTAACAGGACGCTGGAACATGATGACTATGGCTTCTTTTAATGGCTTATTTCTGGGTGACCTGCTTAAGTTGGCGTGATTTGAATGAAAGCTCCAGCCCTCTTTAGACGAGAGTGGCTGGGAAAAGCACCAGAGCCAACAATGACACAAGACAAGCATGAGAATTGACGCTGACCCTGATGTAACCCAACACTGGTCCGAAGCTCGTACTGCTGACTTCAAAGCAAACACCTCAGCATTTTCTCGAGTCCCATGCTTGATGCTTTTTCCAGACAGATTTCGAAACAAGGTTATTAAGATCGCAAGTCTCATCTGTTAAATTAACTCAATAACTTTAAAATAAACTGGGTTAACTGGAAACCAGCTTAGGGGGTAGTCGTGGTCTCTAAACAGTCAAAAATCAACCGTTCACTTCATTCAATGTTGATATAAAAGTGCTGTGGTTAAAAGTCTGTGTAAGGTTTCTAAAATATCAACGATCATATAATCATTATTATTTTTATACATGAATCACTGAAGAGTTTCTCATGAACTGGGAAAAACTGCTCTTATCTTCCGAGCTGGGGTCACTTAACCATTTTTAACTTTTAGTTTCTAACCACCTGTGACTGCTTGAACTGAATTTATCGTTTCTCATCATTTTGTTTTGACTTTTTTATCGTTCTTACCAATTTGATTTATCATTTTATTTTCATGTACTTTTACCATTGATACTCTTTATGTTTTTATTATTCATTTTATTTTTGCTATGATATTTTTAATGCTCATTTCTTTTTAATTTTATTCCTTAATATTAAACATATTTATCTGAGAATATATATATATATATATATATATATATATATATATAATTCTAATTTCCTATTTTATGTTTTCAATCCCTTTGGACAGTAAATGCTCAATGTATTCCTGAGTGAAAATAAAAGTTGATAAAATTCAAAAATATAAAAGAAAATATCAAAGTTTTAAGCTATTTCAGGACTAAAACGAGTAGAATTAAATCAGATCAAACCAGAAGAATGAAAAGAGGCGAGGTTTAACTGGCGAACTTCAGCTCAATGCAGAATTCAGAATCCCCCAGCTGTGCCTCTAATTCCTCCTCCCTAATTACCACTCATTATATATAAACCAGACTTGCTAAGTCTTTTGTAACACATGTGCCTGGTTCCACCTTCCTGAACTAGACAACACTGTCAGTTCAAAGGTTCAGGCCTGTAAGTATTTACAGTGTCTTCAGTCCTGTGTCCCCATAAACGGTGTGAACTTCCCAACTTCCTAACTTCCTAATCCTAATTTAATTCCTTCACTGAACCACAAAATTCATCTAAACCCATCAGCACAAACAAATACACACAAGATATAGACAATTGTTGTCCAACGAGAACCCTGTATCTCCATTTCTGTCCATTATTAGTTTTCATACCCAACTCGCTAAGTCCGCCACTGTAGAAATAGTTCTGAATGCATTGACCAATAGAAATGCTCCAAAATTACTTACTGAGATACTTGGTTTGTCTTTGGACACACCTTCAACCCTTTCTTCTTTATCCTGCTGAATACTGGCTCTTTCTTTTACAATCCTACATAAGCCTTACATTTGCTTATGCTGAGCAACTCTGCAGTGTAAACGACCAGATGCAAATAAATCTAAATATGAAAACCAGTGGAGAACTTCAGAAATGCTGTGTGAAAGTATGCGCCCCACACTACGAAGTAGACGTTTTGTGGACTTTCAGGTCTTATCAAACACATTGTTTTAATTTCCTGTCACAACCCATTTCCAGCATGTCTGGCCTCATGCCATGACCTACTTCAATCTGTAGCCTGAGAGGGAGAACATTTTCAAAGCTGGTGGAATCTCCTAGACTTCTACTGCAGCTTCATGATGCTCAAACAAATATTCTGATGTTCCAGACTAAAAGTACCAGATTTTCTGGTACAGAACTAAATTTATGGTTCCATCATTTAGCCGAATTATGCAAGCCCTAATTCGGCAAAGCATACCACCTCCACCATGTTTGACAGGTGGTATTATGTACCCACTCTGATATGCTGTGTTGGATATACGCCAGACATTTTCCATAAAGTTCCACTTTATACAGGCCAAGAACATTTAGAAGTTGAAGGTTATCCAGATGTTTTGGCAAATGCAAGGTTTCATATTCGTCTTGGTTCGCCTCGCTTTCATCATTAATGATTTTTTACTGCAACTGCTTTACAAATCGCATCATGGACACTGAACTTATCCGAGACAAATCTACATCAAATAGTTTAGTTGTAGATAGTTGTTACATATATACAGCTGACGACCCCAATGAGGCCCACATTTAACCTCTCCTTGTTCCATCACTGACCCTGGTGGGCATCCATATGTGGGGACAACATGAACGCTGAGGACAAAACTAAATGGGTCCCACATGACATGTTAACTGGGTGGTGGCACCTCAGGGCTTCTGTCTCAGCTACTTTGGTGCTCATCAAACATCTACTGTAGCTTTTGGCTCCTTTCTTCTGTTTTGGAGACAAAACGTTGTGTTTTCTCATCATAAGAACCACTGATCTGAAGTGGACCTTTATTCTCACTACAGACAGATTCTATTGGACAGTTGATATTCCACTTTTAAAAGGTGCGGTTGTTTCATTGCGGCGCCCACACAACCACCAGGACCAAACTGCTGGAGCGTTAAAGGTGGAACGGAAAATTATAGAAAGGCAACCTCAGCTTTTCCACCTCTGAAGTTGGGGTGTGAGATTCAATTTTCCAACTTTAAGTAAAAAAAATGTGAAGTACATAATAAATATTAAACCTTGAGGCGGGACAGTTGCTAAGGAACACAAGTTAACGAACATTTTCAGCTGGTTTTGAGCTCATTTGTAGCTAAAAATTATTTATTTAATACATGTTCTTAATATGACAAACTAATATATCATGTGAAAAAATAGGACACAAAAACTTTTTAAAAATTTAAATGTGAGGACATATTGAACCATTGAAGAAACATTGAAGAAACATTGGAAACAACATCGAAAAACATTTTAGCGCAACACTGAAGAAACATTGAAACAACCTCCAAAAAAAACATTTTAGCAACACTGAAGAAACATTGAAACAACCTCCAAAACAAACGTTTAAGCAACACTAAAACATTGAAACAACCTCCAAAAACTTTTACGCAACACTGAAGAAACATTGAAACAACCTCCAAAAAAAACATTTTAGCAACACTGAAGAAACATTGAAACAACCTCCAAAACAAACGTTTAAGCAACACTAAAGAAACGTTGAAACAACCTCCAAAAACTTTTACACAACATTGAAGAAACATTGAAACGACCTCATAAAACATTTAAAAACACTGAAACAATATTTCATTGAAACGACATTTGAAACATCGGATGCGATTTGTTGATCAAAATCCATTGGACTTTGGTTGAACCCCAGTCACGTGATTACGTCCGTTTTAATTGGAAAATCACTGAACTCTGCCGTTTAAATGAGGACCAACGTAGAAAAGATGTTGAAGCGACGGTTTAACACTGAAGAACAAACACTAAACTCAACGTCAGTGACGCGCCTGGAAACCCAGGAGCAAAATGATGGGTTTTAGAATCAACACCAACGTTGAAGCGACGTTTAAACAACGCTGAAGCGGCGGACAATTAAAGCGGTGTTTATAAACCAGCGGCTCTGAGGGTTAAAAACACAACACCTACCTGCAGACCGCAGCGTCCAGATCTGACAGATAATCGTCCGAGTTTCGAATCGAAGTCAAATCGATTAATCTGATACAGTTATTTAAACTTAATCCCAAGTAACGTTTCTGATCTTCCCCTTAGAGCTGAACTCTCCTTTGACCACTAACACACACACACACACACACACACACTCTCTGTCCCGCCCACTGATGGAGGGAAGTCGTTTGTTACTGGTTTGCTTCAGGTGAAAATCCAGCTCCAGTCCGGGATTTGGCTCCGACTCCCTCTGCAGCTCCACCGCAGCTCAGCCGCCAGAACAGTCGGAGCCAAACTCCGGAGCGGAGTTCCACAAATCTGGACCTGGATTTCCCAGAGTTCTGAAAATCCCAGTTGCAGAGATCTTTTTTAAGCACCCCTCCTTCCACCAGTCCAGGGAAGTCCTCCACACGACCCCTGAAAGTGTCCAGTGTTACAGCAGATCATTTAAATCCTCTAAATTCTGAGCTGGGATCTCCACGAACATCAGCGAGCAAGTAGAACAAAGTATGTTAAAGCATCACACACACACACACACACATACACACACACACAGTGTGGGGCGATCCTGGTATGTGTTGGTCACTACCTACCAAAAATGTGCAACAAAAAAGGACCAGCCTCGTAACAATGAGAAGATCTGTGGCCCAGATTTATATCTGTTCTTATCCACGGGTTAACAGGATCCGAGGCCAAGGCATGAGGTTGGTCGATTCTTCCATCTTCTTCCATCTTCTCACATCTTTAACACCTAGTCTGAGAGATGCTCTAATTGTCTCCATGCCCTTTTGAGATGGATTCACACCAACTGGAACACTGATGAAATGGCAACAGGGTGGCAAGGTTACCATGCTCTGTTTGGACATCCCGAGAGGTCTGCGAACACCAACTGGAATCTAATTAAGTCCTGAGAGACAGCTTGCAGAATGTATGGGAGGTAAACGTCTTCCCAGATCCAGTTTGGTGAAATAAGAGGAGCTCTGGGAATGATTCATGGAAAGAAATGGGCCTCTACATAGCAACATCAGCTTTCCTACGAATGCAGGTTGCTGTTTTAATTATCTGAAAACTCGTTGATCCCAAGTCATGGGATATCAGTTTGCAAACTCATCATAAGTGCTGTTGCCTCCAGGGACGCCTGGGGGATGTCTACACCTGTATACGTTGTGAGTTGTCCTCTTGCGAGTGAGGTCGAACACTCACCGCTGTGCTCATTATCAGAGTTCGAGCAAGGCGTGATGGTGAGTGCCAGGTGGACGGGAGATTCCATTCCTGAACTTGTGCCTGGTTTTATCATTCCTCATTCCACGGTGTCACGTGTGTAACAGGAGTACCTCATAGAACCAGTTCTGGATAACTTGGGCTAGATGGCACAGTGCATTATCTCGTTAGAATATCCCATCGTTGTGGGGGTACATGTCCATGAAGTGGTCACCAAGCAGTGAAAGGCAGTGGTACCAGTCAGTGACAGGTTTAGGTGGACCAGTGGACCAAACCCATGCCACGAGAATACATCTCACACCAGTATGGAACCCCCACCAACTGGGGTCCATTTCTTCATGGGGTCTGTGCCACACACAAACCCTACCATCAACCTGAAACAACTGGTACCATGACTCATCAGACCATGTGTTGTCAGTCCTCTAGGGTCCAGTTAGTGACCTCACAAGCCCAGGTGAGGGGCTGTGTCTGGTGTTGTGGTGTTAACATAAGCATTCTGAAATATACATTGCTTTTCCCCCAAATTTTATTTAGTTATAATCTACAATCGCTGGTTATTTAAATGTCCAGTTAATGTCCAGTCTCCACATTATATTATATTTAATGCAGATTGTCATATACAAACTGTCAAAATACAAGTAATGAAGCTTATAACAGCCATAGGAAGTGAATAAGTGAAATATTAACATATACACTTAATATACTGTATATATGTAAACGATTGTCCCAAGAAAGGCCACAAATGCAGCCATGTCCCTCATTATTGTTCTTAAATGGTGTTCTAATGAGGACAAAACGATGTCCCGTCAGATCTCTAGGAGTCTTCAAAGCCTTCACAGAAGACATGCTGTGGGACGTTAAATGGAAAATGGTTTAAGCAAGCTCTCCCATTGGCTAGGCCTTCAGGAGCTGGACTGAAGGTCTTACACATTGGACTGATTAGGATAATTAGTGATTAGTGAGAGAAATCAGCCACTCAATCAGATTTTAATGGACTGGACAGGTCACTCGGTGCTGCTTTTTATCCAACTTTTTGCAAAATCCATAATTTAATTATTCGTTCATGTGATACATGAGTCTTCTTAAAAATATCAAGTGTTGGCTGCGTGGGAATGCCCTGCAAGTCCCGAGAACACATCTGACCCACTTCTGTTGAAGAGTTCTGCCCAGAAATAAGAACATCCTCATTTCATTCTCGAGCATAATGTACTTCAGCCACAACAGTCACAGTTCCTACTCTTCAGAAAGGCTCATAGAACACAATAATATAATATCAGTATAAAATTTCAGAACACGGTTTATTATGACCGTGAATTCTGGTTTGGGGAACTCTCAAAGTACATGAAATCCTGTGAAAAGACAAAAAGTATGTATTAGTTTCTAGTTTTTACATCCCCACCAATACACCGATCAGCCAGAACATAATGACCACTCACTGTCCATTTTATCAGCTCCTCTGACCATACAGGAGGACTATGTAGTCCTATAATTACAGGCTGTAGTCCATCTGTCTCTCTGCATACTTCTCATGCGTCCTCCTTTTACCCCGTTCTTCAGGGGTCAGGTTGTGGGTCATTCTCAGCACTGCAGCGGCACTGACATGGTGATTGTTTTAGTGTGTGTTGCGCTGGTACGAGTGGATCAGACACAGCAGTGCTGCTGGGGTGTTTAAACACTGTCCACTCTATCAGACTCTCCTACCGAGTGTCTCCACCTTGTAGATGTAAAGTCAGGGACAGAAGCTCAGCACTGGTACCAGCACTGGTACCAGCGCAACAGACACTTAACACACCGCCACCGTGTCAGTGTCGCTGGTGGTCCTGTGGGGTCCTGACCATTAAAGTACAGGATAAAAGAATGCAAAGAAACAGACGAGTCTGTGTAAAACTACAAAGTGCTGATACAATGGACAGGGATTGGTGTTTACACTCACTAATAATCTAAACATATAATATACAATACTTACAATAAGGAAGCAGGAACCCAATATAACTGCCTTGATTTTGACGTCCAGATCCACAGGAAACTGCACCCCAAAATTGTCTGCATCGGTGAACATTTCTGCCTCCAGGCCTGTCCACTGTTTGCTTATCCTGCCAATTACTGAGGCTCCATCCAGAGACATCACCTAACACCACAAAAGACCATAATTATTATATTAATAGCCACCAGTCATGTATGTTATTTTGTCATGGGTGACTTCAATGAGTCACTTAATGCCTCACTGAAAAAGGCAAATGATCATTGTGGTTTTGGGCTGAAGCACGTTAGCGTGACAATAATACGAGCATTATTAAAATAACACCTGTACTGTTGCTGGTATTTCACAACCGTAAGGCCAGTTTATAAACCCTACCTTCAATGTCAGGGTTCTACATCAAATTTAAAGGTTCTTCACACTCACAGCTTCTTCACAACAGTGATTCTTTATAGAACCAAACGCGGTTTGTCTACGGCATGGCCCAAAGCATCTTTATAGCACCTTTGTTTTTCTGAGTGTAGAGCTTTAGGCTCTGACAGACGTCTTGGTAAAGATCTGCTGCATCTGCTGAAGTGAATGCAATGTGAAGTCCTCTGCTCCCAGTACCTCGAAATTCACATCGGAATAGCAGTTACAGTCACAGAAAGGTCCCACTATCTTCAACACTGATTGTCTTCTCTCATCCTTGATGGTGAACTTGGGTAGGTAAGGGTGCCACTCTTGGGTCACATATCCAATAATGCTTCCAGGAGGGGCTTGGACCTCAATCTGAAATGCAGACAAGAGTACTTTGGCTTTTGATCTTAAACTGACCAGCAGTATTCTACTTTCTCTGTGTTTCGTACACACAAACGGTCCACCTGATACACCGATTTCCTGTCCAACCTACACGTTGTTGAAACATACAAAACAGTTGTTGTTGGTGATTCAGCTCAGGTTCTAAGTCCAAAGGTTGAAGGAAAGAAAGTTCATTGTTCTGCTTACATAGGAAAGCCTTGTACACATATAACCTCATTTTAGAATAAGATGCAAATGGAATATGTCAGGTGACGTATGCCACTGCATTGGAACCGCACAGATCTGTGGTCTAGAGCTGTTCAGAGCTGTGTCTGGGTTCTTTTTATGCTTCCAGGAAGTGTTTGAGGTAAGCAATGTATAGATCGTGGGTTCTTGGGGGATGAAAGAAGTACACTAGTGACTTAAGCACTATTTAGGCTGCATGAGTTTTGTCAGGAGATATTTTGAGTGTATCTTGAGGCTTAGGAGACTACAGACTTCAACAACTACGAGCACTGGAGCTTCAACAGTGTTCACTCAGATTGCTGCACTCAGGTGAAATGAATCCAGCTTGACGGCTTTAGCTATTACAGGGCAAATAATAACTATAAGTGATGAGTTTTTAAGGAGTTGTGGTAAAACCAGGTTGTATCATATCTAGGTTGGACCCCGAGCTCTGCAGGTAGGAGGGGGTGACCGGCGGCTTACAACCTACCTCTTGCAGACAGCATGGAAAGCAGCAGCTGCTGCACCTTAGTGGACGTGTAAGAGTGAGCACTTCTCGTCCCGTGTTGTCCTTCAGGTGGATGACGAAGGAGCGTATGGGCCCGCACATCATCCGCGTGCAAAAGTCATTCTCCTCAGTGGCAAAATACACTTGCTGTCCTACACTGTTCTTCACTACGTACTGGTTGTTGGTCTCCCAACCCAACAGAGCTGTCAGAGACAGAGGGAAAGAGGTTCTGACGTACGTGTTCCTGCTGTTTTTGAACTAAGGTTAATGTGGCGTTTTACTCTTTATCACTTTGAAGTGTTTTGGGAAGGTTACCTTCGATTAGTTCTACCTTCTGATGGACAAGGAGCTGGTCAATCTGTGCGATGAACAGAGCAAATGAAAAGGCAGTGTAGAACCATTAGGGGTTTAACCTTTCAAACTCTAAAATCTGGGTCAGTGATGTCATTAGCCCCGCCCCCTCTCGCTGATCAGTCAGAGTCTGTGTGCAGGTTGAGCATGTACACGTGGACAGAGCAGTAAACATGCACTGGAAGATTCTTTGGCTTTAAAAATGGGATTTAATCCAGTTGAAAATGAGTGAACTTTAAGTGTTGTCTGAGCTACGTTACTCATACAATAGAAATAAGTCTTATAGCTTGTTATGATGTGTGTATCATATCTGTAGGTTACTCTGATCCTGAGTTATGAAGCCTAAAAAATGAAATGTAACTGCCTGCAAAGTGTGGATCTCAGGTTCTAAGAGTTAAAATGCATCTGAAGGTTGATTGATTGATTGATAAACACTCTATATTATTAAGGATGTTCTTTACACTATGTTCCATTCCTCACCTGGGTCAAGTATTCCAGTCCTGGGGGGCATCCAGGTGGGCACTGGGGCATAGGCATCATCACAGGTGCCTGAGGTGGCACATAGCCTAAGGCATAAATGCAGAGACTAAACACAACATAAATAGAACCTAAAGAATTTCCACAATGAATATTTCCGTTTCGGTCAGAATGACTGACTTCTTTTTAGAATCAAAGTAGAAACAGAATTAATAATTTACAGATTAATGAATGAAAAATAAAAGTACACCATTTAAAGGGGTCTTTCAATGGTTCTTTATAAATGCTTTGTATAGAACTTGGGCAACTCAGTGAATCATTTGGATGCTGAAACAGTTCTGTGCCTGGTTAAAGGGTTCTTCAACAGGCCTCCAGACTAACGCTGTCTGAGAGCTGCTAAAAATAGCACATGGGAAGAGAGAACGGCTCTTTGGCATATTTTCAGGACCAGACGTTATAAAAAAGAAGATTAATCACCAGTTCAAACATAAAACCCAATTTGGCGTCTATTCACAGATAAAGTCCCACCGTTCAACAAAAAGAGCCAATCAGTTTGCCGATTATGCTCTGAATGGAGAAGCCCCAGTTTAGTCACTTTGAAGGAGATTTTTCTGATTACATTATGGGAGCATATATACAAATACAATGCAGCAGTAATCTTTAAAAAGTGTCAGATTTCAGATTTCAGTTTGGGGCAGCAGGCAGTTAAATTGATGTGCTGCTTTGAGAAAGTGTGCAGTCTTGCATGGCACCTAAAGGGTTCCAAGTCAAAGCGTCCTTAGCCCTCAATCAGGTGCTCTGTATATAGTATTATTTTTGCTAAGAATGTAGAGTTCTAGGGGTTAAAAAAGTAGAGTAAATGACTGCTAAGGGTTTACATGGACCTGGAGGAAGCGGAGGCATCGTTGCAGGTACCTGAGAGGTCACATAACCTGTGGTAAAGGAATATATAAGTGAAAGCATGGAATTCTAAACTCTGCGCACCATTAAACTGCCAGATATTGTGATATAACTGCACCTGGTGGCAGAGATGGCTGACCATATGAGGCTTCAGGGTAGACACTGTTCATGTCTGATGGAAGGCCGGTGGTGTAAACTGTGGGAGAGGATTTACAGGATTATAATATAATAATGTAGCTACAGTAACAGTGTAATATATACACTGATGACCCAAAACATTATGACCACTGATAAAGTGAACACCAAATGACTGTCTGATAATAAATGCATGTCATCTAGAGCGCACCTTGGTCCAGGAATGTGTGTGGGAGTTCATGGCTCCAGCATGCACTTTGTGAACAGTGTTGCAGACCAGACGAACCACTTTCGATGTATAGGGCTTTCTGCAGTACTGAATACACTGTTCAGGAATGTTTGAGGAAAATAATGAGAGTGTTTCTCCGTCCTCCAGACTCACCTGATCTCACTCTGATCTGTGTCTGTGGAATTTGCTAGAACAAGACATTTGATTCATGTTAGCTCACAGACCGCTTTTAGGACTTGCCAAGGATCTGCTATTAATGGCTTGGTATAGGACGTGACATCTTCAGAGGTCTTGCGGAGTCCATGCCTTGGTGGGTCTCGCTATTTCGGAAGTTGAGCAGCATTTCGAAAAGCAAGATGGTCATGATGTTTTGGTGAATCAGTGCTTGGTTAATGCTTGCTGACAGGCCATGTTTAATCAATATTTTCTAATATATCAAGACCTCTTGAATATGCAGCTGAAAATTCAGCTGCTCAGGCTGAGAGGAATCCACTCATTCAAAAAAAAAAAAAATACCAGATAGACGTGTCGATTTGGCAGATGTGTAAATGACTACAGGTGTGGCATGTAACTGCTATACATTCCTGAAACCAATGTTCCTCACCATGATCTTGCCCTTTCCTTTGAGAACTCACTGGTCACTTGGCAGAAGCTATAAGCCTCGGTAAAGTTGTGGATGACCAGTCATCGTTCTCTGCTCATTTTTGCAAACCTGGCTCGCTCGGGTAGACTTCTCCTTTATAACGTCAGGAGAATTCCACCTTTTCTGTCTAGAGAGGACGTTCGGGGGTTCTCCTAATACTGCAACTCCCGTTCAGCTGGTCTTCCTCTACAGACCATCAGGGCGGTTCGTCTTTTATGTTACCAAATTCAGTCACGTAACTCTACTGCGTTTTTGTAAGTCGCTCTGGATAAGAGCATCTGCAAAATGCCGTGAATGTAAATGGTCTGGAAACGTGACACTGTGTCCTGGAAGACGAAGCCATAAAATTGCTTCTACTGCCACCCTCAAAAGGGTTACTTTTGGGAAGTGTACTTCTTGCCAAGAGATCATTGACTACTAAACGTGCCTCTACGATGCACTTAAAGACATTTTGCCAAGGTGACCGACTTTGAGAGGGGGTGCGTCACTGAACTGAGAAAAGCAGGACGGTCATTTCACTGAAATGCCTGCCACCTAAGCCGTTCTGTCCAACAGCCTCGTTTTCAATCCTGCCTTTGCTGCGGAGCGGCACACTACCCCACCTGCTGGTGTGATAATCTGGGGAGCCATCACACATGACAGTCAGTCAGCTGTAGTAGTGGTACAAGGGACACAAACAGCTCAGCTTTATGTACAGGACATCCTGTGGTCACTCGTGTTGCCTCGCCAGATTTATCAGCAATTGAGCAGCTGGGACGTCAGCTTCAGCATCCTGTACGTGAGCAGGATCTACAGGCCCAGCTGCAACATTCTCCAGTAAACTTCCACACAAGATCCATTCCATTCCTACAACTCCGGCTTGGTGCATTATTGTTCACCAAAGAATGTAGTTGATATTTGTACTCATTTGTGCTGAAGAGGTTGTTATGATGAACTGATTAAAGCTTCAGGGTTTGTTTGAGTTGATTAAACAAGGAAGTTCACAAGAAAATAGAAGGAAAGTTAAACCGAATCACATTAAGAGAACAATGCTGCAATCAAAACAAGACAAACTCATTCACGCCCTCATATTTCAGGAGGTTTGTAGAAGGCGCTGATGCCAAATGGTGTCATGGGTTTGGGAATTCTCACTGGACACATCTAAAATAGCTCGCAACCTATGAGAAGATAAAAATAAAGGCAGACCATTTATCAGTGGTTCACTCACCAGGGTTCATGGGTGCTTTGAGAGGATCACTGCCTGGAGGCCCAGCAAATCTGCTAGATAAACCAAACATAAGCGGCAGCAGAGACGGTTAGAGTTTGTGATCTTAACAGTGATGGACACCAGTTCATGAAATGCACTTGATTACTAATCACAGTATTTGATGTTTTCTTGTTGAGTTTAGAAGAAGATTTTGTTCTAACATTGTTAACAAACACTGGACTTTGACTGTTGAAGGACGACGCTCGTCGACATACTGCTGCCGTCTCAAGATCTCGTCTTGAAGACACAGATACTACCCCGTGGTCTGTCTCATGTCCAGATCTATCCCTGAGTGAAAATGTGTGGATGCTATTGGACGCTCTATCAACACTCCACCCCTACCACACCATCTGCAGAACTGAGTGAGAACATTCAAGCTGCATGGGATGGATCATCACAGGACACCATTAGGAACCTCTACACCTCCATGCAGAGACGTCTGGCATGTTGCGTTAAACCCGACGCCGTACTGAGAGACACCACTTCTGTATGAGTAGATCAATAAATATTGATCAGATCAGACTACAGTTTTCATCAGTTATTGACACATTATTTACACCTTTGAGCTGAAGCCTAGCAGGCTTTTGAAGGTCCAAATGAAAATGTAAAGAGTAAAAAGATCAAAACAAGTATTCAGATTCATTTAAACTGAAGGACAGACGTTACGAATAATACTTAAGTACAATAACAAAGCAACCCTGCTGAAGTTGTGTGATTGTGTGTACGGCACAAGAGGCCTTAAAAGGTCCTTAATTTTTGTGCTCAAGTGCTTCTGGTGATGAAATCTGTGGTTGGGTCTCTGAGTTCTCTGTTTTGCTATTAATAAACCTCCATCAGAGTGTTTGCAGCACAATGCTCCACTTTTGTCTGAACCAAACCATGAGGTTTAGGATAATTGGCAGCTTCAGGAAATGCTAATCCCTTAATGTGCTCAGTGGAGTTCTTCTTCACCAGAGTCCCGTTCGACATTGTGCAGTGAGTCAGCCCACTGCCAGCATTCTCCGACAGAGGGGGGTGGGGGCTGAATTCACAAACCTGCGCAGTGAATGGGGGTGCCTCCAGGACCAGGGTTGAGAAACATTGGCTTGGAGGTTACCTTGGGTTCCTTTGTGACCTCAGTGTTTTACAAACCTTGCTCTTGGTGTGATCTTTGTTGGTGGAGCACTCCTGGGGAGGGTAATAATGGTCTCGAATTTCACATTTGTACACAATCGGTCTGACTGTGATTGACGGAGTCCAAACTTTGATCAGACTTTGATAGGTCGCTGTTTTTTTTTAAATATAAAATAGGACACACCCACTCACTCACTTTATATGCAGATGATATTTTGTTGCTTTTCTAAAGTAAAATATTTTCTTTACCGCAGCCCATTGCAGTAATGGTCACACACCTCTAGGGGTTGCACATGACAGTCAGTATAAATATCACTGAGCCGTCAATACTGGCAATAAAACTGCTTTATTTCCCAACCAATTACGTTTGTTCTGCCTTCAGAACCGTGTTCGGCAGTGATTTTACATCCAAGCGATTTGTTTTGGTTGCTTAGTGTATTTACCCTGTTTCGAAACTAAATGTATATTTATTTATAATTTTATTTCAATAACTTTAACGTATAATATTACTTTATAATTATTATTATATATTCGATGGGCCACAGTAGTGTTAGGGGTCTTGGCCAAGGACTCTTATTGCATGAAGACGGTGTGGTGTCTGTCACGCGCTTGAGTACAGTCTAAACAGCTCTGTATGAATTATTCATCTAATTCTCTCACCCTCGACAGTGTTTGCCGTCCTGTGAATGGAGTACAGTTTCACCTAAAGCTCCAGCAGGAAAGCACCATGGCAGCCAACCACATGAAAAAGACCATCCTGAAACGATAGTCTATAACTGAGGAGGCAGGTTCACCCGACAGTTCCATCTTCTCTTCCCTCTCCTGATGATAATCATGTTTGCCTTCACTCTCTGACTCTAGCAGAATACTTACAAGTCCTCCTGGTCCTGAAGATGTTCAGCAGATGCTTTCAGCTGGTGGATGATGCTTTACACCTGAACTGAACTGCTTGGATGTGTGACCTAAAATGAGCCTCTTCCAACTTGTCCATCTACGGAATGACGACCCCTTGGTAGAACACACCTGAAAGACACGCTGTGTGTCTGAAGGACCTGTGGAATAACGTATGATCCCATGGTTTAACCCTCCGAGGTTGCCAGGTAACTCGTAAAACAAAATCCACACTCATTGAGAGCGTGGTGTCCTTCTTAATTTTTAATGATCTTTGCGTGACAATGAACTTGCAGCTGCCAGTAAACACTGGAAGGGAGGTCGGTTCAGTGCTGCCCACGGGTGGGTAGTAGTTAGGTACAGGTGTAATGACCCCGGGTGATCATTTTTGTAGGATCTCCTCGTCATAACAACATGATTAAATCGGGGAAGGCATTCCCCAGTTTGATGTTCATTTTTGATTCAGTCAGGTAAAATTGTGGACATTTGGAACGGTCACCTTTTAGGCCTTTCAGCTTGTGTTGCACCCCTTCTCATTTAGCTATGATAAACTGGTGACCACTGTCCATTTTGTCAGCTGCTCTGACCACACAGGAGCATTCTGTACTTCATCTGTTTCTCTGCAGACTTTATTCTCCTCCTTTCACCCTGAATCAGACACGCAGTGCTGTCAGAGCTTTTAAAGTCTTTTCCCTGTCCTCTCTTTTAGACCTAGTGGCTCCGCCTTGTAGATGTAAAGTCAGAGACAGAAGCTCATCTGGTTCTGCAGTTTGTGTTGGTCGTCCTCTAATCCTTCGTCAGTGCTCACAGGACGCTGCTGGTAAGAGCAGATAAAATGGACAGTGTCTGCAGAAACGAGGTTGTCATTTTATGGTTGATCTGTGTTTACTGAAATGTTAGTGTCCTCATTTGATTAGCCTGTGAGCACACCTTGTTAAAAACCGGTACCATGAGGCCCAGACGTTCACGCGCGATAAGGGAACCTGTTGGTAGAGGTTCCAGAGTCTTGCTCATTTGTTAAATGTGAATTCATATTGAGGTTTTTTTTACTGCATGTTGGCTTCTTTCAGATGTGCCTTTGACATTTCAATGTTCATGTTCACTTCCATGTTCATGCAGTCGTCTGGTCTTTTGTCACGAGTTGCTGGTCCCTGTGGAGAGGCAAGTCAGCAGGAGCAAAGGTCCTGAGGGCGGTGCAGCAACTTTTTGTTTATTTAATGTGTCCTGCCTGTTTATAAACAGTGTTTATGCTTAAGGGTGGGGATAATGAGGTTTTGACGTAACTTGGAACACCCTTCCCATCCCAACACGGCACCATGGGGGAAAAGTAGGGTCTAAGCAGTTTTGGTCTGTCTACACTCTGCTTCAGGTGAAGTGTGTGATGAAAGGGGGTGTAAATTTATTATTGATAACAGTTATGGTGGTGTTTTCAGGCATAAGCTCAATCGATATTTATTTAGACGGTCAACAATAAGTCCACACTGGTTCATAAAACGATGGTAACGAGATGGGTGACGAAGCCAGCTCGACCTATTTTTAAGTCAACCACAGTCTGAAGTTTATGGTTGAAATTCAAAAAGATTCAAAAACAGATAAAAGCCTATCGCACTTAATTGCTCATGCTGTCCAACTGTAGATGTAGTTAGATGTACCATCATAGTACTGGAATTACTCAGTACATGACATCACCTCACACTGAACTTTGGAAAGGAGTTTACTGCAGTCGTCTCACATCTCGAACGCTTTTGTTTCCCATCACTTACTGGCAGTTCAACACCAGCGTATAAACCTCACCTAATTAACTGAAGAACATTCCAGCCTCTTCAAAAACGTTTAGAGCAAGTTACACGTGTTGACGCGAAAGAGCCACAGTCAGTGGTCTTCTTACAGTTCTGCAGGTGGTGCTGGTTTAAGACGACTGTCTTCCATTTGTCAAGCAGGAAATGGAAAGCCACAGGTAGTGCCTACATACCATTCTGAAACCAATGACTCAAGTGGTCAAAGCAGCCTCCCCGTTGATTCTGTAAGACACTGGTGTCAGTGGAAAAATGTAGAAAATGACAAACCACTGCTCCAGGTTCCACTGGTGAAGACGTCCGAGTATGGAATATGAACGTTTTGATTTAGACAACTAACCTGACTGCTTGGATTTTGTCCTCCATTAATAAAGTGGTCAAATCTCAGAGCAGGACACTTGATCCAATTAAAAAGGACAGTTTAATTACATTATAATCCACATAGGATTTCACAAGCTCGTACTGGCTGTTAAACGATTCCTGTTTCAAATCAGCGCATGACGGTGAGCTTGACCTACAGGGTAACCTTTACTAGATTCAACCACAATAATCAGACTGCGTCCGTCTCTGAGATGCCAGCTTGCTTTTATGCACCGTTATCGGTTTCCTAAAACTTGCAGATGACCGATAAGAAGTGCAACTGTCAGGTCTGTGTACTGACGACAGGCAGAATTCATACTGTCCAAAACAATTCTGCTGCCCCCTTGTGGACAAATGAACGATTCAGTGACTTGCACCAAACGCATCCCAACCATTATTTATTATATAAAAATGACTGAGGATAATTAGAGCATTTTCACTGACCTCTACTGGTCAAAGACAGTTTCACATCTTTTGACATTGTTACATTTAAAGAATTTTGCATGTTAATAGAATTTGACCCCTGAAAGTTTAAAGTTCTAAATTGTAAACAAAACTCCAGTATCAGTAATATTCTATGTTAATTTGTTTAGAATGGGAAGAGTTTTAAATGATTTGGGAATACCAAAGTATTTAAGTTAAACGACCCACAAAATTGTCCCTTTACAAAATGAAAAAGAAAAAAACCTTCAAAAGTGTCAATGGAGGTCAACATAAGACCATTTGTATTGGTCCTACCACAATGAAATTAAAAAAAGAATAACTAACAGATTCCCAGTCAAAGTGGAAATGGAAGTGTGATGGATTTTATATGTTTATACGACTGCATGCAAACATTGCCCTACCTGTGAGGTAATTATTCATCTGTATACTCACAGTAATTAAAATAATTCAGAGCTGTGCTGGCAATATGACCCAATTCAGATCACGATAAGTGAACATTTTAGCTCAATTACATTTTATGAACAGCACTTTCTTTGACCCAACTGAGCAACTTCAGCAGCTTCCACGTCACAGACTGGACAAGACAGACTGCTTTAAAGAGTATCTCCAGCATCAAGATCAGAGTCTCCGCCCTCTCATGTGAAACACATTAGTGGGTTGAGGGAAACCTTTAGAGACAAGCAAGGAGGGTAGAAAGCAGCCAGTCAGAGGCTTTTCTGCTTCAAACGTGACCAATGATTAAGAGGAAAAGTCGTCATTTAGAAGGTTGTTACCCAAGGCTTGAAAATTCTCTCCAAGTAACCACTTATTTCAAAACAAATCAGTTTATGACCACGAAATGTTTTTTTTTTTGTCGGACAAATGACTTGTTTTACCCAAATGAGTGTGAAAATGTTTGTAAACAAAAAGTTGGGGCACAGTGAGAAAAATAAGACAAAAAAGAACCTATACGGTGAATAAAACCGAGAAAGATTACTTTGATTAGAGGTTCTGAAGCCCCTCAATACTTGTGACCGCCGCAAAAACAGCTTTGCCACAGTAACACGAGAAGCTGACCAAACAAGCTCTCTTTGGACCTAAAATGTTCATTCTTCCCACCCAAGTTGGGTCCTGGCCTGCTATTCCTACTACGCCACATTACTGACGCTAACAAATATCAAAATGCAAGAGGCCCATTGACATATTTGAGGCCAGACTTCCAATCATTACAATTTTATTGATGGACATGTGAACAACGCTCAACAGTCACAAATCCAATAACCAGCAAAACAAACAAAAAAAGAATGTACATTCGAGAGTTTCAACAGTACATGAAACCATTTGTGTTTACCTCTAAGGCATGCTCCCCATTTCTCAGATAGCCTCCGATTATGTCTTCTTTTCTACACCCCCACGAATTCTGTTGTGAACAATTTGCTCAGAAGGAAAGAGCAGACTGCATGCATACCAAAATATATGCAGCAATGGACAGCAAAAATTCTAAAACTCTCCAATTTACTGGCAAAAAGCAATCAGGTCTATAAAAGTTACTACGCAAAACAAAAACACAAAATAAAAGTTCCTGGTCATGATCCAACTCTCTAGCATTGATGCACATTACAATCCCTATCTCATATCAACAAATGGCAAAGCATGTACGAAAAATATTTCAAAAATTCAGACAAGCGACAATTCATCAACCAGCAATTCATAAAAGCATTGTTGTTACTGATCTTAAGACAATGCTAGCTTATCAGAATAGCATCAAGACAGAATTGCCCTAAACCAATAACATTTACTTTTGCATCACAGATTCCTCAGGATACATTTTTCTTTACCTTATAACTGGAGCCCTCGAACGGTCTATGTTCAGCGGAGGGACAGACTCAGACTCCTCCTTAGGGACAAACCTAGCTCAGGACCTGATTCTACGACCTATGCCTGCAGCATCTTCAACACTGTGAGTGAGAATGAAGGCAGCAATTTGTATTAGCACTAAAGCAATAGCACAGGGTTTAAACCAGTGACAGTGAGCATACATACATGTGTACACTTCAGTATCAGTGAGAAAACGGCTAAGACAGATCCCTGGTTAAACAGTACTCCAACTGCATGCAGCATTGGTAAGGCAGGGAAAACATCTACAGTGACAGAGCCATCCTATCGTAAACATCTAAAACTAACATCAGAATGAAGAAGCATTGGACATATTGGCATCGTGTGAACAAGAACGGCATCATTTCAAATCATACAGAAAATCAGACAGAATTTCGACTTTGCATGTGTGGAAGCAAGTTGACATTGAGCTACACGTCAGCCAGTGACATGCAGGTAATAATTGAAATGCAGATCATTCTACGACTTTTAAAGGGCTTTCAACGTCAACATTTTATAAAGACATGAGTCCAGAAAGCCTATATTGACATTTTTTAACAAAAAGGTCAGATAAAATACATCAAAATTGAGTCACAGGTTCGAACACTTGAACACTTGGTTTCTTAGGTTAAGCTTACCTGTGTTATTGCAGCAGAACCTAAGGTCTGGGATGACGCTGCAAAATTAGACATTGCACTGCTCATTGCGCCACTAATCAACATTGTCAAATGAATCACTTGCATCAATTTGACAGCCTTCAAAAACCTTCACAAGCAATGGCAAATTGCAATTTGAAAAACGATTCACAGGCAAAGATCTGACAGTCGCAAGTCAGCCAACATCACAACAAAGCATTGATACGAGTGAACTGTCTAAATTTACGCTGAATCAGAGAATGCAATGGAAGAAAACTTGGCAAAAAACAAATCGGATGGCACTTTTAAAAAAGAACTAACGCAACAGTTTCTGTCCCGACTAGAACATTTGCACTTGGTCATATTCACAGTTCATTGTTTGAACTAAAACAGTGGAAGGATTGCTAGGTGTCAATTCTATCAACACAAGAAATGAACAGTCCAATTCATGAACAGGGCAAGGTCACAGGCTCAGCAGACATTTTCAACATTTTGCATTTTACTATTAAACTGCAGCCCAAATATACTTACCCAAAAACACGATTAAAAAAGGCAGTTTCAGGGTAAACATTTCAGAATCTTATGCACTACAGACGTACTTCAATCGGTCAAAGACAATGCATTGACAGCAGAACACAAAGTGGGGCCATTTGTACATTTTGGTACTTACAGCAGAGGGCTCTCATTTCACTGGTGGGGGACAGGATACACTCCTCAGCCCTAAAAAATCCCACTTCTTACATGCCTACACTGGAGGAATGCCAACACACAATGGGCAGAAAAGGGCACTTTCGCATTTGAGCTTTTTAATTGCTTTAGATTAAGAAATGCCAGCAGATTTATGCATTTGCTTTTATCAAAAAGCTACCATAAAATCGGGAAAAGGGGGACAATTTTACAATACATGACTGTTAATCGAGCACAGTTCACCTGCCCTGTAAAAAACAGCATACTGAGAAAGAGCAACTAAAAAGCTTCTGCAGTCACATCATACAAGAACATTTTTGATGTTTGTTTAAGTTTAAAAAAAAAAAAAAAAAAAAAAAGACATACGTGCTTACCGCTGTCCTAAACTTGCCTGTGAGGGGGAAAGTTGTCTCACATTATAAACAGTGCACGCTACCTGAAGTCAGCACACTTGGGAACAATACAGTACAATTAAGAGCATCACCTTAGCACTGAGCAAGCAGTCATTACAAGTGGGGTCAACGTACCTCGCCAACAGCAAGTCACCTTCTCTCAGATACACCTGTCTATTCCTACGACCATAGCAATTCCCAGTTTTTTAAAAAAGGCAGTATAAAAAGACCAGATTCATTCAGCAAGACAAAAGATTTGGTGTCAAATCTAAAACAAGACCAGGAATCAAAATAAAAGAACCGAAAAAGAAGAAAAAAAAAAGAAAAGAAAAAGAAAACGGAAAAAAAAAAAAAAAAAAAAAAAAAAAAAAAAAACGAGCGGAGAGAAACAGTGGAAGTGTGACGGCCGTGTCAGTCGGTCAGTGAATTTGGGTTTAGAGAGAGAAATGGTGTGAAATCCACGACAAGTGTTTAACCCCTTCCGCCCCGCCCCACAGAAACATGAGCAAGAATTGAAAAGTACACAAGTTTTCTTCCCCGCTTTCGCCGCCCCCACTTACCAACACAGGAGGTTTCATTTTGTTTTATTGCAAAACACAACAGGTATATCATTTTAAAACTGAGATGATTTACATGAAAAAAGGACTACTGTTTATAGACATGAGCTCTAACTACATCATGAGATACAAGGAGCTGGAATGACCAATATTATCCCACTAAAAACAAACCGTTCATTTGTACAAGAGAGGGAAAAACAACAAAGAACAAAAGGAAAAGAACTTCCGGAGCCATGTGTTGCAATCTACTTTAAACACAAACCAAGGGAATTTAAGATCTTCATCAAGGCGTCTGCATCCAAACATTTAATAAAGGATTTTTTCGACAATGTAGCATTTACTTTATGTCCACTTCGCATTACTGGCCCTGTGCAGAAGAAATACATAAGAAATACACAACATGTTAACAGCAGAACCACCGACTCAGCTCCCACCACCACCCCGCCCCCCTCCCGTGCCCAAAATAAAAGACAGAGGCCTGTGTAGGGAGGGAAGAGTTTGGTTAAAGTCTTGTCGCTCTGGTGTCTGGAAGCCGGGTTGAAGCTGTCGAGGGAAGCATTATGAAGGAAGGGAACAAAAGGAGACAGAGGAGGAGGGGGAAAACACAAAACAAACAAATAAAATGGACAGATATTCACACTACATATTTTCAGAAACACAGAGGAGGGTGAATGTCAGAGGGAGTGTACCTGCTGGGCCTGCGGTGCTGCTCCCATGGGCTGAGAGCCGCTCTGGCCATAGTAGGCCGCCTGCTGTCGGTAATATTCGGCCCAGGCTGCGCTGTAGTCTGGCTGGCCTCCGGGCTGCGAGGCACCTCCAGCGGCCGCCTGTGGGGCAGCTTGACCTGCAACATCCGTAATCAGAAAGAATTCATTGAGACATTTAAAACCCATTTAAAAGCACGTCTGTCGCCTCTTCTAACGCAGGGCTAAATGATTCCTGACCAGATGTTACTAAAAGTCTCGGTGTACTTCTGGCGGAGACCAGGTTCGACTGGCTTTGGTGAACAATGTACATAATTGAGGAAACAGTGTCACGCAGAGTGACGTTACATGACAAAACCTGTCAAAAATGGCTCTCTGAGCTGGTATATTAATCCAGGACCGGAAATAACGACAACGGTGAAGTCGATGTGATCCCTACCACGGAACGGTTCTGTGACGGCCAGTGGAAAGTCTAACTCGATACATGGTTGAACTATTAGATTTGGACACCTAAGAAAAATATGGGTTGTAAGTGGGGGAACGACCCCGGCCACGTTGCCTCCCAGTGGCGGGACAGAAACCCACTTGTTTGCTCTAGGGCGGTCGTTTTTACAGCAGCTCTACCGTAGAGGGCCGTAAGACAACGCGGCCACCCACATCCGCTACCTTCACATCGAAATAAGTCTCCACATCTCCTACCTTGTTTCTTGTAGTACTCCTCCCATGCCTTGGTATAATCCTGTGGCTGCTGTCCTTGTTGGCCTGAGACAGAAATTGGACACGTTTATACTCGCTTTACGATTTAACAAACTGGAAATACAAGTTAGAAGCAAAAGGTAGCTACTTAAAATCAAACTACTCAATTTACAACATTACACACTGATCAGTCGATCACCATCATGAACAAAAGCCAGGTACAAGTGAAGCGCTGGCATGTATGCTTTGTTTTCTACCTTCATGACTCTACCCTGCCTGAGGAAAGATACCAGAGTTCCACAGTCTAAACAGCAGGACTTGAAACAACCTGCCAAACCAAACCCATTGACAATCTTCGAGGGAACTTCAAACATCACTAATTAAGGCCAACTAGGTAAAAACTCCACATGGCAAGAAGCATTGAGAGGCTATTCAAGTCCCTGTTGCTGTTTAGGCTGGGCCCTAGAATGAGAATCTGAAGCTACGTTTGGCAAAATATTTATACCCAATTTCTTGTAATATTCCTCCCAGGCCTTGGTGTAATCTGCCTGTCCAGTCTGACCTGGAGCCTGCGGGTCACCTGTTAAAAATGGTACAATATGATTGAGAACCATCCTGCAGAAAGCCTGCATTTGACCCAAACAGGTCTAAGGTGTCTCAGAACCTACCCTTTCCCCATAAACACTAAGAAAAAGGAGCAGCCCATGAAAAGGCATAAACTCTTTCTTGAAAACGTACAAGCACACACTCACACACACGCACGCACACACACACAAGCACAACAAGCAAAGGGCTACTGAGTGGCATTCGCTACAGTGCAGAACAGGCCTGATATCAAATCTAAAGGGCTTCTATATTAGGAAGAGAAATGAGAAGAGACAAGCAACACCAACCTTGTCCGTTGGTCTGTGTTGTGCCCGGAGCAGCAGTGGTGGGTGTCATGGGGGCCTGAGGCTGCTGTTGGTACTGAGCGTAATAGGCTGCCCACGCTGCAGCGTTCGCGTCAGCCGCTGCTTTATCTAAAAGAAGACAAACCAAACATCTCAACAATCCAGACATCCACACTGTAAGGCTGTTATCGTCTCACATGAAAAGCACAGAAGAGAGTGGAGTACTTACTGGGATCTGGCTGACCTTGCTGCCAGTGTGGGTAGCCATTGCCCCAGCCCTGAGGTTGGTATGGCCCAGGAGGACCACTGCAAACATGGAAGTCATGTGTTAGATCGTTTTTTTCTCACAATTCTCAAAAGTTATGAGTTAAGACTACCAACCAAATTACATCATCACTAGAGTATCAATTTACATCCAATCAATCAAGGCCACATTTCAGAGCAAACGTAACGCATAGTCGAGGGCAATGGTGAGCTAAAAGCGGCCTCCATGCACAGAAAAATCGAAACCAGAACTTGCAGCCATTGGGCACGACATGCATGACTGTCCGGAACAAACAACGACAGATCAATTTTAATCCACTTCGCAGCTGTCACTGTTTCGGGGTAAATGGACCAACCCTTTTTGACTTTACGATGAATCACTTCTTTTTCACTCCTAATATTCACTTTCAGCATTTTTAAACGTTTACATGCTGTTTATTTAAATAACCTTTAAGTACAATGTTTCTACGGCATAATTTGAGTAACAGACTCTTACAATACTGATTACGATTATCAGATATTACTTTTCTAGATCACTCCGATGACAGACTGGTTGTAGAGGTGGTTCTCGGATGGGAGAAGGTGGTTTTCTTTTGAAAAGTGTGTGTTAAAGTTATAAATAAATAAGTAGCAGCCCATTATTCTTAGTTTCAACATGTTTTGTTTAACATGTATAACATTATACCCTATGCAGTAAAACTGGGCAGAACCCAAAACAACGTTCTTACTGTGGTCCTGGAGGTCCCTGGTTGTAAGGACCAGGATTGTAGGGTCCCATGGGTGCAGGAGGTCCTGGTGGACCAGGAGGGCAATGGGGTGAAGGGCCTCCATGCGGGCCAGGTGGGCCATGAGGACCACCCATGGGGCTGACCGGACCCTGAACAGAACAAAAAAAACAATGTTATGGAACCACCTGCACAAGTCTAGGAACTTACAACTCACTGACCGTTGGGCCATTAAATCATACATTTTACTGTTCAATTCAACAGTCATTTATAAAAACCCACCCCAATCTTCTCCTCCACCAGTTGTCTGGCGTAGTCTATCTGCTGGGGTGTTCCGCGCACAGTGAACATCTTGATGTTGGGGTCTGCATTGGGTGGAGGATTCCTCTGCAGCTCTATTCTGGCACCAGACTGCTGACTTATGCCTTTGATTGTCTCACCCCCTGTTAGAGCATTGAACACCATGTTACACTAAATACTTCCTATAAAAAGGTCTACAGATCTACAACCACAACTTTATACCAGAACTGACCTTTGCCAATGATGAGGCCAGTCTTCATGGTAGGGACTGTGAAAGAAAACTCCTGCAGGCCTCCAGGTGGACCCATGTTCCAGTTGCCTTGACCGCGGCCTCGGCCCCTGCCCCCGTGTCCCGGAGGACCCCCGGCCTGTACGCTTCGCAGAAGGTCCGAGATGATCTCGGCTGCATGCTGCGCCCGGTCAGGAGGACCCATGATCTGAGCTATCCTCTCTGGTGTGCTGCCATCATCTGCAGGACAAACGGAATAAGAGTCAACGTTAATTAAATCCATAATTGAAAACTATAATTCTTCAATGTACTATTTAACCCCAATTGTTGTCTGTGAGTCCAGGTTTACAACGACTCCACAGACATAGAAGCCTCTGTTACAAACCTGGTTTGAACTGAATTCGAACACCGGTGTCGTTCTGAATCTTTTTGATCATTTCCCCGTTCCGGCCGATCACAATGCCAACAGCGAAACGTGGTACTGGCACCTAAGTGAGGGGCGACCGCAGAAAATCAAACTTTGTCCAGTGATAAAAACAAGCACGGACATTGATTCAGAACCACGACTCAAGACACTATATGCTGCTCGAACTTACATCCAGTCCTTCTCCTCCACCTCCTCCGCCGCCGCCTCCACCACCCCCACCCATCCTAGAACCATATTCGCCTCTCTGCTCTCGGAATCCCTGGTCCCTGATCAGGTCCATCACCATCTCTTTAGCTTGCTGGAAAGAGAATTTCATTTGAGTAAATCAAATCCTGTAACTCAAACTCAATGAAAAGATGTGTTTCAATTCCTTCTCGAAACTGACCTGGACTTTAAAGGGATCGCCAGAAATCCTCAGAGGTTTGTCCGCCCCTGTATTTTGTGGCCCGTCCTGAATCATGACCATCTTGACTCCGGCTCGCTCCTGTAATGTAGAAACCATTCTTAGGTTAGGATTAGTTTAAAGCAGCACTACAGATGGTTTTGACGCGAATCAGTACTCAGTAGTATTGATGAAATCCGATTACTTTGCTACCCAGCCCCAATTTTTTTTTTTAAAAACTAACCTGTAACTGCTTGATGGTCTCTCCACCCTTGCCAATGACCAGGCCTGCTTTGGACGCAGGAACCATTATTTCTTGAATTGACGCCCCTGGACCATCATTATGATGAAATGATGGAGAGGGTCGGCCTTTCTCCACAATCTCAGTCAGTAACCTCTTTGCAGTCCTAACGAGAACAAAAAACACCAAGTCTTACTTCTCAAATGTCCGAAAAGCAACCTGGTCTAAACTAAACGATATTACTGATCATCTTGGGTGAAAACACTCACTGGATTGAGTCTGGAGAGCCTGTTAGCGTCACAGACCTATCAGGCATACCTCCGCTGTCTGCAAGGAACAACATACAGGTTTTCTTTAGTACCTTCTGTGGCTTCTTACAAAAAAAAAAAAAAAAAAGAACAGGTTCCAGTTTTAAATCGTCACTCACCTGGAGCAATCTGTATTTTACATCCCGATTCCTGCTGTATTCTCGATATCTGCTCTCCTCCTCTACCAATAACTGTAGACAAACACTGACAATAAGCCAAGCTCTGTCAAATAACATTTCAAGACATTTAAGCCAGACTCAACAGTCCACTTACTGAAGCCAACCATGCCATCTGGAACCTTGAACTCCTCTGACGTAGGCCTGAGAAAAGAGAATGATTCAGATAAGCCAAAATGAGACTTGCATTCTTCTAAAACAGAAAAAAAGTCAACGTTATTGAATTTTAGTGTAATTAAAATACCTTGGAAGACCACCCATTCCACCCAACACCGCAGAAAAGGCTGGAAAAGAACAACAGCAGAGTTACAAACAAGCTCCGAACAAAGCAGCCTAGAAACAAAGTGAACTCAAATGAAGGCTTACGGTCACTTGGAGCAACTTTCTTCGTTTCTGGCTGGTCTGTGAAACGAAAGGAAACAAGCGAGACCTATTTTAACTGTTCAAACTGTTCAAAAGTCATTAGCACCCTACAGTCTACTGTAAACGATCCACATAGTAGCAGCAGCGTGCTTAACGGTAACTGGGCAGTAATCAGACGTGTTAAACGCAGCTATATATAAGGTGGAGAAAATGTATATGAGGAGACATACTGTTCATAACTGTCCTTGTTAACTGCCCAAACCAGATGACTTGTAAATGTATGCATATATTATAATGAACTATGAATAATATTTGCACAATTGTGCTGCTCTTACCAGCACTTATCCTTAACCCTCGTGTTGCCTTACAGACGTTTATGAAGCTTGTTTTAGTAGATTTTAGGACTCAAAACTCAATTAAGCCGTTTTATTTTAGGGCTTTAGTGAAGATGGGTCATCTTTGACCCTTATATGGTATATTAAGACAATCACATATTTTCAAATTTAATTAAATGAACTAAATTAAAATGAACTAAACTACTGACCTTTATTAAACAGTTAAATAAACCACTGATCTTTATTAATCAGCAGTTTGAATAAACTAGTCCCTGAGATTTGAACTCCTTGTAGTCGGTACCGGCTGGTCCAAACGGGCGTTTGGGGACAAAACCTGCCTATGAGGATAGAGGGGTAAACGGGGTAGAACACTCACCAGCATCTTCCAGGGGTCTTTTCTGTCCCCCGTAGCTGAAGTCGTTGGTGGGCGGCGCGGAGGAAACGCCGTCTCCGCCGATCTTCGCCGCGATCTGAAACACAGGCGACTGTTAACTGTGCTAAGCTAACTGACGACTTCAAAGAAAAACGACGGAAAACGCACACAAACAGCGTCACAGCTTCAGCGTCAGTTTACACGGGCGTTGTGAAGGCACTGGTGCGGACATTGTGAGCAGTGCGGTGTAGAAAGTGTGCTTTTTGAAGCTTAAAGTGTGAAAACGATAAAAGTTGGTCAGACTCCGGATCCGCGGGGGGATACAGCTCCGGGTTTTCTGTCAGGCGCGCGAATGGCTGCCGCACCGCAGCCAGTCAAAACCCGGACTGGAATCCCTCCACGGATCAGGAGTCTCTGGAGATAATAAACCCGATCTGCAGGAAATGTTGACAAAAAACAATCTACCCCCAAACCCTTCAGCGGGGCAATTATAACGAGCGACGGGGTGAGATTAGGTGTATAAAAGCGTCGTTTAACCCCTAAAAGCCCGTGAAGCAGAGCCCGTTCGCTCCTCCTTTGTTGCCCCGCGGATGAAACGCGACTTTCGCCATAAACGCGCCGCGCCGGGATTAACGGCTCTCCGTCCGCCTCCCTCACCTGTCTCGCCCGCTGGAGCGCGTCTTTAAAAGCGTCGTTCATCCCGCCGCCGGAGCCGGAGTTCGGCGGAGCCACGCTGCTGTAATCGGCCATGTCCTCGCAGTGAGTCAGCCCGCCGCGCAGCGAAGATGGCGGACAGCGCGAGGTGAGCGTGTAGCGCCGAAACCCGCTACTGCCGAGAAGTGCTACTTCCGCCCAGAGAGGCCGGCCGACAAAATAAAAGTCCTGCGTCATTTGGCCCTAAACAATAGAAGGGCGGCCCTCGAGCCGAGCACCAGGACCTTCAACCGTGCTGAATAAATAATATCAGTAATAATACAGTAATAATAATAATAATAATAATAATAATAATGATAAAATTTAGAATGATTTACTGAACATACACATTGAGATACATGTGTAATCTGTGAATATATGGGTCTGTTTGTGTGGAATTAAGTTTAAAGCCGTCGTTTCTGCTGTTAAACTCTGTTAAAGGACTGAAATGATTTGCAGACGTTGCATAATAAAAAAAAATGACAATCAGAACATTATTTCTGTTCCTTTTTGGTTATTTGTATTATTTTTAGTTATTATTTATATTCTGTTAGTTTATTATTTATGTTATTTTAGTTGTTTATATTATTTTTGGTAATTCTTTATATTTTATAAATTCTTAGTGTGTGAAATATGCAGAAATATTGTTTCTGTTGTGGATTTAAAAACTTTTATTTTTAAATTCAATCAGCAGCCGAAACCAGACAAATCAGCTTCATTACTGAGGAAACGCACACTGCTCCAGTGTTGTGCCAAACGTAGACGCCTACATAAAACTGTCCTTCCCGTTTGACTATTACCCTCACCAAATTAAAAGTCTCTTTAAAAAGAAGAGTAGTCTGGTGACCATGAAATTATATAATTAAATAAGATTGAATTTGATTATTGTACAAAAGAAGGCAGTTTTGGGGATATTAGGATATTTAAAATATAATATTTTCTATGTACTCTATTAAACCACCAACTGATCAGGTTTTATTTAGATGCAGTTTGACAACAAAATTAATGTCAGCAATAATGTCAGTGTCACCTATTCATTATAAGCACAGTGTTTATGTGTGATGAGCACAGAGACTGAGAGTACAGTAAATACAAAGGGGGTACTTTACACCCACCACACCCATATAAATGCAAATCACTCACAATCGCTCTGGAAAAGAGAGAGAAAGACTGAGAAAAGAGAACATCAATCTCTGATTTGCACCTTTTAATCAAAGTCCCCTTCTGAACAGAGGAGTCTATAGAGGGAATCAGCATCTCAATAAGGTCAATCTGAATTCCTCACTTTTCATTCAGGACACTGTGTTTAAGAGCACCATCAAGTGATGCATGAAGAGTCACTATTGGGTATATACGTGTGTGTGTGTGTGTGTGTGTGTGTGTGTGTGTGTGTGTGTGTGTGTGTGTGTGTGTAAAACAAACCTCTAGATATAGGAAATGTTATTACAGCATATTTATAAATATTTAGCAGATTAAAAGCATATTAAAATTAACAGCATAATAAAACTGATTGAGAATCAAGTTCTAATAAAATGACAATGTTTTATTTAAAATTACTGACACAACACAAAAGAATGTCCTGTTCTGTTAGAAACAACATGCAGATTGATGTTCTACAAGAACTGAACTAACAATATGAACTAAAATAATGAGCTCTAATAAATATAATCTATCTAATAAGTCTAATAAAATCACTATTTTAAATAAAATTACTAATAAAATAAACATTTTAGAATTATGTTCTGAAACAACATCCAGAATTAAGTTCCTATAAAATTACTATTTTTTTTTATAAAATTAAAAAAAATTAACATAGTGAATTAGAATTAAATAATAACATTAATAGCCAGCATTTCTCGTTTCTAATTAATTTAACCCTTTCATGCATGATGGTCACAAGTTTCAAGTGGGACAGACTGGACCCTCTTTTTTCTGTTCATTGCAGGAAATGTACAACCAACAGCCAAAGGATTTTTACATATAGTAAACAAATCAAAATTTCAATATAACAACATCAATAATAATAATAATAATAATAATAACAATAATAATAATAATAATAATCTTTTTTACTTTGCTGTTTTATATTTCCTAAAATAATATTCCTTAATGGAGGAAATGCAGAAAGTGGCATATATTCTTATGTAAATGATATTTATTCCTCACTTATCCATTTTATACAAAAAAAAAAACGAATCCTTTAAAATCTAAATTGTCTGTGAAATTTAAAAAAACATCCCCAGTAACACAGTGTTTTCTATATCTAATTCATCCTGATTTGATTTGGAAATTAATGAGTTGGTTTAAAGGGTGCAGTATTTTATTTTAATTCCATGAGCATTAATTATATTAAGAGTTATCTTTTTTTTTTTTTGCTGTCCACACAATAAAAGTCTCAAAATAAAGATATTTTTTATTAGAGGTTCTGAGGAACCTGGGTTTATAAAGTGAAGCTAAAATTGAAACCAAACCACATTATAACCTTTTATTTACTCGACTTTATTTTGGGACGAACCCATCGTTTTCACAGGTATTTTATTTGCTCAAAAATGTTTACAGCTCACAAGTAAACACAACCGCCGGAGACTCGTGAATTCATACAGAAAATAAGTTTTCTTTGAGGGTTTCACAAAAAAGGGTCTATTTTTCTAGTACAATTATTTAACACAGGCTGCTGAGACACTGTGCTCTGTGCAGAACACGACCAGACAGTTCAAAGAACTCTCCGATCAAAGAAAGCCACGGGTTACGTTTGGGCCATCATACATGCACTGACATTAAGGCTCATACTGTCAATCAAATGACCAACGTGGGACATTCAAAACAGCCCTGTATGACCGTAAGCAAGCTGGGTGGAGGAGTTCCATTCGTAATTACCTTAATAACCTTAAGAGTTTACAGTAACAAAGACGATGATCAGCTTCTGTCTTGTAAAGGCTTATAGATAAGCTGCTTTTCTGCATGTTTATCGACATGGTAATTCACAAAAAGAGATAAAAGAAGAAGAAAGAAGGAAAAAAAATCATTGGGGAATAAATTTAAAGCATCCAGATTGTAATTTGTCCTATTTCGTCTTCTGTCTTTCCCTGACGTTCATTTGCAATAATTGAGTTTACGCTGCTTTTGTTCCTGCGTTTTTGAGACTAATATACAGCATCAGTCAAACGTTTGGACACGCCTACTCTCTCCAACCCCGAAACACACGACCCATAGACAATATTTCTGTACTCGTGGGGAGATTTTCTCTATTTTATATTAGAAACAAAATGCTTCGGTTCACACTATATATTTTGCTAGTGTTGGACATAAACACCATATTGAGGCCTGTTTGCAGCCCACACTTCAGCTCAGATCCTCACAGTCGTCTCCCAAACCTCATATAAACCCTCCCTGGACAGTAGAGACTCCGTTACTCCAACAAAAGCAGGATCAACTCTTTAATCCCCTTCATTTCCGAACGAATGAGAAGGTGTCCCGATATTTTCGTCCACACGTTGTGATTAGTGGATATGATTTTAAGACCGATATCAAAAGAAGTAGCCAAGCTCTGTCATCTACAACACACTCAGTCCGTGTGTCCGAAGGTTTGACTGCTACCGTATGCAAATGATCAGTGACGGTCAGCTCAGAGGGAGCGAATATTCAAACGACTGATTAAAAAGGGAGTGAACAGCATGTTACAAAGCAATGTTTACATAGTACTGCACTCTGATCTTTATTTAAAAAAAAGGAAATTCATGATACAGGCCTTTTAAAAACGAAAAAATCCTGAACATTATGAGCAAAAAGTTCAACATTCTCATTTGAACAATATTCGTTTCAATTATTAACACTCAGTGAAGCAGCATATGTGGGACAAAATAACCATCAAAGCCAAAAAAAAACCAAAAACTTCAAACAGTAAAACTGACCAGCGGAATGAACAGTGTGTACAGTAAGTAGTGTCAATGCTCATTCCGATAGAGCAGCACAATCGTCCAGCCTATTGCTCCGTTACATACCACGATTCTCCATCTTCTACCTCTGCTGAGATAAAACACTCAAAAAAAAAAAAAAACACGCCCTAAACACACGGCCGTTATCTTCTCGCTCGGTACAGCGTAAACCACGTGTCAGCTTCATGTGCACGGACATATGGACTGACACGACTCGGTTACAAGCAAGACTGAACTACAGCTCAGCGCAAGTGTGGAGACGCAGACGTGAGCTCACTGCACCCGGGTCTCCAACATGGCGCTGGACACCAGGTGTAGCGGGGCTCCTACACAGCCGCTGATGTGGTGGATATAATCAGTGCCCAGGTAGGCCAGCAGCAGCTCGGAGCGGCGGTGCAGAAGGTGGAGGATGTCCTCGGCCAGGGTTTCCACGCTGGAGTAGCGAACGTTGTCCAGGTCAAATATGTCCTTCAGGAAGAACAGGACCTGGTCCTACGGGATCATGACAAAACAAATATTGAAGATGGGTGGGGACAGGTCTCCAGTGCAACCACCGGTGACAGTAGAAGAACTTTAGTTCTAAAAATGTACAAATCGAGATCATGTGTCAAATGCCTTTTATTATTTGGCAAATTGTTTTAGGATTTACAGACAACTGGGGAAACGTGCTTGTGTCCTATAATTACAATCATGTCCCACATGTTGGAGGACGTTTCTTGCTGTAGGACAAAGTGGTGAATCTGCAATTTCCTAGTTTTTTTTTTTGAGCAAGTAACTTTCAGTAAATTCTGTTCAACATAGCTTTGCCTTCAACATTGACTGTCCACACTGTCCACACAAAAAGTTATACAGAATTATTATATGAAATGGATTCAATTCATTTCCCCCTCAAAATTCTACACACGATACCGCACGACCCCAGAAAGTGAGTAAAGTTAGTTTCAAATCTTTGCAAATGTATTAAAAACCCCAGTGTTGGGAGGTGAGCATGCTAACCACCAGGCCCCTGTGGCTGAGCACAATATGTAAAATACTTTTTTTAAATTAAAATTAATTTAATAGACCAATCGAAATAAGAGTACTTGTATGAATCTATTCATTCAGATGTATAAACAGAGCTACGTTGTTCAAACGATGGGGAAAACAAAAATGGAGATACGGGTTTTTCGCTGGACAGCCGTGATCTTGAAAACAATTTTGATGTGACGATATTTTGTGAAGGAGCTTTTCGAGGCATTCGATTCTAATTCCATTCATCACAATGCTGAACAATTCGGACAGCCGTTCACACCAAACTCCCAATAACGTTGTCCACATCTTCACAACTGGATTCTAAAAAACGTTCCCCTTTAAAATCCCATAATGTTCAGTTATACTTCACCTTAAAGAAACAGCAGAAGTCATGCAGGGAACTTTTAGGACCCAGGAAACCCCACGCCAGTACAGGACTGATGTGCTCACAAACCGTATAGAAGTGAGCAATGAAGCCATCCTGCACCTGCATGGCACACAACCACAAGTTACAACAGTGCTACTCAAAAAAACTCACTGACCACTCTATCAGCTCCTCTGACCACACAGGAGCACTTTGTGGATCTATAATCCCAGACTGTAGTTCATCTGTTTCTCTGCAGGCTTTATTCTCCTCCTTTCACCCTGATCTTCAATGATCAGGACCCCACAGGACCACCACAGAGCAGATATTATGTGGGTGGTGGGTCATTCTCAGCACTGCACTTATACATGGCGTTACCTCGAGTTGTGCTGGTAGAAGTGGATTAGACACAGCAGTGCTTTCTGGTTGGTGGACTGTTCTCAGTCCAGCAGTGACACTGAGGGGTTTAAACACTCCAGCAGCACTGCTGTGTCCGATCACCTCGTACCAGCGCAGCACACACTAACACACCACCACCACGTCAGTGTCAACGCAGTCTTTAATAACAGAACAACAAAGTTCTCCTGTATCGTAAGAGGAGCTGATAAAATGGACAGTGAGTGTAGAAACAAGGTGGTCATAATGTTATGGCTGATCGGTGTATGAAGACACGCGAACAACCCACAGTGATCATACGCGGTACCTTCATGTGTTGTCTCTTCTGCTTCAGAACAGACCAGCAACTTGACGCGACAGCCTGTGAGGAAACAAGACAGTGTTGAGCAGAGCATTGCGTTAAATTCCGAGCAGGTGGGTGAGATTTTCTCTCCGACGTACCGTCTCCTTGAAGGAGCTGTTGAGCCAGCGATTATTAACCACATTCTGGATGGAGATGGGGGGATTCTCCAGATCTTCAAAAGAGTCCATCAGGATGAAGTCCAAGACGATGTCATAGAAGTTCAAATGCTTCACCTAACGGCGGAAAGGAATGGAATGAAAGCGTTCTTGAATCGCACGTCGACTGGAAATTGCTACTCGGTGGTCATAAGCCTCCAAAGAAACCATCATCAGACACCAAACATGACTTGGCTGCTCAGATCAAATCTGGTATAGGGGGGTAAATTGTGTGCTACTCCTTTAAATACCCCCCACGAAGCCTCTGGAATAAAGCTCATTAAATCTGGACTGAAAGCTCTGCACTCAGAAGGCTTCTACCGGCGCTCACATGTGAGAAAATCTCGCTCACCCCTCTGGTAGCCAATTCCGCCTCCGTGTTCTCCCAGTGATCTGTCTGCTCCAGGAAACAGATCATGTCTTCGAAAACCTCCTCAAACCTCTTGGGGCTCTACAAACCAAAATAAAGCTTCAGAACAAGTGGCGTTCTCCTGCCCTGATAGCACTTACACTTCAGTTCTCTCCTTAAAATGATCTCGCCACATTCCGTGACCTCTGGAGGTAAATCGTTGACAAAAATGTTGACTTTTTGATTTTGAATGGATTTTGATTTCGGCACAATCAGTACATTCGCCCCCCGTGGCCTCTATGTTTCTGCCTTAAGTCACTACATTCCAAAAATAATTAGAAGGCTTATCACTTTACAGTACTTACACAAAGAACGGGATGCAAATTTTTACCACGATTAGCCTTGCAGAGGCTTTCCAGATTTAAACGACTAACATAAGGACCATTTTTAAGTTAACAGGTCAGTCACTGATTGGATCTGCTCACATTGATTTGGTCAGCTGACCAAAACCTACACATTTAGTATGAAACCATTCAAACCAGTTCAGATCTTTGACTTGTGTTTGTGAAAGGATGGAGTGTTTCGGCTTCATTGAGCCGATTAATGCTTGGGCCCCAGAAAAATGTGAGACATTTTATCAAAATTGAGTTATTTATATATTCTTATTCTGGGACAACTTTATGTGAGGTGTCCCTTTAAGGTCTTACATAGTTAAGACTCTTTACCTCGAAAACAGATAAACAAAATCAATCTCCAATTTAAGCCTTTTGGAGAAACAGTGACTACGAAGCATTGAAGTACAAGAAGCTTCGTTTATTAATCTACTCTGAGAAAAATAGGTCCTTCCAGCACATCCAACACAGCTGCTCAACATCAGGGTGTCAGACATGATTAGAGTTTAGCTGTCCTTTTCTTCTAGAAAAATTGTTGATGTACTTGCTGGAGACAGTTCTTACTTCAAACCAAATCCACAAATATTTGATTGTCACAAAACATCACAAGGATATGCTGCTCTAAAGAGCTGCTCTCACCTTCCTGGCTTTGACAATTATCGAGGACAAGATCTTCTTTCCTGTGTCAGCCAGAAACATCCTAGTTGCCCTGTCACGCAGAATTAGCTGAAGAGAAAAGCAGTGGCCAGTGTTATTTGAGACTGAGAGCCTCTCAAAAGGCAGAGCTGGAGCTGTTTTTTTAGGTTTGTAGTGGATTTTGTGAAAATGCTACTGATTACAGAACATTCAGGACTACAGAGAAAATGCCGCTGTACCTGACAGGCCTGGCGTACGCAATGCAGCTTCGCCAGGAAATCTGTGTCCCCAAGACATTCGAGCATCTCTGTTCTGTTTGGGAGAAAAGCAGAAAGCAGAAATATATATTTTGTTATCGGAAAATCAGAAATAAACCTCCTCAGATTATTAGAATAAGGTACATAACATGTTTTGGCACTGTGTGCAGGTGCTGGGTCCTGCCGGAAAAGGAAATCGGCATCTCCATAAAGCTCATCAGCAGATGGAAGCATCGAGTGCTCTAAAATCTCTTGGTAGATGCTGTGTTGGCTCTGGACTTGATAAAACACAGTGGACCAACACCAGCAGATGACATGGCCCCCTAAAACACTACAGACTGGAAAAATTCAGACCTCTGTGTCTTTCTACTCTTCTTCCAGTCTCAAGGAGCTTGAGTTGAGACTCTAGAACTTTTGATTTCCAAATGAAATGCAGAATTTATCTTCTTTATTTCATCTGAAGAGAGGACTTTTTCTCCTTAGCCCTGGTAAGACACTTCTGGCGCCGTCTCTGCTTCAGGAGGGGCTTGATATTGGGAATGCTGCAGTTTGAGCCCCTTTTCTGGGGACGTGGTGGCTCTTGATGCCCCGACCAAGCCTCGGTCCACTCATTGTGAAGCTCTCCCAAGTTCTTGATCCAGTTTTCTTGACAATCCTCTCAAAACTGTGGTCATCCCTGTTGCTCGTGCACCTTTTCCCACCACATTTTCTCCTTCCAGTCAACTTTACATTAATATGCTTTGACACAGCACTATAGATGACCCTAGTTATGGAGGGGTCCGTGATCGTCTTCTGGACAACTGTCAAGTCAGCATGATTGTGGTTGTGTGTGCTGAACTCAAAATTAAACATTCAAATAATCCGAGATCCGGATTTTCCAAAATAAAAACAAAAAAGGTATGAAATGTTTCACTTTGTGTAATGAATGGATTGAAATATGTCAGTTTGCCATCATGAAATAAACTCTGAACAAGTATGAAACAACGAATTAGACAAATTTGAACTAATGCCGGGGGGTTTATACCCCTCTAGCCCACCACTGGTATTAAGTATGATGCCAGCTGGTTCTTGTTTATCTGCTCCTGAGACTCCTATTCTATTGGCAGTGTTTCTCTACAGGAGCTTTACAAGCTGTGGATGCATTTGCACATCTGTGTCAGCAACTTAAAGTAGCTGAATGCATTGATTTGAAGGGGTGTTGACAAACATTTGGACATGAAGAAAAGTAGAAATTCTCTCTGTCTCACCGGAGAACTCTACAGGAGATCTTGCCATCCTCCGCCAACTTCAGGGCCTCCTCATAAAAGGGGTAGTGGCAGAGTGAACCGAGGCCAAATGCGTTCCTCATCTCCCTTTGCTCGGACAGCTGAAAAAAAGGCAGCAATCAGCGCGTCTGCAGCCTCTCCCTGAGTTCGTCCAGCTCTATAATCCACTCAGACTATGCTTAGAAAATCAGAAAATTGTGTGAACTTTTAAAGCAAAGCTGAGTTTATTTTGGCGTTTGAGAGCAGTGTGAATCAGCGTTACCATAGAAACCATGTGAGTCAGGCTGCTTCCTCACCTCTGCAGCAGACACAAAGGAGTCGGTGGAGGCGATGCTAACAGAGTCCCTCAAACACGAGTCGTCCAAATCCTCCCTCGCCGAGACATCGGTGTGTTTGTCTGCCAGACAGAGCAGAGAGCTTAATCAATTACCACCAACTATCTCACGTGTGGCAGATCACTGACCCAGCGTCTGGACCTGAAAGAGCTGGAGCAGAGACCTTTCTTCTCCATATATTACATGACCTCAGATTTAAGGACCTTCACACCTGAAAATACACCAAAAAATGATGCAGATGTTCTGATTTCCGATGTGTGTGTGTGTGTGTGTGTGTGTGTGTGTGTGTGTGTGTGTGTGTGTATGTAGGGGGCTGTGGAGTGCTGTACAAGATGTTTAAGACTCCTGTAACCTGATGACTTTGGACTGATTTCAGCTGCTTTATTTAGATGGGAGTTGTGAGAGCCACACAACACTGCATCACCGTAACCACTTTAACCAGTAACCTGTAACCTGACCACCATAACACAACCGGACTATGTGCAATAATAATGTGTAATATCCCTACTGGACTTTTTAATATGCTCTCTATATTATATATTCTATATTTGTTCCATATTATGTACAAATATAGAATATATCTAGAATATATCTCTGAAGGCATCTAGCAACTCATTAACACATAATAAACGTAAGACATTATATGATCTTAAACTTAAGTCACGCTAAGCTTCCAATCATCTACAGAACCACTAACCTCACACCACTCAAATGGCGCCGTTCACCAGTGCAGTATAGAACCTTTTCACTGGTTGGAATATGGACTCACCATTGCTGGGATGTGAAGAGTGGTCAGACAACCCCAGTGCTCCCTCGAACTCCTCCTGGAGGCGATAGGCCCTCTGCAGCAGGGACTCCAGCTTGTGGATGAATTCAGCACTGATGATGTCCTGAGAACAGAACGGGTTCAAAACGGCGTGGTTGTAGGAAAGGTGTTGCAGATGTTATAACAAACATCACAGACATAAACGATGATGATGATGACAGCAAAACTGTGGTGGTCCAGTGTGTTTGACGGTGTTCGTAAACACACCAGTGTTGGAGACATGTTTAATTGTTTGCTTTTGGAGTTTGCGTTTTATTGTCAATAGACGTGGACGCCTGGATTTCAGCGTTCAGCAGCAGTGTTTTTAATCAGCATCTCCTGGTGTGAACGAGGGTTGCAGCTTTAATCTGATTTTAGGTTTATAACAGTACAAAAATGATGGTTTCATACTGTGCAAATGTAGCTTTAATACCAGAACTGAAAAACAATGCAACTGAACAGATGATCAGACCAATTTCTTTCTCTTTTACTTTTATTAAACCAAATAATCAGTTAATGTAACAAATAATCACCTGATTAATCTACAATGCAAGTTACTGATAAGGATACAGAATAGCTCACAAGAGCTCCACCTCTCGTTATTTATTTATTTTTAAGTTTTTATTTATAATAAAGTGTTTTTTTTAGATGTTTCCCTAAAAAACTAAGAATAAGAAATCTGTCTACTGTCCAAATCTTGTGTACAGACATTTTTAGTTTTAATTTAATATAGTTTCCCGTTTACAATAATAAAATGCTTTGAGACGTTTCCTTTATGATATATGATGATGATGATTATTATTCCTATTAATATTCTTTTATATTTTTATGATCTATTTCATCCTTTATAATCTATCATCTATTACGATTATTTTCTTTACTTTCCATTTAACAGAAATTCCAATGTTTGCAATTTTAGCACACAAAATTTCTGTGATTACGAATACTCCATAAGCAAACAAACAAACAAACAAATTGAAAATAGAAAAACAAAAACAAATAAAAGGCCATTTGGAAAAAAAATAGAACGCTACAAATGCCAGGAAGGCACATGTTTGCTCTAATCGTCTACACTCTAAAGCCTTCTACATCCTTTGCGGAGCCCAGCTCACCGGAGGACGCTTAGCTACTATTTTAAAATCAAGCAGCAGCTTAAGAGAAAGCACGGCAGGTTTGGGTGAAAGTGAACTGCGGTTAATCCTGACGTTTGGCCGACTCCACAACCTTCAGCAGTGTCTGGAAGCGTGAAGGAAGGTCAGCTCTTCACCGCTGCTGTCGATGTTTATGGATCATTTGCCCAAAAGCAAACTCTCACCATCATTAATATCATCACCCTGTAGCAGGAGCCAGTATTAACCACACACCATTGATCAGCAGCGGAACGTGGTCCCAGTCGATATATATTGACCATGAACCAACATGTGGTCCCCATGAGAACGATCTGCTGTGCTGATGTACAACAAGTTCCTGTACCTCCACACTTTCCTCCGCGATGGCATCTCCAGCCCCCAGTTTGACCGAGGCACAGCTGGCCTCGTCCTCTGCTAGCCGACTGCGGAACGACAGTGCCTGCTCCCAACGGCGTAGAGCCTCTTCGAACAGCTCCATGCCTGGAGAAACACCACCAGGAAGGATCAGCGAAATAGCAACGTCAACATTTAGTAGAATCTACGTTCATAAAATGGTATATTTAAGTGAATTCTAAACATATTTCTACTGAAATTTCAACAAAATGGAATGGATGAGATGTAAACAAAGCCTTTGGAGTGATATAGCATAAAGTACAGCTTTCTAGAGAAAGTCAGTCACTGGTGAGAGATATTCAAAGACCTTCATGGACTCTTTATAGTTTTAAAAATAGATTTATAGCAGAAAATTATGGTGTTAGGCAAAGATCCCCCAAATAAATTCATAAACGTCACTACTTTAACATCAAGATTCCATATATGGTCATCTAAGACAACATGGTGATGGTAGCTTCAGACACTGAAAACACAATGACTATATTTGTGTTGTCATGGCAGCACCTGGTTCCTATCACCACCATCGTGAAATATGAGCTAGTACGTTTATCTACAATGAACCACAATTTCACACCAAACCGTCACTCTCAATTTATTTTTACACCTTGAGCCCTTTAATGTCCATTTATGTGAGATGTGTTCACCCTTACCCATCAGGTACAGGTTCTCCGGGGAGGTGACCGGGATGATGTTACGGAGCTCGCCTTCATCGGTTCTGTCCCAGCAGCTGGATCCATTAGGACATGTGCAGCTACTGCAGGAGTTCATGCTCTTCACCTGAGAGAAAGCAGCGCAGTCACAACATTTAATTTCTATTAAACACAGCACTGTTATTAAGTGATAATACACATCTCACACCATTACTTTTATTATCTATGGCTTAAATAAAGCCCCGGAGTCGCTAACAGATTCACAGACGGTGTTTGAAGTTTACTTTTTTTTAGTGCACTGAAGGCTAATCTTGCTAATATGTATCGAGCTAACAGCTAAAGTAACACAGGTAACAAGTGACACAGCTAATGTAACACAGGTAACAAGTGACAGCTAACGTAACACAGGTAACAAGTGACAGCTAACGTAACACAGGTAACAAGTGACACGGCTAACGTAACACAGGTAACAAGTGACACGGCTAACGTAACACAGGTAACAAGCGACACGGCTAACGTAACACAGGTAACAAGCGACAAGGCTAACATAACACAGGTAACAAGCGACACAGCTAACGTAACACAGGTAACAAGCGACACAGCTAACGTAACACAGGTAACAAGTGACAGCTAACGTAACACAGGTAACAAGCAACACAGCTAACGTAACACAGGTAACAAGCGACACAGCTAACATAACACAGGTAAAAAGCGACACAGCTAAAGTAACACAGGTAACAAGCGATGCAGGTAACGTAACACTTAAGGAAGCAAACACAGCTAACATATAATGTAACATTCCAAACACTGGACCAGGCTGACTGTGTTTACCGAGGCCAGACTCTGCAGGGACCCCGACAGTTTGCTGTATAAGCTGCCGTTTGGCACCAAATGGCAGGAGAATCCATTCCTCGAGTTTAGAGACAAGCTCAGGTTCTGCCGGCTGCCACAGACATCTGCAAGAAAGACAAGCGGTCAGTTCAAAGTGGTCAGTCTCGTCATGTACACGCAGCAGAATGTTTTTAGGTATTGTACTCCATATTAAATACCATTATTACTAATTAAGTACTATTAAATATTATTAAAATAGATATTTTTATAATATAAACATAGTAAGATGCATTTTCAGACCTTGTTCTCAATAAATGCTTATTTTGATTCATATTAAATAGTGATTGAAATATAAATACACAACAAATCAATTTCTGATTGTTTACACAATAATTTAATAATTGTAACTTAGCAAAGCAGAGGATATCTTAGTTACATGTATTTACAGCTTAGTTAAGAGATATTTACAGCTGATCATTTTAACCAATATTGTTATAAAGCTTACTGTCTCATTTTAGATTCATCTAAAACTTTCTTCACTCATCCAACATTTCTTCTTCTAACTGTTCAGATGATCAGACTATGATCAGCACCGGTTTCCAAACTGGGAAACACTACATTCCTAACCAGGATCAAGTGGACAGCAAGATAGACGGGCCGGCTTCCTACTGATCATATGAAACCTGATCAGCAAATCAGGACGAGCAGGTTACAACCATTTTCTGTGTTTATTTGCAACTGAATGTGATTATTGATTAAATTGATTTGGTGCAGCATAGTGTGTAACACTGCTCTCCCTGAGGCAGATTAGGGTTTGATTCCCAGGCTGGAGTCCTTGGATAAAACTCTACATTCTCCTCCTGTGTAACATGATTTACATGTAAGTCAGCCTTGATAAGCGTATCAGACACATGCGGTCAGATGTGTGTAATATATAAATAAATACATCATGTTAGTAATATGGTAAGGTCAACTTATTAATTTCACTACAATTTGTTGCACAGCCAGGGAGAACTTGATTTTTAAATCTGCTGGCCCACTATTATGGTAGAATGAATCTGCAACCAGATGGACACAACTTCAACTCACCAAGGGATAACTGGGGTCAGCAAGAATCAACACTTCAGAGAGGTTCTTAAGATTCACATCCGTCAACTCAATAAAACATTCTCATGAATATGAGGTCAACGTTAAAACACCCAAGCTGTCCATAAACATACACACACACACTGATGTACACACACAAATTCATAACCCAGAGTCACTCAGATCTTCAGTGACGAGTCCTACTTTTGTCTTGGTGGAGGAGACCAATAAACCCATGTGTGAAGGCACGCTGGTCAGCGTCTAGATCAACGGTTTGTTGTCCAAAAGGCCTGGTGTCATGGTGTGGGGTGGAATTTCGTACGATGACACCTGTCTGCACCTTTGGTCTTCACTACAGGCACTCTGACGCCCAAGCTTTTCAGAACACACACTCCAGCTGCCGCATCAAGAGCTCGCCTTCAAGACACAGATACTACTCCGTGGTATGTGTGGGATGCTATTGGACGCTCTATCAACACTCCACCCCTACCACACTATCTGCAGAACTGGAGGAGAACACTCAAGCGTATGGGATGGATCATCAGCAGGACACCATTAGGAACCTCTACACCTCCATGCAGAGACGTCTGACAAACCGACGCCGTACTGAGAGACACACCACTTGTATGAGTAGATCAATAAATACTGATCAGATCTTTCTTTTTGTGATGATCAGTGTAGGTTCTGCACACTCAGACATCTCTTTTCGTAATGAGGTTCTTTATGGAATCCAAAGTGGTTCTTCTATGGCATCACTCACCAAACTCTTTAAAGCTATCCCTGAACTTCACAATCATGTTCTGAACACTGGGATCTGAACACTACCTTTCTGTTGGGGAAGTGCAGCCAGGAAGTCGAAGGCCTCCTGTTCCCCAAGGGGGCGCCTGCTTCTCTTCTTCTTCCTGCCTTTCTTCTCTCTGAAGTGTCGGGCGAGGAGAGCGAGGGTGAGGGCCCCAAGGCTGTGGCTGCCACCAGCTTCTTGGTGCCGGCGCTGAGGCTTACCTGGTCAGCAGAGGAGAGAGACATGAAGCCTGGGTCACGCTCAGGACTCCAATCATCCGTCCAACTCACACCATACTCCCAGCAGAGTGACAGAGAGAGAAAGAGAGGGAGAGATATAGAGAGGGGGAGAGAGAGAAAGGCAGAGGGAGGGACGAACAAACAAAATGACGATAGGAGTGCTTTCCAGTTGGTAGAAAGATGATTGGTCAGCTGTGATTTGATCCAAGATATCCTATGAGAATGGTGTGATATCTCCAACTCCATCTCTCTTTCTCGCACAAAATCACATATGCAATGTCAAGATACACTAGGAGGACAAATGTATTGGGACACCTGGTCATTAATTGAGCAATGAAGGGTATTAAAATCCTGTTTATGCTGGTTTTTTTTAACTGTCTCGTCTGTTCAGGGATGACTTTCTATTAGATTCTGGAGCATTGCTGTCAGGATGTGATTGCATTCAGGATCAAAAGCTAGGATGTTAGATGATGACCACCCAAACTCACCCCCAACTAATTCAAAAAGTAACTAGTTCCAAGGAGTACCACTGACCAGGCAAATACACCGCATTACAAATTAGGTTTCTGGCAGAAAAATTCATCAGATTAAAAGAGCAGCTGTAAAAATAAAACTGATTATAAAGCTACACAAACCTCAAAGTGTAGGATCCTCCAGAAGCTTGCTGTTGTGCATAAACCAACTATTGCGAGTAAACACCCCTAACCAATCCTCAAAGGCAGAATTGGGTCCAGCCATACATGAAGACTAATTTTCAAACAGTCTACTGATGTTTACTGATAAGTACCGTGCAACCGTGGATGATCCAGATGTTTCTTCAAAAGTTTTTTTAAATAAATTCTGATATTATTGTGAGGTTTGTTCATTACTTGAGTATTATACTGTCATTTGCACAGACCATTTAGGAAAATACGAGAAAAATATCATTTGCATAATAATTTGAAACGCATCGTACACTGTGTGTCTAAAGGTCTAGTGCCTTCACAGACGTACCTGCAAACAAATCTTCACAGCAAAGTTCCAAAATAGAAGCCTTCTCGGGACAACAGAGAAAGTTACTCCAACCAAAGCACGATAAACTCTTTTAATACCCTTGGTTTCAACAATCAATGAATCACTGAATGAGAAGGTGTCCTAATACTGTTGTCTATATAGTGCATTACTGAGTCCGATGGACACTTCACAGCCCAAGGTATTCTGTGTCCTCAGCAACAGTGGCTCAAACACTTAATGTGTCCCCTAGTTTCCTAACTGGCCTTAGACATTTGTCCAGGGCTGTTTATCGGTTTCTAATAATAATACATATCAACGCCAGGCAGATTCAAAATAGTCCTCGAATCAGCTGGCATGGAGAATAATCACAAGCATCCACCCTGACGGACAGACCTCTTTACTCCCTCACTGAAACTGAACGGAATCTACTACGAGCGACGTCTTTATTTACGTTAAAGATATTCCCACCGTCACACATATACTGGTATTAGATTTACCGACACTGCCTCAGTGGCATAAGACTGCAGCTTTGGACGCCACACAAGAAACACACTGCCATTAATAGCAGGACTTAACAAGAAGAGAGAGTGAGCAGACAGCACGTAGCACACTCGGCCAAACGGTGACCGCTCAATCCGCCTGTGTCTGGAGGGAACGTTCTAGTGCTTACGGCTCAGCATCAAAGAAGGCTGAGACCAGTGTCCTCGGACAACGTTAACACACAATACCTGCCAAAGGTCATAGCACAGCGAAGTAACTGCAGTGACAAGAAAAAGAACTTAATGGAAGCCAGTGGGAAACAGAAGGCATGGAAAGACCAGAAGACAGGCCTGGTCAAATCAATAACCCTGCAGCTAGTTATTCAACCCATCCAACACTGTGTCCAACAGCTCTGCTGAATTTGAATAAATACGTTTAGTCTATGTTTGAGTTTATACCCCCATATAGATATAAATATCGATATATCGCTCAGCCCGTATCCCACTCTGTTTATATCCCGATGTAAATATAAATATCGATATATCGCTCAGCCCGTATCCCGATCTGTTTATATCCCGATATAGATATAAATATCGATATATCGCTCGGCCCGTATCCCGCTCTGTTTATATCCCGATATAGATATAAATATCGATATATGGCTCGGCCCGTATCCCGCTCGTGTTTATATCCCGATATAGATATAAATATCGATATATCGCTCTGCCCGTATCCCGCTCTGTTTATATCTCGATATAGATATAAATATCGATATATCGCTCAGCCCGTATCCCGCTCTGTTTATATCCCGATATAGATATAAATATCGATATATCGCTCAGCCCGTATCCCGCTCTGTTTATATCCCGATATAGATATAAATATCGATATATCGCTCGGCCCGTATTTGCTGTTTAATTTCACTGAGTACATATCTAAAAACAAAACTGAAATGATAAACCACAATCTCCCATTTCATGATTCTCTATCTGTCATAAAAACACATGAATGTAAACAATAGATTAACAAGTTCCCCCGTTGAATTGAAGCCTCCAGGAAGGTAGCTCTTCAAGAGCAGGATTGGAGACCCCTGTTTTATAGGTGCACTGAGAACAAGTCTGACTGGGTCAGTTTCTCCAGAGCAGTGTTTCATACCAATCTCAGTCTGAATGACTTCAGTGATTCAGTGTTTGGGTGTTTTGTAGATGTTGGTGGAAACACTGGCCAAGGCTGGGATTTACTGATTAAACATAGGAGAAGGTGGCAACATATGGACTTGTTCAGTAAACCACTCAGTGACCACCCCTGCAGCCTGGACAGTGGGCACTGAAGCCCTGGAAGAGGATACTCTAAACAGGCTAGAAAGGATTTTACGCTGGACGCAAACCAGTAAAGTACATTAATTCAGGAACCACACCTGTTCTCAGACACCTGCATTCACACCTCACACCCCCGTCACACACTCAGATGTTTCCATTATTTAGGACACCACCTGCTCTGAAATAGGGTTGGGTGCTATGGACATAAAATCTTCCCAGTATATGATCTTTGTTTAAACAAAATTAAGAGGAAAGTAATGTAACCTTTGAAAATATGCAAAAAAATATGCAAAGCATTTAGAAGTTTGTATACAAAATTGGATGCAAAATGTTCCTCTTGAGGAACTATCAACCGTACAACACCATGCATGATTTTTAAAATAAATAAAATCCTTTTAGACCCAAACCCTCCCAAAGTAACGTAGAACAGTGTGAATTCTGGACCACTGGATGGAATAACTTTGGGAGATGAGCGGTGTCATATGTGCCACTGTGTGTCTTTCGTATCATCCTGAGCAGGCCAGCTTACCCGTGGGAAAGAGGAGAAGACGGCCAGAGGCAGGTCCACCACACGCAGGGCAGCCAGCTTCAAGGACAGCTGCGAGCTCTGGAGCACGTCGTCCGCCATTGTGCCATAATCACATCTTAGTTAGGGCCCATTCTTCTCCACAGGCTGGAGGACACATCCTGAACACAACAGTACATCAGATTACTGCTTCCAGGTCAGTCCGGCTGCACTTCAGCATGCGCCTCTGGGTTGCACGGAGAAGGGTAAGCTCAGGTACTTCCAATCCCCCCGGCACTTCCCCGCAAAGTGGAGCCACAGGGAAGGAGGGAAATCTGAGTTGGAAAGTTCATCAGTTATCATGTCTTGGGGTTTAAACACCGTAAGCAGGACAACACAATGTCTAAACAGGACACACTCCTTTATATTCTTAATAAACTATCCAGGCTCCTTAGATAGCTTATTATTCTGCAACACCTAGAGCTCCCTTATAAACTCCTTAAAATTCCAGGCTTATTACATTGTAAGGCATATTGTTCAGTAATTCTAGGGACGTCAGCGTAAACTACTGGGGATAAGGACAGATTGAGCTTGCCAGTGGAGCAGTGCCCATTAGAGGGGTTATATAGTGCAGGAACCAAGAAAAAACATCAATGCATGAATTGGAACACAGCCATTCTGGCAAATATAGAGAGATATATTCTTGACATTCTTGAGGACAGTACATTATTCACGCATGCACGAGCATACACGTACACACACAATAATAGACTGACCCCTCTACTACTGTACTGGTGAACAGAACTCTTTTATTCTAGGGCACACTTGATAGTGTAGCAGCATGAAGCCGTTTCAGCTTCGTGACAGCTGGTGTTCCTAATAAACTGGAGTATCAAGGCTCCCAGCACTGGTTCTGTAATACCTGGTGTGTTGTTACACAGTGCTGGAACAGGAACGTGCAATAGGGTGCAAGTATCTCACTACCATTCTGTGTGTATACATACACACACACACACACACACACACACACACCCACACACACACACAGTAGGGCTCACTACAAAGTGGAAGGTTTACAGAAACTGTTCTTATTAAAGCAGACTAACAGTGGTTCTGTAACACCTGGAGTACCTTTATTAAATAGTGTTCATTAGTTCACACTTTATATATATATATATATATATACACACACACACACACACACATACTCATTAATACACACACACACACACACACACACACACTCATGTATAATAGTAAGATCATGAGTGGGCATTACTGAAGGTTGAACTAGTCTACAGCAGGAAGTCTGTGATTATATTAATATTAAATAAAAGTCCCCCGGACATGAGATTAGATGAGTAGAATAAAGAGAAATTAAAGCCTCTTACTCTCAGGGTTTGAGATCTTCGTGATCCATCTCTCATTCTGAGCTCACAGAGGAGAACGTGGGGGGCCGGAGCCTGTGACGTCACGCACCGCTTACGCAACGCTCTCAGAACTATTATAAAAGTCCTTTTCAAAATAAAAGTCTTTTAACCTCGTCGTCAAAAACTTTGTTTCACCAGGAGGAAGTGTGGGATTGCAGAAAAGAAAATAAAGCATTTTTAATTTAATTTAGACTGATGGACAATATTTATTGAGCTACCCACCAAGTTTGGTAAATGTCAATTGATTTTTTTCTGTGTGCAACTATTTTTTGATGATGTTTTCTTGTTGTTTTTTTCTCTTCTAACATCACAGAAATGAAATCTGGGAAATTTAAGAAAGCAAACCAACCACAAGAACACTTTTGATCACATGCTTGTAGGTTCCCCCTCTAGGGGAGCTGTAGCCTTCCTGAGGCCTTACCCAGCATTAGTGTCCTGTTCCTAATAAAGTGCTGAGTGAGTGATTCTACTGCTGTAATCATGTGTTGAATAACAACAGATGTAGTCTTTGATGTAGTCCATTTATTCTTTGATCACATTGGCCACACGTCCAGAAGGTCTGGTGTCATGGTGTGGGTCTGATTTCATAAAATGTCAGATCACCTTTGACCTTCATTACAGTCACTTTGGGCCCAACATTACATTAATGAACCAGTGCAACCAGTGCAACCAGTGGTTCTACCTTTTCTGAACACACACTCCGGTGCTCTATTCCAACAGGACGACGCTCGTCCACACACTGCTGCCGTCTCAAGATCTCGTCTTGAAGACACAGATACTACGCCGTGGTCGGTCACATCTCCAGACCTGTCTCTGATTGAAAATGTGTGGGATGCTACTGGATGAGCTATCAACACTTCAACTGGATCATCACAGGACACCATTAGGAACTTCCACACCTCCATGCAGAGACGTCTGGCATGTTGCGTTAAACCCAACGCCGAACTGAGACTCAGCATTGCAGCAGAAAACACAGTAAGCAGATAGAAAGCAGTAAGTAAACAAAAATGTGCATCAAAATGCAAAATATAAGATAAACTATATAAATAAATAAATTTCTGTCAGCAGAGAAATATAAAATTGAAAATAAAAGTAAGAAACTATACAAATTGACAGTTTACACATGTAATCATATGGTTGTTGCCCATTTATAAGCAGGTAATGACTGCATATTGCACAGAATTGCTGATATTGCACAATAATAATAATAATTAGAATTATTACACAGAATTAGAGAGACAGAGCTGACAGCGTGTCGTTCCCCCACAGGTCCACCGGGGGGCGCCTGGGCTGGGATTGTGAGGAACGCTGACTACGTGTTTCGGGCCGGATTCCGCTTCTGTCCGCTAGGCGGCGCCAGCGCAACCTTGGCGTCACGGAGCAGGAAAGCGGCGCTGCGATGTGTCGGAGAGGAGCGCGGAGGTCGCGCGGGATGTAAACACGACTGTGAACGCAGGACCGGGACTCGTTCGGCGGCGCGGGACCGAGCCGCGGGCAGGTACCGCAGCCGCGGGGGTATCCGGGGCAGTTTGGGGCTGGGGCCGCAGTGTCGCGGGGTAAAAGGTGTGTTTGTCGGGTCGCGGGGCTCGTTCGGGCTCTGAGCTGCTCGTCTGAAGCTGAACTTTAGCGATTAAAGCTGTTTGTGTGTCGTTCTTGCTCTGGTTGATCAGCTGTCAGGCGCCCTTATGGCCTACATTGGGCTTTCACTGCGGGCGCGCTCTCATCCGCGCCCTGCGCCCTACCTAGGGGACTAGCCTAATGGTCGCTGCGAGGGCGGGGTTTGCGGACTTCAATTCAAAATTAGTTTTTTTCTAGCGATTAAATATGATTACAAAATAAAATAGAGATTTCTTGCAACTTTATGGACAAGAACCCGCGTTAATTTGAGACTTTTCACCTGTAATTTCTCTGTTATTGGACGTTAAGGGAGCTCACTTCGTGTGGCCTATTTGGGTTGTTTATTGTTTATTTCTCTCCTGAATAAAGGGGTTTTTAGACTTCAAAGCTCGTATTCGAGCTGATTCGAGGGTAAAATTAATCACACCGACACAAAACCCTCCACTTAGGGGCTCGAACTGACTAGTGTGCAAGCTGTGAAGGGAGCATGGTGGTATTTGGGACGCAGCCAGTCGTGCAAACTTTACAACAGTCGCGCAATCTTTGTTTTCTGTCAGCAATAAAGCTCTGAAATAACCAAATGCAGCTTTATTATAGTAGCCACACCCCCCAGCATTTTCCCAGTTCTCCCAGTTTTCCCAGTTTACCCATTCCAGGTGCTGCCCCTCCCCTGTATGGAAGTATGGACGCCCCCTACTGCTGTGTGCTGATATGAAGGTCGTTGGAGACTCAGGACTCAATGGTTAATTAAAACATGACCCCCATCTGCATCTCCGCAGTGTGATGCTACCACCATCATGCTTCACAGTTCGGTCCAGTTCGGTCCAGCGTAAGCCCTACGCACTTACAAATGAGGCTTGTTCATAAGAGGGTTCCATATAGAACCTTTTGAAAAGGGTTCAACTATTATTATGATGTATGTCGTAAGAATGGAAGGTTCTATATGGAACTGTCTACTGTGCAGTCTCCAACCGCCTAAAGAACCCTTCCACGATGCAAAGGGTTCTTTGAGTGTTCATGGTTCTATATGTAGATCCATTTTCTTGACTGAAGAACCCCTGAAAACAGGATGATGATGTATATTTGGATGCATAGTGGTTGATGTGGCGCAACAGAGAACACCACCAGTGAGCTACCTCAGCATTTGGGAGACTGGGGATCGAGTTCCAGTTTGAGCAACTATGCTGTGCTACACCCTTAAGACCTCAGGTCTCGGGGACCACCTGTGGAAAAAGTCGCTCTGGATAAGAGCGTCAGCTAAATGCCTGAAATGTAAGGAAATTCAGTTTCAAAAAAGAAACGTTGCAGAATTTGTGGAAGTGATTGCCCTAAATTACACTCCCAAAACACTGGTGACGGGGTTTTCATGCCAGTGTCTCGACCTCCTCAACTTACTAACAACAATGGCTGCAATAAACAGTTGTGATAAACAACATTATTGGCATTTTAAGACCATGTAATGCCACTGATCGAGTGATAACAGTATATTAATAATGTAATTACACCCTTAAAAGAGTCATGTGATCTCTGGAAAATGTCCTGAGAATCTTGTCACACATGTCAGTCATGTGATTTCCTGTGTCAGACTCTTCGCCACACCACTGGTCGTCCAATGTTAATCCTGTGTTTGTCAGGAAACTGTTTAATGGTTGAACAGTTGAGCTCTTAACCTGCACAGCAAATATTATCATAGGAGTTTGATTGATTAGTGTCTGTCAGCACGACCTGATGGACCAGTTTGAATCTGCAAACCTGTTAGGTTTCCCATATCACATACCAGGCATACTCAAGGTCTGAAAGGAAAAGCTCCTGATGCTATCAGGGTGAAAACAAGAGTATGCCTCCTCCAAACCATGTGAAGTTAGTGACGACCTCTTTTCCAGCTGCTGCCATTGCATCATTGCTGGGCAGCTAATGGCATCGCACTGTTGTGAGGAGGTGAGAGACTCTGGCCAGTGGCGAATTATGTTATTTTGATCTCCGGCTGCCAGTGGCAAGCAGCGTGACTTGGGACTTGAACCTATGACGTTTGAGTCATAGTGCTAGCGTAATTTCCGAAACTGTAATTTTTCCTGTTCAGAACATCCTTTTAGACCTGGATGAGGATGAGGACACGACCGCACTTCAGTAACATTTTAAATTAGAATGTCCTACCCCAAGTGAAACCCAGAACGACCTCTAAGAACTGTTTTATTCGATCGATGAGCCCAGGAAATGGAGGCGTAGATTTTCACCCCGTTATTTAGTCGACAGCAGCACTTTTTCTGGCTGGTGCTGAAGGCTGAGCTTGGTGTTTTGATCTCACACTTTGTTATTGAGTGATAAAACCTGCCTTTATCACTTTTACTGCTTTGAGTACGACCCAACCGAACAGATAAAAGCAGCGGCCAAGACACATCGTCACTACAGCGCTGAAGCTGAAGAGGCTGCTGAGCTGCCTTTATCGATTCAGTATCTCTCACAGGAATGTTGAAACAACCCGGAGCATGAACCCCTTCAAACAAGATCTCCAGACCAGTAGGCTCCCCAAGTTCAGCTGCTGTTAATATCAACACGTTGTAAATCTGACCACTTCGTTAAAGGAACAGTTTGGTTGAAGGGCAGCAGCAGTGAAGTTACTGAAAGCTGGATGATTCTACCTCAAATCAAAATCACGATTAATTGAATGTTTTACCTTGATTATGATTAATGAACGATTATTTTGGTTTTGTTCTGTCGTTTTCACTAAGGCCAAAATGTGTCCTAGCGATGGACACAGCTCTTAATAATGTTCTTAAAAACATTACCAACAATTTCCGTAGCCTTCATAGTAAGGGATGTGCACCAGAGATGATGCAAAACTTCCATGGTAGTGATGTTGGAGGAGGCTGGTAGTCCGCTTGCTAGTTAGTGGTGGACCAGTAGGGTTTTTTTAATTGCCAGTGCTTCCTGCGTCTGTACCTGTAGGTATTATTAGATGATTGGTGTAGCGAGCGGAGGCATCGGCCGATTCCGATGGTCTCAAAATGGTGTTAATCGGCCAGTCCAATGTCCAGCAGAAGTTCCCCACAACCTCGATATTTCGGGGAGAAAGTAGGTGTTAAAAGTTGCTGCTGTTGCTCTTTAAAGGTGCATTATGCAGCAGTTGCACTTTAAAACAGCTTCAGGATCATGTTGATGCTCCACTGACTGTAACAGTGTTAGAACACTGTTACTGCACAATGGATCTTCTCATAGAGCTTTAAGGAAACCTGTAATTTTCAGTTTGATTCTAACAGTGTTCCAATATTATCATGCATCTCTACCCTTCAGAAGGTGGAGCTCTAAACTGAGGTTTTCAAGATAACATTGCTGAACAATTGGCGAGGCGGTGCCTCAGAGTTTCAGTTTCAAAGTGGTGTGAACTTTGTCCTTGAGAGGAATGCAGAAATGCAGGTTGACCCTCTGGAGCAGATAAACAAACGTGAACTTATTAGCACCACGTCTAATGCCGCGCGTGGCCTACTGGGGTATGAAGCCCTCCAGCATTGAGCAGTGGAACGGTTGAGTTGGGGATGAGGTGGGGTGGTGGTCACTAGTGTCCATAATCTCACTAACACTCTTGTGGCAGAATGCAATCAAATACTCACAGCAATGCACCAGAATCTAATAGAAAGTCTTCCATGGACAGTAGAGACAGTTACCCCAACCAAAGCAGGATAAACTCTTTTTAGTACCCTTGAATGAGGTGTCCCAACACCTGGCTCATTTTGGACGAGGCTCGTAACAGAACAGGAGGCGGGGCTTAAAGGCTACTGGTGTTGCTCTTTCTGAACTGTAGCTACAAATGTGTTCTATATAGAACTCCATCACCGTATTCTTAGGCCTGTCAGCTTGGTCCCGTAAGTTCAAAGAACTTTTTAAACCACAAGAGGGCGCTCTTCATTATTATTTTTTTACCTGAATTAGTCACTGTGTCGTGACGCAAGATCTGTTATGATCCACCTTCATACTTTTTGAATGTGTTTGTAATTCAGAGCATTTCTTTGACAGCCCCAGCATGGGGGTCTCCATGCCCAACTCTACACAGCTCCAGCACTGCAGTGTTTGATGTTGTCCTACATGCAGCAGATTAGTAAAGGCAGAAAGCAGATAAACCGGTCCCTGGACAGCAGTGTCCTGTTACGGCAGAGCGGAGACGTGACTATATAAAGCTGTTGGCAGAAGATGAAACATGCACAGATCTGTTGCAGGCAAAGACGAGATGAGATATGCCAGGAATAGGACCCTGTATGTGACGCTCCCCTGTAGATCTAACTGGGTCTTGCACTGTGTTCCCATCACTTTCTATATCTACTGTCCTGTATGGACACCTTTGCGCTTCAGGGCCAGAAGGTTCCTAAAGTAGACCCATAAGACCAGGTACAGTTTACAGCATGAAGGCGTGCAAATGTGGAGCCAGTTGGCGAATGTCTTTAGGCCCACCCAAAGGTCACTGGTTTCTCTTGGATCTTTCACCAGTTTGCTCCCAGTGCCACTGTTAACTGACCCGTATTCTCTGAGGGAGGTTCTTGATTTGAGTCTCGGTTCCTTTCAGTGGTTCTCTCAGGGAGGTTCTCGTTTTGAGTCTTGATTCCTCTCAGTGCCTCTTCCTTACGCCCTTTAGCAAGGTTTTCATTTGTGGTCTTGGTTCCTCTCAGAGGTTCTTCCTTATGGTTTTGGGTTTCTTTGTTTAACTCATTGGTTCTTCTTAGAGAGATTCTCCTTTGCTGTGGTTTTGTGGTTCTCCATTTGATTTTGTGATCAGACTTAATATTTGAACTAAGATAAAGGCATTCATGAGAACCCAATGTGATTTGGTTCTGGTGGGTGTTAACAGGCATTTTAGACCATGTTGTTCATGAAGTGTATAATATAGTAACATCTCTCTCTCTCTCTCTCTCTCTCTCTCTCTCTCTCTCTCTCTCTCTCTCTCTCTCTTGCTCGCCAGCCTGAGCTGCGACTGTCCGCACCTGGAGTGTGTCGGAGAAATCACTAAAGAGGAGCTCATCCAGAAGTCTCACGTGAGTCCACTCCCTTCCCTCAAACCCCACATTAATACTTAAAGGAAAAGTTTGGTGGAACATCAGATGAACGTGATTGATTTCTGACCCCAGATTCAGTCGGTTTGTTATTTGTTATTTTTTCAGGCATGTTTATCTGCTGTGTGATAAACAGGAGATGATGCTAATAGATGGCTGAACACATCCAGATCTTTCATCTGCTGGTCAGACAAGTGGATGTGGGTTTAGAAGGTGGTGTGATGTGTCTATAAACACAAACATAAACCGCAGAGCTGAACCATGGACTCAACCGAAGTACCTTTTTGAACTTTGTACTTCGGAAAGAAAATTCGTTATGGTTTGGTGGCGTGTGTTCATAGAGGGGAGATGCCTGGAGTTTAAAACCAGTCCAAGATCAGAGTTCGGTGATCAATCATGTTCATTTGATGATCATTTTAACTTAACCAGAACCAAGAACACTGCACCTGAGGGCGTGACCCATTGGGTCTTGATTAAACCTTCTTGATTGTTGTGTGGTCACTAGAAATATATAATTTAGCTATAGAGGGTATATTATATAATATATATATCATATATATTCTATGAATAATGTTATCCTCAGAACTGTATGTATCTGTTTAAGGAATTAAGGTTATGAATGGGTTAGGAGCCAGGGCCAAAGCCAGGACTGCAAAGTTAGACCAAACCTCTTGGGCCTGTCTGGAAGTAAGTGAGAGATTAAAGTATCATAAACATAATTTAATATTCTGTGATGACGCCTGCTTTTTAATGGTTCATATAGTGGATGGTTTTGTTCTAGTTCAAATGCAGAGCCATCGGGACATTAGGGATGCACACTGATACTGGAAAAATTGGTATCAGCCAATAATTCAATAATAATGATAATGATATATATTTGTTGATGTGTGTGTTTATTGAACAGTATTTTGCAGGACGCGGCTGTTGCACCACAGTAACTGCCTTTTTGTTGTGTTAAAACACAGAAAATAAATATTATATTGTTGATTATTAGGGATCAAGGATCAAATCTCAGTACCCACAATTCTTTATCAGCACATCATCCCTACGGATCATGTCCATAAATGCACAGATCACTTATGATGTGGGTGCAAACGCGGTTTCTACGCCCTTAGATGGAGATCTGTTGTTGGTTTAAATGTTTGCCCCTTACTCTGCATTCACTCTGTGCTCCTTCTAGAATGGCTGCGCATATGTTGGCTGCGGAGAGTCTCATGCTGACCACAGCACCGTCCACTCTCAGGTTAGTTTCGTGTCTATTTAAACTCTTTGGTGATCCACGTTATCTGGAAGATAAACCATACGATGGTTTATATTTATGTAAGTGTGACACTTGTCTTTTCTATGAGTTCTGTCAGTTCATCTGTATCTCTGAAGATGTTATTCTCCTCCTTTCACCCTGATCTTCAATGATCAGGACCCTACCAGACCAATTTCACAGAGCAGGTATTATGTGGGTGGTGGGTCATTCTCAGCCCTGACATGGTGGTGTTGGTGTGTGTGTTGCGCTGGTATGAGTGGATCTGACACAGCAGTGCTGCTGGAGTGTTTAACCCCTCAGACACATAACTAGTATAGCTAGATGTCTTGATCAGAGCCATTTCAGTGTAGCCACTGGCCTACTGCCACTCATATCATGTGCTTCTGGGTGGCATAACCGGGTTCAAGTGTTGATTACTTTCAATGGGAGACTGAGAGTTCGATGGGGTGATGCCACACCCTACAGCTATTCTAAAGCCCCTCAGCTCCTCCATGTTTTGTGCAGAGTCACACTGATGCTCACACAGTCTGCTCAGTCCGCAAGGTGCTCTAGTCGGCCTCATCTTCAAAATATTTCATGCCTGCCCCAAAGGCTGCTCCACTGACCAGAGCGTGCCAGACCTGCAGGGCAGCAGCCCATAAATGATGGAGGGAGGCCAGGGTACGGGGTTGTAAAAGCACATCTACACTCCAAAGTGGGAAGCTAATCTACCGCTGATGAATAATGTAGTGACCCCAGAACCACAGCTGTGTGTGAGTGTGTGTGAGTGTGTGTGAGTGTGTGTGAGTGTGTGTGAGTGTGTGTGAGTGTGTGTGTGGAGTGTGTGTGTGAGTGTGTGGGAGTGTGTGTGAGAGTGTGTGTGGAGAGGTTGTGGGAGAGTGTGTGGGAGAGGTGTGAGAGGGGAGAGTGTGTGGGGAGAGTGTGTGAGTGTGTGTGAGTGTGTGGGAGTGTGTGGGAGGTGTGTGTGGGAGGTGTGAGGTGTGAGAGTAAAGGTGGGAGAGGTGGGAGCAAGGGGGGAGAGGGAGAGGTGTGAGAGTGTGTGAGAGGTGTGTGAGAGTGTGTGAGAGTGTGTGGGGAGTGTGTGGGGAGGTGTGGGGAGGTGGGGAGTGAGGGGTGGGAGTGAGGGAGGAGCGTGAGGGAGGGGAGGTGTGAGTGTGGGAGTGTGTGTGGTGTGAGTGTGTGTGAGTGTGTGTGAGTGTGTGTGAGTGTGTGTGAGTGTGAGTGAGTGTGAGAATCTGCCTGCAGAGTTTCTTCTCCCCATCTCTACACACCACCCACCACCATCTGACACACACACTTGTGTTCACGCACCTGTCATATGCTCCTCGTGGCTGTGGTGATGAATTGTACCACCACTGTGTTCCCAGATGATTCTGTGGGCACGTCTTGAGAAGATGAGATGACCACATACCTTTGTTACTGAGTACCTCCTTGTTTCCCCTCTTACTGTCCATGCTATCAGCTCCTCTGATCACACAGGAGCTCTTTGTGGTTCTATAATTCCAGACTGTAGTTCATCTGTTTCTCTGCAGACTTTGTTCTCCTCCTTTCTCCTGATCTTCAATGATCAGGACCCCACAGGACCACCACAGAGCAGCTGTTATGTGGGTGGTGGGTCACACTGACATGGTGGTGGTGTGTTAGTGTGTGTTGTGCTGGTAGGAGTGGATCAGACACAGCAGATGACCCAGAGACCACAACAAGTTTGATTGGTTGATTGTATCTCTTCCTTTGCTGCCACTTTTGAATTCATTTGGATGAACACTGGTTCATGTGTCATGGATTGTGTTACACTGATCTGAGGTAAATGTTTGCAGACAAGTGAGATCAAATCTACCTGCAAAAACTTCACAACAATGTAGGTTCTTTACCAGGTCCACACCCTCAGCTCTGTTGTGGAGATGTTACGTAAATATAAAGTGATGTTTAAAGAGTAAAGTCTCGGGAAGACCGAGAATCTGGTCCACTACTCGCAGGATCCTGTCAGTCCCTGCACCGTAATTTGTAAGACAGCCTTTCGAGTGTGAGCACAGATCAGAGAAGAGGACATGCTGGATCTAGGTGTGTTGCGAAGCAGAGGTAAAGAACGTATTGTTTTTTTCCTTTTCGTGAAGAAGGAAAAGCCCAGTTCCAAATACCCCCATGCTTCCCAGGCAAGTGGACGTGGTGTACAGATGTTTCTGTTGTAGCAGACTTGGGGGGACTGAGTTCTCAGACTGTGGATGGTGTGGGGACAGTCAAGGCCCTTGCCGCACCGGTCACAGTTCGAAGTCTGGTTGCTTAGGAATGCATTCTAGTGGCTGGTCTTGTTATCCAAGGATAAATATTGTCACGAGGCTGATGGTGAACAAGTACCGTACGGGAAAACTGAAATTAACTTCAAAGAGAGAGTTCAACAGGCCCTGAATCTGTTGAGATGTACACGGGTTGGAGCCCAACAATCTACCCAGCAGGTTCAACCTGAAGTGAAGCTCTTCCAGATTGCTGGGTATATTTCTTCAACTGCAAAAAGTCAACGGTCATGGCTCAGGAGTTCTGTCCAGACTTCCCCAATTTTTGAATTCCCCAAAACTTAACTCGTCTCAGTTCAAAAGTGCTGTTTAGTGCTGGTTTAAAACCGAGGCTTGCGAAATTGAATATTTCCACCATAGTTTCGTTTCTAACCAGCTATTATTCAAGGGTAAAGACGTGGTGGGAGTATATTTCCATACATGGTTTTGGCAGCATGGTTTTGGCCGTCTGGATAAAAGCTCTTGAACCACAGATATTATGTAAAGTTCTCATGCTGTGCTGTAAAGCATCTCCACACTGCAGACTCAAAACGTTCCTGCTTTCTTCTGAAAACACTTCTTAATGCTATGGGCTGGAAACAGTGTCCAATAATAGCTTCTAAAGGATGCCAGATGGCACTCTGCTAGAACACAGTGGTGAAAACAAAGGATCGGAGTCGGATCTGGCTTAACATGTTTGATATTTAGCATTAAGGTACTTGAATCAGGGACAGAATCTGGTTTTAATCTTGCAAAAGTAGTTCAGGTTGGAACTGACCTCATATTACGGCAGATTTTAAACGCTGAAATGGGTCACTGTTGCAATATTTGTTCATTGCAGCTTTTGGAATGTAGTTAATATTTAATGAATTCCAGACACTGAAATGAACTGTGTTATTACACAACATGACATTTTCTTGTTGTGTCCTCTTTCAGACAGTCCTCTGGGCACTTTGCTGAGTTCAACAAAACACCGCGGTTCCTTTAGAGAGCAGTTTGCTACAACCCACAGCTATTTTTCCACCATCTAACCCCTCCATGTCACTCCCTGCAGGAGACACGGCACAACCTGACAGTCAACCTGACCACCCTGAGGGTGTGGTGTTATGCCTGTGCCAAAGAGGTCTTCCTGGACAGGAAGCTGGGGCCACCCTCTCTGCTGCCAGGTGCCGTCAAACCCATCTCCCCCCTGCAGACCCCTAGCCAGGTAACACCCACTCACCTATCCCGTTTTTCCTCCACTCCTCATCCTCTTTATGAACCCCTCCTGTTTTTGTAGCTCCGCTATCGGAGCCGGGGACTGTCTGTTGATGCTTGCTCTACCCCATTCATCAATGACCGCAGGGCTGCTGTTGAGAAGATAAGATATAGGTGCTCCAACTTCCCAAAAATATCCATCCAAGAGTAGCTCTGAGGTCAGACACTGTCCACTGATGATGGGATAGAGCAGTGCTCTCAGCTGAAAGGCTTTGATCTCTAAATGTAGTCCAGTAAGGTGGAGAACATATTTTGACTGTGATGCACCATTTATCTCGAAACCATGTTTCATAGGAGCCTGCAAGCCCTTGTAGCCCGACATCTCTGAGGGTTCCCCCAGCTGGAGCTTGTGAGGATCTGGACATGGAGACTGAAGAAGAAGATGATTTGAGGACTAGAGGTGCTGGAATCTTCCTTACACCAAGCCAGTGTTTAAAGTTGAGCTGCACTGTAGACCACAGCAACCACCTAACAGCACCATAGCAACATCTGACTTACATTACCAACATTGTAGCCAAATGTTACCTCTGATACAATATCATCCACAAAGTCTCAGTCTAGCAACCACCTGCACTACAACCTGGTTGACTTGGCAGCACCTTAATAACCACCTAAGATACCATAGTAGTGCCGTTGCAACCACCATGGTTGATGCTGGTTGACTACCAGAGCAATGGCCAACCATCAAGTGGGGAAATATAGCCACTGTCTAGCATTTGAAGCACTTTAGAAACACCCTATGAACTACCTGTACATATTGGTGACTTGGCAACACCCTGATAACAACGTAAGATGCCATAGACATGTTTCAGCAACCCCGTTCTATGAATTAGACCCACACTTGCAATCATCTACCCGAGAACCAGCCAAGCAACACTAGGCTGTATTACATAATAAAGGAACAACTTGGCATCTCAAACACCATAGTAACCCCCTGCAATAACATCCGTCATTACCTTTTAGGTAAACCCTACCAAGCACCTTGGATACCTTAGCAACCACAACTGGATGAATTACAGGATGTTTTAGATTAAACTATTCCTTTCACCATCTGTGCATTACTGACTCTCCCTGTGTTCACCTCCTGCAGGTCTGACCGGGCTGAAGAACATTGGCAACACCTGCTACATGAACGCTGCCCTGCAGGCCCTCTCTAACTGGTGAGAACTCCAGCCCCGGCTTGTATCAGAACACTCACCTTTTTAGATCAGTGCTTAGAATGAAATTAGCTCCTAATTTTATAACGAGAAGGTTATTATTCCACCCATGGACACAAAGGTTGCCTCTAACATCTCATTTTTAAGAAGAGCATTATGGTCTAATGCTACAAACTCTCTTCTTGGTATAGCAGGTAAACTGGGATTAAGAAAGACAGACATGGTTTCCATGTAGCGACAAATTTTTCAAGTTGCAATGAATTGATTGCAGAAGTTAGTCCACTGTGTCACAAGTACCATTTTAATACCCAGAAAGCCAGAAGGGGTTGCACAGCAACAGCTTTGCAAGACCCTTGCCAACTGAGACACCCTAACAACCACCATCTATACTAGCTTACTAACTATACCAAGCACTTAACAACACCATAGCAACTGCCTTGGATTCAGTGGGAAATATTTAGCAACATCGTAGCAGCAACCTGGGATATTACACCAATCACTTAACAATACCATAGCAACTGCCTTGGATACCATAGCAACCATTCAGACAACACAAAGGCAACTGCCTGGGATGCCACAGTAGTTGCCTAGCAACACCCTAGCATCCACTAACAACCTCTTGGATACATTGTACCTACCACCACCATAGCAGTCACCCAGTAAAACCATATCAACCGCCGAACAACATCATGGCAACTACTTGGAATACTATCATAACCTCCTCTCACCCTCGTGACCCAACTCCCTGGAAGTGGGATCCAGTTTGATTAAATAATTACAACAAATACTGAGATGAGTTTGGACATCCATATTCTGGGATGGCTCCACCCTTTGCTAATCGGCGGTTGTGAAGGTGGCTCTGACTGCGGGACACAGTGGTGAGAAAGCAGCTCCATTACAGTCTCAGCTTTCGGACTGATCAGCCTCCTGTGCTCCGTCCACTTTCCTGCTCCAATCAGCCTGCCTTCTCTTTCCCGGTCTCCGCTCTGATTTCACGCCGGACTCGGCCGGGGTCTCTTTCAGCCGAGTTTCTGTGAAGATTAGTGTTAGCTTGATTAAAATGCAAAATGGTAATGTGGCTGAAAGCGCAGAATCTCAGCCTGGCAACGTTTATAGGACGTTTTTAGTAATGGCTTGGCTGGAAAAATGGAGCTGGAAAAATGGAAGTGGGTCAGAATTTGCAATCCTAAAAAGACTGTTAATTACTGCAGGGACATTAGTTTGTGTGTGTGTGTGTGTGTGTGTGTGTGTGTGTGTGTGTGTGTGTGTGTGTGTGTGTGTGTGTGTGTGTGTGTGTGTGTGTGTGTGTGCTCTCTTTGATCTTTCCACGTTGGGAATCTTGAAGAATAGTCTCGATTGAAGTGGTTCTAGTAGCTAAAGCTGGACACAGCTGTGAGATTTCTGTTGAATGCAATAAGGTTTTGCAGCTTTTGTATCGAAATAAGAACATTTTAGAAATGTTAATTGCAAAACAGAATTTCAATTTGTACACTTGCACTCTCCCCTACAGCAGACCGAAGACTCCCCACAACTCTCCTAGCGCTCGTACAGCTTTTGGTGCTTTAAAACAATGACTGCACATTTTGTATCGTGATTTTTATGCACCTGTAGTCAGAGCTGGGCGATCCGACTAAGAAACTCGATGTGCTTCAGAGAAATGGTGAAATGATGTAAACAGAGTTTGATCTTAAAGTATCAATCAATCATTGATTGATCCACACAAACCACCCACTCTAGCTCTTTGGAATTAAGTCATACACAGATGGTCACCTTCGTAACCGATGCGATATTATGATATGATCATTTTTATATCTTCTACAAAATATCAAAGAATGTTGGAGATGGAGCTGCCGGGCAGAAGGAGAAGAGGAAGACCTCAGAGAAGGTTTATGGATGTAGTGAAGGTGGACGTGGAGATGGTTGGTGTAGCAGCAGAGGAGGCAGGGGAAAGGGCAAGATGGAGGCAGATGATCCACTGTGGCGACCCCTAAAGGGAGCAGCCAGAAGAATATCTTCTTCAAAATATATCCTGAAATATCAATATTTATTGCCCAGGCCTATATTTCTACATAAATCTGTTCATGAGTCCACTATCAGGAGAGCACTGAACTTCAGTGGTGAGCATGGAAGGTAAGGAGACGCTGCTGCTGAAAAAGAACATTGCTGCCTGTCTGCAGTTTGCTGAAGATCACATGCACAAGCCCGAACGCTTTGGACCGATGTATTTTGGACAGATGAGACCAAAAAAGGGTTTTTTGGTTTAAACGAGAAGCATTATGTTTGGAGAAGGGAAAGCACTGCATTCCAGCATAAAATCCTTATCCTATCTGTGAAACATGGTGGTGGTAGTATCGTGGTTTGGGCCTCTTGTGCTGCATCTGGGCCAGTAACCGAATGTTGATCAATGCACCTGCCAGCACTATTAAAGCAGCTGAAGTTGATGTACTTTGCGTATGAATCAGTTGTGTTTTATCCTCTATAACGTTTCATCCACTCTGTCTTCTCTCCGCTCTGTCCTTCAGTCCTCCCCTGACACAGTTTTTCCTGGAATGCAGCGGCCTGGTCAGGACGGACAAGAAGCCGGCTCTGTGTAAAAGCTACCAGAAGCTGATCAACGACTTGTGGCACAAAAACAGGTGTCGATTTTCCTTTCCTTCTCACCTTTCTTGCTTTCGTTTGTCAGGGACGCCGCAGAACTGTGGGCTTAACTTGCTGTTTGCTGTTTTGTTTCGCAGGCCTTCCTTTGTGGTCCCTACAAATCTGTTCCAGGGCATCAAAGCTGTCAATCCAATGTTTCGAGGGTACTCCCAGCAGGTGGTGCACCAAGCTCCTTTTCATTCTGCTTATCAAGTTTTAGACAGACATTTGAAAGGGTCTGTGTCAAAGAGCAACTGAAAGTCCAGACAAATGAGGCAGAGACACTTTGATCATGTGTGACAACGTTCAGAACAGCCCAGGGTGTGATTCGTCTGACATAACATGAGCTCATACTAGGGGCCGGTCTAACACTGTAGTAGTGATTCTGGAGGAGGGTTGCGGGTGGCACGTCAATGTTTCAGCAAGTTACTAGGTTGGAGTAGGCCGCTAACGAATCTGGAGGATGGCCATGTTCAACTCACTGATCCAGCACCTCTGTGGTGGTCCTGTTGGGTCCTGACCATTGAAGAATAAGGTGAAAGGTGACTAGCGAAGTATACAGAGAAACAGATGGACTCCTATAAAGTGAGAGTAGAAAGGTCTTAATGTTATGGCTGATCAGTGTACATGCCTTGTTTGGAGGCTGTGGAGGCAAGGAGACAACTGCCTTTAGCTGCCCGTTCAGAGGTCAGTGCAGCTAACGCAGTCGCACTGTTGTTCTCGATGTCTTGATGCAGCCTTGCGTATTCCATCTGCAGAAGGTTCTTGAAGAGGGAGCTATAAATAGAAAACCACACACCCACACACACTTCATTCCGATCACATCCTCTTCTTCCTCGCTGACTTCCAAGTTTTGGAGGAATTCGTTCCAGGAGCAGCAGTGCTGTCTGTTGTGAAGCAGGTTGTCCTTCTCTTTCTCAGGCCACAGTGACCCCCTAGCAGTGAAGCAAACCCGCTCGGGCCGTGGGTTCATTTGTCACGGCTGGGCAGAGAGGACGAGCCATTTTTAGAGTTAGTATTAGCATGCGTGGGCCGTCACCAGCCAGGACCAGAACGGAGCAGTGTGAAGGCTCCAACAGCCGTAATCTCATTTACAGAGTCACATTCATGGAGGCAGAATGAGAGAGTGGGGTAAAGTGCTTTCTGTCTGTGTTAAGCTGCTCAATACAGGCTGTAGTTTCACTTGGGCACCGGATGTTGTTTATATCTGTAAAATGTTTTATGACTGTTGGTTCCCTGTATTCAGGAGCTGCTAAATAGGTCGAGTGTCCATAGCGTGGGAAAACATTTCTTTCAGTTCCTGAAAGTTCTTGGAACGTCCCAGTTTTCTTTGCGGAAGGCCTCTCATTGCGAGCTCTCGGGTCATTGTTCTGCACAGCTTGTTCTAGGTCTGACCACAAATGGTGTGAGTTCAGGGGACTGTGAGGGCCATTCCGAAAACTGCAAACCGTGTCATTAGATGTGGTCCATGGTGGGTTTTGAGTTGTGGTTTTGGATCGTTTGCAGAAGCTGTCCTTCTTTCAGTGGTCATCGTAAAAGATGGGGGCAGCTGTGGCCCTTATATACCGATATATTATGAATTAAATGACCTAGAGCAAGAACCCAGGCTTTTCTCCGTCCTGAGCAGTGTCCCTGTTCACTGGCGTTTGTATGTAGGAGACAATTCTTTTGGAAACCATCCTTCATCTGTATATGTATTGGCGAGAACCTGGCGATATGATTTATGATATTGCGATACTATAAACAAAGCAAAGCAATTTTTAAAAATCGTATTAAAGGAAAATTGTTGCAGTATTAAAACACACCCTCATACCCTCGGACATAAAATGTGACGATAGGAAAGGTTGAGTTATTTTTTTATCCAATCAGAACAGTGAGATCTAAAGAGGACAGCGCTGCCATCTAGTGGTCGAGGTTTAAACAACACAACATAAACCACCGTCTGACACCAAACTTTACATGTAAACTATTCATTAAAAGACAGTACAGTGTTTTGAGAGTTGATACAGTTTTGTAAAACATAAAATCATGATACTTTATTATATCAATATATTCTAATACTCCTATACTGGTGGTGAAACAGCTCTAGAGCATGAATATTTAGTTTTGTGGTCAGTATATGGCTTTGACATAACCATAATTTTTTAGTTGTTTATCTGTTTTTACTGTAATTCGTTATAATGCAGAGATGAGAACTTTTGTGTATGTTTCTTTAAAAACTAATAAACAGTAAAAAAAAACAAAAAAAGAAAAGAACATGATGCATCCACCACCATGCTTCACAGTTTTATAATCGCTGTCTATTCTCTTCCTGTTCCTCAGGACTCTCAGGAGTTCCTGCGCTGTCTAATGGATCAGCTCCATGAGGAGCTGAAAGAGCCAGTAGTGGAGCCTGAGGACCAAAGTCCAGCGGCCATTGTTGACGACAGCCCAGATGAAGACGACCGCAGCCGCTCAGAGAGCGACTTTCAATCCTGCGAGTCGTGCAGCGCTGACAGCGAGGGCCCCCGAGCCCCGGAAGAGCCTGACGAGGCTGACATGCTGATCCCAGATGAAGAAAAGGCCAACAGAGAGTGGCAGAAAGAGAAGAACCTCATTAACAACCTGTACCGCGCCGGCTCCCACGGTGACCTCGACAAGGATGTGGACACAACCAACGAGAGCAGGACCATTATTAGCAGCCAGGGAGCAATCAAGCAGGGCAAGGCTGCAGGTAAATCAGGTCTGATTTTACCAAGATGTAGAGCAGTAGATGAAGGTGAGGAGCAGGGATGAGGATTTGATATCTGTCGACATACACTGTCTGATGTTTGCTCCTCAACGTCTAGAACCCCGCTGCAAGGTGACCAGCAGTGTTTCTCCCCCGTTCTTCCAGATTCCAACCCCGAGATCCAGGTCAGCAACAACGCCCGTCCTCAGAGCCCGAGTGCCAATGAGGGAATTGCCCTCAAACTGTCCAGCAGTCCCCCAAAATCTACCCCCTTGTGGCCTAACTTGAGCTCAGCTCACAAGAAAGGTAACTCCTCTCAACACACATCGGCTAGACACTGGTTTTAGCTGATGGCCAGTGCTGTCCTTTCATTCTCTGTCTCTGTCCTTCTGTTTCCCTCAGTGACCTCGTTTGCACCACCGAAGAGCAAGCGTCAGAGAAAACATCGCAGTGTCATCTCTGACGTTTTTGACGGCACCATCGTCAGTTCCGTGCAGTGCCTGACCTGTGACAGGGTGAGGGGGCAGTTTATGTCCAGCTCATATCAGACCACGTTGAATGTGTTGCAGCAGTTATTGAGAGACAGAAAGAAGTCATCGTTCTTTTCTTTCTCAGGTGTCTGTGACCCTGGAGAACTTTCAGGACATCTCGCTGCCCATCCCAGGGAAAGAGGACCTGGCCAAGCTGCACTCCTCTTCCCATCAGACTGCCCTGGTGAAGGCGGGGTCCTGTGGTGAGGCCTATGCCCCTCAGGGATGGATAGCCTTTGTCATGGAGTACATTAAGAGGTGATTACACGCAGAACACCTACCTACTCACTGGCCACTTTATTAGAAACACCTACCTTGTGCCTCCACTCACTGGCCACATTATTAGGACTAGACTGATATAGTGGCACATTTTGTTGCTTTTCATAGCTCGATTCTAACAAACATTTAAATCCTCATAGACTGGCTAGCAGAAATTAGCATGACTGCAGCAGGTCATTTTCCTTGAACTCTGTGTTTTCAGCAGTTTTACCAAAGAGGCCAATAAACCTACCATGTTGATGAAGTTAAACACTCTCCCTCCTTCTCTCTTTCTCCTGCCCTCTTTAGCTGGTTCTGGGGTCCTGTAGTCACCCTTCAGGACTGTCTGGCTGCTTTCTTTGCTCGAGATGAGCTGAAAGGTAAGTCAACAGCCTCTGTCTAGTCTGGAATAAAAAAATGTATCACGTAGACGCAGTGTGTGTGTGTGTGTGTGTGTGTGTGTGTGTGTGTGTGTGTGTGTGTGTGTGTGTGTGTGTGTGTGTGTGTGTCAGTCAGTCAGTCTAAAATCTGACATCAGCTTGTTCTTTGCCTCTCCAGGGGATAACATGTACAGTTGTGAAAAGTGCAAGAAGTGAGTACCAACAGTGTGTCTAATATAAGCCTTTTGACCTTCCGGAGAAACATTTCATGAATAATCTAATTTCTCTAGTTTTTCAAAAAACACTTCCCCCCAGAAGGACGTGTAAGACGTCTCTGCATGAAGGTGTAGAGGTTCCTAATGGTGTCCTGTGATGATCCATCCCATGCAGCTTGAATGTTCTCACTCAGTGGTTGATAGCACCTTGAATTCAGACTCCAAAGGGGTTCTTTAACTTTTGACAATATGGGACTCCCTTGACCAGGAAAACTAGTGACATAGAACAGAGTTTATAGAACCATTAGTGTTCCTGAAGCCGTTTTAAAGGTGTGGAGTAAGTGGGAAGACTATCACTTTATCTGCTGCTCTTCTTGTTTCGTTGTCCAGGTTACGAAATGGAGTGAAGTTCTGCAAAGTCCAGAGCTTGCCAGAGGTAGGTGCTGAAAACAGGTTCTAAAGCTCTGTTCTGTACAGGTTCTGTGTGGTTTCAGCTTCCTTGTATTTTACTGTGTGACTGTGTGTCTGGTTCAGAACGTGTTTGATCACATGGATCTGCTGGGTGACATTCAAAGCCTTTAAAATGTCTGAAATTTGGTCGTCATCATCATCATCATTGACGCTCTTATTTTAGTGTAGAATAAGCTTCGTGGAGGGAAAGGCTTAACTGTACCTCCATTAGTGCTGGGCTTTAAAGCACCCATTAGTGGAGCGGCAGCAGCGGAAGCTTCCTTCATTATGAGGCTGATCTTTGCTCACCCTTGGAGAACAAATGGAGGAGGTGGTGTGGTAGCAGCGCTGATGGAAACTGAAGGAACATTTGATGGAAAATGAAATTTGGGTTTGATGTCCAATGTTCATTGCAGCGTTATTACAATGCATATATGAGACATTAAGCATACAGTGTATGTCCAGCTACTGAAAGTTGCATCCATTGCTGACACAGATGTGCAAATGCACACACAGCTTGTCTAGTCCTGTAGCCAAGTACTTCTAGGCAGCACACCTGGCACCGTGCCTAATGTCAGGCGTGGACTAGAGGGGTATAAAGCCCCCAGCATTGAGCTGTGGATCAGTGGAACTGTGCTCTCTGGAATGATGGAGCTCCATCCAGAGTTGGATAGTTGGGGATGAGGTGTAGCGATGGATCATGAAGATTGTCACTGTTTCAGGGTCCTCACTTAAGAAATAAACTGCAAGACCCCCTGCGTTATAGCAACATATCCTCCTGTGCTTCAATTGCAGATCTTGTGTATTCACCTGAAGCGCTTCCGACATGAACTGATGTTCTCCACCAAGATCAGCACTCACGTCTCCTTTCCACTGGACGGTCTAGACCTTCAGCCCTTCCTGGCCAAGGACAGCTCGGCCCAGATCACCACCTACGACCTGCTGTCCGTCATCTGCCACCACGGCACGGCCAGCAGTGAGTCTCTGTTCCAGTTGACCCCATCAGCTGGGCTGTGGATCTTCTAGCAGTTTGATCTGAATGTGGTGTCGTGTATATCCTTCTGTATCTGGTAAACGTGGTGGTTTTATTGTTTTGTGCGCAGGCGGCCACTACATCGCCTACTGTCGGAATGACCTCAACCAGTTGTGGTATGAATTCGATGACCAGAGCGTGACTGAAGTCTCTGAGTCCTGCGTCCAGAACGCTGAGGCCTACGTGCTGTTCTACAAGTAAGACGCTGAAATATATACATCAATCAACCATAATATTATGACCACCTCCATTTCGACTGGGTTCCTCGGGCAGCTAAACCCCCAGTAGTCCAGAGTATGATACTTCCACCACCATGCTTCACAGTTGGAACAGTGTTCTCGCCTCACCTTTACTCCTTCAGCAACAGTGTGCTTTGAAGGTGCACTTTTATGCACATTTCCTTTAAAAACATGAGGACAGTTGTTTTCTGTGAGGTTGGATCTTCAAGCAGTCACTTAATTTATGAAATCTCAAAAAGGAGCTCTGCTCCTGCCATTAAAGCACCGTGTGTGACACACCCACCCTTCTATTTCATTTATTAGAGTCCCCAACATATCAAAATCATTTTTCTTGTCACAATAGGCCTTATTCATTCATGTCTGGTGCAGTAAATCACAGTTCTGCTTTGCCGAAGGCTGATAAATACGCTTTTGTGTCGAGTACTGACTACCAACCACTTTACAGCTGATAATTACTCGAAAATAAAGACAAGAAAAGTGTGCAGCTCTGCTCTGTATGATTACTGTTTCTCCAGGATGGCTAATGGCCCAGCTGTTGGAAGGATAAGGCTCAAGGTTGTAATTACAGCAGTGAACCTGAGTCTCCAGGCTTTCCTTGTTACAGAGCACCCAGTAAAAACCTTGGCCAGTTCGGAGTCTTTTCCCAGGGATTCAGCAATGAGCTGCATTTCAGTGCAGTGTGGTCAGTTTAAGGCTGTATTTTTAAAGCAGAAAGTCGGTTCTGTGTGGTTTTGAAAGAGGATTCTCAGACTTGATGACGGTGGACCCTTTCGGAGCTGTGTAGGTCATCTACAAGAGCTTTTCCACCAGTGCATGGAACCATGAAACCAAACGGTTCTTTAAGTTGTCATTAGTTCTGGTTGAAGGACAGGACCTTTAAACACTCTCTCTCACATCGAATTGATGGTCTTTAGGACTGATCAGTGAGAGGGGGCGGGGTTAATGACGTTACTGACCCAGATATTGGGTTATAAAGGAGGGTAGAAAGCAGCCAATCAGAGCTTGCTGCCCAGCACTCCTGCTCTGTTTGATATTGTCCAGTCCTGACCCCGCTCTGTTTGTCACAGGAAGAGCAACGAGGACACCCAGAAGGAGAGGCGGAGGGTGACGGCACTGCTCAACATGATGGAGCCCAGCCTGCTGCAGTTCTACATCTCACGCCAGTGGCTCAACAAGTTCAGGACCTTTGCAGAACCTGGACCCATCTCCAACCATGACTTCCTGTGTGCTCACGGAGGTGAGGATTAGGGCTGTAGAGTGGGAATGTGCAAACGCAATGCGCAAAGCCAGTGCGTAACCTAGTGGTTCTAGTGGACCTGACATTCTGATCTCGTATACAGGCCAGAATGGTAACATCCCCAAACCATTACACTACCACCACCATGCTTCACAGCTGGTTTTACCTCACGTCCTCCAGAAAGCCCATGTTAGGTTCTATCCGTGACTCATTGTGAACTTGACATTCATCTCGCAGTCAGAAGACTGGCCTCACCAAAATATTCCCACAGAAACCAGTGAGCTTTGTCTGATGTGTGGGGTTAATTTGCTCTGGCAGATTTAGGCTACATTTTGAGCTGGTGTTGTTATATATTATTCATTTTACTGCTGCAAACGACTGCTGACCAACTTAATACACAGCAAAAATAATGTCTTGTTTAGACATTTCATCACAGATCTACTCTAATATGAAATGTTTACATTCCTATTTTGAGATTTTGAAATATAAAATTGTTTAACTTTGTTTAGATGTTTTTACTGGTTTGAGGCATTAATTAATGTTCTAAAAATGTAATTCATACTGGGAACAAATGTACACAGGACAAAATAACTGGATTTGTTTTTTCTGGTTTTTGTTTATATGTTTCTCAAAAAATGCATTTATTTTTCTCAAAGAGGAAAAATTACTGATCCAGAGATTCAGATTTGGGTGTCATGGATTACAGAATGACTCTGTGTGACTATGGTTGTATTATTGAAGCTTATTATTATTATTATTATTATTATTATTATTATTATTATTATTATTATCAGTAGTAGTAGTAGTAGTAGTATCAGTAGTAGTAGTGTAGTCTTAAATACCTCTATAGCTTTATAGCTCAATAAATAAAGCATTGTGATTGGTCAGAGAGCTCATTTGCATGTTCCAAGCCTCTGTGATATCAGTGTTGTAAAAGGCCGCAGTTATGATTAATAAGGGATATATTGCCCTCTCTCTGAGCTCCCGTTTATTCCACCACTTCCCAAATAATCCCGGTTTCCCCGGCTACGACCCAAACGTTGACTTTAGCCGAGCCCTTCTCAGATCATCGTGGAACGAACGGCTCTTTCTGCCAACTGTATGAGGGCCAGGAGGGCAAGGCCTGTTCACTTCCTCTGGGCTGATTGTGTTTATTTTCCCTCTCTTCCTCTTTCTTTTCGAGGCAGCTTAGCAGTAATCGCAGAGGGCAGGGCATAAATCAGTGGCCCTCACCTCAGCCTGCTGTGAGTCCTACAGGATTACAGAAGATACAGAAGAAGAATGTAGGGAAAGGGCGTCTCGGCAGGAATCTAACAGTATATGCACGTCAGGCTCCTTTAAGCCGTAAATTCATAGAGAACATTAAATAGAAATAACATTAGAGGGAAAGAAGAAGATCAAATTGAATAAGCGTGTGGAGGTGGGGCTCAGTGAGCATCGAGCAGGGTAGAAAGCAACCAATCAGGGGCTTCTCTGCTTCCTGCGTTGCTGTGATGACCAACATTTCAAAGGTGTTAATGGTTTATATATATATATATATATTTAGGTCAGTGTACAAGATTTGAAGGTCAAACTGAGGGTCAGATCATCTGGCAGAAACTGTGTGATTGTTTGGTTTGTTCCGGCTGCTGCGGTTTGCTCCAAATTCATGTTCAGATATCAGCCACATTTGATCGGAGCAAAAATCAGAATTGAGCAATGAGGCTTGTAACGTGAACGTATCCCAAAACTGAATTTTAACCACTAGGGGGTGCACTTGCAAGGCGTGGATGTGAGAACGTTTGTAGATCAAGAGTTTACAGTGGCGCTTCTGCTGTGACGGAAGTTGTCTGAGCAAATATCACTCTTTACCTGGACAGGTGTACCGCCACATAAGGCCACATACATCGATGACCTCGTTCTCATGCTCCCCCAGAACGTGTGGGACCACCTGTACAGCAGGTAAAGTAAGAATCTACGGTTCTGAATGTTGGTGTGTTGGGCCGGAGAAAGAGCTAACTGTCAGCGCTCTGTTTTAGGTATGGAGGAGGACCTGCTGTTAACCACCTGTACGTCTGCCACACCTGTCAGATGGAAATTGAGAAGCTGGAGAAGCGCCGCAAGAACGAGCTGGACATGTTTGTCCGGGTAAGCCTTTGAGCAGTGCATCAAAAGACGTTGGTAAACCCTGTGGAATTGTCTGGAGCTCTGCTGGGTGGATCCCACAGAGGGATGTGCAGAAGCGGTAATAAATAAAGTGTCGAGCTGGCATTTTCTAAGAACGGGTGTGGCTGTACACACACACACACACACACACACACACACACACACACACACACACACACTCCATCACACCATTCTCACAAGAAAAGATCAGAAGCCTGAGTCCCCAAAACTGGGAGTCATTATTAATTCAGGAGAACAGATGCACTTTCAGCTACAGCGTCTGGGCGCAGCCGAAGGGAAAGCGGCGCACGGGCAGAGGAAATGAATTTGTCTTTCCTCATTGCGCTTTCTTTCAGCTGCTCCTCTTCTTTCTCTCGAGCTGAAAGCTGGGCGTACTTTACAAGAGCTTATAAATCTTCGAGGTGTTTCTACCGACATGTGCTTTCCCTTTGCTGCTCAGCCGCGGCTCTCTCTCCAAGAGCTCCAGCTGACTGACGATTTACGTCTTTGTTTGTTTGTGTTTCTCTGTATTGTGTGAAGCTGAATAAGGCCTTCCAGGAGGAGGAGTCTCCGGTGGTTATTTACTGCATCAGCATGCACTGGTTCAGAGAATGGGAGGCTTTCGTCAAAGGCAAAGACAGTGGTGAGTTATGGATTCAGCCCCCCCACCCCCCCACCCCCAACAGCATCATGCTTCATCTCAGAACACCACAGTAGAAAGTGCAAACGTGGGGGTTTAGAAAAGACCCCAGATGATGCCCTCTGTAGGTAAAGGGTGTGGAGAGAGCAACGACACAGGCTCGTTCATGCAGCGTTTCCATTTAAACTTGGATTGGACACCCACACGTCCACAAGGTTTCCTACTTGGAAAGTTGGGAGAGCTTCATCAGCTCCAAATTCAGAATCTGAGATGGATACTCATATTATACAGTTCATTCTGTCTACTTGTGTCCCAATAAATCAGCCACACAGTCAGGACTGTCCATCTTCTCTCTGTGGACATGTGTCCATGGTGTTTGAATGCACAAAGTAATGCATAATGAGTCGTTAGTAACTGGTGTGGTAACCTGGGAAATAAACAATGGAGCGTATTTTGGTTAGATCCCACTTTGTGCTAAATGGAATGCCGCATTATATGCCGGTCAGCTGTCTATCTGTTTCTCTGCATACTTCTCTGCATGCCTTTCTCCCTGATCTTCAATGGTCAGGACCCCACAGGTCAGCACTCACTCACCATAGTCAGACACCAGTCAGCTTGAGCCACGCCTACTATGACCTTTTCTGTTACCTTTATAAATCATATAAACCTGTTTTTTTGTTTTTTTTTGGTCTCTCTTTCAGATCCGCCAGGACCAATCGACAACTCTAAGATCGCTGTGAATAAAAACGGACACATCACACTCAAGCAAGGTGACCTTCCATATTCTGACGACCCTCTCCCACCTTTAACCCTTTGGTTTTGGTCAAGTATTTGGACCAAAAGCCTGGTCAAAGCATTTCCTAGAGGGGTCCGTGTTGTTGGACCAGTTCTGCCACGCCATTCGATCAGCTTGGTGATGCTGATTATGCTTGTGGGCCAACGAGGTCAGGTTGATTAGGCTGGTGGACCATCTAATCCAGTGTTTTCCAACCTGGGGTCCAAAACCTGTGCACATGATAAAAATGTGTCGCTCCATAGCAGCACGATTGAAGCGCCTCCATAGTTGACCGTTGTTGGACTCCAGGCAGAATCTGGATACATCACGATAGAGGACATGGTTCCAGTTCTTGTTGCAAGTTAGAGCTGAAAAGGCCGTTTTCTCCAGCAAAGCTAAACAAAGCAGCACGAGAGCTCAACTACAGTCTGTCCAGATCAAACATGGTCTCCTCTTTCTTCTCCAACAGGTGCCGATTCAGGCCAGATATCCGAGGAGACCTGGAACTTCCTCCACTCCATCCACGGGGGCGGGCCGGTGGTGACGGTGCGGCCCAGTGTCAGCCACCAGGAAGTGGACACCTCCCAGGCCGAGGAGAAGATCGAAATGGAGACGCGCTGTGTGTAGCACCTCCAACCTGCTGCCCTGTTAACAGGGGACTGGAAAACAATGTTATTTTGCACTTGACTCTTTTCTTTTCGTCTCTCAAGCATTCGAGCAAAAGGCCTGACCATGCATCGTCTCCTCCCCCTTTACACACCTACCCACACACACACACACCTCCTCCACAGTCTCCATTCCCTACAGGAACAATTCCTTGCTGCAGAGAAGTGGAATATGTCCCAGAATAGGCTTCGTGTTTGTATATACAGCACTGTCTGTCCACATTCTATCAGCACTGACGACTTGGTTTAGACTTAAAGGAACGGATCGGCCCAAAAAAATCACATGTACACGATTTCCTACTTACCTCAGACCCCGCTTCTTTAGTTCAGCACTGGAGCTGAAGTAGCCTAATGCTGCCCATCAAGCACATCACACACTGACCAGTCTGCCCCTCCTTCATGAGGTTTGGGTAGTACTGTCGCCTTCTAGTGTCAGCATGGTTACCCTCGCGTCTTAGTTTCCAGGATGAGTGGGAAACGTACAGATTCTGTCGAGCCATTTCTTTAAAGGAGCTGAGTTTCCTCACTGGACGCGCATCGAAACTGTTATACACATGAATTTTGCTGGAAATCGGTGTTCCTCTCCTACCCTTTGGATGAAAAGCACTGATTTTTCTGCGTGAAAACCCACACGCTCAGTCTGCAGGCTAGTGGAAATGATGCTCATGGCTCATTTGAAGTAGATTCTTGAAGCGCCTTTTGTGGGCGATACTAATCAACCATTTTTTGTGACCAAATAGAGAAGAATTCTTGAGTTGTGTAGCCGAACGTGGTGAAGAATTCCGACGCGTCATACTGTACTTGTCCAGTTTTAAAAGGAAAATATGTCTTAGCGAGCAGATGTTTCATCGTTCCACCTGAGATTGCGAAGGGATCTGGAAGTGCTACACGGTCTCAGGAAAGAGCGTTGTTATTTTTTTCTGTTTTGCACTGTTTCCGTCGGCCTCCAGCGCTGCATGCTCCAATACCGATGTCCAATTTCTATCTGAATGTAATAGTACTTAATGAACACAGAGTTTCCTGCATTCTATGTTATTTATTCCAGACGGGGTAACGTGATTTACTACGATGTTTATACCTGGTTTTTTTTTGTTTTTTTTCTTTCTTTCTTTTCTTTGTTTTTTTTTTATTTGGCGAGCCGAACCCGATATGAAATGCATGCTGAAAGGAAAGATGTGATCTGTAGGCTGAAACTCCACTCGACTTGCATGTAGATGCAGAGCTGCTGTAGAAGAACCAGGCGCACATCTAAATGTATGTTAATAAAGTTATTAAAAAAAAAAAGAGACGTGGATCTACTACAGCTGTTTATCGTTTGAGGCATTATTTTATGTATATAATGGCATGATTATTTTTCCCTTTTATTATTTTTTTATGTTGACTGGATAAATGATTGGCATATCTGTCATTTGAGAAAGCTGTATCGGAAGAATGGTTCTCACTGTCACTTTTGGTTTTGATTGGCCAAAAAAAAAAATTAAACCTAAAATTATTCAGTGGAAAAATGGACGTGTGGTTTCACTTATTGGCTTTTTTTTTATCAAATATTTTAGTAATTTATAATCCATTTAATGGATATATTATTTATTAATATCTATTTTAAAGAGAAGTTTACTGTTTCTTTAATTGTATTTTACATTTTGTGGTTTTATGTTCCAAAAATGTTCATTTATAATTTTTATATCTACATTCCAACCTCTTTATCTCTTAAAATTGAATAGGCCACGCCTTTAAGACTACAGCTGTGTAGGTTTGATGCCTAGAGCTGCTATATGAATGGGCGGGGCTAAACTGTGGCGCTCTAAATGGGCGGAGATATGCACAGGTTTTTGAAGGCTTGTTTCCAAACACGAACTGTGGTTTAATCCTTTATATTTACAAGCAAGAAACCAAGTTTTGATATAATTCAATAAATATTAATTACTCACAATTTGCTGGTTCACAGCAAAACTCATTTTCCTGATACTTGTTGAGCTAGAAAACATTAAGCCTCTCATTTGAATCATGATTGCAGCAGTTTAACGGAAATAAATACACGCTGCGCTCTGGTTTTTCATATTTCTTCTAGAAATGTAATAAATACTGCTTCAGTCTGAATTACAGATTAGTATCTCAGCCTTTTTAAAATACATGGTATTGGTTAATTCTAGTTATTAAAGTATTATTGTCTTTAAGTTACAGTTATATTCACCACTATTCTGCCTTTGAAATGATCTGAGACAGCAGAGCATCTACTGTACAGTTCGAAACCCAGACCTCGTTTTAGTGCAAGTTGGCTGAAACTATTTTAGGACGAAAATGTAAACAGACTAAAACGTATTTACTGCAAAAGCACTTTTCCTGAATACTGTTCCAACCAGGAAAAAATAAAACTATATTCAGAGACAAAAATCATCTAGAAGACTAGATTACATTCAGTGTTTTATGACAGAAATCGGGGGCTCGTAACTGCCCTCGAGGCTTGGCTGAACACGAGCCAGCATGCCCTGATCTGGACATAGGGTATGTTTTCATTACCTGGTTTAGCTGGTCTCCAAACATAACCTTCACCAATTTAGTCCATTACTTTGAGCAGTTTGATAAACTAATATAACCCAGCTGGCTGACCGGCCTGAGCTCCATCAGATTATTACTAAGATTATATTACTTATTTTAAGAACATTGATCAACCTGGAAATAAGACATTATTTTACGTCTTATTTTAGACTCAAAACATGCACTGTCAGCAGTGAAGTTATTTTGATTCATGTCTGAATTTAAGTCTATTCTTATATTGTCTTCGAGTATTTCGAGATGGGGCCACAAGCTTTGAAGTTTAATTCTGATCTGATTCCGTTGCTGTTTTGATGAGCAGACGTAATGTGGCTTAATTTGAGTGAAAAGTGCATTGTTTTGAGTCTCTGGTTACGAGTAATATCTAACTAAGACACACGGATGAGAAAAACAGACTTATATAAAGTTTCTTATTGCGTAAGGAAACTTCATTATAGAGGCTTTAGAACTTTAGGCCAATTTTGTGGGGTGTTTTTGTAGTTTGATGTATTTATAGGAGACAGTCACACATGCCAGATCCTTGGCTTCTCACATTTTAACAATTTAGATATTTCTATGACTTTGACCATGTTTTGATTGACAATATACTTGCACCCACATTCCTTTGAGTTTATAAACACTAAAATGCACTGCATTACAGACATTCTGTTGGAATTTGATCATCCAGAACTAAAAAATACAACACTTTTGATCAGTTATGTGTAATAATTAGATTGACAAGGATATGCTTAATATGTTCTTCACAATACTTGACAAAATATCATTCATTATTTTCGTTATTCATGTACATACCACTATTATCCCTTCTCACGACTTTTATTTCTGAAATTTGAGCACTGCATGACCAAAAAAAAAGAGCGCAAAGAGCCCCTCCCTTCCCCTTTTCCTTCTTTCTGCTTCTAAGAACTAAAACACACTTTGCATCCGAGTTCTTCAAACTACGTGAAAAAACCCTAAACATCGTCAATTATTTTTTTGTAGGCACGTATCGCCATCACCCCAGCCCCTCCCTTCTCATTCTCCTCCATGACATCATCAGCCCCGCCTCCTCTCGGCTCAGTCAGAGTCTCCTTGCAGGTCAAGCGCATCCCGGACCAGTAAACATGCACCGGAAACCAGTTTTTCAGCAGTTTTCCATACAAATAACACCGACAATTCCTTGCACAATTTCACACTGATGATCCAGAGACGGCCCACAAAGTGCTTCGTTTATGCATTTCCTTACTGGTTCTACAGCATTTTGGTGTAAAGCAAAGCCTGGGGATGTTTTTCCCAGTTGTAATTTGCTTTATGTAAGTATTTGCTGTTTTTTGGGTTTTTTTTTTTTTTTTTTGTGCATAATGGGGTGACCACCTGAGACCACCCGGGACCACCTAACTTACAGCCAGGGCAGTGAAAGCAGGGTCTCTGTGGGATGGGGGGACCATTGCATGACTTATGCATGCACACACACACACACACACACTCTCTCTCTCTCTCTCTCTCTCTCTCTCTCTCTTCAGTTCAGTGGAGAGAAACATGGCAGCTGCCGACTGTGCAGCAGACGCTTTGCGGAAGTGAGGTAAGTAACTACAATTCCCCAGCTTTACTTTCCAAATTCTTCCCTTTCCAAAGTGTCCCCAGGCTTAAATCTGCGTCTTTGGGAAGCTTACACCCCCTTGAAGAAGTGTGTGTAACGTTAGGAGCAGTGTGAGGTGGAGAAACGAGGGGAGAAAGTTAAAAGCACCGCTCGGCGCGGGTCTGAGCTGAAGTTGGAATTGTGCCGTTCCACCTTAAATGCCGGAGGCGCCAGAATGGAACTGCTGCACCATTTAAGGTGGAACGGCACAATTCAACCCAAGCCAGCCTCGCCGTCGCTTGTAGGCCTTTCTACACAAAACAAACCCAAATCTTCGCCTGATTATCGATAATCTGGGTTTTACAGTCGGGATTAAAGTGTCGTTTCTCCCAAAACGCCGCTTTACGCCCGAAAAGGCCGCGTTTCAGCATGTAAACAAACCGAAGCCCGCCTGACTCCCAGCTCGTTTTCTTAGCTTTTGCTCCCGAATTAAAACTCAACTCGGCTCCAACTTCTGTCCGCGGACTCCCCGCAGAGCCCCCGCGGACTCCGCGCGCTCGCAGCGGGACTCCGGGCCAACTTATTGGGCTCCGAAACGCGGCCGCTTCGCCTCATTGTTCGGAGCTCCGGCTCCTTTCGCGGGGCGCCGGGAGACCCGCCGCCGCGTTCAGCGCGCTCCTGGCGGCTGCAGGGCGGCCTCAGCGTCCCGGTGCGGAGCCGCGCTGCTCGGTGAAGGGTTTTAAGAGGTTTATCGCGGAAAACAAAGCCCCGAGGGAAGCGGACGAGCTGGAGCCGGTGAGCGGCCGCCGCGCCGAGCCGCGGCCGCGAAACAGGCCCGGTGCCCGGGGAGAAGTGCTGCCGGTCGCTCGGTACGTTAATCGGGGGAGAGGGGCACTTAATCGAGCACAAATCCGAGGTAAATCCTACGTTTTAAAGCCACGTTGGCTCCCGTTTACTCCCGTATGATGCTCGGAAACGCTTCTAATGTGAACAGGGAGATTTAATCCGGATTAAATGCAGGTTCAGGTAGTTGGAGCTTTTAGAAGACCCTTAGAAATGAGTGTTTGGGGGTAAAACTGTTCTTCTGTCCTCATTAGATAAAAAAAACATTGTTGTTTGTGTCAGTTTTAGCCCGGGCCGGGACTTTTATTGTGGAATTTGGACTCTTTGGGAGAGCAAACAGCCCCTTCCTTCTCTGTGACCCAATAGCTGGGTCAGGGGTGTTAGCCCCGCCCCTCTCTTAGATCAGTTAGTCTGGATGCAGGTTGAGTATGTATGTACATAGCTGTGTATGAAGGCTTCTTTGGGATGTAATTTGATTGTATCATGTCTGTAGGAGACCGATCCTCGGATCACGGTCTTTGAGTTAAACAGCTTTGGCCGGTATGAGAAATCCAGTGTTGTGAAATTTGATGAGCACAATTTATACAAATTAAGAGTCCCTGCCCCCTGAGTGTGGGCGTGAGAATGCACTAGCAATGAAAGTTTGAATTGCAGTTGTATCGTTTTACCTCCTGTGTTTTGTTATTTAGCAGTAGACCGGGGACCAACGGTGGGCCGCGAAGCACTCTCTAGTGGTCAGCAGGTCTATCCAGGGACAGTAATGTATAGTGGGTCGGTAATGACACTCTAAATCACAATAAAACAATTGAGTATAAGTAACAGTCGAGGTCATTCGAGTTTAAACGATAAACGTCATGTGTTAATAGGAATTCATAAACAACAGCATATCACAGAAGTAACACGTGGCAAACCAGGGATGTAGACGTTTCTTAAATGGAGGAAGAGTGGCAACACTGCAAAATATCTGCGCGCACAACTCGCACTACATCAGATACGATATGTGTATTATTAATATCATGATGTCTTGGATCATTGACCTCTGGTGAAATCTGTTTCTGCCCTAAACTGCCCCTAATCTCGCCTCCTCTACCCTGTCTTGCCACTTCCATTGATGGGACTATTTCTATTTTTTTTCCAAAGTCTACATGACGTTGCATTGAGAAACATCTGAAAGATCAAAGAGAAACAGACAAGTGTTAGATAAATTAGTCTGTTTCTTAACATTTATAATATATTTAAGAATGTAAATCAGCTAGTTGGATTATCAGGCCACATAAATTTAATATGTGAGGACAAGCGAGACAACCGGCTCTTGGAGTCTCCTCTGAAAGGGGTACAAATGCACTGTTACACAGAAGCTGAAATGCACCAGAACTCCTACAGTTTGAGCCATAAGCAGAATCTGTAATTAAGCTGTACTAGACATGTTCTAAGTGAGGAGACAGGTTACTGGTAGCAGTATGATGTTTACCATTCGGCAAACAACAGCCAATCAGTTTGCTTGTTCCACTTTGAGTGTTGGGAATTTTGTGGGGGAACCCTGCTTTGATGTGGAGAGCTGCATTAGTGCAGTGGTCAGAAAGGCTGTGCATGATGTTTTTGTAGATTTGATCAGTGGTTTTAAGATATATGTTATTGGAAATTTGACCTTCGGTTTGGTGTATTTCGGTCTCCGGATCACAGCGATTTGAGCCTGGTCTTGTGTGACTGGAAATAACTGTCCAGGAATTCAGACGGTCAACACACTCAATTTAATCACAGGACACAGAAATCAGGCTTATAAACCACAGTATGTTTCAGCTGCCAGCCGGCGGTGTTTCATAGTGGTGCACACAGTTACTCTGTTTGGGTGCTAAATTTTTAAACTCGATTTTAATGCAGTTAAATTTTCCTTTTTCTTATTCATAACTTCTCGGTCAGGTACTTTCCACTTTAGTAGTGCTTGAGCAAATGACATTTTCTTTTATGAAACATGAAAAATGAAAGTTTCAATGACATTGATGCTGATGACTCATGATCCCCTTCTAGGCTTTTTTATTCACAGAAATCAAAACGACCTGTTTTTGTAGTTTAGAGGAAAAAACGTGGACATCACAGCGCGGTAGAATGTGGGGGAATAAACATTTGTATTTGGTTGGAAATATGGACTCAAGTTACTTTTTTCCACTTGGTTTTTTCTATATAGCGCCCCCTTGAGGTAATCAGTTTGGCCTGTAGATTGTTTACATTATAATTCTTGATATGATTCTATACACACACACACACACACACACACACCATACAACTGTCCAACAATGGCAACAAACTGTCCTTTTCCAGTCCTTTGTGATTTCTTGAACTGAATTAAGTCAATTAAAGGCCAGAATACTGGAAACAGTTTTTCAGTTTTGAGACAAACAGAACAGTGAATGTGTGTGTGTGTGTGTGTGTGTGTGTGTGTATTTAAATTATGTATTTAAAAGCATAATGTGTACACACACACACCATTTAGAATGGATTTCAAAGGCATGTCTTAAAACAACACTTTCCACAAAACCATTTATTACATTGTCTATTAGTTATTTTCTTGATACAACCTTTAAAAATATTGCAAAGTTGGTGGTAACGCATCTGTAATAACATCCCATATTTTATTTATTTTATTGGATTTATTGACCTTGAGAAGAACCTTTTATTCATTACAACATCACGGTCACACAATAACCTCCAGAAATCTCCAGATATGGAGCTTTACAGCACGAAGCAAAACCTCAACTTTCAGTGGAATAAACCATTTCATTCCAAGTACATTTGGAGCATTTCTTTTGGTCTGTTCATGATGGAATGTTGAAACGAGGAGACTGTTGTGAATTATTGTGCATTTTAGGCTTTTCATCTGCATGTTCTGCATATATGTTAACGACGCCTTAAAGACTCGATGTCTCAAAGCTGCTCAAAATGCAGGTAGAACGTTATAATTCCAAGGGGACGAATATCAGTCCAGAGAAGACAGCATGCAGAATGTGACGGACCAGCTGCGAGCTGTCTCAGAAGAGGTGTCCCAGCACTGCTTCAGACTACAGAACCATTGGGACACGTGTGTTTAGTTGACATTCTTACAGTTGTATCTGAATACGATGGATGTTCCTTGAATACAGCTCGTATTATAAACATAAATATATATAATATGAAGAATAGTCAGGGGTCAGTCAGCCATGGACTGGCGGTAAGGGAACCAACCATGTGACTGGAAGGTTGCTGGTTCGAATCCCTGAACTGGCAGAACATGACCGAAGTGCTTTAGTGTACCGAACTCCCCAGCTGCTCCCCGGGCACTGTGGATAGGGCTGCCCGCTTCTCTGGGCACGTGTGCTCACTGCCCCCTGGTGTGTGGATGGGTTAAATGGGGAGGAACAGTTGGTCTTTGAGCACCTTCCCCTTTACCTGGTTAAAATAAAACACATTCTGTCTCCATTAAGAGTTGCGGTCTCACGGTGGTGAGGGTTGTAGTTGTAATCGCTGCCGCTGGAAAATTTAATCAGCACCACCTGCTGCATCTATGCAGGGAGCTTGGGGTCACGTTGGATTACACTGTGCTTTGTTCTCGGTTGCTGTTAAAGTGCATTAAAGCCGACGTATGTGTCAAAACTAAAATTGTTGCTCATGCGTGAACCTGTAATCCCTTTGTTGGCTGGCTGGATGGGTTGAGTGGAACCCATAGGCGTGTTCTCAGCCATCTTCACGGTAGGAGCAGAATGGAGCAGGGGGTTTAACTTCACATGTGCAGTAATTGAAAATTAGCTTCATCGAACCCGCGAGAGTGTCTTAAAGCCCAGATTTGACACTGCTGCTCCTGCTCGCCTCTGTCTTTCTTATGCATGGTCACGTCACATTAGCTTCTCGGCAGGAGGCTTCAGGCGAGTGTGAACAGGATACACGTACAACTCCGTCCAGGTGCCTCCTTTTTCAAGGCCGCGAAGGAAGATGAATACATCTGCAGAAGGGATGTGCACAGATCCTCATGGCTGAATAAGCAGAGGCTGGTTTGAATGAACGGGCGGATATTTGATGTGCTCTGACAAGCGCGAAGGGCCACGGCGGATCGTTCCGATAGACGTTAATCAGTGCGAAATATTAAATCATGTCGACCGAGTGACGATTACGCACGAGTTCAGCTTTCGCACGTTGCTGTTTTTCTCTACCTGTTCTTATTATTATGCAGAAATGGCCAGAATCAGATTCTACTTCAGTGTACACCGTATGGACAAATGTATTGGGACGCCAACACTGGCTTTTATGACATCCCCTTCGAAATCCACAGGCATTGATACATGGTTGGTCTCCTTTGCAGCTTCAACAGCAGGTTTGGAAGTCAACACTCGGCGACCTGCGCCCTGTAACCCTACGTGGTCCGACACGTTGCACTTCTCAGTAATACTATTAACACAGTTAATGGTGGAATGTCTAGGAGGGAAGGAATCTCACCGACTTGTTGCAGCGGTGGCGTCCTACTACAGCACCATGCTGGAGTTCAGAGGGTTCATTAGAACCAGCTGTTCTTTCACTAATGTGTGTGGAAGCAGACCGCATAGCTGGGACACATATCAATATTTATCCATATTAGGATCTAAATATTTTAGGAGAAGAGTGCATTATGGGCTGAGGTGATACTGTTTGTTGGGTTTTATCATTTTTTAAATAACGTTCTTGTTCAATCTGGCAGGAAACCTTTTTTCCGCTCCCTCGCTCTGCTCCACCCCTTGCTCTCAGCTCCTCCCCTACTCTGCTCCCCATTCGCTCTCTCGTGCACGCCCTTTGCAGGGCACAAGAAGAAATGAAGATCAAGTTTCCATATGTTTAATTCTAGGTTATAAGTCTGAATTTTCATGTTTTTCTTTTCATCGTATCGTATATTTTAGATCACCAGCTAAAATATTGGGAATATGATTTTTGTCCATATCGCCCAGCCCTAGCTGCGGCAAAAGAACTAAAACATACACTAGAAATTAATCTAGATGTGTGTCCCAGTACCTTGTCTAGTGATGGAGGTGTATTTTAATGGATCAGTATTAGCTAGTTTAATCGCAATTCATTTCCGACTCATAGTGTTCAGAGCGCCATCTAGTGGCTTTAGGATGCCATTTTCGGATATTTCCAGCTGGCAGGAAAATGGCGCTCCCAACCGTCATATCCATACAGTGATAAATCGGAATGTTCCAGACCCGCGATACGTGGATGCCTTCCGAGTCTACTGCTGTTTTAGTTTCGGAAGCTCACGTTTTTTGGGGGGCATTTCCGACATTTTCCGTTTGATTGCCATAACCATTCATCTGCTCATAAAGCACCTGTGAAGTTCAGATAACTGCACATTTGAAGTTCTGGTAACACCAGAGCCTGATGTGTTTGGGACAGATAAGAGCAGTAAATGCTCTCAGCAGTTAGAAATCAGCCATTATCTTGTGTTAGTCACTGACGGGCAGACTGTGGGTTTGGTTCTATGTTTTAAACAACACGTTCTGTGTGATTGTGCAGGTATGGAGTGAGTATAATAATGCACGGAGGCTCTCAGTTGAAGTTCGGTAGGTTTAAACATGCTTTAACTCTGGAGCCACCGCTTATTCCAACAGCTGAAATCAGTGGGGATCCTGCAGGAACATGATTCTGGAAACATGCCAGAAGGTTTTGGAAATGAATACAAGTGGAGTTGATTATTAATACTTCTTCTTCTTCTTCATCCCACAGTTTGAGATTCATCAGATTGTTCTGATTGTGTGATATTTTTATAGCTTTCTGATTGGATGAACAGCTTCAGGTGCAAATGTTTGGGCCCAATGTCTCAATGATGCAGATGCACCCAGCCAACCAGATGTGGTAGCACAGCAACCACTTTGCATCCACCTGAGACACCATAACCTCAGACACATTATAGGAACCACCTGAAATACTCCCATACTACCTTGGTTACCTACCTACCTAGCAAATACTTTGAAACATGAAGGCTTCATTTAGCAACCTGCTGAGATACCATAGCAACTGTCTAAATATCTCTTGGCAACACCATAGCACCCACCTGGAATACCATAGCCACACCAAAGTAACCACCTGGCATACCGAAGCAGCCACCCAGAATACACTAGCAACACCTTAGCAACCACCTGCAATACTGTACCAGCCACCTAGAACATCATAGTCACCACTTAGCAGTACCATAGTACTTCCTAGGATGTGTTTAATATATTTTCTTTTGTATTTTGGATGCAGTCATGCTTCTAACATTCTAGAACAGACGGTTTAGGGAAAGTGTCCGGGTTCTTGCAGCAGTACAGTGCATCTTATTAAACTACATGGCCGCTAGGACTAGTTTGTCACGTCAGTGCCAACATATTAACTTGGATTTGAGTTTCAGATCTGGATAAAGCCAGTTGTTCCCAGCAGTGCTTCCTTACCCATGTCCTGGCCCCGGGCCCTGGGCCCCGTGCCCTGCATGTTTTATTGTTTACTCTGCTCCCAGCACACCTGATCCAGCCGATCATTTAATTAAGAAGCCTGGAGGTAGTGTGGTGGAGCGAGAAAGCACTAAAAGTGCTGTGCAAGGGGTCCAGGAGCAGGATTGGGATCCACTGTCCTCGAGTGTGGCACATGTTTTGAGTATTGGGGTTTTATCATCTAGAATGCTTGAAATAAACTATTGGGATTGAACCGTTGTAGTGACTTATTTTAGGTCTTAACATATTAATGCAGTGACCTGCTTTTAGTTCTTTTTTCATTCCCGTGTTGCAAGATGACTCACTGCTTTCACAAGAGAATTAAAAGTACATAAACACGTGTTCCCTGGATACGAATTAATTCCGTCAGACACTCTGGTGAAGATAAGACATATGACTTACATCTTCTGCAGTAAGGAGTTTACTGACAGTTGTCATCTTGACATTGACCCGAGTTGTCCTTTTTGCTGACAGCTGCTATCAATAACCGATGTCATCATATACTGAACCCTGTCCCCGCTCTCTCTTTCATTCTCCCCGTTTCTCCCTCCCTCCCTCTTTCCCTCTCCCAGGTGCCCACATTCTGCCGCAGAGGAGAGCACCACGATGAGGAGATATCAGTAGGCTCCCTCCATAGTATGGCCGCATCCCGCTCTTCGCGCGTCACAAGATCATCAGTGGGGTTAAATGGATTGGACGAGAACTTTTCTGGCCGAACCCTCAGGAACCGAAGCATCGCCCAGCCGGAGGAGACCTCGCCACCTCCCAGAGCTCGATCACCCAAGAAGAAACAGGACTGCCAACAGCACCAGCAGGCTAACTCGGGAAAGGTAGCTGACGGGAAGCCGGACGGTGAACCTTCAACCGGCCATCGGAAAAGGGGCCTGTCCGTCTCTGAGAAAGAGGAACCAGAGAAGTCAGAAGGATCCGAGCGAAGTCGGACCGGAGGAGGCCAGGAAAGCTCCCCTGCCGTGAAGAAGGCCAAACGCTGCTCTCGCTCAGGGGAAACCCAGGTAACTGAGGAGGAGCCTTCTCCAAAATCAGAAAGCCCTGAACCTGCTGCAGCCAAGGAGAACGATGAGGACTCCAAATTGGACACATCTTCAGCCTCTCCATCTCTTGGCCTTGAAAAAGACCCAGAGGAGAAAAAGGACAAGTCTGAGTCTGCGGAGGAGAGTGCCTCTCCCTCGCAGCCTGACGAATCCCACAAGACAACCAATGGCCTGGTGGAACTCCATAAGGAGCTCCTTAAGAAGGACTTAGAATCTGCACCTTTGCCTGCAGAGCCTTGTGTCTCCCCTACCACACAGACACTCACGAACAGTCCCTCGTTGCCGAATGGCAGCCAGGCAGCCCCCTCAACCCCTGACCCCATTGTGCCTTGTAGATCCCCGCTTCTTCAGCAGGTTGACGAGTCCGACGGCCCTCAGCTTGACGGCGAAAGGAACTGCTCGGTGGAGGAATCAGCCGAAGCCGTGTTGTCTCTGGACCCTGAGGTTGAGGTTGAGGTTGACTTAGATGTGGTGGGGGATTCCAGTCAGGCCCAGGATGAGCGAACGGTTGAGGAAAACACGAATGGGTGCCCACCGGTGGAGCCGCAAGACCCTTCAGACGACTGCTCAAATATCTCAGGAGAAACAGCAGGCTTGGCCTCCTTCAGGCTTCCGGCAGAACCTCCCTCTTTCACGGAGCCTCAAGAACACAGATACACCTTGCGGACTTCACCTCGTCGTGGATTGGGTCGATCCAGTTCTCCAAAGCCTGATTCCCCACACACAGACAATGGCTTACCCAAGGAGGAAGAGGAGGAAGAGGAGGTCACAGCTGTTCCTGTGGACTTGGACGTTGCGTGCCACAAAGAACCTTCTGCAGAAGGGCCAAGTCTCGCTGTTGAGGCTGTTGATGTCTCTGAGCACGTAGAGGGCAAAGCTAGTGAGGAGGTTGCTGTATTGGATGGTAGGATGCCCAGATCCACCAAAGAACCATCAATTGGCCAGATTGAAGATGAGGAGGAGGATCCTGACGTCTACTATTTCGAGTCTGATCACTTGGCGCTCAAACACAACAAAGAGTATGTGGAGTCTACCATTGTCCATTTTCAGTTTGTGCTGTTTGCTTTTGCTGTTAGTCTCTTAGATCTCTATATACATTATTGTGACTCGTTTATCACCACGCAAGAACCTTGTATCTCCATTTTTGTAGTCTTATACTGATGATTTCATGATCAATGGGCCACTAGAAATGCTCCAGAATGACCAGAATAAAATATGTATGCATTGACTTCCATCGAAGGTTTAGAAGATCTTTCTCCTGTATAGTTACCATTTTGGATATACAAGGTTTTTGCATGACCAAGCTTGGAGCTCTTTTTGTGAACTGACTTTCCAACACGTTCAGTCTTTGCCTAAACAAGGTCATACTTTCACTTCAAGTGTAGGACAGGGCTGCTGAGGCTTTCGTTTTGTCTATGCTGCACCTGCTGTTTGCTTTGTGTTTTGGCTGGTTGTGCTTTAAGGATTTAAAAGCTTTGTAGCACATTGTGGTGAGGTAAGTACAGCTGAGCTTCTTTGTTGTTTAAAGCTGCTCACAGAACAGGTTCTCGCGGCCGGATCAAAATCATCTGCAGGTATACGCGGCGGTATTTATGATAGCCGTTGTCGTCGGTAATCATGTTGCTGGTGGTTGGTATGGCAGTTGGCGGAGGCTGCTTCTGGTAGACAGGTTGCGCTGAGTTGCTCTCGTTCAGTCCGTGCCTGTCTCTCCATGCGGGAGCCCAGCTGATTCATCTCGCGGCCCAGCAGGGCCCAGAGCTGCCAACTGCACTGGTTTTGCATGTTGAGAGAATTGAGGGGGGACGAACAAGCCATCTCAGTTTATGAAGCCTGTCAGAAAGCTTGTGTGGCTTGGTGACTGGTACAGTATTAGATCATTTTTCAGGCTTTAAAAACTTCCATATGTTTCCACATGAAGGCGTGAATAAGTTCAATTTAAGATTTAATTTTAAGATTTAATAATAGACTTATACACCTTGTCAAAAAAGTAGTTTGAAGGAATCAACTGGTTGCAATGGTGTCGTGCCAAACTGTCATGCAGTTGTTCAAAATGCCGGGCCAGCTTTTGTCTTGGTGGAGACGGTCAGTGCCAAGATCAATGGTTTGTTGTCGCACGTCCAGAAGGCAAATTGTCATGGTGTGGATCTTAATTTCGTGCGATGCCAGATCACCTTTGGTCTTCATTACTGGTACTTTGACATCTCATCATCACGTTAAGGAGGTCCAGCAACCAGTGGTTCTACATTTTCTGAACACACTCTGGTGCTCTATTCCAACAGGACGATGCTCGTCCACATACGTCTCGAACTCGCCTTGAAGACACCGATACTATGCCTAAAAGCATTGGAAGCAGAATCATTCCAGAGAACACAGGTGTCAATAGGTTCATGTTTATCATGTGACACTATCATTTGATAACGATGAATGTAGAATGTCCTCTGACTTTGAGAGTGTGGGGATTGTTCCACCTCGTTCTGAACTAATGTGAGTGGTGAAAGGTCTCGTACCACTCCACCAAAGGTCTGTAGTTCAGTCTCAGCATTCCCGGCATGGAATGAGAGAGACAGGGATGCCGTTCTCTCGATTAGTCAGTGGAGTACCAGTATTAAAGGCGTGACTTCTGAATATTCGGATTTACTTCACTATTTAAATGCATATACTTAACTCTGAATTGATCTTCTCGTGAATCAACCGTTGCTCCGTGAATTTCTTTCACACAGCTGATGAAGCTGTAATTACGGATGACTGATAGTTGTTTCTTTTTTCTTCTGGAGACCTTTCTGATGGCAGTTTGAATGGCTGGTCCCTAGGTGGCAATGCAGTCTCATGCATGTGCCAAGACTGAAGCCCTTTAGATATAGTTCACCATCTATCCAACATTTGCTGCTCTAAGTGCCTGTTTTCATTTCGTGTCTAAAACGGAGTGCTGTACTGTCCTGGAACACGTGAAGTGAAGGTATTGAATCAGCTCTGTCCGTGTCCTACTTTGTATCTGAATAAGTACTTATTGTAATTGAGTACTTTTAGACTGTGATTGATTTTCTTCTGTGACCTGTTAGGCTTATCGATCCTCTAAGGTCCACCGAGCTTCTGAATAAGATTAGTTCCTGGCAGGAGGCCGAAGCCTTGCTGTTAATGTTTCTGGTTTTGGAGCCCGGTTTCTTGGTTCAGACCTTCGATTCATAATCTGCACAGCTGTTTACGTCTCCGGTTTGCTTGAAAGCTTTGAAACATGACATGGTCTTGAGGCTTAAGACTCGACGGGGGAATTATAGACATTAAAGACACGTTCCCTAATCTGCCTCAGTTTGAACAAATTTGTACAGTGAGGAACGTCAGGTTGACCAGAAAATACTGCTATGAAAACAATTTTCACCCCTCAAATTAAATTGAATTTTGGTGCACACTCATCAACCATAACTTTTATGACCACCTCCTTGTTTCTCCTCTCTCTGTCCATCCTATCAGCTCCTCTGATCACACAGGAGCTCTTTGTGGTTCTATAATTCCAGACTGTAGCTCATCTGTTTCTCAGCTGACTTTATTCTCCTCCTTTCACCCTGATCTTCAATGATCAGGACCACCACAGAGCAGCTATTATGTGGGTGGTGGGTCATTCTCAGCACTGCAGTCACACTGACATGGTGGTGGGGTGTTAGTGTGTGTCACTCTGGTACGAGTGGATCAGACACGGCAGTGCTGCTGGAGTGCTTAAATTAGTAGACACTCCTACCTAGTTGCTCCACCTCGTAGATGTAAAGTCAGAGACAGAAGCTCACACTTTGTGTTGGTCATCCTCTCGTCCTTGATCAGTGTTCACAGGACGCTGCCCACGGGATGCTGATGATTGGATTTTTGTGGTTGGTGGACTGTTCTCAGTCCAGCAGTGAGGGGTTTAAGCACTCCAGCAGCACTGCAGTGTTAAAACAAGGCCATGGTCATAATGCTGTGGCTGATCGGTGTATGTGCTACTGGAGTGGTGGATTGTGGGTCCAGAATTGAGAGTCCAGAAAGTTGAAGAAGTTGTATCTCAGCCAGTGACGGCAACACTTGAGAGAGTCGTGAGTCACATCGCTGTGTTTTGCGTGAAGCAGCTTTTCTCTCCCTGCCATTTTGCCGGGAACACTTTTGCATTGTTTATTGATTGTGTAGCAGCTCTCTGCGAGCAGCCCGTCACCCACACAGTGACTAATGCAGCGTGATTTCACGTGAGCCGTTTACTGCTTTTCCTCCTTTAATGCGAGTTTTCATGTGCTGTTCGGCTGAATTATGTATGGGGCAGCTGTTTGAAAGTTTGATGTCCTGATTCAGTGCAGATGTTCTGTTAATAATGCATGATTTACTTCTTCAACATTGTCCACTTCCTCAATCCCCAACCCCCAAGTTATCAGAGACTACTCCAGACCATTGGTGTGCTAGAAGCCCAGCGAACCCAAGCCATCTTGGACCTGGAGAAGTTGGCCTTCCACCAGAAGCAGGCCCTGACGGACCCCATCTCCTTTGTGGACCAGCTTCAGAATCAGGTAATGCGGCAGCGGCTGGACTAGGGAAGGATCCGAGCGGTCATTGTAATGAATATTTGAATATCTTGTAGGTCCAGGTCAGTGGCGGTGAAGCTCCTCTCTGTGCTCTGCAGGTGGAGTTGGGTTTACCTTGTCCCCAGAGAGTGGTCCAGCTCCCTGAAATCGCGTGGGACCAATACACCTCAGGCCGCAGTGAATTTGAAAGGGAGTTCTGTGACAAGAAGCGCAAGACAAGGAGGTTGAAGTTGATCTTTGACAAAGGTATGTGCGGAGTGTGGTCCCGAGTCCACGTCCACAACGCATTTTGGTTTCCGTCACCTTGTATCTTCATTTACAAGGTGTAACAGAAAGTGAAGAGTTATTCCTTACATTGAATCAGAATTTCGTGGTGATTGGACCAGTTTTAATTGGACCAACTTTGTGGGCAGGTACATGCCGGTATTCTAAGCTTCATAACTCAGGATCAGAATAACCTACAGATACAATGCACATCATAACAAACTACGAGACCTACTCCATCTCATCTTGGCTCATCATTGTGTGATAAATTATTGGCGAGTCATCCAGGTTTCGTTTCCATCTGAAGTAAATTCCAGTTTAAATATCAAAGGAGCTTCCAGTGCATGTTTACTGCTCTGTCCACGTGAACATGATCAACCTGCACACAGACTCGAATATGCTTAAAAAATGTCAAAAATGGCTCTTTATCTGGCCTTTAAGAGGTCATTAGGCCATTCTTGGGTGATTCTCTGACGCTGTATAAGGCTTCCAGCGTGTTCGCTGCATTCACAAGCAGTGTCTCACACCGATGCTGGTTGTGATTTGGTTGCATCATCACAAAATCACTATTCAGTATGAATTATTTGGTGTTTTTTTGCCATTGTTTTAGTTTAAAAGCACTTTATGCCGCTGGAATAATCAGTCATGGAGTCATGGTGATGTGACTTGAGCCTCGAGTTTTAATGAGTAAATGAATGGTTACATCTATTAATGGTTAATAAACTGTGTATTTGAATAGTCAGTGTAGTGGATCATTCATATAAACGGGCTCTCTTCAGTAAGGGCAGTATCATGGTCAGCAAAAATGATGCTCATGTCCATAATTTTGTAGCGCAATTGTTGTTCAAGTACAAAGATAAGATGTTTTATTAGTTTCCCTGGTGCCCAGCAGAGCAATGGGTTGTTCAGAATTGCACGACATCCCTGAATGAGCTTCTGTCTTATGTAACATTAGGTCTGTTTTCAGCTTTATCAGCAGGTTTTCTCACCAAAGCCCAGAATTCTGACCATTTAATTGGCCAAGTCCTATATCAGCCGACTCCTGCGTGGGAGGGCTATTATTAGCAGCCCCCAAGGAACTTTCTAAAATATGTCTATGTAAGCATTCCTTTACATCAGACACCAACACTGTCATGTTGGCAGATTTAGACTGTTTTAGACGTGATGGCTCAGACAGAACCGTGTGAATAGGGAGAGAACCTTCCAGAGGCTTTCAGCTCTCCAACACAGGTTACTGTACCAACCACGCTTCTGGTTTGCTGGGAACACTGGTATGATGAGCCAACGATGCATGTTGAACGTGAATGCTCTGTAATTTGCCGTCAGACGTCTTACTTACAGCACTGTATTTACAGTGGGGTTACCTGCAAGACCAAAAAGTCCAGTGGATTCCAAGAAGGAGGGCGACAGTTCTACTCTGTATTCGTCTTTGCCTTCGAGTGATGCTCCAGAACACAGCATGTCCAGCAACAGAACACAGGTGAGACTCTGCAGATGATACTCTTGTGCTGGGTGCTTTACTTCCCTTCTATTATTACCTGCAGTTACCTTCTGCCCAAGACGTGAAACAAAAAAATGAGATGTCTGATGGCAGAGCTGGGCTGTCTTACCCCTGCTGGAGGTTCTGACCACGAGGTGACCTACAGTCACAAATCTATGGGAGCAGCAAGGCCTGTAATGTTTTTGCGTCCCACTTTTGGGTTTGGCACTTGGGTTTAGGGTCACATGATCAATAAGGGACAGTAGATCAGAATTTATCCTGAACATTACGTCTGGATTGGTTTCCAGTGGTTTGTTTGCCTGGTTTCTCCCTTCAGTCTTCTCCTCTGGAGGGCAGAATAAGTGAGAATTTCATTTGAACCGTGGATCGGTTGCGAGGAAGGTTGGACGTGAGTTTATTCTTCTCGTGCAGTTGTGGCATTTGGCTGTGGAGGAGCACCTGCGATCAAAAAGCTGTTCTCGAAGGTGAAGGATTCAGTTAGTGAAAATCGTTTGGACTAAGTGAACCAGTGGCGCGTCCCCGCTGGTGGCAGTGAGAAGGTATAGCATTGCAAATTGCAGCGGATTCAACATGAAATTTTGCAGAAGACCAATTTTACTGTGAAACCAGTAACTGTTCCATGCCTACTCTCCCATTCCACTCCAGGATTTTGCTGGTTTTCTGCCACTACATTGCACGTACAACTGCCAGTTCCAAAACAGTCTATTGTCCTATTGGCTGCCGGCCCTGTTGTTTTCAGTATTCCTCTGTTCCGTCCGGGTTGGCTTTCAGTGAATGTGCATAAATACGGCCAAAGCTACCGCAGAGTTTGGACACAAAGCCTCGTCCATACCCGTGTTTAATGTCGAGCATAAACGAGCCTCTGAAACTTGGACAGGTTATTCCAATAAACCGGTTTTCTCAACTCTGTTTCCCAAAAGAAGGATTCACAGTAACCAAACATACACAGATCATCAGCCCGTGTTTGGAGCTGTTGTTGAAGACACGTTCTTCCACATCTCTCCAACTGTGTTTGACTTCCTGCGGTGCAGCAGATGAAACGCTCTGGCCCAAACGTATAATTTTGTCCTTAGTGAACACTTCACTCGCACTATGAGAGGGAGGGAGGACATTTTGGACACAAATATTGTGTGATTGTAATGAAGCCTCTAAGGCTCTTGGAGATATAAGAACAGTCCTGCCTCCTCCTTTGCAGATTGAAGGAGAGGCCTGACCCCTCAGGTCATTTCTGTGCGGAGTGGGATTTGGCCAATAATAATAATAACAATCCTTTCTGTAATCTCTCTGCTTCATCTGTATATCATGTTGCATCCAGGACTCCAAGGTCAGGGCAGGCTTCTCTTCCCCTCTGACGGCTGGCTGCTGGAGGAGAAGTGCGTCACCGGTGTCGTTTCAAAACACACAGCTGGAGCCGTGTGGTGACGAGTGGAAGGTTTTGTTTGAGAGTCCTTAAAGGCACACATCAAGTCATAATCCCAGCCACGCAAAAGTAGCTCGGGGTTGAGGTTGCTCAAAGGTAGATCAGTCAGGAAAACCTTAGCCCTAGCTCACCATTCAAAATTGACCCCCTTCTTTCATGTTTACCATGTTAGTAATTTCAAGCTTCTGCAGATGGCATTGCACAAGGATAGTGTCTTAATGGAAAGTCGACTGGAAGGGGAAAATGTGGTAGGAATCAACAGGGATGACCACAGCCTTGAGGGAATAGTGAAGACAAGTGGATTCAAGAACTTGGGAGAGCTTCGCGAGGAATGGACTGAAGCTGGTGTCGGTGTATCAAGAGCCCCTGTACACGGACGTTTCCAGGAAAAAGGCTGCAAGTGCAGCATTCCTAGAATCAAGAGAAAAAGATCTGGACTGTAGGTCAGAGCTCCAAAGTCCTCTTTTAAGGCGAAAGTAAATTCTGCATTCAAGAGAAATCGAGAAATCAAGAACGAACCAAGTCAGAACTGGTTCTTAGCCGATTTTAGAGACGCAGCTCCACTGCTGAGGAGGGACCACAGTTAAGAGTTCAGTTAAAAGCTCTAGTTATCTCGATGTTTCTGGCACAACGTTGCAACAATAGGGCGGAGGGTGAATGAAATGACCACTGTTTGGTGTGAAAGGCTTCGTGGGTAGGTTTCTGTCCTGGGTGGCTGTGTTTTGCACAAATATAAAAAGTATGGATGTGATAAATTATCTGGTCCCGTTCGTCTTCCTCAAATGTGCAGTGTAATTTCTGCTCCCGCTGTTGTTTAATAAGTATTGGGGGCCAAAGACGGTATGAGGTTACACGGCTTAGAAATAACATTTCGGGCAGAAGTTCTTAAAAACGTCTGTAGTAGAGAACAAGATAAATTGTCCAGCAGTCTTTCGTTGGAGATGTTCCCATCTGATAGATGTACCGCCTGTTTAGAAAATGTGTGTAAGAGCTGCAAAAGAAAATGTTCATGTTGTGGCTGAATTCTGGTGTCAAATTAGAGTGTTGTAGGAAGGTGGAGCCAGTTCCTTGCTCACTACACAACAGAAGGTTCCTACTTCCAGGGTGAGCTTAAACCTTTATTCCCAAATGATGCATTTTTAGTTTTTATGACCCATCTTGAAGCATCTTATACTATGGCACAGCTTGTCGTATGAGCTGCAGTGTCAGTCATCATGAGGTGATTGATCTGAGGTGATTGAAGCGGTTTCCACCTCATGGTTCAGTTACCCGTGTGGTACAACAGAAAAAAATAAACACAAAGAGCGAGACAAAAGGCGTCTGTCAGCTATTGTATCGCAGCTGTGGACCCGGCACTTTTCTCCGAGCTCTTTGGCCGCCCAGCAATGATACAAAATGTCAGCAGTTTGAAAAGAGGCTGTGTTTGACTCCAACTTGTCAACCAGCATTGTATGGGATGAGGGGAGAGGGCGAGGGGTTGGGCATTTGGGGTTTAAAAAAAGAAAAAAATGATGCTAACCAGAAGTAATTCTGCTCCTGCAGATGATTCGAGGGAGACCGTATCATCAGAGCAAGCCAGACACTTTTAACCAGCTGTGGACGGTGGAGGAACAGGTAAACCCTGCATCATTCTTAACTTTGTTGTTGTTTTTTTTTTCCTGCTGGATCGGCAGTTACAGTTTTTTGCTTGTCTATGCACGAGTTAAGTGGTTGTTCTGCTCCGTGTAGAAAAAGCTGGAGCAGCTGCTTCTGAAGTTTCCACCTGAGGAGGTGGAGTCGAAGCGTTGGCAGAAGATTGCAGATGAGCTGGGGAACAGGACAGCCAAACAGGTTTCTCCTCTACAGTTTCTGTCCAGTTCTTTGTCGTTTGAAGTCAGTTGTGTCTGTTTTCCTGCGCCAAAGTGTTCTCCTTTATTAAAGTCACAGGTGCACTCGTTCTGCAGCGTTCCCAAAGTCTCCTTTCAGATCATCTGGAAACATCTGGACACTCTGCAGCAGATGTTGTGTTTACCTCAGCTTCTTTATTTCGCCTGTAGGTTGCCAGCCGGGTGCAAAAGTATTTCATCAAACTGACCAAGGCTGGGATTCCAGTACCGGGAAGAACTCCTAACCTGTGCATGTACAGCAAAAAGGTACAGCCTCTGTCAGGCTAACCGTGGTACAGTGGATTGGGACTGAATCCAGGCTGTTTTAACGGCTCAGGAACCGGGTGTGTTTAGCCTGGTTCAGGTCCGATCCTTTGTTTTTACTGCTGTGTAACATCTCTAACACACACACACACTTTACTGTTGTGGTTGACGTTGTATGAAAAGAAGAGCTTGAAGGATGATTAACGGATCGAGCTGCCTTTGTTCACACTCTCCCTGCAGGCCTCCAGTAAGAGGCATCACCACCTCAACAAGCACCTGTACAGACCATCCACCTTCCTCACCTCCTACGAGCCACCGGTCTACATGGACGACGAGGACGATCGCCCCGACTTCTTCAGCAGCCTGCAGGATAACGCTGCTGACGACTCGGTCAGTGTCCCGTTCGGACCTCTCTGCTTCACAGTCCTGTCGTTTGTTTACATGTAACAGATTTCAAGCCCTCGTTCAGTCGAGTTAAAGGTCTGTACTCGTCGTCCTACCGACTCTCTGCATCACGTTGAAATTGAACGGTTGATTTTAGGTCGATTGGCTGTTGGACGTGCAGTGTCGAAGTGAGTAATTGATGCGAGTGAGCGGTCAGACGACTGGACATCAGAATTGTGATGCAGCCTGCAGTACGAGTTACCAGCCTGGTTATGCAGGAGGGTGAAAGGACGTGGTCTCTTAACGGCCTTTTGTGTTTAGTTTTTTCTTTTTTTTTTTTGTGCGAATATCCTGCCTTCGCTGTTGCTTTTGAGGCGTTTTATCCGAATTGATTTGTATTCGCAAAAAATCTCAGAGGAGGAGTCTGAGCCGTTTCTGGACGAGTCTATTTTTAACCTCACAGTAACTGTGCAAACACCAAACATGACCGGGCTTTCTGCCTGAGCTTTGCCCTCGCTGACTTTCCCCCTCTCCAGCGGAACCACGAGGGGTAGGCAGGTCGGTGGTCGATCGAGTGCGCCGACAAGTGTTGACGTTTCCCTCCCTCTCTCTGCGTAACCTTTATACACTGATGGGTCAGTGGTCCCCAGGGAGAACGCGGGCAGCGTAGGTTGCTTCATGTCAGAACAACTTTAGCACACCCAGCAGATTTTCCACAGGACCTGCCTGCAAAGTCTGCTTTGGAGCTTGTTTGGAAAGCAGACCTGCTGATATACACCGAGCAGCCGTAACACGGTGATTATGACTCGTTTCTACTCTGTGTCCATTTCATCGGCTCCTTTTACCGTACAGAAGCACTGTAGTCCATTCTCCTCCTTTCACCCTGATCTTCAGTGATCAGGACCCCACAGAGCAGCTATCATGTGGGGGGTGAGTTTAAGCACTGTGTCCACACACTGTCCACCCTATTAGACACTCCTACCGAGTGTCTCCACCTTGTAGATGTGAAGTCAGAGACAGAAGCTCATCTGTTTCTGCACAGTTTGTGTTGGTCGTCCTCTAGTCCTTCATCAGTGCTCACAGGACGCTGCCCACAGGACGCTGTCGGCTGGACATTTCAGGTTGGTGGACACTGAGTGGTTTGAACACTGCTGTGTCTGATCCACTCGTACCAGCGCGACACACACTAACACACCACCACCATGTCAGTGTGACTGCAGTGCTGAGAACGACCCACCACCCACATAATAGCTGCTCTGTGGTGGTCCTGTGGGGTCCTGACCATTGAAGATCAGGGTGAAAGGAGGAGAATAAAGTCTGCAGAGAAACAGATGAACTACAGTCTGTGATTATAGAACCACAAAGTGCTCCTGTATTGATTCTGAAATCCTGCATCGTATCGCCAGGTTCTTGGCAGTGCACTGCCCCTTCAGACGGACTAAAGTTGATCTTTCACAAACAGGGTGGGGGCGAGATCAGGTTATGGAACCGTGACGTCCTTACCTGCCTCTAGAAGTGTGTGTCAGGTTAGCCGTTTCTGAAAGCTCTGGATGGAAAAGCTGAATATTTAAGTGCATTTTAATGAGGTTATCTCGGGTTCTGCTTGAGGACACCTGTCAGGTCTTCTTTTGAACTGGAGTGGCAGTAATATTAATGAATCCCACACACTCTGCTCTGTGTTCAGGATGAGGACAGTGTGCCGATGGAGCTGAGACACTTGCCGGAGTACAAAGAACTGCTGGAGCTGAAAAGACTCAGGAAGCAGAAGATTCAGGAGATCCAGAGTGAAAACGCTCTAGTCCAGCACATGGGCTACAAGGTACCGCACACACCCTGGACAGTTTCTTATGGTCTCCCGTGTGTGTGTGTGTGTGTGTGTGTGTGTGTGTGTGTGTGTGTGTGTGCGCGTGCTCGCTTGGTAATTCATTACTGTCACTGACCACGTTCATGGCACCTTCATGGTTTCACACACAGTTCTTCCACAGCTTTAATTAATTCTATCATGCATTACAAATGTACATATCAAGTGTGTGTGTGTGTGTTTTTTTCCATGTCTCTAATCCTCCCTCAGTGCGACGCATGTGGCATGGAGCCGATCCAGGGCGTGCGGTGGCACTGCCAGGATTGCCCGCAGGACAACGCTGTAGACTTCTGTGGAAACTGCTCTGACTGGTCAGAACCATTCTGCTCCCATTCTGCTCTGCCAGCTGCCTCTGTGTAAAGATTGGATCCACAAACTCTAGCAAGATGGTCACTAAAAATCAGTTGCTTGCAAGTGACCTCACTGTACATATACGCAGTACATAAGTCCAGAAACAACGCAAGGACGTGAACGTCCTGACCACACAGGAGCACGTTGTGGTTCCATAATCAGACTGCAGTTCATCTGTTTCTCTGCAGACTTTATTCTCCTCCTTTCACCCTGATCTTCAATGATCAGGACCCCACAGGACCACCACAGAGCAGATATGATGTGGGTGGTGGGTCATTCTGAGCACTGCAGTCACACTGACATGGTGGTGGTGTGTTAGTGTGTGTTGCTGGTACGAGTGGATCAGACTCAGCAGTGCTGCTGGAGTGTTTAAACACTGTGTCCACTCACTGTCCACTCTATTAGACACTCCTAGCACATTGCTCCACCTTGTAGATGTAAAGTCAGAGACAGAAGCTCATCTGTTGGTCATCCTCTAGTCCGTCATCAGTGCTCACTGAGGGCTTTAAACACCCCACCAGAGAACTGCCCACCACTGCCCAATAGCTGCTCTGTGGTGGTCCTGTGGGGTCCTGACCATTGAAGATCAGGGTGAAAGGAGAATCGAGTGCTCCTGTTCTAGTTGTGTTGTGTTCTAGAGGTGGTCATCATAATAATAACTGGATAATAAATATTAAGGTTCTTCTGGATCCTCCTAATTAAGGCTACTGTTATGTTGCACCAATTGCTGACACCGATGTTCTAGACTGATCATCTTGTCCTCACTTTGCTCCTCCAGTTTGTTCAAGACAGAGACTCACAAGCCCAGCCACCATCTAGAGCCGGTCTACCAGACAGAGACGTTCCTGGACAGAGACTACTGCCTGCCACCCAGCGCGGGCTACAACTACCTGGATCCCAACTACTTCCCGGCCAACAGATGACACGAGCAAAGTGGGCTACAGCCCGCGGGGCATTCCACGCATGGCTCATCCACCCGAGAGGCAGAACCGCTTACAGCAGGAGGAGGGTTCCGCAGACCAGGCTGCACCTCCACCCAAACAACCAACCGCTCGCACGATGGCCACCACACCCTGAACCGGCCTCCTCCAGTTTAACACGCCATGGTGAAGTAAAGATGCCGACGAAGGAAAAGGGAGAAAGACCCAGCAGCGTCCCCCCACGCAAACCCCCTCCAGAATCCAGAGGGCCTGTGAAGAAGTGTGTGTTGAGGCGCGAATGTGTGCTGAACACAGTCGCGACCGTCTGACTGCTGGCGGATGGGGGGGTGGGGGGGTGGAGTTCACGTCAACGTTCAGAAGGTGTGAAGGTGTTGTTTGTAGTGTAACTCTTTCTAAGTCAAGCTTTTCCATGTTCGGGCTGGACAGGACAGGGAGGGTGTCAGTGCTGAAGCCGCTGTCTTTCTGATTCATGTCAGGTTTTTAACCAGTCGAGGGGGATTTGCTAATAACTTGGACGTTCTTAACGGTAAAAAAAAAAAAAAACACACACAGAGAAAAGTCGACGGATCCCAAATACACGTCTCTTGCAGTGGGCTACCACTTTTACTAGAAGCTGCTTCCTTTTTTTTTCCTTTGATCACACCCAACTCTTGTCATGATGTCAAAAAGATTTGGTTTGTTTTTGTTTTTGTTTTAAATGTTAAAACTCGCTCCACTCGAAGCCCGTTAGGTTCTCAACTACGAAGCACTACAGCACGGACAAGACCAGCCAAGACACACTTGGTAGGTGTCAAAAATGTCGTATGGACGTGGGGGGAGGGGACAAAAATGGTGTCGTTTCTCATTTTTTTCTTTCTCAGTGTGTACCGTCGTCGATCAAGTGGAGTATACAAGCGTATGGTGAAACTAGCCAGTGGTAGGTGCTGTGCCATCTTTTTTTCTTTCCTTTATTTTTTTTTTATTGTCCAGATGATTCCACGTCTGAACCTTGGCCACATTTTAGAAGAACTTTACCAAAAAAAACCAACAAAAAAAACAAAAAAAAAAAGTGAAAAGAGCTTGTGGCACTTGTGCTCTTGGAGTAGCGGCCCGATCATCATGCCCTTAGGTCTTCGTACATTTTTTTTTTTTTCTTCTTCTTTTATTTTTGTTTTGCAGTTTCCTCGTGGTCCACAAAAAAAAATGTATTTTTATTAATCTATTTAAACGGCAGCGATGCCGAGGAAAAGAGGATATCAAGGTGGCGGCTGCCACCAGAGTGGCACACCCACGTTATTTTATACACATAGATTTTGTTGTGCTTCAAGTAGACCATTTTGTATGGATTCTGTTCACACCCCCCAAGCCCCCCACCCTTGCCCCGCTTCAATATCAGTGTATAAAAGTCTGTTCTTAAATGATGTTAAAATGTTAGAGGAGATCTGTGGAAATAAAAGTATGTGAAAAGTCTTTCTAAACCGGACTGTGGCCTCCTTATTTCTGCACGTTCTCTTGAGTCGTTCCTTCACATAATCTCATTTTATTCCAGATCATTATCACAGATTTAAGATGTATTATAATTGTGTCCTTTTCCTTTTATATTATCACGAAGGGACGTGAGGTGGTTCAGGCCGCTGGTTCGTATATGCCTCCTGGACACCTCTGACCAGGTGGAGGTCTTGGCGACGACCCCAGAACGTGCTGGAGATGATACCTCGGTTGGCCTGGGAATGCCTTGGCATCTTCTTGGAAGAGGTGGATGGAGAGGAGGAGGAGGAGGAGGAGGAGGAGGTGCATGGAGGGAAATAAAATGTGCTGTTCAGAAAGTCATGTTCAGTGGTAGTAATGTTTTGGCAGTTTTGCTTCATTCAATACTTCTTAACCTCCTTTTTGTTGGTACTTGAAACGGAATAAGAAGTGAAATGTGAAACGTGAAATGATGTCTCAGATTTTTTGTGGGTCAGGGGATGGAACCCTTGGTGTACTAGATAGCACATTGGGTGTGAAAGGACAGCAATGGGAGAGGTACCATCTGTGAAAGGAGCTGCTCAGACCAGTGATGTTTAAAGTGATGGAACGTCCAATTAAAAAATGGGTTTGGAGTTTGTGAACTTTTTGAAACCCATATTAAACATAAAAACCTGGCACCATGTTTTCATGCAGTGATGTCATGACTTTAATAATGTCTTCTGTGTCTCAGATTGGATAGAACCGGCTTCAGGTCGCTCGGTCGTACAAGTTAGAATTTTTTATCAAACAGCAAAAATGTAAAATTGTGATGTTTAATTAAATTAGCCTGACATGACATATCGCCGATACTGAAACGGCATATCGTGCAGCCCTATTAACAGTGACCGAGGATGCAGAATAACAATACTGTGGCCTGGTTTCTGAGCGAGGTTCCTCTCCGTCCACTGAAGCTTCAACTCAGCTGAGCGTTAGATGTGGTAATACAGCCACCAGATGGTGCCAGTATAAAAGGGTATCATTCTCAGTCACATGATCTCGTCCTACCAGCTTTAATATAAGCTTTTTAAAGGAGTGTGTTGAAATGTCATATCTATTTTGTGCATAAGACAAAGGGGCTCTTGACGCTCAGCCCCGAAACGAGACCTGAAATGTCTGTACATGAACCAGGAGCAAGGGAAGGTTTATTTATTGAATCGCTGCTTTACATGCCGTCGTTCTTCTTCCTGCGTCAGTCCAGTCCAGGATCTACAGTCACATTGCATCTTCAGATCACTCGTAAGACCAGGTTCTAGCATATGAAACTCTTTAATTTCATCCAAGAGAAATCCAGCAGACTTTATGGTGGAACTCGCCCGTTCCTGGAACCTGTAACCAGGCAACAGTACATACAAAGCCTGAATTCTGACCTTTATTTTTTTGTCTTTTCATCGAATACACAAAAGCGATTGGTTAATTGATCACACTGCTATTCTGGCATGCTGGAGTGCACGAGGACGCGCGGGGAAGCGTGACAGGAGGTGGCCGTCTGCTTTCACTGCTTCCAGTCTGGCAGGTTGCAGAGCAGGGGTCTCCAACCCTGGTTCTGGTGTTTCTTACGCACCTCAGGGTTGGGATTCTGTAGGACTTGGAACACATGTCCAGGACATTTTTCATGACTTCCATGCATGACAACGGACGTCCCAAACAGCAGCGAACAACGCTGGCCCAGTTTGGCTTGTTTGGGAACTTGTCTCCTCCTACTTACGAACACTTTGAATGCAGCCACTTAAAACGCTGTACGTGCAAAACCCGTTCTGCTCGCGTTTCATGAGCGAGGCCCACTGAGTGTGCAGGCATGAATGGAAGTCATGCAAAAATGTGTGTATAAACTGCTTTCACACACTGTTACTGTCGGTGTTGTTGAACACCTCGTGCTGTTTTCTGAAACACCCTCGGTGTTCAGATCATAGAGCATGAATATCTAAAATAGGCCGTCTCACTTTCCCAGATCTCGCTCATATTTCCAGAACATTTAAGCAATGTTCTGATTTTCCAGGAAATTCCGCAAATAGAAAAATAATTCCCCAATTTTCCGGGATGCATGGGAATGTGCCTCTTAAATGCAATAAGCACGTGTTCTTGCAGGGGTAGGCAACTGGGGTCCTGGGGGTCTAAACAATCCAGGACCAGGGTTGCCTACCCCTGTGCTAATGGGTTAGTTATGTGGGGCAGGTGGACAGTGGACCTCCAGGATCTGTTCTGTTCTGGAACTTGCACCGACGTTCTCCTCAGCTGCATTTTGCATTATAGCGAAGTGAAGTGCTTGACTGATAACCATGTGCTGCATTTATTTTGCGCTGCATGCAGGTTTGGAGGTGAAGATCGAGGTATGAGCTACAACAATACAAAACGAGGAGAAAAAAGTCAAAGGTGAATTCGGCGATTAGTTTGATGGTAGTATAAGGTGACGGCTGTCTCCTCCTTCATCAGGAATTCTCAGCTGGGCTGACGTTCCCACAGCCCTTCCTGCCAGCCTGCCTCCTGTCTCCACAGCACAGGAACAGAAAGCAAGGACACTGAAAAGCTGTGCTCTGCTATAACGTGAATGCAGTGCTGCACCGTAGCTGGAAGTGTTCGGTCCCAGATCAGCGGAACAATGTGGGAACAACACCTGTCTCCATACCGGACTGAGCTGAAGCCTAGACAGTGTGTAGTTTAAGCGACAAGCGGGTGGGTGTGGGACATCTGCAGGTGGTCTTTATACAGCAGGGAAGAAGAGAGGCAGCACAATAAGAGAAGTCACAAGTTTCTGGCAGGTGTCCCCGTCATGGTTCTGGATGGCTGTGGACGATGTTAGATGTGAGGGGGGGTCTGTTATGCAGGTCTGTGTGATAATGGATTGGTCCAGCAGGGGGCAGTTGTGTGTTTCTGGTCTTTAGCAGGAGTCCAAGGCCAGGCAGATCTGGTCAAACACCTCATCATGGGGCTGTTCTGCATCAATCTGCACACACACACACACACACACACATTCGCATAAGGAGGTTTGAACTGTGACACTGGGAAGCAGGACATAGAGGATGCTCTCACAGCACGGCCTCTGCTGGTTTGAGGGGGAAGGTGTCTCGCAGCTCCACCGAGGAGACAAGATTATCATATCACACTCTGTGTCTACTGGTGCAAAAATCACAATACTGTGAAAAGGTTTTTGATCATTTAATAAAAGAATAACTCATATTTTATATTCACTACATTTAAAGTGATACATTTCAAGCTTTTCTGTTTTAAAGTTGATATTCTGATTAGAAATCTGTTTGATATAGAAATAAAATATTCTAATACGATGAGAAGCCAAAATGAACAACATTAAAACAAAAAGATTGAAATGTCACTTTAAATATTAGGACCAGGACCAGGAGTGTCTGCATTAGGACCAGGACCAGGAGTGTCTGCATTAGGACCAGGACCAGGAGCGTCTACATTAGGACCAGAACCAGGAGTGTCTGCATTAGGATCAGGACCGGGAGCGTCTGCATTAGGACCAGAACCGGGAGCGTCTGCATTAGGACCAGAACCGGGAGCGTCTGCATTAGGATCAGGACCAGGAGTGTCTGCATTAGGACCATTAGAACGTTGGAATTCACAGAAGAGTGAAAGCTGCACACGTGGATACGATTTCAATCCTTCTTCGTCTCGTTCGTTAGTGATAAACTGAAAGTGGTCAGGAAACGAGCGAGACTGAGACTCATTTCTTCAGCTGTAGTTACCTCATAGTTCCCGGATGGAGGTGAAATTGCAAGACTTTCGGTTTTCATGTCAGAGTAGATGGGTGGAGGGGATGGAATGACGTCTACGTGCTCTTTCTTCATGAATACTTTACGCTGTAGTTTTGTCACGGTCCTTTCACTGTGTTTGTCATGGTTCTTTCATTCGTGCCGCGGTGGTACTCACCCTTTGGCTAACTGTTTTGACTTTGTCTTGGTGGTGCAGCCCTGTTTTAATGGGTGCATTAAGGCCTAGGTGTAGCAGTGGTAGTTTTTCTAGGTGTTGGTGTAGCCTCTCACTCAGCCTCTCGCACTACGTCACCGTTTCGCTTTAGGCTGAATGACAACGTTCTGTACAGCCTTTCCAATCAACACATCTGTGGGTGAAGCAAGGACAGTTCGGTGGGGCTTCAGTAGGCGGTACCCACCCTGTGCAGGATGCCTTTCTGTTCGTAGTGGTGGATGACAGGTGTGACGGTGCTGCAGAAGCTGTCAACCCGGCGGTGGGCGTCCCTGTCCCGGGCCTCTCTCGAGCGCAGGCTGGAGCAGGTCCTCTGCTGAAGACGTTGGGTCATGGTGTCCGCACAGCACTCCAGGAGCAGAGCCACGCACGGCTGCCCCATCTGACACACACACACACACACACACACACACACACACACACACACAGTCACATGTATTATTCAACAACCTTTTGAGGACATGCTGGTGGTGGCAGGTGCAGAGGACATGCAGACAGCTGTGCATGTCCCCCTGCTGCTTTACTCTCACATCTGTTAATGTCTGCTGAACATTCATTACCGTATGTGTTTTAGGAAAAAGTCACTTCAGGCTCCTGCAGATGGCATTGCATGAGGATGGTCAAGCCATCAACACCTGGGAACGCTCGTACGGGTCTGCCAGCCGTGGCAGAAATTCCCAGAATTCCCAGGAGAATTTCCAGTAGACTGGGATTTCTACCACTTTTGACTCGTATGAGTGTCCGCTTCCATACACCTGCACGTTCAGCTCCTTCCTTCACACTCTGGCCTTTTAGCCAATCATTAACATCTGCTGTGTGACACCTCTCCTCCATCTATGAATGCCACTGCACACCCTGCAGGTCATTTTTAGCCCCATGTTGGTGAAATCAGCCTGAAGTTACTACAGAATTAAATACACAAGGAGACTTCAATCAAGGTGTAGGACCTTCTCAACCATGATCAAGAGAAATGAGACCTCACCAGAGCTAAAGCTGAAGAGTCACAGCCAAGGGTCTGAATACTTTCCTACATTTGTTTTTTCTCGTTTTCCTTTTTAATACATTTTTTAAAACAATTCTAAAATTCTGTTTACACTTATTTGTAGCTCAAGGTTCCATCACCAGCTGTCATGGAAACACCTTCAACCTTCATGATGAATGGACCAAAATGACCACTTCTGTAAGAGCGTGCTTGTTTGGACGACCACATTTTTTGCTGCTGCTGACACGATATAACTGGACATCTCGTCTTAATGGAGTCCACTGTCTCTAACAGAGACCTTCGTGGTCAGCATTACACAGAGGGATGGGAAGAAAGACGGTAAACGCTTATGCCCTCTTGTACCCGCAGCTGCGGGCGGCTGTAGATTTACCAGGGATTAATATCGCAATCTTCAAATGATGCGGTCAACGTTTACACAGCTGTGTCCCTGGAAATGACCAGATTTACGAGGCGTTAGCCATCCTTCTTCCTGGTCAGGGTCGTGATGGATCTGGAACCTACCCAGAAGGATCAGGTGTCTTATTCCCTGGACAGGGCACCAGTCCATTGCAGGGCATCACTCATACCCGCACATAAGAGAACAGGCCACCTTCTCCTCCTGCACTGTTGAGCAATAAGGGGCAGCTAGTGCTCGATGTGACCGGACCACTGTCTGACGTGATGCAGGAGGACTGTGGTGACACTTCTGAGCGCTGATGTTTTTTGGTTTTCCGGGTTTTCCTCACCGACACACTGACCTTTGCCTCGTACTCCTCTGCCTGTCTCAGGTCCCGTGGGAATCCGCTGACCAGGAAGCCTTTCCCATGTCGTACTGTAGACTCCATAGACTCACATAAAAGATCGACCAGAGTATCCTGTGCACACACACACACACACACACACACACACACACACGCAAACTAATGTTCATGACAAAATCTTGGTCACGCATATACAGCATATACACCCCACCCCCCACCACAGACACACACACACACACACACACACACACACACACACACACACACACACACACAGACTGTGAAGTCAGATGCCAAGCACTCAAAAAAGTAGTTCACAGCAAACGTCAACGATGCTCGAGTTGCTAGGCAACTCCACTGTAACATGAATCATGTGATTAGGACAAAATCTCACTGAGCTCACGCCGAACCCTCAGAGCAAAGAAAACCTCTGACCAGAGGGTTCAGCTCTAATCCCTCAAACAACGCTGAGACGGAGTGGAATCCCGACCTCCGAGACGCAGGCACATCTCTGAATCATCTTCTGTTCAGTAACTCAAACGCGTGTGTGGCTGGTTTGGAGGAAGAGCTGGAAAAAGCCTTCATACAGTGGGAAGCTGAAGAAGAAATCCACAGATGCTTAAACATACTTAAAGCAACATCATGGGTCTATTTTGACTTTAAACAGGAGGTTCTGGATTGCGTTGATACTCCGCTGACTGTGATCGGGAGAATGGCATCTCCGTCATTCCCACTCTGGACTGTCGCGCTGCTACTGCACTACGGAACTGCGTGAGAACCTCTCTCCAGAAGTGCGTAGCACTGCGTAACCTGAGTCGTATGTGTGTAAAATCCCGTAATATTAAGGTCTCAGTGACTCTGTGACATTTTAAGATAAAGTTCTACGATGGAACACAATGATCCCAGTTCTAGATATGCTGCTTCATGCTAGATATCCAGAACAGATCTGTGCACGACGGAGGGATAATTTTTTGCGACCAGTATCTCTCCTCTTTCGTTTTCATTTTTGACGGCAAAACATTTTTCTGATTTCTCTCCGTGATTGTCTCGGTGATTGTCTCTCAGCGTTCGTGTATGTTGTCTAGTACACCTGTTTTTGACTGACCAAAGACAGACTGTCATATAGCATGTTCAGCCATGGCGTTGACCCACTAGGCATATGTCCAGCACGGTGACCGGAGCCTCCGGTGCGACACCTTCAGCTGATTTTTGTCTCGGCAAGTGATGCCACAGATAACAGCATAACTGTCCAGCTTTGTCCCAGAGATCATAGCTGTCCTTGCTTCCTTTGGGGTGGGCTAGATAAACCCCCATCTCCCCCTATCACTCAGAGCAACTCTAACCAGTGCAGGCGTCTTTAAAGAGAGAGCACTTGCATTCCCCGCTGGACTGTCGGTTCCTTTTGGACGATTTTTAAGGAGCTTAAAGTCAACTCTTTCTTTTTTGGAATTTAAAGCAGCTTAGTGCTGACCGATTAGTTGGGCATCCGTTCTGCTTGCCTTTGGCTCTGTGCGCAACATCTGGAACATCACATCCCATTCGAAATACATGCAGCTACCAGGCACACGCCCTTACGGAAGAGAGAACAATGGGCCATCCTTCTCTCTTTGCTTGCTCATGATGTTTGACTGGTGTCCTCACCTCAGGAAGCTGTTCTCCCCTTTCGAGGACGTCCCTTAAGAAGCGCCCTCTCTCACTGTGGGACTGCAGCTCACTGCAAAGGATGTCTCCGGGACACAGGCGCTTCAACCCATACTGCTCCTCGATCTTCTCACACTGCAGGGCCTTCCCTGAGCCGGGACCACCTAACGTGAACACACACACGTCAGATCATCACGGAGTGCAAATCACTGTGTATTATAACAGGCTTTGTGGTCTGAAGTGCAATGAAGTGGAATTTAAAATTTTAATAGTAATTATACTTTTTTTTAACCCACTGTGTTATGCACACACGGGAATTAATCCTCCGTATTTAACCCATCCTCACACACACACACACACACACACACACACACACACACACACACACACACACACACACACACACACACTAGTGAATTCACACACCAGAGGGCAGTGAGCACACGTGCCCAGAGCGGTTGGCAGCCCTATCCTCAGCACCCAGGGAGCAGTTCAGTGTCTTGCTCAAGAGCACTTCAGTCATGTCCTGCCAGATTCGAAGCGGTGACCTTCCAGTCACACCTTCTCTGCTGAATGCTCTAAAAATCAGAGCTTGGTCCCCTGCCTTCCATACTTGGCAGGATCTAAGAGTTGTTTCCAGACCTGGTCTCACTACCGGCAAACAACAAAGACTTTAACATATAAATTATTCTGACTTCTCTGCGATGTTGGTGCTCCATCCAGTACTTTTGGGATGAGGTTTGGAGTTGGGGATCAGGTGGGGAGTCAGGGATGAGGTTGGGAATTGGGGATGAGGTTGGGAATCGGGGATGAGGTTGGGAATCGGGGATGAGGTGGAGAGTTGGGGATGTAGTTTAGAGTTTGGGATGAGGTTGGGAGTCTGGGATGAGGTTGGGAGTCTGGGATGAGGTTGGGATTTGGAGATGAGGTTGGGAGTCGGGGATGAGGTGGGGAGTCGGGATGAGGTTGGGATTTGGAGATGAGGTTGGGAGTCGGGGATGAGGTGGGGAGTCAGGGATGAGGTTGGGAGTCGGGGATCAGGTGGGGATTTGGAGATGAGGTGGGGAGTCGGGATGAGGTGGGGAGTCAGGGATGAGGTTGGGAGTCGGGGCTGAGGTTGGGATTTGGAGATGAGGTGGGGAGTCAGGGATGAGGTGGGGAGTCAGGGCTGAGGTGGGGAGTCAGGGCTGAGGTTGGGATTTGGAGATGCCTCCGCAAAGCCTCCGCAAAGCCACCAGCATTGTGGATGACCCAACCCATCCCTCACACAGTCTCTTCACTCTGATGCCGTCCGGCAGACGATACCGGAGCATCCGAGCCTCCACCACCAGACTCTGCAATAGCTTTGTTCACCAGGCAGTCAGACTCCTCAACTCACTGAGACAGAGCTGAAACTGAACCTCACACCATTCTTCACACCACATAAACCACACCAACACAAAACACTGGACTGAAAACCACCCAGCACTCTACACACACATACACACACACACACACACACACACACACACACACACACACACACACACACACACACACACACACACACACATGCACTCGGCACATAGAGACTGGATCATCCCCATCCTATCAGCAATATTTGCTGCACACCAGGAACTACACTTCTACCTCAGTAACTGCTGTTATCATGCACATCTAGATGTACAGTATGTTACATATCTCTTGCACCTTATTCCCACCATTCATCTCACTTCTTTGTACCAATCGGTATTGTACTGTCCTGTCCTGTCTGTTGAACTGTCTCTTGTTCACTGTATTTATTGTATTTATTGTACTGTTTGCACTTTATGTCGTCCAATTGTATTGCTGCTCCATGTTGCACCTTGGTTCCGGAGGAACGCAATTTCATTGCACTGTGTACCTGTACTTGGGAGTCGGGGATGAGGTGGGGAGTCGGGATGAGGTTGGGAGTCGGGGATGAGGTTGGGAGTCGGGGATGAGGTTGGGAGTCGGGGATGAGGTTGGGAATCTAGGATGAGGTTGGGAGTCGGGAATGAGGTGGGGAGTCAGGGATGAGGTTGGGAGTCGGGGATCAGGTGGGGATTTGGAGATGAGGTGGGGAGTTGGTGACTAAAGCTGCACTTTAAGTGAGAAACTCTGTATTTGTTCCGACAGCAGAAGGTAGGTGTTTAGATCAGAAAGCATCAAACTACATCATGAAATTAACCTCCAAAGAGGCTGAAACGCGAGTGTGTTGCTGCAGCGAACGGGAAGCAAAGAGAAATTTCTCAGATGTGGTTAGAAGTCAGACATTTGGTGTTGGTAAGTGAAAACTGCAGATGCTATCAGTAATTACAGGCTTGTGACGAAAACACTGACATTTCATTTTATTTCCTTCCGTTGAGAGAAGCAGCTTAATAAAAAGGATCCATCACAGCATGGAGGAGCAGTTTACAGCAGGAGAAAGCGAAACTTTTCATTAGTCACACTGACATTACAGACATCACGAGTAGCTGCTGTTTATTAAAGCAGGGCTTCCTTCTGCCTCCCAACCCTTTTGCTCTTCTCAAAGGTTTTGAACGTATTTTATTACCCAGTGCATTTATACCCCAACCAACCATAACATTATGACCATCTCCTTCTTTCTACAAGCGTCTATTCTATCAGCTCCTCTTCTAAGACAGGAGCACGGAGCTGATCTATAAGTACAGACTGTAGTCCACCTGTTCCTCCTCTCACCCTGATCTTCGGTGGTCAGCACCCCCGCAGGTATAATGTGGGTGGTGGGTCATTCTCAGCACTGCAGTGACAGTGGTGGAGCAGACACAGCAGTGCTGATGGAGGGTTTAAACACAAGTGGATCAGACACGTGGCACAGATCCCATGAAACCATGGACCCCAGTTGGCAACACAGTCGTCTCCCGTTCAATTCCCCAGGATTTGAACGAATGAATGAACCATTACCTCGTTCCCAAAGGAGCTGGTCAGGCCGGCAGTGATGGGCAGGCCGACCCGTCTAACTCTGACAGCCACCTTCGTGCTGGTGGAGGAATGATTTATCAGCTCAGCGAGGCGCTGCCCTTTGAATTACAGCAATAACTCATTCCAGAACGTGGTTCCTTTGCCCTGCTTGGACTCAGCTATTATACAGACAACCGCGTGACACTATGGACTCCCACTTAGCGCACGGCCACTGTGTAAAAGTCGGACCTCCCCCTTCGTTAACCTTTATCACTGAGCCAATTAGTGGACGGCGGGGGACGCCGGCCAGCAGTGAGCTAAAAAGCAGACTAATTGATTTTCTCTCCTCGGAGATGTGCAGTGTGGCTTTTTACTTCGGGCTTAATTGACCTGTACGGGAGAGAACGTACAATAAGGGGGAGCTAAGAATAGGCCGTAACCCATTCCGAGCGTTCTCAGGTACCTCGGTGCACCTTCAGACAGGGTACAATTAAAGACGCCCGCTGTCTCGCAGCGTACCACACAAAAACAGCGTCTCGTAGAATGTGTCTGAAAAGGGAAGGAGTAATAACGAGGCAGCGAGGTGGTTTTAAGGGCACCGTCGCCGAACATACCAATCACGAAGATGACCTTTGGTTTCGTCTTCTCCGCGGAGAAACCTGGAAGACAGAGACAGCATATCAACAGTGCAAATTGCTGCGTCGTGCTAGGTGTACCAATTAATATTCCGAGACGTCGACTAGCTCTCCCCGCTGGAGCTCAGAGCTTTAATGTTTATCATCTCCTGGTTAATACCTCAGGGATGGCACAGGGAGCGATACCGATCAGGCTTATACGTCTGTTGCGGCCCCGTCCTTGCAGAGCAGTGAATGAACCGAACACCCTGCTCCTCGTCTGATCAATAAACAGTTTGGAGGAATGAATGGCGTGTCGTTTGGCTCAGAAATAGAACTGCGTGTCCGTGCTTTGGATTCCAGTTTTCGGCCAATGCAACTGTTCATTACTGAGTGACAACTGACTGCATTGTGTTTGACCTCATCAATGCACCGACAAAAGTATTGAATAAGCATTAAATTGACGTGCATTAAGTTATTCCTGAGGACGAAATACAGGACAAAGCTCAAAACGCAAATTACTGAATGGATGAAAGCTGTCGACTGACATCTACAGTCAAGTCCTGTTATAATGTCCACACAGGAGCAGGTTGTAGTTCTATAATTCCAGACTGTAGTTCATCTGTTTCTCTGCAGACTTTATTCTCCTCCTTTCACCCTGATCTTCAATGATCAGGACCCCACAGAGCAGCTATTATGTAGGTGGAGGGTCACTCTCAGCACTGCAGTCACACTGACATGGTGGTGGTGTGTTAGTGTGTGAGGACATGATTAGAGGTGTTTATTTATTATTCTCTGTGTTTTAAGGACAATAATATTTGTTTGTTTATTTCATGGTGACTTTGTGTGTTTAGTACAAACCCCATACACACACGCAAATATCTAAAACCAATCAAAACGACTCCTATTATTATTATTATTATTATTATTATTATTATTATTATTATTATTTTACAGTACATTGGTTTTGATGGTGCATAAGGTTATTACTGGTATGTAATTGAACTTAATTTTAGTAAATGTACTTCTTTTTCTTTATCCCAGTTCTGCAGGAGGCATGATGCTGGGCGTGGTGGAGGTGGGTGGAGGAGGGTGGAGGAGGGTGGAGGTGGGAGTACACAGAGCATTTGCTTACTCAACCAGGAATTCAAGTAAGACATGCAGGTCGTGTGAAGCTCTCCGTGCATTTCAAAACAAGTAAAGCTGAACTCACTGTCGTCGCACTGCTCTGCGTATCCAGCTTCTTCTTCCGCTGCCTGTTCATGTGAGAAACAGCAGAAAGAAGTTCAGTTGGGTCTCACTCGGGTAAACACACACCGAGCCATTTGGTCGTTAAGCTGATGGATTTGGAGACTATCCTGAAAGGCCCTGTACGGCCCAGTCTGCTGCGCTGAACCGGCTGCTGTGCTGCTAAACTCAGTTCAGCTCTGCTGGAGAAACGAGCTTTGTGCCAATTAACGTGAACGTGAGCTGCAGAAGGTGAAGGCCCTACGGAGGTACACACCACCTAAAACGATTAAGATTTAACATGCAAAATGAGAAACAAGGCAAGAACTACTACTTTAAACATGAATATAAAAGTAGATAAGAAGCTGTAAAAGTCCACCAACCACAGAGAAGGTGGATGGAAAATGTTTAGTATCCAGAGGGGCTCATATCCCTCTGCTGAACATCACAGAAGGTTATGGATCCAGAACTGAGAACTAATTTATGGAGGTAATCGGTGCGGTCCGTGCTACCGAGGCTTCTGATGTAATCTATGCAAACTCCTCCCTGATCCAGACCCCACAAACAGCCTTTAGTTAAGTAGACAAAGTCCTTTTTTAGGAAATCACAAACTACTTTTTTATTCAATCATTTTTCAGGCAAAAGCTGAATATCAACTGGTGGACTTGGTTGCTAACAATGCTTATATATATATTAACCTTTTATTGTCCAACATTAGAAACCTATTGAGTCCCTCAGACGAAACCTTCCGTTGTATATCGAAGTGCATATTTGAATTTTGCAAATTAAATAAAAGTAAATAAAAATTTTCACCAAGAGGTGCATAAAGAAAATCATTCATAGGAAATGACACACAGCTGTTGGCACAAGACAGCTGTGACATCTGAGGGTTAATGAAGGTGTGGAGACGGAGAGGCTTCAGAAGAGCGTGCAGATATGAGTGATGTGCACAGCGCGGTGAATGCAACCTGACGGCTGCTGTGTGGGAATATGAGGAGATGTGTGTAGTGGGAGTTGAGATACGTGTGTGTGTGTGTGTGTGTGTGTGTGTGTGAGTGTTTGTGTGTGTTTGTGTGTGTGAGTGTGTGTGTGTGCGTGCGTGCTGGGGAGGTTGGGTGTCACTGATGAGCTAAATTGTAATGTGGGTGGGCCAGACGGCCTGATGACTCACTGCTGGGAGCACAGGAGAGATAGGGAAACACATACCCACACATTTAACTGCAAGCACAGACACACACACACACACACACACACACACACACACACACACACACACACACACACACACACACACACACACACACACACACAGAGTTTAAGTCCATGGTAATTTAGTACTGTATTACATTTTTCCCTGTAATGTAACCATTTAAGTGGAACTAAATCGTAATACTTTTCAGTTTAATAAGCTCTGATTGTGATGATTTTTTAATTCCTAATAACATTTGTTATTTTTACAAAACAAACTACATTTTTTGTTTCCAATAAATAACTCGGATAGAAGCATTTGTTTAGCAGAACATTATGTTTACATTCTGAATCGTTTTGGTCCTAAAATAGTCAATCTGTCCATTTTTCTAGAGGTTTCTGTGCTTGATTACTTATGATTTATCATTTTTAGACCTTTTATGATTATAATATTTCCCTACTTTTATCTTTATCTGATTTGTTTTATATATTTTTATGTTATACCTCATATATATATATATATATATTGGCTCGACTGCATTGTAAAAGAGGGTCTCCCTGTTTAATTACAGGTCGATTGATTGATTGATTGATTGATTGATTGATTGATTGATATCTTTATCCTTCTTTCCTTGTGTTTGCTACTGTAATGATGCTTCTGAAGTTTTCCGAGGTATCAGACGCTTCAATAAGACCTATATTCTTCCTTCCTATTTCTTCTTCCTTTTTGATCCCAATACAGACAAAAACAAATAATACTAGAACTGTCCAATAAAGAGCCGAATGCAGCCACAGCTGGCTCTTCTTGGCTGTTCAAACAAACCCTGTTTGCACAGCAGAACCACGCAGAAGGCTTTATACCAGACACTGTAATGGCTTGGAACCTCCAGCTGCCACTAAAGGTAACGAACAGACGCTCACGTTGTTAAAGTATCTGTTCAAATTCGGCAGGTTTAATGTGAATGTTAGGTTGGTGGACAAGCTCTTCGAGAAAGCAGCTACTCTGGACCATCACAATAAAGCATTAGCAGACATCCTCATTCTAAAGGCATTTGAATAATGCGTAGAAATGCTTTCTTTAATAGAAATAAAGGATGTAAATAAGCGTGTTTAGTATCTGCACAATTCCGTTTCAAACTGAATGACCTTTTTAATGCTTATTAATGTTTATTTAAGTGTTAATAGTGAAAACAGGAGGGACGGACAACTCCAGAAAATAAATGCATTTTCATTATGACACAGATTTAATTTACTGTCCCAAATTCTACACATTGAGACATTTTAAGACTAAATTTAAGACGTTTGAATTGACTTATTGATTTATTAAAGCACTGATTAGAAAGTTTTAGTTCACAAACTCCACAAACGGCCACTTTTTATTCAGTTGTCGTTTTGCTTTAATTGTGGTCATGACGTAAATAATTATTGTGTAAATAATCAGCTGAAATATCTAGCTGTTTCGCTAGATATTTCATCACTTCTGGGACACTTCTTGGATACACTGCCCCTCGGATCACGTAGGCTGTGTGAACACTCTAACTGAAGGTGCCAAACTTCTTGAGCAAAGAACCGCCAAATACACAAAGTGGAACATTATACTATATTTAATATTAAGACAATTTTAAAAAAGAAAATAAGAATAAGTAATTACCAGTTCTTACTCAGAACATCTAAAACATTGTGTTTTATATTCATTACATGTAAAGTGACATATTTCATACCTAAATATTACAGCTAAATATTGAAGAGCTTGAAATATATCATTTTAAATGTAATGGATCTAAAATATGACACTTAAATTACATATATTATATTAAAAATTCATATTTTAATATATAATGAATATAAAAAATGCACCTTCAGTAAGTGAAGGGTTGGATTGAGGGTAACATCCTTTGGCCACTTTGGGTCACTCTGCTGACCCCGCTGACCCGGCTGAATTAGACACTTAGCTGTATGTGTGCCACGTCCAGCCAGATCAACAAACTCAGTGAATCAGTTCACTGTGATTCATGCAAATGAAGTCACCTGTTGAAGGTGGGGAGGTTTAAAATTCCACTAATCACTGCAATAAAGAGCTCCGTCTCCGAAGTCCTGTCCCTGTAATCAGCTCCACCAACAGGAAAGGAAATGATCATTGATCATTGGCTACTGAATGGTTTAAAAACAGAATATAATGCCAGCTGTGGAGGTTTAAAGCCAAAAACATTGACACAACGTTGAGGAGAGGAGCGACTCTTGTTCCCGGGGAGCCGTTCCAGCTCATATGGGATGACTACAGCAGGCAAAATTGCACATTCCTAAAAAATTCCTAGAAAAAGGCTCTCAGAGGCTACTTTTGGGTAGAGTGCCTCTTGGTGGGAGATCGCTGACGGCTAGACACTTTGCCCAGTTGATAGACTTTGCGAGGGAGTGCATCATTGGACTGAGAGAAGCAGGATAATCAATAATCAATGCAAAGGAATTTCGGTGGCACCGTGCACGTTACCACGTCCTGCCATCGGTCTGGTTTGAGTATGGAGGCCTTGTGGTCAGCACTTCAATCCTGCCTTTCCTGTGGAGTGACACATACCCTGATGTTTGTTCCTTTTTCATTATACTATAAATACGCTTCTGTTTTTACTTAGAACTTATGTAGTAATTCTTCATTCTTGCCCTCTTTTCCTCAGATTTGCAGCCTGATAATAGGGCTGGTTGCTTCAGTGGTTCATGTTTAAACGTGGTGCTTCCAGAGCAGAGGCTTGAATACACAAAGTGAACATTATGACTAACATTCCTAATATTGGATAAAGCTTGTGCAAGCTTTGCGCTCAGCTCGTCAATTGTTCTGTTTGTCCAACCTACATGGCAACATTCCACGTGTGCTGTCCCTGGATGCAAAATGAGCAGTAAAGTGAACAAGAGCCTCACTAAAGACCCTTATTGAAGGCGTTGCCACACACAAACTGGAGTAAGTTATCAAGATCTGCTGTACGTGCAGAGCTCATTTCCCTTATTTGTCTTTGCTTTGCTCGTGCTGGTAATGCTGGACAGTATGAAGTCAGTACAGTGTTTATTAGATTACTAGAATTGTGTCCATGATACCTTTGATTCAGACATTTATATTGTTTATTTATTCAAACTTGAATTTGTATAGATCTACTTTTTACATTTTCAGAGTGAAATTGGCCTGCTCTCCCTCTCTGGGTGGGTAGATGGCGCTCTCTTCCAATATCACACTCAATGTGATGCTGGCCGGCACAGGTGTCTGTTAGCCATTGCGTCGGAGCTTGAGATCCGGCGCTTTCCTCCAAATGAGGATGCAAATGGCTGCAGTTTGAAAAGAGGCAGTGGTTGATGTCATATGTATTGGAGGAGGCATGTGGTCGTGCTCACCCTCCGAGTGTCGGGAGAATCACGTGTGATAGGGGGAGAGGGAAAACGATAATGGGTTTGGGGAATTGGCACTTCCAAATTCTGGGGTAACTTCACACACTAAACACGGCCAGTTGACTATGTTTGGAGGGATGAGAGAGAGGTGTGACTTTGATTCTTCGGTGAATAATTCCTTTTTGTACTTTTTAAAGTTCTGTATAACGAGGCAGGACATGATTGTGAACACTGAACAGGCTTCAGATCATCACTGGACTCACTCATCCACTTTGCCTGCCACAGATGGGCATCTTGACCTGAACGTCTGAAGCAGTCCTTCTGAAGCACACAACAATGCAAGGCCGAGGAGCCCCAACAACTGCTCTCAGAGATGCCTCATGCTGGGCTGAAGACTGTGGAGGATAATGGACGTTTTCCCGAGACGACTGTCCCCCAGCTGACAACTGCAGATGATCCAGTTCTCGGCTCGAGTGTGGGTGCCGAGGGTGGCACAGACAGAAAAAAATACCCCCACAGTGGCCAGCCTGGGAGCTGCCCACAACGTGTTCACACCACTCTCGAGATAGGCGCAACCTCCTCCACCACGAACACAACACCACTAGCTTCCGTCAACAGCATGAATAAACAAGACTCGTTTGGGGACGCAAAGTCTTCTCTCCGAAGGTAGGACGTGAGCAGAATATGAGATGTCAGTGTTGGAGTGTACCGGCAGCGTTAAAGTGATAATTTGCTTGCTGGTCTTATGCAACGCAACCTAATATGTAAGAGTAAAAACATGGACCCCTCAGAACGTTTGAGCAATTTGAAGAGCGAGAGAAGACGGAGCGAGAGAGTAGGAGGGGGAGGGAAAGAGACAGGCAGAGACGGAGAAACAGAACAGGAGGTACTAAGGAAAATAACTTGGGTGGGAACAAAAGGCCATCTGATTAACAGGTCTGGTTTTTTACAGCTGTGTGTGAGCTTTCATGACCATGATTCTACCTGGTGCTGAGCGACACTGAATATTATCTGTTGGTATCTATGAATCATAGCCCTCCAAGATATTAAATATGAATTATTTTGACAGGTTTCAAATGCAGACAAGACACAGTTCACAGCTAACCTCGTTAACAGCTATCAACTACTCATCAACCCACTGTGCTGCACACAGGAGATGTTTTCCTCTGCATTGAACCCATCCACACAGTGATACACACTCACACACACACACACACACACACACTAGGGAGCAGTGAGCAACCTTCCAGCCACAAGGCTGCTTCCCTAACCACCAGGCCACGGCTGCCCCCAAAAACATTCCAACTTACGCTCTGCCCGGTTCTCCCTCACACCCGTTCCTGGGCGTTAGACCCTGCTGGACCCCAACTCTGTCGGGGGCCTGTATCATGAACGTGCTGGGAGATGGGGATGAGCGGGGTGAGCTGGCTTCCCTTGAGAAACATCTGACTCGGGTGCACACGTCTCGCACAGAGGAGTGAGTGCGGCGATACAGGTGAGCGTGATCTGCTAGAACTTTGCAGATGTTTAATGAGCACAGTGATGGAGAACCACCACTTTGTGTAGGAACGTTATAAGCGTTTATTCTAACATTGTTGTTTTACGGAGGAAATAAACTCTCTGGTTTTGGTTCATAAACATGTAAAAATGTAAACAATAAAACAAACATCGCCATAAAGGAGTCGGTCCTACCAAACAGAACCCGAATGTCCTTTCTCAGTAATGAATGTGGAGGATTTCCCCAAATGTCCTTGATTGTTGGTCACGACTTCAGCACTCGCAGCGGGAATCACACCTTCGCTTTTCGCAGTAACACATTGGCCTGACCTTGAGAAGTGTGACCGGGTGAAAGAGTGCCTTCAACGAGAGGTGTGCTACACACAGATGCACTTACATTGGTGCCACAGCCATAGCATTCAGGTTGAACTCCCTAGTGCTCGATGCAGTGGACACAGTGCAACAGGTGGACCAGGAGGACCAGGTGGACAGTTGTGGAGGGGACGTTTACTGGACATGTCTCAGCTGAATTTTACACTGTTATACTATCGCTGTAATACACTGAAGGCAAAATGAGACCAATCATCCAGTGCACAGTTAGTGACACTGACAAATAAAAGTCTAATAACATAAGGAGAGCCGTGAACAAACCAAAGATCAGAGCTGACACTGGTTGAAACAGCGTGCCGGAGGACCGTCCATCTGCTAACGCAAGGCTACCACTGACTGGCTCACCATTAAAGAGCCACTGCCACCCAGGCTGACTCATCCCGCGTTCCAAATGGTAATTCAACAAACCTCGTTCGGAGCCAATTTAAGGTTTCGTTCTAACATGTTTCCATGGCTTCGCATTTAATTAAGGAGGAGGGACGACCCGAGTGCCCCGCCATACACTAATGTGTCGTTATATTCACGGCAGAGAAGGGACGGAATGAGACACGCAGAACTGTCCTAAAGCGACTCTGTACAGACAGAACAAAGAACGTGGTGCAGATATCTGTTCCATTACCTGCTCGTCGAATTTGCAGGGGACGTCTGCCAGGCTCGAGTTGTCTGCAAGCAGACTCAGATCGAGCTCGCTGGGGCCTGTAGGGAAAGAAGACAGAGTGAGCCAGAGCACCAGCATTACAGCACACCAGCAGGACACCCTTGGACAAAACAACGGGGAACGATGGAGTCTACATTAGCAAGAGGTCAGCTGGACAGTCCCGGAAAAAGAGCAGGAGTGCATTTATTATCCTCAACAGCAATGAAACTTAAAGATGAAAACTGGAGCAGGGATTTTTCTCCGTTCCGACCGTTTTTGAAAGTAAAACCTGTTTAAATTTAAGAAATCGGTCAAACCGGCACAAACCAGTGACCTCTGTTTCATTAGTAAGTGATGTTCACAACAAAAATTCCGACGAGTAAATGCAGTCGATTCCGGCAACACATCATTTCAGACCTTTTCCAAAAGATTGATCTATCATTCTATCTATCGGTCTGTGCAGCGGTGTTGTAATGACCAATTAGCTGGACACTGGGGACATTTTTGAACCCCTGTCTTCGTTTCTGATCAATTCTCATGTGGCTGCAAGAAAGAAAACACCTCCGTGGCCACCTCCGAAGACCTAATCCCACGGCGGTGGGTCTTCATATCTCTATGGTGAATCATTTGGTGTGGTCCACTGCTCCAACCTGGACGTGGACGAGCGCAACCCTCTGTGCCCTGTCTTTGTTGTGTAGGAGAACACACGCATTACTTTGCTCTAAAATTGCATCCCGGTAATTCATGCAGCTCCATTGTGCGCTGTGAGAAATTGCTTATGATTTGTACGAGTAAATTGCGAGAGGAAACCCCGGGGCACTCTTAGACGGCTTTGATCCTTGCTTTATGGCCACGGTTGGTAAGAGAGCATAAACATCATAAGGGCTTCCTGCAGAAAGGAATTATACACTCCTCAATAGTGCATAATGAAACTTTCATATATGTGCCATCTCTTATCAATACATGTCGCCCAGCACGTCTTGGTTGGACGGGAGCCGACGGGATGCTGCTGTTTATTGCAGGGTTCTTCTTACTGCTGCCGGGAGATTAATCTTCACGTCGGGTCAGAACACCTTCAGGCCTGTTGGAGATTTATAGCTGTGTAAATATGTAGAACAGTGATTATACACTACACATCCCACGATAAACAGCCTCACGCTGCCTTTCTCAGATCCTTGGCTTCAACTCTAAGGCTTCAGTTGAGCTGGAATAACGTGGAATGCTTAGTATTCCATGAGATGGAAAGTGTCTACTGTGTTTCGGTGACATGCTGTTCCCAGGGGTAGAAGAACAACACGTATGGCTTGTGCATCACATCCAGTTTCAGAAAAATAGTCTGCTTCAGTGCTTCTCGCCCGCGGTCCTGGAGGCACCCCTACCCTGCTTATTTCAGAGCTTTCCCTGCTTGCACCACACCTGATCCATTCTTTAGAGTTGCACGGGGTGTGTTAAAGCCAAAAGGGCAGGGCGGGGCTGCCTCCAGGACGAGGGTTCAGTGCTTCAGGGTTTCGATCGTCAGCTGCTCGTTTTGAAACAGTGGGGGTCGCCTGATTGTTGTGAAGGGGCTTCTCACGACGTAAAATGCATAGTCATACAATGTGGCTTTAATGACCCCTGCTGTCGCAATATATGCTCACAGTGCTGCCCTCCGAGTGTCTGCTGACCTCACTGACCAGGTCAGAGCTGTGAGGAATGCGTCTCAACAGTTTTGACAGCTTCTGAGGCGAGCACAGGAGCACTGGAGCACAGGAGCTTCGGTATCTGCAGACTGACCTCTGCTGAGAGGTGACACACGCCCAGCGCTCGAGTATGAAGCCAGAAAACCTTCATGTTTAATGTCTGTCGATATTTGACCTGCTGAGAATGTCAAGGCGAGGCCGGGAGGACTGTGGACAGTGTCTGGAGAAGGGCCTGCACTGACGTTTATCAGGAGGTGAGAACAGAGAGCCCCATCTTCTGCTGCCATTTTCAATGCTTTCTTCACAGAACCATTGATGTAGCTTGCCACCTATTTTCACAGCACCCAACTGCTGCTGTCTCCAGATCTCGCCTTGAAGACATGGATACTATGCCATGGTCAACTGTAATGGTTTCTAGGTATTTTCTTCCTCCAGTTTAAGAGGAAGGGTGGAGCTGGCTGAGGTGTCGGGGGAGAAGGAGGTCTGGGCATCCCTGCTTAGACTGCTGCCCCCGCGACCCAGCCCAGGATAAGCGGAGGGAGATGGATGGATGGATGGATGGATGGATGGATGGATGAAGGTCTGATGTCTCACAAAAATGAAACCATATTTTGTCAAGGTCCCAGACTGCATCCTGTTAATTTGCACGTGTAGCGTCAATATAATCAATCCAGAGAAGATCAGAAGCCAAACCTGTGTTCTTCTAACTGAACTCATTCTAATGTTAGAAAATCCCATCTTCTGTATCTTCTGCCACGTTTCTTTTTTTCCAGTGCAAAATAAGAGCTCACTGAAACCAGACAGAGCCTCCTGAAGGCTCAGGGCTTCAGCTAATATGCACCTTCAAAATCTGAAGGCTTCTAACAGAGCTACGTTGGTCCTAGTCCAGCGCACGGTAGCTATACACTCTCTAAATCTAAAACGACAGGAGATATGGGACCATGTCATCCACTTCATCTGCCAGTGAACGTACTTCCCTGAAATCCAATGTGCTCCATGTATCCGTGAGAAGGCAATCTCTAAAAGTGGTAGACCATCAAATGAGTCTTGCCCTTCTCCGCGCCGCCTCTCGCAGCCCTGTACTCTTTGCTCTTTTGAAGCCTGCCTCAGCTGAGTGATTTTATTGACTCTTGATTGAAGAATAGCACTTTGAGTCAGTGTCCCACGGACAGTGGCTTGCAAATGGCTGCATGAATGAAACCTCAAGGAGTAACGGGAGACGATTTATCCCTCTGGGAATCCAATTGCATGTCAAAGGAATTGATTTCGCAGCGAAGCCCTGCTGAAGAAGAAGTCGTGAGAGGAGGAGAGGTGAAGGAAGAACGTGCACTTCATTCAGTCGAAGTGGGCGAGTTTCAAATTTGAGGCTTTAAAGACGTTTAGAAGGTATGAAAATGGATCTTCTGCAGAAACAAGTCCAACTTCTTATACAACCATTTCCCATGAATTTCATCCCGGAGCAAAATATAACCTTATAATATAATTCCATCAATTAATCTTCCAGTCCGCTGTGATGCCTGTAAAGAACACCCACAAAGTCAAGTTTGTAAGCCTATCAGAAGTTGGAGTTTCAATGATATCGATAGTATCGATCGGCATGCAGCAGATGAGAGAAAGAGAATCTTCGTTATCCTGGAGTTAACAGACGGACGGAGGAGGGAGGAGATGTTAAATGAACTGATGCCCTTCTTGACTGACACTACAAGCCCACTTCATAAAGCCAAAGGCCGTTGTAGGACGGTCTCCTTTCTCCTCTCGTTCTGAAATATTGATGAGAAGATGACCCAGATTGCAGCCGCTGCTGTCATTCAGGAAAGAACGCTGCACAAAAGTAATGACTGATGAGGAAAAATGCAGCCCTGAAACAATGTGGCCAATCTGTTTGAAAATCTGCTGAGCAAAGTTCTCCAAAATATCCAAGATAAAGGCGATAAAGGATAAATCATAAGGTGCGTGGATTTGGAGACCTCCCCCCGACTCCCACTGGCCAAAATCACTACTTCATTAGTTCTCTAACTGCAACATGACTGAGATTGGACTTCCTCCTTACTCAGATAAGTCCTAATCCCTCCCATATTTGTCCCATGTGGTCTTCTTTGTTCTGAAACCACCACCTCCTTTGTTCTGAAACCCCTCCCCTGAGACTGGACCTCATCATCATCTGGTTTGAGCTGAGACCTCCTCCTTACTGAGATTAGTCCTAATCTCACCAACATTTGTCCTGTATGGTCCTAACCACCATCTTCTTTGTTCTGAGACCTCCCTCTGACTGAGATTGGACCTCATCACCATCTTCTTTGTTCTGAGACCTCCCCCTGATTTAGCCTGGACCTCATCACCATCTTCTTTGTTCTGAGACCTCCCCCTGATTTAGCCTGGACCTCATCACCATCTTCTTTGTTCTGAGACCTCCCCCTGACTGAGATTGGACCTCATCACCATCTTCTTTGTTCTGAGACTTCCCTCTCACGAGATTGGACCTCATCACCATCTTCTTTGTTCTGAGACCTCCCCCTGACTTAGCCTGGACCTCATCACCATCTTCAATGTTCTGAGTCCTCACCTTCACCGTGAAGGTGGTAGTAACTTGTTGTTGGTAGTAACTTGCAGGACATGACTGAAGGCGTTTAAGTCCTCAAATGCTCCAGGCGGTGTGAATAGGGCTGCCCACTGCTCTGGGCATGTGTGCTCACTGCCCCCCAGTGTGTGTGTGTTTCACTGTGTGTGGACGGGTGAAATGGGGAGGACAGATTCTCCTGTGTCCAGCACAGTGGGCTTATGAGCACCTTTACCTTTCATTCCCTCAGTTCCAACTGCCAAATCAGAACATCTCGAACGAAGAAGGAGGGATGCTTTGGAACCATGGAGACAGAGGGATACTAAGGAATAACGTCGGCACGATTAGAGCAAAGGTCCGGAGCTGGCCTGACCTCGCTCTGATGCGTCATGCTGCCCTGCAGAAGCTCAGCCCACTGCTGCTCCAGCATCCGCTTCAGCACACAGCTCGGCTCGCACACATACACCACGTCCACAGGCGTCACATGTGCACACACATAAAATCATTGTTTCGTTTTGGTTCTACTTTAAAGATCGGGGGGGAAATAGGACGAGGTTTCAAGTCACACTCACCAAATTCACTTACAGTAACACCACCAAATCCTTGTGCACGCCGACACCAACACACACGCCAGCTCTAACTCAGTGCTCCAGCTGGTCCTGAGCTGGGGTCAGGCTGAATAAAGGACAGGTCAGAGGTGTTCGAAAGCCTGTGCTGTTATGGGTCTAAAGCATCTGTTGAGCTGAGCTGGATGCGTTTGCTTTGAACTGATTTGTCCTATTTTTTTCAGCACAGGCTTCAAGAAATTTGATGAGTTTATGAATCCCATTCTGTGGCATGTTTTCATAGTGTGAAGTATTTATAGGAGTCAGTCACAAATGCCAGATGTTGTTATAATAATGTCATAATACCTGACAGTCGTCCAAATAAAATAACAAACAGTGGATGGAAAAAATTGATTCTGAATTATACGAGCAAATGAAAGGAAACTGTCAGGACATCTGTCTGTGAGCTGAATCTCAAGACAATGTGGGTCATGCAACAAGACAACGACCCTAAAGCACATGTTTTTCTACTGAAAATGGTTACAGAAGGATAAATTAAAGGTTTTGGAAAGGCCAAGTCCTTGAACCTAACAAACAAAACAGAGTTTAAGCTGTTTATTCCTAACATACCTCCACGCTGATGTGCAGGACAAATACGTAATAGATACTGTATGTAAGAGATGTTTGATAGTAGTTGTCATTTTATTTTCCAGACCAAGTGCAATATTTTTTAATCTTATTTTGATTCGATTCCCCTAATTTCCTTTAAGGATCTGTGTGAAAATATGATAATAATATATATATATATGTCAAATTTAACACACTGAATGTCCCTACTGGACAAGCCAAATGAATGTGCTTTATTATTTTATTATGTTATGTATCACTATTATGCTTTCTCAGGACATTTATTCTGAAAAACACCAAAGAAAGGCAGAAACCAGCCCCTCCCTTCGTGTTTTTCCTCTGTAACTCCATATCTGTGTCAGTGACATCACCAACCCTCTTTTGCTGACCCCAGATGTTATGCATATCGGACAGCTATACAGGGACAGAGCAGTAAACGGGCATTTAAAGCATTTAAACCGGGATTTCATTTAGTTGGAGACGAGTACATTACGCTACCAGTGCTGGCAGGGTGAAGGCCAGAACAGGCGTCACGCTGCACCACATGAACCCAATGAAGCTCAAAACACTGCACCTCGAAAGACCTCCCTCATTATTGTTTACAGTAAATAAAGTGCATGTCTGCACTGAAGACACGAACATTCTTTACTGACGAGCCGTGCAATCTTCTCCTGTTATTCTGTATGTCGAGGCGAAAGCATTTTGAAATGATAAACTGGTCACCGCCTTCCCTACGTTCATAAATAATCCAAGGCTCTCTGGAATGAATCAGAAAATCAAGCTGGCTGTGTCCTTCGGCTTTCAGCAGCAGATGGGTTCGGGCTGCCTTTTCTCCTCTCCACGTGGCGCTCTGGAAGGTTGAAGCAGGAACGCGTCTGGACGTGAGGCGTTAAAGCCTGCATTATCACACAGAAGCTTCTCGCAGCATCACAGACTTCATTCACCTCCTTATCACTTGCTGCTGACAGCCATAAACAAACTCAATGGTCAGTCAGAAAAGCAGGGGAAGATGAGCTCCAGGATGAACAATCAGCTTTCTCGGAATGACTCGGAATGTTGAAACCCAAGTGACGCCCCTTAACCCCCTTGCAAGTCTACAACTTAAGTTGCATTCGTGACATTTCTCGCCTTCGATTGATGTGTTCACTGGATCCGACTGACATAAAACTGAAATTTCACCTTAAAGCTGTTTGCTGCCTCCTGCACATCCTGCACCATCTAAGGAGGAAGGGCTAATTCCGAGAGCTAAGCTGGAGAATAACTCCAGCCTCGGTGGTGCAGCTTTGTTTGTGGAAATGGTCCAAAACATCTTCATGCTCTTTTAGCGAGTGCATGTTCAACGCGGAGCTTAACAAGGAGTTTCAACTAGCACACGGAGCGAACAACTGCAATAAGTTTAAATGAGCTTAAACGAGCGAGGACACAGCTGATTCAGCCTGCAATCTTAGGTGGATTAACACAGCTGCTGCCGTGCTTAGGAATGTGCTGTGGTCTGGAGGAGGCAGTTTGGATCAACGAGCAGAATCCAGTTAAATTGCCTTCACTGGTTGTGGGTGTGATGTCAGACGGGCCAAATTCAGCCACACCCAACTTAAATCCAACATCTTTACAGATAGAATAGTTTGAAAAAGCTCTGATCACAATAGCCCAGCCTCATTTTTCTCTTCCAGTTTACAATAAATTCACAAAAAGCGAGCAGACGAGGGCTTTTAGGAAAAATCAAATTAATAAGCTTCATAATAAAAATAATACGCAGATTTAGGGGTTTTTTTTGGTGGGAAAAATCTCAACCACAATGTCCATGAACCACAATAATCCATCAGCTGCTTGTTTTGGAACAGCACCTTCATTATGCAGACTATCTGAAGGACTTCAAGGCTCCATTAGTTTGAGTAAGAACCAACTTGCACCAAAACATTCTCCGTTTAATTAGTGACGGAGCCAAAAACGGTTTGGCTGAGCAGACGTTGATGGATTTGGACAGAAAGACACCGTGACGTCACGGAGAAAAGACAGCATTTTTTTATAGAGTCCGCTGAACGGTATCTGCTTTACAAGTTGGTTTTTCCATGGAAAATCTGATAAACACTCGGTTATTCATAACAGAAGATTATATTTAGCCTGATTAAAGGGGGGAGGGTGAAAAATATGCACTTGCTAAGTAGATGGAAAATATTCACAGCAGTTGCCATGAACTACCAGACGGGCAGTTACCAGAAATAACGATAAAGTAGCTGCTTGGGTCGAGCTGTCCTCAATGGCCTGCTTTGTCCTCTTGACAGCTGGGCTTCATTTCTTGCCCATAAACAGCGATTCCCGTTAAATGCTGATAACAAATCAGTGTTTGAGCCGTGAGCTGAAACGTCATCCTCGGTGGACCTGCGTTCTTACCTGCGATTGGTTCTTTAGTGGGGAACAGCTTGTTGTCAACCGTCAAGCTGATGTCATAGAAAACTTCTTCCTCGTCTCGATCGGCGTCCAGCTGCGAAGAAAAGACGTAGAGCATGCTTCAGCACGGGGTGGGCGAAACGGTCAAACTATTCAATCACGATGTTTAAGGACATTTTCACGATACACAACATTTATCACGATATGCAGACGAAGTGTTCTGCACATCACTGTATCACCATATCAAAATGTTTTACGATTCCGATAAAATATGGTATTGCCCACCCCTACATTCAGCCTCACTACATAAACTGTCATCAACCCATACGAGACTGAGGTGACGAGGTGTCACAGAAGCTTTAGAGATGTGGAGAGTTCCTTTCAGCGCCTTGTCCTTCTCTTTAACTCACAAAGTCTCTAAGTGACACATACGGAACATGCTGGATGCGTCACCTGACACGTGAACACGTGTCCTCGTTCACAGAACGTGCGTTTGGTCAGGGTTTGAGACAGACGCAGCTAGTTTTAAACAAGTGATTTAGGGTCCAAAGGTCCGTTCCTCACATTTATACATTCAAACACTGTAATAATAAACCCAGATTTTACTACATGTTCAGATACAACTTAAAAAATTGTTTTTACAGAAGTCATGTGACCTCTTTACCCCAATAAGAAGAACACTAATGAGCTGCTTGATTAATTTAACTGACTTATTTTTCAGCAATATTCAAAATATAAGTCTTATATTTTTCATTTATAGCTCCAAGGTTATAGCTGATTATATAAGTTAGTTATATAATAAATAACTTATATAATTAATATATATATATATATTATATAAGTTATTACAGCTCCAGGGTTGCGTCAGGAAGGGCATCCGGCGTAAAACTTGTGCCAAAACTTTAATGCGGATCATAAATAATAAAAAATACACTCATCAAAAAATAGTTGCACCCAGAGGGACGTGTGGGATTGCAGTTCTGTAGTGAAGGAAGATGAAGGTGATCAGGATCAATAACTGATGATAACTGTAGTCTGATCTGATCAATATTTATTGATCTACTCATACAGAAGTGGTGTCTCTCAGTACGGCGTCGGGTTTAACGTAACACGCCAGACGTTTCTGCATGGAGGTGTAGAGGTTCCTAATGGTGTCCTGTGATGATCCATCCCATGCAGCTTGAATGTTCTCACTCAGTTCTGCAGATGGTGTGGTAGGGGTGGAGTGTTGATAGCGCGTCCAATAGCGTCCCACACATTTTAACTCGGGGACAGGTCTGGCGTGTTACTGACGCCGGTGCCTCCACACATGCATTCATTGGTCGACTCCACAAAGACAAAAGTGGAACTTGTCACTGAAGATGACGCGCTGCCGTTGTGAGTGTCTTTACCATGTTGACGTGGTCTGTGTGCGTCTAGTCCTGTGTTGTCCAGCCGTTTTTTATACATCGTTTGATGCATTTTATAAGAGACGGGGACACCAGATGAACTCATTTCCAGCTTCTCGAGTTTGTCTTCATTTGAGAGGTATTTCAACTGGAATTTGATTCCATTGGAAATGAGCGAATGTGCCATGTTTCCGAGCTGGATTACTCACTGATCATTCATCACGAAATGAGACCACCACGGTTTGAGATTTTAATGATAGTCGTGTCGTTTACAACCGGAATCACGTGCTTTTCTTCAAACCGATACAGGTACGACTGAAGGAATTCAGACGAAAGCGGTGACTTTAAGCTTGAAGACAGGCTCCCGCTGCTGGGGTCACTTCATTCACCCCCTCGTTCTCTCATTGAGGAGAGAACGTGGCCCAGGGCCTTTCTGATGACTGCTCGCACTCTGACGGCAGTTTGGAAAGCCTTAAACAAAGCATGTCACGATGCTGCCTGAGCACATCTTACTGTAACTGCTGGAAACAAAGACAACAAATCTCAAGATATGGGGAGGCACGAGAACGGCCCCCTCGCAAACCTCTCCACTGTTTCCATGACAACAGACTAAAAGGAGCCACAGTGTAGCATGCGATGTGTGGGAGTGTCCCGCAAACCTCAGGAGGCTGCCAAGCTGCTACTCTGGACTGTTATGAAACGGGGGTCTGGGGAACAACGATGAACTTCAAAAGACACTTTGGCCTCGAGGACTCGACAGTTTTCTCTAATTATTATCTCCAAGTTCAACTCATGCTCACCTGCTGTGGAAGCTCATGCACCCACATTAGGTTTTGGCAATGACGACCTTGACGATACTAATAATAAGTGCATAAATGCTTAACGACGATATGTTTTATGGCAATTTGCAAAAATATCAGAAGAAATGAGTCAATATTTTTACAGAAACAGATGCAGAATGCAAGCTCCTGAGTGGTGCTACTGTCTAAAACAGAGGTCGACAACCACATTCTTGCATTTTGAACGTTTTATGTGCATATAATTGTGGTCATGGTGCTGCTATTTGACCAGACGTCTGCACAACAATCTACAAGGTTAAAGGTCAGAGAATTTCTGCATAACTATGGATGTTGTAATAAAAACAGAATGTGTTGAGAAGGAGATTCAACTTTGAATTCCCATCAGAGCCGAGTCTGTAAAACAGCTCTGAAACGAAACTTTTCCTTTCACTGCTGACCTGCACACCTGACCGACTTCTGAGGAGGAGACACTTTCACACCCATCCATGAAACTGAAGACAAATTACAGTTTAAAACAGATTCACAATCGTATATAAAATCTGCATTTGGTTCAGTAATGCAAAAAAAAAAAAAAGCAGATATTTTTCATTCTGGAAATTACACAAATGTCCACACTGGGGCAAAACCAGCAATCTGATTGGCTTGTTTTGTTGAAGGGTGGGACTTTATCTATGAGCAGCCAGCTGATCCTTTTGTTAAAGGGCGTGACTTTATCCACATCCAGAAAACTGATTGACTCTTTTTGTTAAAGGGCGGGACTTGTTGTTGTTCCCGAACCCTAGTCTAAACAGTACCTTCGGAATCCTGAGGAAAATGAGAGAAATTGTCCATAATTAAAAGCTGGATTAAAGGCAAAACAGTTTGAATAAACTGGTTATATTTACAGAAACAATGCATTAAAATCTGTGTGTGTGTGTGTGTGTGTGTGTGTGTATTAGTACACACTCTGGACTGATATCTGTTATAGTTAGTTGTCTACATGCTATAAACTAGTTTTTGTTCTATTGCACACGTGTTTCAGCACAGGCATTCAAATCTCTTCAGCTCCTCTCTTTTCAGACCTGGTTTAAAGATGAAGAAAGACGTGGGGTTCTCTCAGCACACCAGACCAAGCTCTGAAATCGTGGTTAAAACTAAGACTGGAAACTGGACTGGCATTGAAAACCCGATACCCGATCCATGGAAAACATCAGGCTCGGCCCCCATCTTGATACATGGATCGGAATGGGGATATCTATCTCCCTACACAGAACCCAACAACAGAGAACCACGGTGGTGGATGCACTGCAGTAATATCTTCCACCACATTGCATCAACAGTCATTGATGAGTGTTTAATGCAGTGCAATATCGACCCCAGTCCACGTGTGTAGCTGTAGGACTGGAATATGATATGGCATCCTCATTATTTGAGCACTTTGGGCTCCGACTCCAGATTTCCTCGGGTGAAAGGACACGTTTATTCCTGCATCTGTCACGGAGAAGATGCAGTGACAGGTGTGCTGCATTACCTAATTAACCCACGTTAAGTTGAGGAGACTCAGTGGAGAGTTACAGCAGCATCTGCTGGGAGAAGAGCTGGGCATCCATGTGCAGCAGAGTAATGTTTCCATTAAAGGGGTCAGTTTGGCACTCATTAAAAAGACCCGAGCTTTTCTAGGGCCTGACATCACGTCCCCCGTGGTGACGATAGAGGGCTGCAAACCGTAGTCCCTGAGACTCTTAATTAAATTGATCTGCTTTCCTGGAATGGACCGGGAACTTCAATCAAAGCAAAACAAACATGTTTGTGTGTGTGTGTGTGTGTGTGTGTGTGTGTGTGTGTGTGTGTGTGTGTGTGTGTGTGTGTAAACCTCCAGTGTGCATTAATGGATTTAGAGCGGGTCTAATCATCAGAGGGCTTTGGTTCTGTCCTCAGAACAGCCTTTGACTAAGCGGAACCATTTCAAAGTGTTTCACTGAAGAGTTGGTTTATTGCACTGGGTCGTGACCTGTAACAAGTTCTGACCAATCGGATAATGTAAGGTAGTGGTTTCTGCTTTGAGCTGAAAGGTCGGCCCACCCTTTGCGGAGCTCGGACTGAGAGATATGAGGTAATGGGAGCAAACGTGATGGTGGGCTTGCAAAAACTTGGTTGTGGACATGGACGATAGAAAGTGGAACTTATAGAATGGGATGGTGGGTTTGAGGCGTCCTGCCTGTTTCACTCCACTGACTGTTTATTATAAATTTACGTCATGATGTATATAATGCATGAAATTCACACCCAGTGATCGTTCGAGTTTGCTTTACGTTTAAGCTACATCATTCAAATGGTGTCATTTAATGGTCAGATATAGTGTTTTGTGATCAATGTGTGCATCTGCAGTAGTCACAGCGCAGGACGAGCAGTCTCTTACGTCAAATTTAACATTTTAACACATATTTTGCTTCTTGAAACCTGGTCTAATTTTCATATCTACCAGAGGCAGTTCCTGTCTACCCAGTATAATTCATTTTACTCCAATATGGGATACACAGAGTGCTTCATTAATATGCTGGATCACTGTCATTTTGTGATTTCTAAGGAAACCCACAGGGCCCAAAACAATCCATTTATTTTTTTTCCCCAAATTTCATTTCCCAATTTCCCATTTTCTCTTTTTTTCCATCAAGTATGGGTATCTGCAGAAGACATAAGTCCTGTTCCTGGTGAACATTCTTTAAATATCCCAAAATACAGTAAATATTGCAGAACAATGATATCATGCGACGTTAGTTTTTGACATATCCTCCAGCCATAGTTGCAAGGCTGCTGCTATGGTATCCCAGGTGGTTGCCATGGGGTCGGAAGTGATTGCTGTTGGAACCCATGTGGTCATTTCCGTGTTTTAGAGTTGCACAAACCAAACATCTGGAAAATCTGGTATCTCTGTTCCACCTGTTCCAGAAAGCCGTTATTTATTATTGATTCTCTTCCTCAGGTGAGCATGGTTACAGCGTCCCCATGGCAACATAAACAAGGAAAAGGATCAAAGGAAGTTATGCATGACTTAAATATCTGAAGCTTATTTCACAGTAAACATCTTTCTGCTCCTCCTTCTCTTCTTTTCCGACACTTCACAGAGAGGTTCCTTCTGGGCCGGAAGTTAGAAGCAGCGTAATTGCCAGCGCTTAAAAACCCCGGCTGTTTACCACAGCTTGTAAAATGCTTCTAATTAAGAACCGAAATAAACCGAGCTCCCCACACATCATTTTGGGAAATGCAGCAACCTCCTCCTTGGCCCAGCGTGAAGCTCCAAGTTTTTGCCAGAGCCTCAGTAAAAAGCAGATCAGAGCCTCACAGCTCAGCGAGACCGACACTGAGTCACAGACGCATTCTCAGATTCTCCCGGAACCGTTCTGCTCCGTGTGACGGCAAAGGATCTGATAAAAGAACTACAACATATTAAAATGACCTGCCAAGGGTTTGGAATGATGGGTGATAGGAAGGTGCCAGAGACTTTGAGTTGTAGAAGACAGGAAAAGAGACTAGTCCACCACATTCCTTTGTTGTCCTTCCTTGTGGACCAAATGGGGACAGAAGTGGACTAAGTCCTGGAAAAGTTGCTTTGGTAACAATTTACAATAATGATACATTAATTAACTTGCAACGTATCATTTATTAACATATGCAAATACGTAACAACAACAACAACAACAACAATAATAATAATAATAATAATAATAACAACAATAAAATTATTAATTGACAAAGCTGAATAAGACATTAGTCATCATTACTAAGCATCTGAATGTTTGTATGAAAAGTGCTGATTATAAAATTCATTTGTTACTTAAATATTAGGTAATGCTTAATAATCTCTTAAATAGTGTCAATTAATCATTAACTAAGACATCAATAAACCATCTGGTAATTATTTGCCATAAGTACTATTCATGAATGTACCCTTATTGTAAAATGTTACCACTGCTTTTAGATCCTTTGGTTCTATTTTTTCACTTTTGGTTCTATTTCCTTCACGTAATTCGATGCCAGTTCTGCTGAGAACAGTCCTGCCACTCCTGTACCATACGGGTGGCATCACACGCGAGACCTAATTATCACTTCATTAGAAATATGCGCCGATGGCTCCAGACTGCAACTCAAACAGCTCTCGTTTTCCTTTCCGGATGATCTGTCAGGAAGACGTGTTGCTTTTCTCCCAGTAGAGACGTGCACAGGTCTTAAACCTGTAGCTCTGAATGGAAGAAACCATGCCATGCCAGAAAAGACGATGTCGCTCCTACCATATTAACTGACAGCTTGGGGCATCTGTTACAACCCAATCATACGTGGCACGGCTGAAGTGAAGTGTTCCTTCACGCACTTACAGATGTAAAGGCTCCACTCAGCATCTGGAGTTCACCAAGAAGATCACCACCCAAAACTGTTCTTCTAACCAGCATCTGAATAACGTCGAGAACCAAACTGAAATAGTTCTCATGACGGCCTCCTACGCAGTAACGTAACCATAGAGATGTTGTACGTGTGCAGTAATACTCAGTAGATCCTTCATCGCCAATACAGTCAATAAACGTAAATATCATTCATTTTCTCGAGGCGTCATATTTAAATCACCATCTTTTGACACTGACATTATGTGCTTCACCTCCCACGTCAATTAGGACTCGCTCTCGAAAATCAGATACGGTTTTAATGAACTTAAATAGGAGCTGTTTCAGCGTTAATACATGGAAATGGCATTCAATCGATTTAATCTTTTGATGAGGAATTAAAACGATATTTAATTCCACCTCATAAATCTCATAACTGAATGGCTGATGATGTGTTTCAGGCCATTATTCATATTAAAATACAGCAATTCGCCGTAACATTAACACCACCACCTAGGACTGTGGAGGTCGCTCTCGTGCCTCGAAAAACAGCTCGGAACCATCACGGCACGGACTCCTCTGAAGGTGTCCTTTGGTGTCCGAGCGTTTGGTGCATCACTCGTGCGTGACCTCGGAAATGAGTGAGATGCATATGACCATATGATGTGTCCTTGAAGCTGCACAGTGATAAATATCAGAACCGCTGCCAAGAGAACAGCGTTAGTTTAGAAGTCAATGTGGAACCCAGGTCAGTGTTCTCTGCTTTTCCCTCTAGTGGAAGCATCCGGTAACAGGCATAGCACCTAGGCAAGGTCCCCCGATTTCAGCCACTTGGGTGCAATGCCTAGTTCCCCTCGTTTCCTTAGCCAATCCGTTTGAGTAAATTGGGAATTCCTTGGGAATTAGCCGGAATTCACTTTCATTGATTGGCGAAGGGAGAGAGAGGGATTGAACAAGACCCCGAAGAGGCTGGAATTTGGACCGGCTGACGAAAGAGGACCTGACACTCGCTGTCTACATGAACGCACAGCCAAACAGCAGACGTTACAGCAGATCCTTGAAGTACTGTAAGCCGTGACATCAGACCTGCACCAGCATAAATCAGCCTCGGGCAGCTGTGACCCGCTTGCCGGTTCACTGGTTGTCCTTCCTTGGAGCACGTTCTTTTAGCATCATTTAAATGTCCCGGTCTCAGCAGCAACGTACCCAAACGGACCCAAAAGGGCTGACCCACCCAAAACTAGTACCGAAAACGGTCACGTCACATCTTTGTTCAAGAAAAATGCAATTCTATTCATGCTTGATGACAGAAGGAGCATCTATTCATGTGTCACAGCATCTTAGACTGCACAGTGAAGAGCATCAGTTTGGCGCTGCTCAGGAAAACAACCCTATCTTGCAGTATTGTGTGCTGATTGCTCGTCCCAGTGCTTTATGTCTCCGATTGTCCTTTTTCGATATTCACGAGTCAGAAAGTCAATGTGGAACATAGTTTGTGCTGGATTTGCAATAAGCCTTTCAGACCTTTTGCGGAATAATACCAGATACAGGATCAAATCGCAATATCTCTTTCTCTTAAACAGTATCGCCTGATACTAAAGCAACTCCCAAACACAGAGCCTTAAACTCAGGGCAGGGTGATCTGGATTTGTGCAGACTCGTCATAGAGGCCTCGGGGAAAGAAATTGCATCAGTTTAACTGCAGCTCAGTGAAAATCCTCATTCATTACGACACAGCCTTCAGCTGCTCCACTGCTGGAGTTTAGAAACAGTTCGAAATAATTGAGCTTAAAAACCACAACTATCCCGAGATAACCAGACTTAACGAAGAATAAACTATATCGCCAATCCAGTTTGTTATCACGCAGGGACTCGGGGACGGTGGGCTTCCGGAGTTCGTTTTTTAGCTCTAAATTTCCTAATTATGCCTAATAAAATTGCAGCGTCATCACTAGGAGAGCAGAGGTCTGATCGCTGGTGGTGCCACAATCATCTGAGTAGAAGGTGAGCCAAACTCCAAATGACACGATCACAATATCACAACGACTTCTTCCTTATCGGTGATCATTTGTGCCAGAAAGAACTGTGATAAACAATAATATTGTCATAATAATAAGAAGAATAGCAATAATAATGATGCCAATTCCTCAACACCACCAGAACTCTCCCCATCGCACTGGATGCTCCTGACCCTGCGAGGGTGAGGACGAGCACATGCCTCCTCCAACAATCGTCCAACCCCTCTGAGCTCGGAATGACGCTCCTCTAAAATCAAGAATGATCAGACACCGAAAACGGAGAATATAAAACGGTTAAACATCTTAAATAAATAAGAACAATGAAAATAAAGAAATGAAACGAGAGCACGACACTCTCCTCTGAGCACTCTGCTTCCCTCACTCCCCACCTGTTCAACGTCTCCCTGCAGTTTTTCAACTGACAGCGAGTGTAATGATATGCTCCTGCACGGGGAGGGGCTCTGACAGGCCTGACACCAGGTTAATAGTCTGGCAAGACAATGTCCCGCGAAAATCATTTTCTCCTGTCAGCATCCGCTTGAAATGGGATTTGACTTGAATGTGAAAAAGAGCTGCTTCCAGGTAAACAAAGCCCAGTTCATAGATGAGTATCTGCAGGACCTGAAGTGATAGACTCTTCACTCAGAAGAAATCCTTCCCTCTGAGCAAGAGCAGCTCGACCGCGGCAGGAACGTCTCCTGTATGTGACGCAGAGCCCCTTTAAAAGGTCTGTACAATTCAAATCACAATAAACGTCAATCTTACACGGCTTTGGAAACGATCCACTCATCTGCCCACACTTCACTGTCCAACGAATAGCACGTCTTAATGCTCATTAACCTCATTATTGGTTTTGGACCATGTGAGCTGCAGATCGAGTGACCTTGGCTGTTCTCTAGGTGGGTCTGGGGGGGCTTTTAAACAGCATTTGAACTGTGCAGACCAATCAATGGTTTTTAAGCCTGTCACTAATGAACGTGCCCTAATTTGTAGGCATTGGGGTTATAAACTGATGCATCTGCTCGGGGCGGCGCAACTCTGGAATGCAAAGTACGTGAAATTACCTTGACCACAGTGTCGGCCCCCTCAGTGGGTTCCTGAGTGTTTGTTTTGCATTGTTAATTCTACTCAATTCACCTCCACATGCCAGCTCTCTCAAGCTTCTGGTGGACAACGCAGCCAAGCAGAGATGCCTGTGAAAGGATTCTACAGTGTTACAACAGCACAAACGGCAGCGATGGTGTCTGGAGTGGAGACCGGCGTGCACCGTTGATGTGTGATACATTCGTTGCATCATCCTTCCTTCCTTACATTTGTAAATAAGCAGAGACGAAGCTTCGCCAAGTTTGCTGTTAAGTGGGACACGGGCTGATATTGATATTTATATCGGATATTGTTTATATCGAGTTTCAACGTTTTTTTTTAAATGGTTTAAAACATTTTTTTCCCGCCCCCTTGCTCTGCTCCACCTCTCTGCTCTCAGCTCTTCCTGAACTCTGCTCCTCCCTTCCCCCCCATTCACACTCTTATGTGCACACTGCGGAGGGAGCATATCACCTAGCTTGAACAAAATTGTACCTGTGGAGGACCATTAGTTATATTTCATTTTAAGACTCGTCCAGACAACGTGAAGTCCCACACTGGAGCAAATACCATGCGGTCATCAGTGTAGATGATCTGATTGTGCTATAAAAAGAGGACCTTTGTAATAAAGTGAGATGTGTTTATAAATTGCACATAGAAAGGATGCACATTTCTGGCAGCGTCAGCACTGTTCAATCTATACATGATTGATCCGAACAAATATATAGTTACTGCTCCCATTTCGGTCAATTGCGACTGGAAAATGGGGGGAAAAAAACAAACACACTTGATTGTGCTGCAAAAAAACGACCCTGAATCATACAAATTTCAAGCGCATGTAGGCTACTATTTCAATCAGCAGCGGCGGCGGCGGCACAGAGAGGCAGGTGGGAATGAGGAGCTGCTGATGCAGGCAGCGGTGCTCTGGTTTATTTGTGCTCTATCGAGACGCACTCACTCAGAGACAGACTTTTAGAGATCCGAGACATTTTCAAGCCTTGTTGACAAACCCAGCATCCAAGTATGAAGAGTCTATTTGAGAAGGACAGTTGGTAAATGTGGCCTGCCCTATTTTTCCTCTCGGTTCTAGCTGAAGACCGGCCTGGTGGTGAATAAGACTGTTGCACAGTGCTGTATGAGTCCTAAGGTTTGTTATGCTGCTGCTCATTCTATTCTTCATAACATATGCAGGGGTTGGACAATGAAACTGGATCACCTGTTTTTAGACCACAATAATTGATTAGTACGGTGTTCTAGGGCCTCCTTTTGCAGCCAATACAGCGTCAATTTGTCTTGGGGAGGACATTTTTTGGATACAATCCGGGTTAACACCCCAACATCCCTTTCAGACAGCTTCCTCTCGCGTCCACAGTGAATCCTGTTGGATGTGGTTGGTCCTTCTTGGTGGTGCTGACGTTACCCTGAATACCGTGGCTCTTGATACATCACAAAGACTTGCTGTCTTGGTCACAGATGCGCCAGCAAGACGTGCACCAACAGTTTGTCCTCTTTTGAACTCTGGTATGTCCCCCATAATGTTGTGTTCATTGCAACATTTTGAGCAGAACTGTGCTCTTACCTGCTGATTGAACCTTCACACTCTGCTCTTACTGGTGCAATTAATGAAGATTGGACACCAGGCTGCTCCAATTTAGCCATGAAACCTCCCACAATACAATGACAGGTGTTTCAGTTTCATTGTCCAACCCCTGTACAGCTGTTCCAGCTGCTCTGGTTAAGATATGTTCCTCTTTTACAGCAAGTATTTCAGAGATTTGAATATATAGTTTTCTTTATTTATAACACATATATGCTATTTGCCTGCCACCAAGCTTTTATTAACAAACCAGCTTCACTCCCAGAATCATCAACAGTGTACTTTGTGCTGTGTTATCAGTGCAATCCCGCCCGCTACGTTTTTATGGTTTGGACGCAGCAGGTCACACAGTGCGAATAAAAGAACTACTGTTCTCTCCTCCTGATGGATGTAAAGTAAGAGGTGCCGCTCTCTTTTGACTGCGGACGGAAAATAATTTGGCATGAACCAACACACCTACTCCACTCGACGTAAAACAGAGTGGCGAGTCATTAGTCTCCATGCAGCAGTGAATGGCCTCCCCTCCATTTAAATGGACCCCCATGTTCTCGCCCTTTTATCAACCTGCAGTTTGTTGCTATGATGGTTCTGTCTCTGTCTGTTGGTAGTAACAGCAGGAGAGAGTGTCAGGTTAGTAATGCAGGGTGTATGAATGCACACAAGACTTCTAATCCAGATATGATAAACCACAATTCAATAATCTCCATAAAAGCTGTGATGCAACATCAAGGACATACCAGCCTTGACAATCAGAACGTGGGTCATGCAGCAAGACAACGACCCTAAGCACACAAGTGGTTCTACCAAAAGAATGGCTAAAGAAGAATAAAGTTAATGTTGTGGAATGACTCTGAGCTTAGTTCTGGTTCTGACTCTAATGCAATGAAAAAAGGTTGTGGAAGTAAGCAGTTTATGGAAAGAAACCCAGCAAAATAAGAGTTGAAGCTGTTTTAAAAGGAGAAATGGGTTAAAAATCCTTAAACCGAAACTAAATGTTTCCTGATGTGCAGAACTAACTGTTGATTAGTTCTGCACATTAGGAAACATTTAGTTTCGGTTATTGCTGAAGAAGGGGGTCACACAAGATGCCACAAACAGATATGCAATATTTGATCATTTTTCTCAATAAACAAAGGAGAAAATGTGATATTTTGTCTTATAATATTCTGCTTTTCAACTTTTAGGACTTTTGTGTGAAAATCCGATGTAGTTTTAGGTCAATTTTATGCAGAAATATAGAAAATTGTAACTGGTTCACAAAATAACAACAACCACTGTCTGTATTCATCAATGTGCATTTTGGTGTTGCAAATCAATTCTGATATTTCAATGTTATTCTTAGTTTTCAATCATGTGTGTCCACTTTTAACAGACGAAATGTCCCTTTTATGTCTTTTTCACCTGTAGATTCTGACTTGATTCCCGTGACATTCGTCTCTGGCTGTACAGAGACATTCAGCCTGATTCTAATTTGGACTAAGCGCTGCAGCATTTGCCCTCCAGCCTTCGTCAAGAAATGAACAGTTTCCAGGGAGAAGGACTGGGCTCAGCTGGAAGGAGTCGCACTAGCTCGGCATTAGTCATACGAGCACTTGGCCATGCGGTACAGCAGGCTACACAGATCTGACATTCAGCATAGACGGCTTCCTGTTTTGTTTCTGTTAAGACCCCTCTGTACACCATTGTTTGCGAGAATTTCTGCCTTCTTCCGTTTCCATGGTTACCTAATAGACACCCGAGGGATTTGTGAAAATGGGATGAATTTATACATTTCTCTCCTGTTATATTTGGGCTTAATTAACCGAAATGAGCAGGTTGTAGTTACAGCTGCAGCTCCGCTGGGATGCCGGTACCCATGCTGAGTCTCCATTTCTTGACAGTTAAGTTACTGTTTTTTAACGAGGTTCTGGGAACACAGTGTAAATATATAGAGACTGAATACAGGAGCTTCACCCGTGTGTCTAACGAGAAAAACAGATGTTCAATATTAGCTCAGTTTTATTAACGACGCCTTAAGAAACGTTAAGCTACTTAAACCGTTAACCACTCATTACCTACTCATTACAATTATCTACTCATTACCTACTCATTACCATTACCCACTCATTACCTATTCATTACCTACTCAGTACTATTACCCACTCATTACCTACTCATTACAATTATCTACTCATTACCATTACCCACTCATTACCTACTCATTACAATTACCCACTCATTACCTATTCATTACCTACTCATTACCATTACCCCTCATTACCTACTCAGTACAATTATCTACTCATTACCTACTCAGTACAATTATCTACTCATTACCTACTCATTACAATTATCTACTCATTACCTACTCATTACAATTATCTACTCATTACCTACTTGGTACCATTATCTACTCATTACCTACTCATTACCATTATCTACTCATTACCTACTCATTACCATTACCCACTCATTACCTATTCATTACCATTACCTACTCATTACCATTACCCCTCATTACCTACTCAGTACTATTATCTACTCATTACCTACTTGGTACCATTAGCCACTCATTACCTACTCATTATCATTACCCACTCATTACCTACTCATTATCATTACCCACTCATTACCTACTCATTACCATAAGCCACTCATTACCTACTCATTATCATTACCCACTCATTACCTACTCATTATCATTACCCACTCATTACCTACTCATTACCATAAGCCACTCATTACCTACTCATTATCATTACCCACTCATTACCTACTCATTATCATTACCCACTCATTACCTACTCATTACCATAAGCCACTCATTACCTACTCATTACCATAAGCCACTCATTACCTACTCATTATCATTACCCACTCATTACCAACTTGTTACAATTATCTGCTGATTACTATTACACAATCATTACTCTTACACAATCATTACTATTACATAATCATTACTATTACCTACTCATTACTATTACACACTCATTACTATTACACACTCATTACTATTACACACTCATTACTATTACACAATCATTACTATTACACAATCATTACTATTACACAATCATTACTATTACCCATTGGCAGCTAATATCTTGTACATGCATACAACTATTGATAAGCACAAACCATTCAATGACTAGATGGTCCCCTTTGCCCCGTGTGTGTACAATGTCACTACCATTACTCAACCTGTACCTTCTTGTTACCATTGCCTGCTCATTACCGTTACCCAGTCATTATATGTGTATAAATATGACATGTCTGCACTGTTGGCCATTCATAGCTGAAAACCAAAGGTTTGGAAAGTAGATAAGTAGAGAAGGAATATTATTATACCTAGTACCTCAAATGTGCCACTTACCGTGACGATGAGTCCCTTCTCCTGGAAGTATTTCACCAATGGAACAGCGTTCTGTTTGAAATTGGCGAGACGCCGCTCCGTGGCCTTGGGATTGTCATCAGGGCGACCCTGCTGCTCTGCTCGCTTCTCCAGGCGCTCCTTTAGGCGCTGATTGGAACATGCCAGAAAGACCACCAGATCTGGAGTACAAATCTGTAGAACCAGATGAAGACACTGTGTTAAACATTGCTGGGGGACGCTTGAAACTGTATACTTTGCTTGGTGTTTACTTTAGGTCTGAGCAATGAAGCCTAAAATCATATTATCATTAATTAGGTTGATGCGGTTAATTATGAATTAATGTCAGTATGAATAAATGAGCAATAATTGAACCTTTAGAACCATAGACCAACATTTTCATAGTTTGACATATGAAGGTCAGACTTTGATAGATCCTTCTTCTCTAAATGATCTGCTGATCCTAAAGGTTCACATACATTAATGTAATACTGGTGTCACTTTTGTTTCATTTGATTGATTTGCTTCTAGTGATCTACTTTAGATGCAGAAAATAGAACATTTTAAAGGGTTCACAAACTTTGTACCACTGATTTTTGAAAAGAGTGCACGGAATAATTTCCTGCGTAGGCAGCATTTCACTTAAAAAGAAGCGTCGCCCTCTCAACAGTTGGCCTGTGAAAATCCCTCGATGCTCTTACTGAATCATTCTCTTGAAAAACAACTGTCAGTTGAAGAAAATGGTCCAAAGGCCGTTTATGCAACAGAACAATTGCACTAATAATTCCTGCAGAACGTTAGAACCTCCAAAAAAGTCCAGGTCATGCAGAGCTTTTACACTTTTTTGAAATACTTGCATCTTAAAAACAGCCCTTTACCTCCGAGCTCCCTGTAACCTACGCACGAAGCCATTAAAGCTGCTGTTATGCAACTCTATAAAAAACGGGATAGTAGAAATTTCGAGAGTTAATCATTTGCACGCTGGGATTTAAACGGAGGTGGTTTTTTGGAGTTATTTTGCAGAGTTGATGAGGTCAGAGTTAATCCAGCGACTCTGTGACTTGAAGGTTGCTGGTTTGATTCCCTGAACTGGCAAAGCATGACTGAAGTGCTCGTGAGCAAGTCACTTAACTCCCCAGTGTTCGAGCTCACTAGTGTGTGTGGACGGGCTAAACACGGAGGGGCGAATAGTGAACTGTTGATAGTGTACAATTTTACGGACCTTTTGCTGTGGAGGCTTCACTTTCTTCAGACGGCAGCGGATTACAGGGCCTCTCTGTTAATTAAGAGGCGGCTCAATAATGGGATGCAAAGAGGAGGGAAAAAAAAATCACAAGGATCTTTGTTTGACCAAACACAAAAGCTGCCATGTCAGATCCCCAGCTTTGTGTCTGTGGCAGGTTTACGGCAGAACATCAAACAATCCCGTATTCAAGTCCAATATTTACATGGCGGTGGGTTCGTTTATACTGTGCTGTTCAGGGGAATAACAAACATTCAAGAGTGTATCAAACTCTCATTAGACACGTTGGTAAAATGGCACAAAGCGTCCTCTGGGCAGCCGTAATTGTTTTCCAGGCGACACGCTGGGAGCGAGACGAACCGGACGAGTCCCTGAGGAGTGTCGTGAGGTTAGATAAAAAGAGAGGGAGTGCTATGCTCAGAAAACGTCTGACACGACATTTTAAAGGGGCGCTGTAGCCAGAGGTCCTCAAGCCCCCGGAGAAGTCCTGCCACTCAAGCCTCCTGGTGGGAAACACCGCACACATTTATAGAGTCGGGCAGGAATTCGGGGACACCTGAAGTCATTTTAGTCCTCATTTATAAAAGTTTCATTTTGTCGAAATGCTGCTGTTAATTGAGGCACAACATCCCAATATTAAATATTAGCTGCAGTCGCGTCCATTTAATCTCGGCATGAAGCTGCTTGACAGAAAGCAAAGAGAGCTCACAACTGACTCAAGGCAAGGCAGGAGGATCTGCACAGGAAACAGCTTAGATGTGTTGATCTCCTCATTGGTTAGTGCATCATTTTGTAAGTGCGACATGGTGATTTTGATGTTTTCACCATCATTCCGTAATCCACCATCAACGTGTCCAACAGGTTGGTAATAAAGTGCTCGGCGAGTGTACACTCCCGTACACTCTCTGCTCTCACACCTTCTCTATGCGGCTCTGTAATGTCACTCTAGTGAGAGCTGAGACCTCTCTCGAGTATTGCTTAGACTTTATTTCATGTCTTTCATCTTCTCTCCTCTCTGGTCATCTGTCCTCTCCCTCCCTCTCGCCGCTATCGTTCCAATCTTCTCCTCTCCTGATATTATCCTTGTGTGAATTCTCCAATCTCTTTCTCTCCACTCTCCATTCATCTTTTTGATTATGTCTCTTCAAAGTAACTCTCTCTATTTCTGTCGCTGCGGTGCCAAGGCAGCGCCCTGTTACCCCTCTGTTACCGCTGGTGATCGAGAAGCACCGTGTCATTCGATAGCAACGATTGCTTATTGAACTATCGATCATTTAAAGCACATGAGGACACGTGCATCGACAACCCACGGACAGTCCCACTGGTTAGCACTGACGTCCCTGTAGTCACTGACCTGTGAACCTCAGTGCGTATTAAGCTGGAGATTTTAAGGGTTGACCCTCACCCTCACCAAACACAGGTGTGGTCAAGCCATGGCTGGTTCCCGTGGTCACAGCATAGGAACACTCACGCTGAGCATTGTTGTTCAAGTAGAAACAGAGATGGTGCTCAAAAGTACCCAGATGGGATGAGACTGCCAATGCATTCATCTTCACGTCTTCATCATTTCTTTTTGTGAGGCATCGATTCTCTCTGATTCCGTTTTCCAGTATGAACACCCTGAAGGTTTGGTGGTTACGATGTTCCTCTCCCAGCACGGGGAGCTTGGGTTCAAGGCCCTATCTGGGTGGAGTTTCCATGTTCTCCCCATGTTCTGCAGAAGTCTCCTCCCCCATTCCAGGCGAACTGGCTAAGCTGCGCTGGTGTATGTGAGTAAATGTACGAATCGGCACCCTGTCCCGGGTGAACCATGAGAGTGCACTGTACACACTGTCGGCTTCTTGTGTTAGTTGAGTGGAGAGTGTGATTGTGAAGAGTGCAATCTTTTAGAGTACTGCACTTTTAGAGAAGTGATGCATTAAAAATAAATGTGTTATTAACATAAGAATACATTAAACGGCAAAACAGCTTTGCATTGATTTGATTGGTCTACATGGACGTCTATCTTTCAATGTGCTTGTAAATGATTTCTCATCCAAACCTTAAATATTACTTTATGAGAAGTCAGTGAAACCCTCTACAGCTGTCACCCTCGTGGTGGTCCATCTTCTCCCAGCCTCCAGTCCACAAAGGCAGTCATGACAAAATTCTCCCACATCACATCAACAGCAATGGACGTGGCTGTGCTCCATCGTCGCCCCCACAGCATAATACCCGGGAGTTGGGACTATTGTCCCCGGTTCCAAGAAGGATTAAGTCATGCCCGCCAGGCTAATGTCAGACATCTGCCTCTGCACATCCAGCCCGTGAGAAATTAGAAGAGAGTGGAGGAGGGTGAAATTTCACTGAACCAGGGAAGAGGAATGGAGCAGAGTATCAGGGGAGGAGGAGGAGGAGGAGGAGGACGCTTTTATGACACACTTCCAAGGTACTAGCTAACGTGAGATCTCTCCAGTTGACAGTGAATTGGTTGATTATTAAGAACCCAGTTGCACATCCATAAATGTCCAATGGTTCTGCTGTTCTAAAGTTTTGCAGCCCTTAAATACCCAAGAATTTGAGGAATATGAAGGACAGCACTGTAAATGTGATCGGAACAGTAAACCACGGAAACCGCTGTACGAACATCGAATAAAGCACGGATTTATGGTGTGGTAACGGAGCGCTTATGGAACCCGTCTGGGAGTTGTACTACACCTACCCCATCTACGATATGTTATTAGTCTTGTAGTTGAACTGGCAGAACATTGTGGATTTTACTTCTTTGAGAACTAAAGACGCGTCCAATTTCAGCAAATGATGCATTATTATGAGACACTGAGCTCTGTCTGCTTCTGATATATCAACAGCAAATGGAAAAGAAACCGTATTGGTCTAACTGGTCTGCACTGGTGTGGAACAGTATGGTATGACTGCCAGAACCATTTGGTCCTGCAGTGGAACAGTAGCCAAAGTGTCCTCAGAACCAATACTCTGTAGGTTACTAATCAAGGTACATAATCAAGGACAAATCAACCTTAAAATGATGGACTGCACAAGTACGCCAGCGTTCTACACAATATCTACAGTACAAACAGTCCAAATAAAAGTCACTACCAGACTGAAACTGACAAAAAAGCAAAGCAAAAATTAGTGTCTCAAATCTGTGACCAACCACCACCTCCACAGCTTCTTTCCCCAGGCCATCGTCCTCCTGAACGTGGACCCGTCTCACATCCCTCTGTTTGAAACTGCTTGAAAAGCAGGTACCACCTGCATTGCACATCATTTTTTGGATATCTGCTTGCATACATACTATACTTCCATTTTCTATTCTGTGTTCATATGTACTCTCTTCTCTGTTTTATTGATTTTTATTTTTTGTGCGTCGACACAAAGAAAAATTCCACGCACGCGCCGTCGCTGGCGAATAAAGACTCGATCCCTGTCGCTTTGGCTCAGCGCTTCTCTTATTGTTCTCGAGCACAAAACGTATGAATTACAGCGAGCGAGGTGCAGGAGTCCTGTTGCAGCAGGCGTCTCTTTTTTGGGAGAGCATGAATTTCAGCGGAGGTCTTTGGGGATTTCACGGTGCAGTCCACTGTTCTCTGCAAATGGGAAATTGCCTTCAACCTTCACAGAGGAGAAGGAAAAATGAAAGTTACATAAGAGAGTTTTAGCCGATACAAAACACTGAATCATACTGCCAAGGGTTGAACGGCGACAGGCCAATATGTTGGGAGTAATAGGTTGACCACACGACCGCGAAGGCATCTTTGAAAAGTCGAATTGGCATCGACTCGGGAGCGAACTCAATTAGGAGCCGACCTCGGAGTGGAGGAGGTAGAGGTGAAGATCTGAAACCCTTGCTTTGGCCAGCGGGATGACAGGACAGCGAGGCGACGTCAGACTCGGCCTCGCTCGTCTGCACAAATGTCAGCCAAATATTAGCCCAAAATGTCAGCAGGCGGGCAGAGCACTCAGTTAGACTGATGTCTTAATGTGCTGAAGGAAGGAGGAGATGATGTGGAGGCAGTTGGTCTGTCGCTAGTTAAAGGCCAGATGAGCCGTGAAACAGATGAGCCTATTTTGTCGCGTTTGATTGTGTGATGACTGTAATAAAGTGCTTTGAAGGGATTAAAAAATAGCTTCAAATCATTTTACAGGTAAAAAATACCAAGTTTAAACCGAAACCTAAAGGTCTCAGGATTTAATTTCTCCTAGATGATCATATCAGCGTCATTCAGCTGATTTCTTTCGTTACAGATGAACCTGCTGATTATTATATGACGGATTGTTTAAAACTGAAACTGGTGACATTTGCTTTCATGTCTGGTATTTATTATTTATATAACACAGTGCACCTAAAACTGGTATACCACTGCAACCCTCCACGCAGCGCACCATCACTCAGGGGTCGCTGATTGTGTCAAAGCAATATATTAAATGTATCGCTATAGAAACAGAATTCACTGGGTGCATCTGGAAATCAATCAAGGTTTAATCAGCGATTTCATCTTCCTTACAGCCACAACCAAAGCCATGTTGCTCCCAGTGCTTCCTGCAGAGGCTTGCAATCTGTCGGAATGACATAAAGCATCATTCAGGATATGGACATGATCGTGCATTATAGTGAACTGATTCCCAAACAGCACGATGGTACAAACTTCTACGTCGCCTGCTCAACGTTGCCAATTTATTGCGGCGGTCCAGCCGTGACTGAAGAACATTCCCTGAAATGACGGATGGGATCATAGGTAGCACACCAGCACGAAAGCTATCGGGTGGCTCACCGTGTCAAATCTTTCTAATGTCTTCTTTGGCACATCTCTGCTTACATCTACTGTCAGTCCATCACTGCAGGTCCCGAGGAGAGGAGGGCGGAGAGGCTCACAAGGGACATTGCGCCCCAAACTGTGCTGGCGTGTAGTAAAGAGTAGAGCGAGGGAGCCAGCCAAGAGAAAGCAATCTAATTACCAGCATGGCAACACAGAAGGACAGGCTCCTCTTTTACTTCCTCACTTCATCTCTGTGAAACGAGGAAGGATGAGCATGTGATAAAAGAATGGAGAGAAGCGAAAGAGAGAGGGCAGAAACTGATGGTCTTCCCATTGTTACATTGTACGGCTGGTGGAGGCAGGCAGCGATCAACTGTTGTGGAAAGTAAGTTTGACATTTCCAGGTGGCGAATTCCAGCAAACTGTCCCCGCCTGCGTTTAAAGGTTAAGGCGTACGATAATGCCTCGCTGGCCAAATCCACAGCGTTCAGGCGTGGCGAAGCACGAGCCTATAGAGGCGTAGCTGCAGCGTGCTGGGGAAGGTCACTGAATCCGGCATAATGTGGAATGCTTCGCTCGCTCGGCTGTCTGGGAGCAAAGGAGTGCGCGTCACACAAAGCTAATTAACTACGAGGAAAAATGGACTGGGGATGGATCGTAATTTAGATACGAGCACACACGCAGATATGAAACCAAAAGCAGCTGCGTAAAGTCAACATGGGCCCCTTGATGCTAGAGTGTGGTCCGTGAGCACTGGACACAGGAAATATCCATCCTCTGATCTGATCTGCTTCTTCCTCAATAGGGTCAGGGTTGATCCAGAGCCCACCTGGAGTCATTAGGCACAAGGTAGGAATACCCCCAGTCTCTCGCAGGGTCCCACAGACACACAGTCACACACGCCCATGTAGGGGGCAATTTACCAATTTAGCATTACCAATTTACCTGCCATGTGCATTTTTGGGACGCAGAAGGACACCAGAGAGCCCACAGGAAACCTGCGTGGACTCCTCAAAGACAGTAACCCACAACCCCAGGCTCCTGGAGCTGTGACACAAACTATACCTGCGGCACCATATTAAAAATAAAATTCCATATTAATAATAAAAATCCATATTAATAATAATAATTCCATATTAATAATAATAATTCCATATCAATAATAAAATGCCATATTAATAATAATAATTCCATATTAATAATAAAATTATATATAATATATATATTGATGAAATTATCTACACCGGTTTATCCAACCCTGGTCCTGAGACGCCCTGTCCTGCACATTTGAGTGTAAATCCCTGATTTACTGAATCGTGTCAAGCAGGGAAAAAGCTATAATGTGCAGAGCAGTGGTGCCTCCAGGACCAGCAAAGGGAAACTGAGGGAAACAAAAAGGGGAAAAGAGAAATCCAAACATTAGAACAGCATTCCGGAAAATACAATACAGTAGATTTGATCTGGCCTTCATTGTCTGTTTCGGGATTATTTCTTCATGAGTTAATGGCCCCCAAGATTCCGACTCATCCTACGTTTGAAAGTTGATTCCAAACTTTTGAACGGCGCGATCTGCAAATGGTTCTTTATGCAATGCCATAAAGTAAGTGTGGGCATCAGGGACCAGAGAGCAGCTCAGTTTGCTGATATCCCTGCTCTAGAGCCAGGCGTTCACTGCGATTCTGGAAATCTTGTGCGTTGGTGGAAACTCACATCACACTTTTCTCTTCATGGACTGACAAATCCTGGATTTACATGAGCATGCTGTCGGAAAACAGTCGCCTGGACTGACATCTTGCAATGTGGGGGCTCATACTACACGTGAAATGCAGCCCTTAACCTTGAAATTTTTCTCTCTCACACACACACACACACACACACACACACACACACACACACACACACACACATACAGAGAGAGAGAGTCTTTATGTGACAAGAACGTATGTTCTGATGTGAAAAGCAAGTGTTGATGGCCACAACAAAGCTGGTTGTGGAAATGGGGAAAGGAATCTCCAGTCTGCTGGTTTGGGAACCAGCCTTGTGACTGGAAGGTTGCTGGTTTGATTCCCTGAACTGGCAGAGCATGACTGAAGTGCCCTTGCTGCTCCCTGGGCATCGTGAATAGAGCTGCCCACCACCGTGGGCACGTGTGCTCGCTTATTATATAAGTTCACAGCCAGTCTCCAAGGAGCTTGTGTGAATTTTTTTGGCAACCAAAAAAGAGTGCACGCCTGAGTAAGTGTGAATTCAGAGTGTGAACCATCCACAATACTGACTGAGCCAGCCAACAGACTACTGGCACTGGCTGACCGTTCTTCCTGACAGGCAGGCAGGGAGTGTTTCTGAAATCTTGTATAAGCAAAGGTTCCATCCAACTTCCCAGACGTGCCAAGCAGAGATGAACAAAACTGATAACCCTAAAAATCCACAGAGCCAAACATGCCCTTGGTCCTTTTTTGGGTTCCACCACCGGCACTTAGGGCTGGGCGATATATGGATATTTATATCAGGCGATATCGTGAAGATTGAGTTTTCTATATATTATTAAATGATGTTCTGTTTCCATCAGCTCCTCCTCTGCTCTGCTCCCAACTACACATAAGGGCAGTTCATCTGTTTATTCTCCTCCTTTCACCCTGATCTTCAATGATCTGGACCCCACAGGACCACCACAGAGCAGCTATGATGTGGGTGGTGGGTCGTTCTCAGCACTGCAGTCACACGGACATGGTGGTGGTGGGTCAGTGTGTGTTGTGCTGGTACCAGTGGATCAGACAGGCTTTGTAATCCTCAAATCTGCTACTTACATATCAAACTGACCATCCACGAATCGCTGACTGTTAGCAGAAGAAACCACTGACAACAACATTCTCCCTGAAATAACTCTTGGACGTTCCCTCAAACTGACAGCTGAGATGGAATTTGCACCAGAAACTTTGCTGGAAGTTGGACTCGTCATTCGGGGACATCGTGACATAAAGGAACACAGACAAGCTTTTTAATATTGCAAGACGACCAAGCTATTTTTGAAAGCACTCACCTGATCTTCAAAGGAAAAAGCCTGGCCCACATCCCGCGGGAACCCGTCTATGACTATACCGTTGGCATCTGGTATCTTCATGATCTTCTGCTTGATCTCAGTGATGGTTGTCTCCTGTTGGGGAAGAGTATTGGAGTTCAGTCACACGGGAGAGCTTCCGTCCCACGTTAGAGATGAGTGGAGAAGCGTATGACGGAGAGCACGGCCTCTTTCTTTTCCTCCGACACGTTTACAGCAACACGGTATGGAATGTGCTTTACATTTAAAGCTGTTATTGAAAGTCATAAATCACGTTAAGGGCCACAGCCAGCTTCGAGCTTTTTCACCACGTCAAAAATATCCTCGTGCAAAGCTGAACGCATACAACCTCCAGGCTGGAGCACTGCCACGTGATGTTTCAAATGAGGACAGCGTCAGCGTTTCAGCGGTGACAGATCGCTGCCAATCATGGAAACATCTCGCTCCGCGCGTCTCAGCATCTCTGATCTTTGGTCGACAGGTTTTCCCCCGTCGCCACTGTCGAGCTGTCCTCCCCGGGGACACCGAAAGCTGAATTGTTCGCGTGAAAGGCGGGATACAAAGAACAGAATCTATGACTCGCGCCAAGTAACTTAGCATTTTAAAGCCGTTTCTCGACTTGTTATGGAGCGGAGTGGTGTCACGATAGTGTGAGCTGGAGGGCGATGTGCAAGCAGAGCCTATCTAATGAGGCAGAGGGACTCGTTTAGGATGCAGATGTACACTTCGCGTGGGATCGCTCCAAAAATAGGCCAGACCTCACTCGTGGTTCGCCCTGGAGTTAAGAAAAACGAAGGGAAGGAGTCGGTAAAGCCTCAACGCGCTCTCCCCTGCGGCAGCCGGGTGGAGTTGGGCCCTGTTCTGACTTTAGGACGTGTTTGTTATGGAGAGGCTGCTCTCATAAAAGCAGCGACATCCTGACTGCTCTATATACAGAACCGCAGCGTCCAAAAATAGCTCCTTGAAGTTTGTCGAGGTTGTCGTGCTGTCGTACGATACTGTAAACAAGCCTGTTTTAATAAAGCACACAGTTGTGACTTTAGGTTTATATACACTCATCGTGGAATGAAGATCATCAGCAGTGACGCTGCCTGGCCTGAGCTTCCAGGGCTGTGACCCAGTGAGACCCAAACCTTATAACATCAACTCGACATTGATTTAGTCGTGATATGAAAGCGAAAGCAAAATGAAACCAAAATAACACATAGAAGATCCAAAATACATGTGTTTGTGAGTTGGATTAGATTGCACAGACCATGTTCAAGAGTTTAGTCAGCCAATTCCAAAAATGACATTTCAGTTCCGAGGTGTGTTTGGGATCTTTGTCCAGATGGAACATCTAATCGTGTCCATATTTCTGGTTTGAGGTTATGCTGAAGAATTCTGAGGTAGTCCTTCTTCACCTTCTTTGTGCAATGCACCAGTTCCACTGGCAGCATAGCATGTTGCTGCTCCCACCACCATGCTTAACAGTTGGCAGAGTGTTTTTGGGCTTAAAGGCTTCACCTTTACTTGTTCCACCAGCTTCCGGTTCATAGCATTCCTGTGCCTTGGTGAGTCTTGGGTTTTTTATGACCATTCCAACCAGTCTATGGACCACATTTCCCAATAACTTGTCTTCACGTACAAGTTCGATTTGCAGTTGTTTGCAGGTCTCTTAGAGATCTTTCTAACTCTGCGCTGAGGTAAATGTGTGTATCGGGATATTTCCGTGGATTGGGTATCGACTATTTTTCATCCCAGTCCACTACTGATTCTTTGTTTTAACCACAGCTCTCAGAGCGCCACCTGGTGTCTATAAGACACTAATGGACTTTGTTTAGAGTAATGATAACATGAGATAATATGTCAAATTGATGGTACTATGGTATTTCAGTAGTTGACAAACAGCAGATATCAGTACAGGCACACACACACACACACACACACACACACACACACATTGATTTTAATGGCACTGGGAGCTGAAAGGTCAGACTGGATTAAAATATATTAAACACTCTAAAAGCATCTTCTAAAGTAAACAAATGAGTCCAAATGTCTCATTATATAAACATTTCAGGACTAATTCACAGCTTCTCTAAACTGTTGGAATGTATTATTTATACACACACACACAAAGGTGGGATCGGAATTGGCTGAAACTCAGAATTCAGGGAATCAGATCGAGGCGGCCTTTTAATAACGGAATAATAAACCTCAAGATGAAGTGATTTGTTCCTTTTGAGTGGAGAGAAAAACACACCCACACTCTTCCACCAACAAATTAAGCAAGGATGCAAGGATTTAATCCAACACGACATCATTTCTATGATCCGCAGATTATAAAACCACGATCCCTCTCACACGTCGATAGACGATGACGTTACCATGTATGGCAGATGTTCCTATTTGACCTAATCCAGTAATCTTTGTCAGACCGGCGCAGGGAAAGGAAAGCCTGACTCATCGCCTGTCCGATCACGGTCGTATGTATCCCAGGCAGATTTGGATTAGTGGCTCAGGTTGTCCATTTCGTCCTATCAGGAATAAGCTTTATGGATTGATTCCTTCCCTTCTTTGTGCTTACACAAGGGGCCTGTGTAAGAAGCAAGTGCTTCTGGGAATAAAAACCCAGGCCCACATTTTTACAAGTGGTTTATCTTTTAAGCCCTGCACTACAAATCACTTCTGCACAAAGCCGAGCCTTTGTGCTCAGCTTCCTTCAAAATGAACGTGGAGGAAAAGGGTGTGGAGATACGTAACCTGATTGTGGGGAAGGGGGGGGGGGGGCTTGGGGGGTTCGGGATATGTTATTGTTGGGTTTGTGAATGCACTGGTGGAGGTATGAGGATACATGCGTGGAGTGCGCCGAACATGCCGAATCTGAAAGCAGGAGAGCCGCCGAACTGGTTTTCCTTTGTACCGCAGACACACATACAGACACGCAGAGTCTATTTCTGCCAGTCTCCTGTCGCCTCCAGAGAAGGTAAGCGTTGTGTGTATGCATCTGGAAGGTGTTCGCAAAAAGGGAACGCGCGGCGTTGAGCTGGGTTTCTAAAAACCAGGAGGGAGCAGGAGAAAACCAGAACATTTAAGGAGCCAAACAGTGAGACCAGCTCAACACCGGCAGCCCGTAATTCCAGGACACATTCTTCCACAGACAAACGAGGGTTCCTTGAGGAGAGGAATTAAGCATGCATAGGAGGAGGCTTTGCGTTTGTCCCCAAACCACTAGGATTAACCCATATTTATGCTGCACAGAGACGATATATTAAAATCAAAGCTCATTATAAAACCCCCAAACCAGCTTTTCCTCGCTCTTGATTAAATGTAACATCAGAAGGTGAGGGAAGCAGCCCTATATAAACATCTCTAAATAGCCACTCAGGGTCTTTTAGAATCTTTGGATGTGGACAGAGCAGTAAACATGCACCGGAAGCTCCTTTGGCCTTTAAACTGGGATCTAATTCAGAGAATTTAAGATGGATTACTGGCTGACAAACCATCACACGATGATGAGAATGCTTAGATCGGGTCTGTAATTTGTTATGATGTGTATCAGGTCTGTAGGTTACTCTGATCCTGAGTTATCAAGCCTAGAAAACGGCTACTTGCAAATTGCGGATCTCGGGTTGTAAGAGTTAAAGACCTCGAATGAAAGGTGAGAACTTCCGAAACCAATCCCACGCTGCGTGCTGTGGTGGATTTGTGAAGGTTCTGTTGCACTCTCAGATTAAAACAGGGGCAACTGCTGTGGGACTGAGCTCAACCAATCTTTTTACGAGACCCCACAACATCAACACAGTGGCGACTGGTCCTTGAACCCAGATGATTACTGCTCGTAATGTGTTCTACGTCAGGGGTCACCAACCCTGCTTCTGGAGAGCAACCTTCCTGCAGGCTTCAACCCACCCGACCCAACTAATTACTGCCTTCAGTAATTAGTTCTTGATTGGCTGAACAGCAGGAAGGTCACTGTCCAGGAGCAGGCTGGTCTCCCCATTAGACATCAGTTTGTAATGAAATCGAGATATTAGCTGGGTTGAGTCCGTTTCGGACGAACCTCTAGTTCAGTGGTTTTCAACCTGCTGCTGAAACCATTGTTTCAAACGATGTCCTGAAATCTGAATTCTGTCACCTGAAATGACATTTTCTATATCTTGGTCGAACAGAGAACAAACTACAGTCATTCAAAGTCATATATCTGTCTCAGTTCCTGATCTTTGCATTTCGTCTGACCAAAACGGCTGAAATGGCCGCAGAAGGGATGGTCTATAAAGTGTGGACACTGTTAAAAAACGTCAAATATTTCACCTATTAAAGGTTCTACTGCAGCACAGATGACATAGATCTGAAGTCACTTACAGGGCCTAGATAAACATGCTTCAAGCTGTAGCAGTGAAATGTGCCTTGGTCGGATTTTGATTCATTGTTTTGAAGTAATAAACAGGGTTAGGGACCCTGTCCTAATATCAGCACTTCAGCTCCAGCACAAGAAAGGTCTTAGCTGACTGTCTGGGTTTGTCTGGGTAGAGTTGTTTCAGTGCACTACACCGTCAACCTACAGTTACAGGCCTAATGACCATGTTATTATTATCATATTTTCTAATTGATAAATCACAGATATTGGCCCATTATGGCATCTTATATGGATTTCAGAATGGAGAGCTAATTGGGGCATCAGGCCAAAGGGCATAATCATAATCATAATCATAATCATAAGCTTCCAACCCCGTACTTCCACCAGCCTGAAGGAATGACGCTGACTTTATTCCCTGTCTCAACAGTAGCTGAAAGACTGTTACAGCCTCGTAAGCACACTGTGTACCTGACCTTTACTTAGTGTTACCTCTCCTCTTACCTGTGGAGCCAGTTCCCCATTGGTGATGATCTTGGCGATGAGACTCCACTTCCTGTTGCTGGTGGCGTTGTGGATCATCTTCTTTCTGAGCAGTTCGCCGACGGAGACGTACTCGAAGCCGTAACGCTCGGCGATCTTCAAGCTCTGAGTGCCTTTACCGCTTCCCGGCCCCCCTGTTTGAGAGATGAGCATGATGTCGACTAATTGTTGGACACAGACACATCACGAGTGCTGTCCACCTGTTTCATATATGTCAACAATAAAACTGTATGGACAAAAGTATTGGGACACCTATTCATCCATTGTTTTTTTTTCTGAAATAAAGGGCATTAAAAAGAGTTCCTGCTGTTTTTGTTGGATTTACTGCCTCTACTGTGACGTCAGGATCAGAAGGTTTGTCCACAAACATTTGGACGTCCAATGTACACTAATCAATCATGACATTATGACCACAGTCTCTACATTCCCTGTCAATTCATCTGACCACACAGGAGCACTTTGTAGTTCCATAATTCCAGACTGTAATTCATCTGTTTCTCTGCAGAATTTATTCTCCTCCTTTCACCCTGATCTTCAACGACGGGAAAGATTCATTAATATTCACTAAGCTAATTGCTGATTGGCTGAGTCTCAACCAAGGTAGACGCAGGCGAGTAAACTGTGATCATAAAGTCTCCCTTAAATCTTTTCTGTATAATCGTTTATGGTGATTACCCTTTCACTATGCTCCCCTGCCTGAGCCTCAGCAGAGCCTCAATTTGGCTCGGCCAATCAGACGCTGTTTCTGTATTTAGCTCAATGAATATTCATGAGCTTTCCCTGGCCTATCTTATGAAGAGAAATTTCAGCAACCCTGAGGGGAAACTCTGCATCATTCACTTGCTAAAATGTGCCAGTGTGGAGGTCAGTGTGGCAGCAGGCCAAAACAAAAAGACACATCAACCAAAATACACTCCGTAAACCGCTTAACCGCTGTGTATTGGTGACGGCAATCACTCCGTAAACTGTGCATTAACTGTAAACTGGTTATCAGTGTGTGTGATGTCAATGATATCAATGATATAATGACATGACATACATAATGGACATATCTGACATTCCACCTTAAAACAGCCCACCACTTCCCCATAAACACTGCGGCTCTTAAGGTGGAATGAAAAATTCCAGCCAGCCTTGCGAGTGCAGCTGTGTTTAGAGTGATAAATCAACACATTCTGAGTCTGATGTGAGAAATTATACACTGAGGACATGTGATGAGAGGGATAAAGTGTCGGGCACGGCCGGCGAAACCTTTCCGCTCTGTTTTGGCCATTAACGAGGAAAACATCAAAGAGCTGAAACAAGCCAGTGTGCAGTGAAGTTACGTTAATTGACGTTTCAGCAGTGATGTTCCTCCACCTTGGTCCTGGAAGGAGCCCTGCCCTGCACACCTTTGTTGATTCCCTGCTTTAACATCCCCCCTGACACTCTGAAAGGGGTACGTCATTAGCTTACCAGTCGAATCGGGTGTGTTTGGGAGCACAGAAAGCTTTAAAGGGTGCTTTCAGGAACAGGGTTGAGAAACACTGCTGTAGAACGCGCTGCGAGATGAGCAGTGGCATTGTTCTAAGCTGCATAGTTTCTAAAAACAGTTAGTCAATAGTTTTTTAAGGTTCTAAGGTTCTACATTTGTACATGCAGAATGATAACTGACCCAACTGCATGACAGGGCTGGTTGTCGGACACACTGGAACGAACGAGGACCTGAACTGCAGACCATCGTAGAGGTCCGTTCTGTCCGTTATAATCGTTAACCCCTTACATGCTACGTGAGGTCATAAGCAGTAATATGCTTACATCACAAAACCCCTTTGTAAGTGAAATAATATTAAGAATCGAAAAGAAAGACTTTGCAGGATGAGAGAGAAAGACGGATGAACTGCTGTACACCTCATTTGCATACAGCCTAACGGTTTCCCTGAAATCAGAACCTTCTGCAGCTTGTCAGTCACGGAAACTCGATGTGATGTGAGATGGGTTTTCGTCCGTTCCCACGGCAGAGTGATGGCAAAGTGACACATATGCAAATGCAGCCCTTTATTCAGAGTGTTTATTTACATTCAGATACTTAGACACACCAACACACACAGGCCTCATCATCTAGAGAACGTCTGCCACTGCTGGACGTACGTGCTGGACGCTGTACACTTACCGATGATGAGGATGACTTTAGGCCGTGGCCTGGAGGGGTCGAAGACTTCGTACTCCTCGATCAGCTCGGCCGTTTCGGACAGGTCAGAGTCACTCTCGATGGAGAACTGGTGGATCGGCGGCAGGCGGTCATACCTTCGGTAGGGGAAGTTGGGACTGTCCGGCAAAACTATAAGGTATGTGAGAAAATCGCAAGTGACTTCACTGCGCGTATCTCGGGCTCCTCAAACCGCATTCGCTGACTTTATGTGATGGAATTTGTAATGCATTTCACCCTCCAGTGGGTGACCTACTTCTGCTACGTCCAACACAACGTGATGCAATTGTCAAGTCAGCGTTAATCTGTCAAGACTTTCTACTGACATTCCGAAAATAGTATTAGAAAATAACTATGACCTGTTCTGCTTTTCATTCATCTGACTGATCTGACTGACCATCATCTCTCATTTGGCCACAAAAATGAAAATGAAAGTTGTATTTTTTAACCATCCAGGCATCTGTACCATCAACAGCAGTAAGGGCACTCATAGCTTTGGTGGGCACCAATTGAAAATACGCAAAAAGTGGAGCATCAGTTCACTTGCTCAAATATAGCCCAAAGAACTGGTCTGCCATCAACATAAGTCATGGATTTCTGAAGAGTCCGGGCAGCTTGGCTCCATCTGCACAGCATTTACTCACTCATTTGTTCAAGCGATAGGTCTGATTCTACACACTCATCAGTCAAATCCTCCACGAATTCCTACCTTGTGCTTTTGTGCATAGTTGAGCTTCATTTCACTCTGCTTTAGGAGTCCATTTTGGATGAAATGTAGTCCCTGCAAGTGTCTCTTCGTGTCTTATCTACAGTGTGTTGGCAGAATTAGGGAAAAGCTACGTACACCACGAACGAAGACAGAAGCGCGTGGGCATGTGTGCATTTATGTTTGTATCGTAAACAATGTTCTCTATGTTCTCTACAATCTATACATCCCAAATACACTTTCTCATGTCTCAGTTCTGCAGTCCTGCCTTGTACGCCTTCGTCTGCCGCTGCACACGTCCTCTGTAATACAGTGATCACCTCTGCAACACGTGGTGATAACAGCATGGGGTGGACGTGTGAGGACTGAGGCAGGAGGAACGAGAACGGGAACCAACCCAGGCTTAAGAAAAGCGTTGTGAATATGAACGGAGAGGCTGCTCGCCTGCTCCCCACCCCCTGCGGTCGGGGTGAGAAGTCTGAATCGATACTGGAACCATCGTTCTTTTATATCGCAGGCTGCAGGAAATCGCTCGTGTACTGTGTGGTGGGAAACAGTGCAGCTCTTTGAGGAGAACGAGAGCTTGCTGGAAGTGACAGCTGAGAAACTGTGTGTTTGTGGGTTTTGGACGGGTTGTGAATGGCTGGGCCACAATATTTTTACACTGTTGGCATTTTGTTACGTAATGGACAAAGAAACGGACCAGACGGAGAAGATGAGACGACGGCGAGGTGTACATTTAGGAGTTAAGTGATGTGTAACAGTCATTGCGGCAGGTGCACAGTCGCGGAGGTAGTGTAATTACAGACGTGGCCGTGCAAACGGCAGTAGATGATGCATTGTGACCAATTTGGGGATCCAAACACCATTAACGGAGTGTCTGGTGGTCTACAGCATAAATGACATATTTGTTTTGCAAAGCAAACTCAACAGGTAGGGATGCTTGGCACTGGTTTCCCTGTCTGCACAGCCTGCAGATGAATATTAATGACTGCTGGAGGAGGACAGATCTGTCTGCTCGGCGTACAGTCGAGCAAAATATAGTGCAAATGCTCAACAAACAAGCCGAGTACAGTCGAAATGGACGGACTTCAACCTCAGATGCAATTAACGTTGCAATTTGTCAGTGAAATAAGACCAACCCTTTGGTTATTATTTTGGTACAGATTGCATGTCACACTTTTCTGGCCTGCAGCTGTAACCGATAAACAGTCAATCGCCTTCGAATTCATTTCTTGATAAAACCCCCGTCGACTGGTTCGATCCAACGACCTAAAAATACTTTTAGGGGCAACGAGTGACTCAGCAGTCGAATGCACCACTACTATGATGCGAGAATCGCAGGTTCGAATCCTGGGTCATGCTGCTTGCCATCGGCAGCCCGAGTCAGAGAGAGCAAAATTGGCCATGCTCCCTCTGAACGGGTACATGGTGCTCTCCCTTCATCACGTGTGATGCTGGGTGGCGCAGGCGTCTGTCAGCCATTGTATTGGCACTGAGGACCTGATGCTTTCCCATGAGTCCACTCGCTGCCCAGCAATGATACAGATTCGGATTGATGTGTATTGCAGGAGATGTGGTCATCCTCACCCACCTAGTGTCCTATAAGTATCCTATATATATATATATATATATATATATATGCTTCAGTTACATTCTGCTGTTTGTTTCAGCTCGCTTTCATTAGCACACGGAGCTTCAACAAGCATGGAAGTTTAAATGAGCTTAAACTAGCAAGTGTCAGGTTAGATGAACTGGGCAAAGTGAACTAGCAAGATTGCTTTGATAGCTCTGATTGGTTCTGTGACTGATCTGATGTCAGATGAGCCAAATTTAGTCCCTCCTAAGTTAAATCGTACAGATGGACTCAGAGACTTTCTGTCTCTGATATTTAACCGCAAATGTTCTTGGTTCACCAAAAAGCAGCATATAAAAATGTGTTATTATAAATGTTGTTATTGTTAGTATTTACCGTTTCGGAAAAACGACCTTCGTGATTGACCACCATTGAGAGGAGGCAAGGACTTCTTCTCCTGTCCTACAAAGGTGTCCCATCGTACTTTTTCTGTCCCGCCGAGTTCCTTGACCTTCTTCAGACAGCATTCCAGGTAGTCTATAGGATCATCAGGCCGGTAGTACATCAAACCTGTCAGCAGACTCTGAGGATAAGCAGCGAACAGGCTTTGCTTTAGCAGGCTGGTGAGTGGACTGTGAGTAGACGGTGAGTGGACTGTGACAGAATTTAACAGAATATCTGAAGTACTTACTGAATTAATAACTGAATTATCATCTGAATTATTAACTGAATTAATAACTGAATAAAATGTATATATTGATTATGAACTGAATTAATAAATGAACTTTAATCTGAATTATGACCTGAATCATTAAGCAAATTGTTATTAATAATTAATAAGTGAATTATTATTCATACTAAGTCTTATTATTAGACATTATTAATAATTGATAAATGAGTTATTATAATAATGATTGTTATTATGAAATATTATTAATAATGAATAAGTGAGTTATTATAATAATGAGTGTTGTTATTTATATATATAGTTATGTGTGTATTATAATGATATAATCAGTGAGTTATTATAATAATGAGTGTTATTATATATATATATATATATATATATATATATATATATATATATATAGTTATTATGTGTATTATAATGATAATCAGTGAGTTATTATAATAAGGAAAAAGTTATTATATATATATATATATATATATATATATATATATATATATATAGTTATTATGTGTGTATTATAAATGATGTAATCAGTGATATTATAATAATGAGTGTTGTTATATATATATATATATATATATATACATATATATATATATATATAAGAAGTTATTATGTGTGTATTATAATGATGTAATCAGTGAGTTACATAATAATGAGTGTTGTTATATTATATATATATATATATATATATATATATATATATATAGTTATTATGTGTATTATAATGATGTAATCAGTGAGTTCTAGGGTAGACCCTGCTGTGGATGAAATCGTAAAGCTCACCTCGAACAGCTGAGGGATTTCTCTCCGGGACAGATACTCCTTGGCGTCGTTGGTGTTCATGTTTTCTGGGAGAAAGAAAACAGTAAGTAGCTACAGAAGCCAAGCCAGTCCTGCAGCTTTTCCTCCCGATCGCTCCTCCGTTAACGCGCCGGCTCTCGTGAGCCGCTCGATCATGTCTGCTTGCCGCAGACGCGCTGCAGACGCCCGTTCAACCGCACCAGCCGTCATGCGGCTCCGGGCCGGCCACACCCACCTTTCACACGACCCCGCCCCGCGCGCTGCCATTGGCCAGCCGCGGCGCACCTCCTCCGGCTTCTGATTGGCTGGCGTTCAATGTAAACCAAAGAGTGCGGCTCAGCAGTGATTTTCACGACAAAGATTTGGCCACAATTTGGACAACAAATGTGTCCGCAACCTTTTGGCCATGTGGGGTACTCAAACTTTTGCATGGGACGCTGTGTCCACAAACTTTTGGCCATGTGGGGTACACAAACTTTTGCATGGACGCTGTGTCCACAAACTTTTGGCCAACACATGGGGTACCCAAACTTTTGCACAGAGGCTGTGTCCACAAACTTTTGGCCACGCTGGGTACCCAAACATTTGACTCTGATGTGAACCACAGCCATGCGACGGTCGGGCGGGACAGCGCTGACCTCAATCACAGCTAGGGAGGCGGGGTTGTGTTGAATATGGTTGGCGGGGACCAAAGCAAGCATGAGAGCGACGCTAAAGCACGGCGGTGTCATGCGTGACAGACTGAGCTCCTCCCTCAGAGGACAGTGGTCTCACCTCGTGTGCCTGAAGGTCTCGCTGAAGGAACTTCCTCACTGATCCACTGGCTGCTCATTTATTCAGGACACAGCAGAAGGACCTGCTGGCCACTTTATTTGGAAACACCCACCCTCTGCTGCACTGGCTCATTATTAGAAATAGTTTATGGACAACACAGTCATTTACCATTTTCATATGAATATAAATCTATAAGATATGTGTGTTATTTATTATGATTTTTACTGTAACAACAACAACAATAATAGTTATTATTATTAATATTGTATTATTAGGTTCTTGTTATTACTTTTATTATGTTATTTTTTTATTAATAATATTTTATTATTGTTACCATTTATATTATATGTATTATTTTATTGTTATAATAATAATAATAATTATTATTATTATTATTGTGTTCTTGTTTTTATTATTTTTTTATTACATTATTGTTATTTTATTATTGTTGTTATTTTATTATAATATTATTATTTATTTAATTTTTTTATGTTGTTTGTGTTGTTGTTGTTGTTGTTGTTGTTGTTGTTGTTTGGAGTGTAATAACAGTCTGAACCAGATCAGAAAATGTGAATCATCTCACAGAAAAGCAGTGAAGATCTGCCTGCATGGCCTGTGACTTTTATTTTGAAGGCGGGACTTTTAAGTTGAAAGTGCGAGTGTGTTCTCTGGGCATAAGGCGAAGCAGATGACATTTATTATGGATCATTCTTTAATTTTTCTGTTCGCTTTGGCTTTTATAAACGTGCTGTTTCTGCCAGTCGCTCAAACTAACAGCGTCCAGGTGAGTTCAGCTCCCAGAGCCTGAGCATCAGTTTATCACAGAAGATCACAGAAGATCGGAGAAGATCAGCTCCTTTAATAACTCAGCATTTACTTCTACCTCCTCCTCCTGCTATTCTCCTCCTCCATCTCTTCGTCCTTCTCCACCTCCATCTGTTCTTCTTCCTCCTCTTCCTCCTCTTTTTCTTCTTCCTCTTCCTCCTCCTGCTCTTCCTCCTTCTCCTGCTCTTCTTCCTCCTCTTCCTGCACTTCATTCTGGGTTTTTGCTGACCTACTGACAGAGAACCTGCTCTGTCCTTCAGAACATCCAGTGGATCATCAGATATTCTGGCCTTTAAAGCCTCCTTTAGTTCTCAACACAAACATCAGTATATATCAGTATATCTGCTCTCCTGATGAGATACATATAATCTCTGCTCGGAGGAATCTGGTTTCTGCCTGTATGTGACCGATTCTCAGTATCATGTTCATTGTAGACCCGAGGAAGCTTCAGTGAAGACTGTATGAAGGTGTGGGTCAAGCCGGAGGAGCTCTGACATGGGGGTGTTTTAACTTTGGGTTGTTTGAACCAGAGTGGCGACACTGTTCATCATCTCACAGAGGAACAGGACAGTCTAATCCCTGGACTCCACAACGACAGTTCTCAGGTTCACAGGCCTGCAAATGTGACTGACTGACGGGATGAACATCAGGACCATTCACACATCTGGACTGGTCTGCAAAATCCCCAGATTTGAATCCTGTTGAAAGTCGGTGGTGCAAGATTGATGTCGCCTACGTCCAGAAATTGTCTGCTCCTGACCAAATCGAAGCGCAGCTGTTAATCACGCTCATGGACGTATGACATGCTGTTATGTGTGTTTATTAAAATTGTGTCTGGTGAGATGATCAGATATGGACTCCACAAGACCTCCTGCAGTATCTGGCACCAAGATGTTACAGCAGCTCCTTTGCTGGTTCTCTGATTGTCATTTCTTGGAGCACTTTTGGTAGGTACTGACCACTGAATACCAGGAACACCCCACCAGACCTGCCTGATGTTTGGGAGATTTTTTGATCTCGTTGTCTAGAACATCCGTCTGGTGCTTGTCCATTTTGAACGATGACAGGCATCGTTTTGTCATGTTTATTGGTTTTCAGCACACCGTCTGACTCCAGCCTTTTGTTTTTTTAGACCAAAGCCTCTCAGTTCTTCAGCAGCAGTCACACCAACAACTGGGCTGTTCTGGTAAGCTTCGTGTGCTTTGGTCAGTTTGCTTCATGATGAACACGCAGATCTTCTCCTGACTGAGCTGTTTTATTTCCAGGTGTGCACATCGAGATTCTGGTTTAACTATCGCCATGTTGCCAACGTGCTCTCTGTGTACAGGAGCGTGAAGAGGCTGGGCATTCCAGACAGGTACCTCTGTTTCAGATTTTACATTTCCAGCTGAATAATCAGATGTTGTTCATTTTTGTTCATGATTTCATCCCAAAATCTGTATGATCAGAAAGCCTTAAAGCTCATGAAAGTCAGAATCTCAAATTATTAACAGCAGTTGGTATAAATACTGTGTCTAGTTCTGCACACACAACCACAGTCGTGTGACCGCTGACCTGACAGTTGTCCAGAAGACAATCATCGACCCCCTCCAAAGAGGAGGAGCCACAGAAGCTCTTTGCAGGCCTCTATGTTCTCGGAGTGCATTTTACTGGAAAGTTGACCGGAAGGGGAAAATGTGGTGGGAAAAGGTGCACAAACAACAGGGTTGACCCCAGCTTTGAGAGGATCGTCAAGGAAAGTCAACTCGTGAACTTGGGAGAGCTTCACAAGGAGTGGACTTGGGCTGGGGTCAGTGCATCAAGAGCCACCACATGCAGACGTCTCCAGGAAAGGGGCTCCAACTGCAGCATTCTTAACATCGAGCTCATCCTGAAGCAGAGACGGCGCCAGAAGTGTCTTCACTGAGATCAGGAGATGAAGAACCGGACTGTTTGTCTGGTTATGAGTTTGTTCTACCAAAATATGAGTTGAAGGAATAGAGTGGAAGAGCATATCACACCGCACCCTCCTCAAGTTCTCAAAGCTTAGTAGTTACTACTCGTATGAGTGAGTTAGTAATGGTTTCACTTGCTCGCACTAAAGAGCAAATTTAAAAAATGGATTAATTTGTAAAAAAGACCGTGTTTGTCATAGTCATACCAACATAGTCACATGGTTAGTGGACTTCACCGTTATTAAACATACAGGGGTTGGACAATGAAACTGAAACAGTGCGTCATTGTAGTGCGGGGAGGTTTCATGGCTAAATTGGAGCAGCCTGGTGGCCAATATTAACTGCTCATTGAACCAAGTAAGAGCAGTGTGTGAAGGTTCAATTAGCAGGTAAGAGCACAGTTTAGCTCAAAATATTACAATGAACACAACATTATGGGAGACAAACCACAGTTCAAAAGAGGACAAATTGTTGGTGCACGTCTTGCTGGTGCGTCTGTGACCAAGAGAGCAAGTCTTTGTGATGCATCAAGAGCCACGGTATCCAGGGTAACGTCAGCACCACCAAGAAGGACCAACCACATCCAACAGGATTAACTGTGGACACGAGAGGAAGCTGTCTGAAAGGGATGTTGGGGTGTTAACCCGGATTGTATCCAAAAAATGTCCTTCCCAAGACGAATTGACGCTGTATTGGCTGCAAAAGGAGGCCCTCGTTCACCACACTAATCAATTACTGTGATCTAAAACCAGGTGTTTCAGTTTCATTGTCCAACTCCTGTAATAACTATTAAAGAGTTGTGTGATTGACTTTGGTAAAGCAAAATCGCTGAACTTGAACTTTTTAACGAAGCCTGAGTGAAATCAGGCCTGTTTGCTTTCTGGACCTCATCTAATTGCCTCAGCTTTGCTCGTTTCCTCGCTGGGTCTCATTCTAATTGGACACGTTTGCTCTTCCTACATCCTCTAGTCACATCGTGCTGATGCTGGCTGACGACATGGCCTGCAACCACAGAAACCCCAAGCCAGCCACGGTGTTCAGCCACAAGAACATGGAGCTGAACGTGTACGGGGACGACGTGGAGGTGGATTACCGTGGCTACGAGGTGGGCGGCACTCGTTTAGGCCCTTCACTGAAACCACGCTGTGTACAGTCAAACTCTTCCTGTGGAAATCACGTGAGAAGCGGGATGTTTGTGGTGATCAGGTTTGAGGGGAGATCTCAGTGTAGATATCTGTGTTTTCTCGCACTTCTGTTGGAGGCCTGTTTCTGCAAAGCTGTGGTTTATAAAAGTGTCAACAAGTCATCAGATCGATGGTATAAGCAAGTGTTTGTCTCAGGTCTTGAGAAACTGAGCGCAAGGAACGCGTTTGTGTCAGATCAAGTTGCAAAATGGATTTTTAATAAAATAATAAATGATACATTTTTGTTATTTTAATAAAATGTGTCAGAGTTTACGTTCAGAGTAGAGAAAACGTCCACTTGAGAACATCTCCTGGATGTGTCAGACACGAGAGAGGGTCCGAAGGGAAGGGGTTTATAAGGAGCTTTGGAACAAAATCATAGTTTATTAACGTTTAAAATGGAATTATATACTTTATTGTTGTGTCTACTTTCCGTAATTTTAGGAAGATCCTGGACAAGTGGTTAGACACTGTTTTTAGGCTTATAGCTCCTGTAACTCCGTTCATCGAGGACACTTTTTTATCATATGATGATGGAGATGGGAAGTATCCCATAATCCAACAGTGGTACTCGAACCATGTGCAGCAGTAAACTGTAAACCCCTGTTTTTTAGGTCACTGTGGAGAATTTTTTGCGAGTGCTGACTGGAAGACTCCCGCAGAGCACCCCTCGGTCCAAACGTCTCCTGTCAGACGACCGCAGTAACATCCTCATCTACCTGACCGGTACAGCAGTAACCCCCCTACACTGCTCACTTCCATGGACAGTGCTGGAATATCTCATTTTCTCACCATACACCTGGTATAGCCTAGCAACCACCATGCAACACCATAGCAACTCAAACAATTACAATTATGGCATTTAGCTGATGCTCTTATCCAGAGCGCCTTACAAGGTTACTCGTATTACAGCGGCGGGCCACAGTAGGGTTAGGAGTCTCGCCCGGGGACTCTTACTGGTGGGAATCGAATCCTAGTCTCCCAGACGGTATGGTGGCTCGTTGGTGGTGTTATCTGTTGCACCCCACCAGCCAACATCAAACCCAGAGCCAACAGAGCAACTCGAGCAGCTTTATTGTGCATTATTTGAGCACATTTTGGCTTTAATGCAAACCCTTTAAGGCAACCCTGAAAATAAACCAACCAAGAAAATAATCGTTCAGTAATCGTGATATTGATTTGAGGTCATATCGCCCAGAACTCCTAGGCATACCGGTATACCCTGGCAACCTCTAATCAACACCATAGCAACCACCTAGAAACATTACAGCAGCCACTTGTCACCACCATAGCAACCATAATATACATGATATATTAAATATATTATATAATATAGATTGTTTTGCATTATTTGAAGCGTTAAAACCACTAAATAGGTTTCAGTGTTTTGTGCAGTTGTCGTTTCTGCAAATAAAAGCTCTAAAAACAGCTTTTTTATTTGGAATTAAGTTGCCGTTCATTTATTTTGACTGTAACGCTGTACATGCACACAGGTCACGGTGGCAATGGCTTTCTGAAGTTCCAGGACTCAGAGGAGATCAGCAATGTGGAGCTCGCCGATGCCTTTGAGCAGATGTGGCAGAAGAGAAGGTACATAGTGTGTGTCTGTAGAAACGGTGAGATGCGAAAGGAACGGGTTCTGTTTCTGTAGCAAAGGATGTGATTTCCTTGTCAGTTTGTCTATGTTACCATTTGAAATGTTGCCATCGACTCCGAACAGTTTGGAATCAACAGTAGCTGAAGCCGTCACGTGCCCACCCTGCCTCTGCGACCCTTCCGCCCCGTCGGAACCTTTCAGCACAAAGCGCTCCTCTATTGAATGGGCCTAATCTATTAATGGGGTGTTTTTAAGCGCACTAATTGCACGTTTGGGGTCCAGCGTTGGGTAATTAGCAGAGAGGTAAATGTGAAGGGCAGTGAAAGATTCCATCCCACCATTATGGCTCGCAGCCCTAAGGGCCACTTGGCGCCAGCGCAGCCTGCCACTCTTCAGCTCAGCCTGCCACTCTGCCCGCTGATGTGGTAATTGGAGGGTTGATGTACCAAATAGATGCAGCCTGCGATTCCACAATTACATCATCACTTCCTTCACAACAAGAGCTCCCTTCTTCTCTTTCCACTCGTCGTCTCCGTTTTCCCCGATACGGATCTGTGTAAGCTATAAATAAAAAATAATAGCACACAAAGTTTGCATGTTGTGAATGGGCAGCAGGCTCACGGTTGCCTTGGCAACACATACAGAGGACTGGGATGACTAGTTGTTGTTCTGTGGCAGGAAGTAGGGGTTGGCTCTTGTGACCTTGGGTTCTTTCGCAACAGAGCAATGTCTGATTTCCTAGACATAGGAATGAGTTGGTCTTTAACCATGAGTTGGAATGAATAGGAATATCTCTAGGTGTGGATGTAACGATATCATTGAGAACAAGGAGACGTTTGGAGAAGGAGAAGGAGACGTTTTGGGGACAACTTTACAATTGAAAGGAGACTCCAGTACCCTGTTGGGCCTGGAGGTGAACAGGTTCCGTATAGCATCCTGCATCACACTCATCCAGAGATGTTGCTGGGCCTGTAGATGCGGCACACTTGTAGGTGGCCAATGCTGGCGTCCAGATGCTCCCATAAAGGATCAAATGGTGATAAATCGGATGAACACGGTGAAGAGAGTGATGCAACCTGGCGGAGGTATTCCCAGGAGCATTATCCTGCTGAAAAATTCCAGGTGGAAGTAGAACTAGAATTTTGCTAAAGACAATGCGGTTCCAGTCCGTAGCAGTCCACGTTTCCCGCTCATGACGTCTCAGACGAAGGAGACAATGGCTTAGTCAGAATGGCCTGGATGGCGGCCAGTTGAAACGACCATCCATCTTCTCTCTGCCCAGTGATGTGCCCGCTCTCGAAGTCTCTCAGCTGGGCAAAATGTCTCTGAGTGCATCGTAGAGACGACTACAGTCACCGATCTCTCTGGGCCTGGTTCCCATAGCAACCCTGGTTCACCATAACTATTATTCAGCTCTGACCAAGTAAATACAGCTGGAGGTCTGTTGCCCCTTCAAGCTTAACAGAGATGAACAAAATTCTATACACGTCCAAATGTTTGTGGACACCCCCTTTAAAGGGTTAAGCTGCACCCATTGGAGAGCAGATGTAGAAATGCACACTAACTTGTCTAGTCCCTGTAAAGAGGTTCTGCCGATAGATTAGGACTATCTGGGGCAGGTAAAGAGGAACCTAATGCCAGGCACGGGAAACCTGGAGGGGTACAAAGCCCCCAATGACTCCAAGAAAAAGCAAAATATCTTTGATTTTAGAAGAGACAGGTCCAAATACTTGTGTCCATATAATGAAAGTTGGCGTCCCTTTTTCCTTTTTGCAGGTACAACGAGCTGCTGTTCATCATTGACACCTGCCAGGGAGCTTCCATGTACGAGCGATTTTACTCGCCCAACATCATGGCTCTGGCTAGTAGCCAAGTGGGCGAGGACTCTCTGTCGGTATGTAAACCCACGCAGAAGCACTTCGTCTGAGTTCTTATCAGGACAGGCTGCTACATATCATCTATGTGAGAACAAAGCCAGCCATTTTTGAGCTGTGGAGCAGTCAAACTGTGTTCTCTAGAGTGGTAGAACTTCATCTGACACCTCAGTGATGAGATGGACTGGTAGAACCTATTATTCGATGCCGGTACCTGTTAGTACCTCATTAATGCTCTCGTGGAGCTGAATCCAGTGAAGTCCTCTCATCAGTTCATCTATAAATCCTTCGTAGAGGTCGTTACTACAGCAAATGTCGTTTGTGTCCTTTCTTTGTCTTTCGTGATTGATAGCATCAGCCAGACCTTGCCATTGGGGTTCACCTGATGGACAGATATACCTTCTACCTACTGGAGTTCCTGGAGGACATTCATCCTGCCAGCCAGGCTAACATGAATGACCTGGTAAGTGTGCTTATGCTCCCCATCCACACACTGGCCACTTTATTGGAAATGCCTACACTGTGCTTCTCCACACTGGCCACTTTATCAGAAACACCTACGTTGTCCCTGTTGCTTTTGGAGGACCCACATATCTGCCTTTTCTGTCGTTCTGTGGATTGGGGTGTGTGCTTTGGTCTGTGTAGAGTCTGTGGTTGAGTGTTTGCTTCTCTGAGCGCCCCCTGCAGCGCCAGATGAAAAAAGCCGGACAGTGGTGACCGCAGCCTCCTCACTTTAAAGAGAATAGCTGATCCACGGCGTGGGTCAGGATGCTTTGAAACAGACGGGAGGTAGACCTTTTCTCTGAAGGCCTCACCAGCCTGCACTTCGTTATGCACTCGTCTGACTTGGCCAGGCATCCCGCCCCCTCCAAGCAAATTGATTTTGATCTGTCCTTTTTTTAAAGTCCCGCCTCCTCTGCACTCAAACTGACCCACATCAAACGGGCAACAACCGGCCTTTGCACTGGTTTGTCGCTCATGCCTCCCATTTTCTCACCTGTTCTTTCAGGATTAGCTGTATTATAGACTTCCACCATACAGTATGAATCTCAGATTTACTTCATTCAGTATGAATTTGTGGTTTACTTTATTCAGTATGAATCTCAGGTTTACTTTATTCAGTATGAATTTGTGGTTTACTTTATTCAGTATGAATTTCTAATACAATGATTATCCAGTATGAAATTCTAGGTTTACTTTAGATTCAGTATGAATCTCAGGTTTATGTTATCCAGTATGAATTCGTGTTTACTTTATTCAGTATGAATCTCAGGTTTATGTTATTCAGCATGAATCTCAGGTTACTTTATTCAGTATGAATCTCAGGTTTACTTTATTCAGTATGAATCTCAGGGGTTTATGTTATCCAGTATGAATTTCAGGTTACTTTATTCAGTATGAATTTAGGTTTATGTTATTGGTCTATATGAATCTCAGGTTTACTTATTCAGTATGAATTTCAGGTTTATGTTATTCAGTATGAATTTGTGTTTACTTTATTCATGAATTCTGTTTACTTTATTCAGTATGAATCTCAGGTTTATGTTATCCGTATGAATCTCAGGTTTACGTTATTCAGTATGAATTCTGTGTTTACTTATTCAGTATGAATTCAGATTTACTTCATTCAGTATGAATCTGTGGTTTATGTTATCTGGTATGAATTCAGGTTTACTTCTATTCAGTATGAATTTCAGGTTTACTTTATTCAGTATGAATCTCTGTGGTTATTTATTCAGTATGAATCTCAGATTTACTTCATTCAGTATGAATTTGTGTTTATGTTGGTCTTGTATGAATCTCTGTGGTTTACTTTTATTCAGTATGAATCTCAGGCTTATGTTATCCAGTATAATCTCAGGTTTACTTATTCAGTATGAATCTCAGGTTTACTTTATTCAGTATGAATTCAGGTTTACTTTTATTCAGTATGAATTTGTGGTTACTTATTCAGTATGAATCTCAGGTTTACTTTTTATTCAGTATGAATCTCAGGTTTACTTTATCCAGTATGAATTCTGCTTACGTATCCAGTATGAATTCAGTTTATGTTATCTAGTATGAATTTAGTTTACTTTATTCAGTATGAATTCAGGTTTACTTTATTCAGTATGGAATCTCAGGTTTACTTTATTCAGTATGACCAGGTTTATGTTATTCAGTATGAATCTCAGGTTTACGTTATTCAGTATGAATCTCAGGTTTATGTTATTCAGTATGAATCTCAGGTTTACTTTTATTCAGTATGAATTCTAGGTTTATGTTATTCAGTATGAATCTCAGGTTTACTTTATTCAGTATGAATCTCAGGTTTATGTTATTCAGTATGAATTGAAGTGATTTATTCAGTATGAATTTGAAGTACTTTATTCAGTATGAATCTCAGGTTTATGTTATTCAGTATAATCTCAGGTTTATGTTATTCAGTATGAATTCAGGTTTACGTTATTCAGTAAGGAATCAGGTTTACGTTATTCAGTATGAATTTGTATTTACGTTATTCAGTATGAATTTGGTGTTTATGTTATTCAGCATGAATCTCAGTTTATGTTATTCAGTATGAATCTCAGGTTTATCGTTATTCAGTAAGGAACTTGCAGGTTTACGCATCCAGTATGAATCTCAGGTTTACTTTATTCAGTATGAATTCTGTGGTTTATGTTATTCAGTATGAATTCAGGTTTACTTTTTATTCAGTATGAATCTCAGGTTTATGTTATTCAGTATGAATCTCAGGTTTACCTTGTAATTATACAGAAAACGGTGTGAATTACTTGACTCTGATCCAGATCAAACAGGTCCAACAGATGGCCTTTATGCTGCACTGATGCTTCTTGTCGTCTGCGTCGTCGCTCTGTCCGCCTGTTCTTCAGGATTAATGTCAATATTCTGGATTTCCTCCGGGACGAGACGCTTCTTAATCCTGAAAGAAAGGGTCACTCAGAGGAAATTACAATGATAGCTCACCGCCCGCTGCCCGCCGCCCCCCGTCTCTCACCTCTCCCTCTCGCTCTCGCTGTCGCTGCTGTCGGTACTGTTGCTGAGCTGCAAACACCGTCACATTACTTCAGCCTCAAATTAACACTTCAAAAAATTGTACGTGGTCTGGGATTTGCAGACTGATTCGTCACTCAGGACATGACCTCTGGAAATATGGCCTGAATACAGCTGAATGTGGCAACTTCGGGTTTCCTGTTGTTCCGTTAACCAGCACATCTTTTCGCGTCAGTGTTCTGCGTCTTACTGGAATGTAAAGGGTTCCAGCAGTTTTCTGATGTTTCATAAGTATTTCATGGGACCAGAAGCTTTGAAACAGATCATTTCAGATGTTGCATCTTCATGTTTTATAAGTTTGTGAAACTGCTAAAAGTTTCGAAGTGGCACTTCGGTTCCACCGTTCCTCACTGTTTGGCTGCAGAACAGTTCTTTGAAGAACTGTATTCTGGAACTCTTAAGGCCGTGTCACACTGAGTGACATTTTCTCAGATTAAACAACATTTCTGCTCTTCCTTTCTCGCCGATCCCTGCCTGCTTGACCTTCCCTCCTCCACACGTGGCTCTGACTGAAAAAATGCATGGTCAGATGGTCAGTTTGTGACCATCACTAACTCCTACAACCAAGATCCACACTTTACGAGGCAGTTACATACCGGTTTTCTGAGCCTCAGCATTCGGGATCGGAGTAACCTACAAACATGATACACGTATCATAACAAAGTACACTACACTACAACCATCGTCTCACCACTGTGTGATGAATCATCAGCGACTAATCCAGGTCAGGAAACATCTACGGTTCACTCCCAGTTTAAATCCCAAAGGAACGTCTAGTGCATGTTTACTGCTCTGTCCACGTAGGTGCTCAACCTGCACACAGACTCTGACTGATCAGCGAGGGGGGCGGGGCTGATGACAAAGCCAAACATTGGGTTATAGATGAAAACCGTGATAAAATAAAAGAATAAAAGTCCTGAGAAGACATAATGGAGATACATAAAATAAAGAATATTTTAGACCACTTTTAATTTCATTTTTGACAAACTTGAACACTCTGGACCATCATTTTCCAGAGATCCATATGATGTATATGAGAGTGAGCGTCATTACGAGTCTGGTGAATAGTGATCAGTAATTTGTGCACTATTTCAGCAGCTCTCGTCATGTTTGTCTTTGCGGAGATGAGGTCTGGACTCTGCTGCTGGGCAGTGTGTTTGTTTATGCCACCTGTAATTAACAGTAATCTCAAAGGCCTTCTTCACGTCTCCCCATGTAACCCCCCCCCAGTCTCGCACTGATAGAATCCACAAATGCAAACCGGTCTCCGTTCCCGAAAGGCGAATGCTATTACAATGCTAATGATTTGAAAAGCTACGCAGGCTGACTTCTAAACCCAGAAGCACCAGAGAATTCCTCCATAATTGCTGCGTAACTCTCTGTTTGGGTGCTTTGCTTTTGTGCATTAACATTCAGAATTGTCTTTGTCTTGTGTTCCAGTTCAAGGTGTGCCCGAAAAGCCAGTGTGTGTCCACTCCCGGCCACCGCACTGACCTGTTCCTGAGAGACCCTGGAAGCGTCCTCATCACCGATTTCTTCGGAAGTGTCCGCAAAGTGGAGCTCACTCGAGAAACTGTTAATCTATCATCTGCCATGGGTCCTCCAGTGGAACCGTCGTAAGTGTCGTGAATCCCTATGATTGGTACTGACCAGTCACAGTCAAGGAGAGGTCTTTGACCAAATACAGTGATGATCCGGACCAATCCGAGGCTCGGAAACAAACAAGGGGGTATTTTGGGCGAATGGCTGTCTTAGTGAGGTCTCGGAACAAAGCACATGGTGATTAGGGCCAATTGCTCAAACTTAAAGCAGTTAATGGGAGGGTTCCTAACAATCAAGGTGGTCAGCAAGGTGGTCCTTAGGACCAGTCACAGTCAGGGGCCAGTTTAGGGCCAGTCACAGTCAGGGGAAGATGTCAAAGTAATCAGAGTTGCGATTCGGACCCCTGACAGATAGAGGGGGGCCTCCGAACATATGGGCTGCTAATTGTGACCAATCCTAGTGAAGGGAAGTCTGGGAACCAATCATATGGTGATGGCCACTCACAGGGGGAAGGTCTGAGATCCAAATTCACAAGCAGTCAAGGCTGCTCAGAAAGGAGATCTCAAAACAAGAAGATAATGAAGACCCGTCACAGCCGAGAGAAGATCCATGGATCTCCTCCATAGATCGCAACAGTGGAGATGTTTGGACCAAGTCATCTAGACATCACACTCTTGTCAAAGGGTCTGAGATTCTTCCGCTTGTCCGTTTCTCCTTCAACACATCAGCTGCGAGGACGGACTGTTCACTTGCTGACTAATATATCCTCCCCTTGACAGGAACCATTAGAACTAGATGTTCGAGTATGTCCTGCAGCGTCACACCAAACACATCAGGCCACTAAATATGATGTTTATTGAACGAGAAGACGGTAATGAGCAGCAGAGTGATCGTGGCTCGTGGGATGGTCATATTTGAGTGTAATTACGGATGCAATTATGCCTACATGACTCTTTGTTTTGTTTGGCGTAATGCGTTGATCAACACATTTGCTAACTTCACTCACGGAGCCTCTGCACACGTGACCGTTTACCGGCGGAAGCCGAAGCCTGGGTTGTAAAACAAGAACTGGACACACATCAGACCTGGATGGTGTAATGACCTGCTTTTTATTGTCTAAAAGACTTTCTTGGGATGAAGACGTGGGTTTGATATGCTTGGCTCTCCGAGACACAGATGAAATTAAAGAGCCTGTTTTCTGTATGGGCTCCTTGTAATGACCTGTAAATAACCTGCCACGCAACCGTTGCTATGGCCACCACAAAGCAGGTCAAATCAGGACACAAACCAGTTTGTTCAGACAATAGGCTCGAAGGGAGGCCATGTTCCACCCGGCCATTTCCTCCTTTTAGTGGAGTCCATTACTCCGTTAAAAAGCCACGCAAGTCCCAGCTGTTGCTTTGAGCCACTGCGTCCTGCATGGCTGCAGGATCCGACACGTAATCCCTTCTTCTCACCCGAAGTGTTATGGTGCCGGCCGTAACCCAGTACGTTCCTGAGGACAGGATGTAGCACCGAAGTCCATTTTTCAGTCGTTAGTGGAATGATGGATGAATGAGCCAGTGCTGTTATCCTCACTAGTCTTTCAGGCTCCTCTTCGTTGACTGCTCAGATTCAGGCTTTGTATTGGCAGGGTGGACCTTGAGGACATGTCAAGAATGTTCTAATGGCTTTTAGACTGTAAATGGTTGTAAAAATCTGTTACTTAGAACCTCACAGTCAGAGAAAGGTTTGTTGGTAGAACCCTTTCAGTTGTCTTAGACTTGTCTTGGACTGGATAGAGTTATAGTCGGTCTTGGTCGTATTGATACGTATTGATACTTGATATTGATCATCTCAAAAGTATGGACTTGGACAGAAAGGGACATATTTCACGCTTTTAAAATCACAACGTCTTACTTTTCTTACCAAAACTGTATCTTTTACTCTAAAACTTGTTTTTTGATGTTCTAAGTCTCAGATTTTTGGACCTCGTTGTATGTAATTCTCTTAAGTATGTTATAATAACCTTCTTAGGCCACACCCCTCAATGCTCAAACTCGTTGAAAATTTGATTTAATCAAAGCAGGTTCTAGACACCTCGTCTTGTGTCACAGACGGGGCTGAGGGATGCGTCCACTAACCCGAAGTGCTGTGAGGAGAAAACCACAAGGTGGCAGTTGTGTACCACGCTGGATCTCCTCCCGTCTGCGGTGCCCGATGTTTACCTAAGGCTTCACTCTGCTGTTCAGTGTAACGTCTCAGTTAAAGTCAAATCCCAATTAATCTGCGATCACATACAATTAAAGAAAACTGCTTCTGGTAATGCTGTAATTAGAAGTTAAGAAGGGTTTAAAACCACTGACTCGGGGCATTAACCAAGCCTGACGCTATTAAAGAGACCATCAAACAACCCGAAGTCTGTGATGTCACAAAGAACAAGGAACGTACAAAACTCGGGCTCTTCAGCCTCAAGCTCCTCGGCCCACCCGTGAACGCAGTAGTGATGTACTGAGGTGCAGTAGAGGACCTGTGTCTTAAACCTGTGTGTTAAAGGAACAGTAACAGAAACAGCCCCTTTTACACACACACACACACACACACACACACACACACACACACACACACACACACACAGTGGCCTGCTGAAGTATAAAAGTATGCTAAGACTTCATTCTTTTTTTAATTTAATTTTAAGGATGCACTGAAATGCAAAACCAAACAAAATTCGAGCCAAAGACCGGATACCGAACCGGATACCGAACCGGATACCGAACTTTTCATTCCTTTTTTCGACACAGCATAAAATAAATGACCTGAATGTATTTTCTCTTGCTTTTCAAAAAATCAAAAATAATAATACAGTTTAAAAATATTTACGGAACATGTTTTACATCCTAGGTCACAATATGACTTTCAATAGCACAAATAAGGTGGATCGTCCCTCATCGCGAAGTGAAGATACAATGTCCAATATGACTTCAAATAAATTCATTATTAAAGCCAAATACTTTATTGGCCCTTTTAAAGAGCCTGTGAGGTCATTCGTGGGTCTCACAGTGAGTTCCTCACTTCACGCCGCCATTTCCAACAGAATCGTTTTGTTTGGTGATCATTTGATGCACCTCTCATTTCCACTCATGCTTCCTGCAAAAGCCTTTAAATTCTGTGAAACCTTGTGTTTCCCAGCTCGTTTAGATGTTCAACAACATCTGGTGTGGATTTTTGTGGTGAGGATGCAGCAAAAGATGCATGGAGTTACCACCGTGTCTTCCATGAAGGTCATGTTGGTGGAGGTGCCGCTGCACAGTAGAACAGTGCACCACTTTCAGAGTCGGATCAGTCTGGTCATTCCAGCACTTCTCTCTGAAAGCTCTTTCAAACCTCAGCCTCCACCAGTGTCATTTCACTCCTGAAAACTACTTCTTGTAGTCTCTCCTGCTCTGTGGGCATCACTTATGTTAATGTTCGTGGCAGCTGCTTAGAGGAGCTCATGGCTCCTCTGTGGGGGACAGTTTGAGGAGTCACTTGGCCTCGACCATGGGAGAGCTATCCTGAGAACCACTTGGAGATGAACTCCAAGATCTATACAGACGTTTGTCGTAAACATTTTTAATCATTTTGCGACCGAGGTTGCTTCCCGTGCTGGGGATTTCAGTTATTGTGGCACATCTGGATTCATACAGGATTGGACGTGTTGGGACGTCCCTTGTTCCATCAGAGCTGTAGTAGTTTTCCTGTTTTGCTGTTGGTAAATTAGAGATGTTGTGAGGTCTACAGATGTTATTAAAGCACTCTTAGCTGGCTCACATAAATAGCATTATGGCCTAATCGAATCATCAAAGATGCTTTACAACCAATTAGCATTTGAAATGAGGATTTAGTCGTATGGTTTCAACTCCCGCCTCGGGCAGCCTGCTTCTTTATTCTCTCTCTCTCTCCTTCTCCCGCCTTTTCTCGCTCCCTCACTCACTCCTCCTTCCATCCCCTGTTCCATTACCGCCCTGCTGATTAGCTCCAACGCAGCACGCTGTCTCTCCAAAAGCCTCGAATTAAAACGAGCAAAATGAAGAACCTCTCCCATTAATTGGACAAGCTGTCACTTAGAGTCGGCCAGTAATAAAGACGGCTGTTAGCGTGTTTCCTGCCCCGATCTTCACGTTCTTCAAGGAGACGGAGGGGACCTTTTGCATTTGCTGATGAGGGGATGAATCAGGGTGATCAGCAAACCATTTCAACAGGGATGTTGATTCTTAACCTTTAGAAATGTAGGCCGGATTTGTGGGACGTTTTCGTAGTTTGACGTACTTTTATTTTTAAAAGCATTTATAGGGGACAGTCGTACATCCTGGTATTGTTATTCTCAGGAGATCTTAGGTTTGTCTTCATTTGAGATGTAAAGTTTGACCATATTTTGATCAATAATATTCTGGCACCTACAGTATTTTTGTGGGTTTTTTTTGCTTATACGAACAATATAATCAATATAAACATATAAAACACATTGTATCTTAAGGATATCGATTAATTTATTTTGTAATGACTTTTATTCTGAAATTCTGAACACTGTGTGAGCCAGGATCGAGAGCAAACATCCCCTCTCTTCTCATTTTCCTCTCTAACCCAAGGTCTGTGTCAGTAACGTCATTAGCCCCGCCCCCTCTCTCTGATCAGTCAGAGTCTGTATGCACGTTGAGCATCAGCCCCGCCCCCTCTCTCTGATCAGTCAGAGTCTGTATGCAGGTTGAGCATCAGCCCCGCCCCCTCTCTCTGATCAGTCAGTCTGTATGCAGGTTGAGCATCAGCCCCGCCCCCTCTCTCTGATCAGTCAGAGTCTGTATGCAGGTTGAGCATCAGCCCCGCCCCCTCTCTCTGATCAGTCAGAGTCTGTATGCAGGTTGAGCATGTACACGTGGACAGAGCAGTAAACATGTACTGCAAGCTCCCTGGAATACCCCAGTAGTCCATGGCTGGGTTGGAGGGAGGGAGCGGTGCTTTGCCTTTCTGGCCAGCATAACTGCTCTGTCCACATTTTCTTCATTATACGGATCTTGAATTGGCTTCTACGGTTACATATAACTATGAGTCTATGTCTCTCGGCTGGCCTGGGAACACCTCGGGGTCCCTCCCGGGGAGCTGGCTGAGGTGTCGGGGGAGAGGGAGGTCTGGGCATCCCTGCTTAGACTGCTGCCCCCGCGACCCGGCCCTGGATAAGCGGAAGAAGATGGACGGACGGTTTCCTTTAACTACCATTTCTTAATTACATTCTGAAGACTGGAAGTTGGGAGCCAACTGAGAGCCAACTGGGAGCCTGGAATACCACCAGTATAAACATGGCACATCCTGACCAGCCATCTGATTAGTATTGTTATAATCCATCAGAAATATGTTTGTTTATTAAAAACTCAAGATTCTAGGTATTCAGGTGCAAGGTCCAGCCCCTGTTCCCGCAAGGTCCGACGCTAATGAGCAGCCCTGCTTTGGCACAGCTGCACATCAGGAGAGGTCATTCCGATTCTCATTCTCTCACAGCTGTCATGCTTGGCTCTCTTTTCCCTGCTCTCTTTCTCCGTCTTTCCCTCTCTTCCTATTTCTCTCTATTTCTCCTCAGTCTCTCTCTCTCTCTCTCTCTCTGCCTTGAAAAGAGCTTGTCTGCTGCTCGAATCTGACCACAGGTAAACGGTCACCTTGTACCCCGTCTGGACCCGTAACAGAGCCAGCTATTTCTGTCACATCTGGAGCAGAAGGAGTGTGCAAGACCCCATGATTTGTCCCACATAGCAAAGAGTGTAGCTCATTCTGTCTCGGACCTGGATCTAGTTTCAGTTACTACAGTATACAGGGAGGAAATCAAGTATATTTTAAAATATCATTATCAATATTGAATAAATGCATATTATTTTCTTTCTATTTTTCAGACTTGATTCAGACTTGATTCAGACTTGCACTCTAGAGACTCCAGAATTGATTCAGACTTGATTCAGTCATGATTCAGACTTGATTCAGTCTTGATTCAGTTTTGATTCAGACTTGCACTCCAGAGACTCCAGCATTGATTCAGCCTTGATTCAGCCTTGATTCAGCCTTGATTCAGACTTGATTCAGACTTGATTCAGACTTGATTCAGACTCCATTCAGACTTGATTCAGTCTTGATTCAGTTTTGATTCAGACTTGATTCAGTTTTGATTCAGACTTGATTCAGACTTGATTCAGACTTGATTCAGACTTGATTCAGACTCCATTCAGACTTGATTCAGACTTGATTCAGTTTTGATTCAGACTTGATTCAGTTTTGATTCAGACTTGATTCAGACTTGATTCAGTCTTGATTCAGACTTGATTCAGACTCCATTCAGACTTGATTCAGACTCCATTCAGACTTGATTCAGACTCCATTCAGTCTTGATTCAGACTCCATTCAGACTCCATTCAGTCTCGATTCAGACTCCATTCAGACTCCATTCAGACTTGATTCAGACTCCATTCAGACTTGATTCAGACTTGATTCAGACTCCATTCAGGCTTGATTCAGACTCCATTCAGACTCCATTCAGACTTGATTCAGACTCCATTCAGACTCCATTCAGACTTGTACTCCAGAGACTCCAGACTTGATTTAGATTTATACCCCAGAGACTCCAGACTTGGATAATGTTTGATTTTCATTAGTTTTATTGCTCTGTCTCTCTCTCTGTAGAAGATTTAGTGTCAGCTCTTCCCACCACTGTTTTTCTCCATCTCATATTTTGCCGCCTCTACCTCTGCACTGTTTCCAAGCCCTCTCCATTAAGAAAATTGCGTTTCCATGCAGAGAAATGCTTTAATAGACTCTCCCGTCCTCTTTATGATGTGGGCCCACTCTTTTATGAGATTGTATTGTAATTCAGCTTGGCCTGGGGGGTGACGGCGTCGGCTGCGCCGTACCGGCCTCGAGCCTCCGAGTAATTAAATGTCAGGTGATGTTACCAAATGAAAAATAAATCAGGAGGAGTAATAAGAAAATGAGAGCACACTCTCATTACATGGGGAGGGCCCTCTCGGTGGAGCCGGCAGATATAAATTTTCAAAACCCCGTCGGTTTAAAGTTCACAGAGAAGTGTAATTGCAAAAACTTCCAAGGGTGTTATTGAATTTACCCAATACAGAGGGCAACCCGTAGTTATTACTTCAGTTATTTATTTACTACTAATGAGTGAAGGTTTGAAGCAGACGGTGTTCCTAATTCTTCACGTGGAGCGTGTGGGTGGCCCAGCCTTAACGGATTAGCTGTAGCTTCATGCCATCCTGACTTTATTGGAAACACCTACCTTGTACGGTCACTCACTGGCCACTTTATTGGAAACACCTACCTTGTACGGTCACTCACTGGCCACTTTATTGGAAACTCCCACCTTGTACATTCACTCACTGGCCACTTTATTGGAAACACCTACCTTGTTCTTCTCCACTGGCTGGTTTGTGCATGAACAGAAGGGGGTCTTACCCACAGTGGGTCCCGATTTTGAACCCGAAACCCAATCCTTTTCTCCCAGCCTTCCATTCGAGTCGAGCCACACACACACACACACACACACACACACACACACACACACTCTCTCTCTCTCTCTCTCCCCCCCCATTCTTTATGGAAATGCTGGTACATCTGCTGCTGTTTGTTCAGCTCACACAGAAAAGACGCCTCTGAAATTACCTGCCACTCACCTCCTACACACACACACACACACACACACACGCACACACATGCACACATCTGAGAAGGTGTTTCTTCCCCCAGTCATTTGATTGCCCCCTCCTCCCCCCATGTGTAATAGTTCCCCTATAGTGCAGCTGCAGATGTGCATCACCCTGAAACAGAAGCCCACTGCATCCCAGCAGAGCCTCAGAGCACAGCAGAATGAGCTCATTCACACTGGGGGGATTCTTCAGCCTGAGGGTCTCGCACTACAGCACACTGTACATCACCCCCAAAACCACTCTGCGCCTCTGCCTCTCTACCTGTCTGTCTCTCTTTCATTCACCAGGCGGCTTACTTTCACACTCTCTCGCAAATGTTACGCGCAGGTACGATATTCCAGCAGAACAGTGTGAAATGCACCGTGTAAATAAACGTTACTGTGATTAGAAACAACAACCAAACAAGTCAAATGTAGGAGATTTAACTGGATCCTCTTTATGGCCGTTTATGATCTTTTGACGACTGTTGCAGTTCAGCGGCGTCGGGCAGGATGAGCAGTGGCCACCTAACGAGGGATGAAATCGCTGTACCGCCTCAACAACTGCCACCACAGTGTGATTCATCGGGATTAACTACGTACGTCTGAGAGTGCAAACCCAGCAGACAGTTGTGGGACAGTGTAGTGCAGAGCTGTCCACAACAACCTCTGGACAGCTGTGATGCCAGTCGTTTGCGGTCCTTTCTCTCTCTCTCTCTGCACTCTCTCTCTGTTTCCACTCTCTCTCTCTCTCCCTCTCTCTCTGTGTTTGTTTTTCCTCTATTGTATTACAGAATGCATTACATTTATTTTCCTTTTCCATTAACACTTTCCCCTCTTTCTCTCTCTCTCTCTCTCTGTCTCTCTCTCTCTCTGTTGTTCTGGGCCTCACAGTGGTACACTGGTGTCGAGCGACAATGCAAACATGCCACCGAGCTCCACGAGGTGGGCCGCCTCTAGGAGAGCGGGAGGAGGAGGAGGAGGTGCTCTGAGCTGGCAGCATTTGTCCTCCTTCTGTTGCTGCAATTAAGGCTGTAATGCGGTTCGTTTAGAGAAATTCCGGGTTTAAGGCTGTAATTCAGCACTTTGTTGTAGTGTTTTTTTTTCCGAGTCGCTCTGTCTGAGAGCCTGGAATCAAAGTAGCCCCCATTCAGCAGCAGAGCTCTTGCGTCGGCATGAAAGAAAATAAAGAATCTGTGTTTTGTTTCTCTTCAGGTCCATCCGAGGAGAGGTGAAGAGCGAACCCCTGTCTTACGTGAACCAATTACCAGTGACTGAAATCATTCATCAGGTGCGTATTCAGTTTAAATCCACACAACGGGTAAATAAAGCCATCGATTTCCGTCGCTCGGAAACAGCTTGTGGGAAAGCTGCCGAGGAGATGTGCAGGGGCTTGATGGAGCTGAGGTTTGTGAAAGAGGTGGCAGATTAGAAGGTGTTTGATTGGACCTGCTCTTGGATGTTTAATCCTCGTGGAGCTGTGACCCGTAACAATAACGAATGCAGGACTTCTTCCCGCAGCTGGACGGGTATCGGCTGATTACGGCCTAATTGACCTCAATCGGACATTTAGATCTGACGTCTGAAGGTGTCGAGTGATGTGCACTCCCAGCCTGCTGGAAAGCCCACGTTTGATGCACTGCAGCTCCCTGCTGCAGAGCTCATTTCACTTGTCACATGTCGTGCTACTTATTACTCAGTAAGACACCAATGAAACCGTTACTGACAGTAATAGTGAGCCGAGCAGCTCGGTTTCTAAACCGATTTGTCGTCTTAAACACAGCTGGTAGAGAGAGTGTTTCATGTGATGCTCGCTCGACCTCCTAACAACGATGTTTAATGTGAGCTGAGAGGGAAATGCAGTCCTGTGTCTGAAACTTGAGACACATGACCTGAAAAGTGTCCTTTTAGTCATATTTGCATTTTTTTCTAGGTTTTGCAAAGTCAATCTTCATTTGATCTGATTTCGATTCACGTAAAGATACTTTCTCATCTGCGAACAGGATGAACACCCTCCCAGAAGCCTCGGATGGTCTACTTTACATCATAGCAGCTCTCGTTGGGGGGATTCCAAGGTCATGTCAGTTTTACTCCAATAAGGAAAATGGAGTCAACATGCTCACGTGGGTTTCACATGAGTGTGGGTTCCAGATGTTTTCCAAACGGGCTCTATCATGAGAACACACCTTAATCTTTCATGGGTGCTGTTTAGGACCCCAGTGCCCAAGACAACCCAGGACAAAACATTGTGGTTCCCAGTTGGGCCAACCATGCAGGCCGCTGCATGGACGTTATCTGGGGAGCATCCGTCAACAACGATGTGCGGCTGGTCTTCCCAAAGAGCTTCAGTGATTATAATGGGAGTGTTTGGATTTTGGTCCCGTAACCAGCTGTCAGACATAATCCGATTAAATGTAAATGAAAGGTGACGACGTAATAAAAGATAGAATCATGTTCAGGTAGGATATCAAACGGTGATACCAGTAAATGTTCATCTGCAAGCTCAGATAGATGTTTCCACAGGGAGGACACATTCAAACCTATTTCAGAGAGCTATGTGAAATCAAAGCTTCAGCTGATACATCCCCACCATCATCACCACCACCACCACCACCACCCTCCCCCCCTCCCCCAGTCCCTCCAGCAGTTCTTCAGAGAGCCGCTGCTGATTGGTCCTCCCTCCCACCGAGCTCAGGACTCTATTACTGACCCCACGCCGATGCCATCAAAGCCTTTGATCACTCCCACCATCACCTGAGGAAGAAGAGGAGGGTTAATGGCACTCTATCTCTCTCTCTCTCTCTCTCTCTCTCTCTCTGTCTTCTTTCTCTCCATTTATCTCCCCCCAGCCTCCCGCTCTCCTACCCTCCCATCCATTCCTTCTCATTACAGCAGTGTGTGTTTGTAAAGCCCGGCTCCTGGTGGATTCCGAAGGAGAGAAGCTCCAGGCGAGACACAGCCCTTTCGCTTACCTACACTTTTGATTACGTTTTCGAAGCCACTCGCGTGTTGCAGGAGCGGTTTATACAGATTTAGTAGTTCGGGCGTGTCAGATTTTGCACGGCCCCCCGCTGACCCTGAATGTAGTCAATCATCCACAGGACCGGTTTGGTGTCTGAGGGTAGTTTAACACCGGAGTTACGAGACGCTGTCTACGGGGCATAGAGGGCGTAATTCATACAGCTTAAAGAGGAATTACACAAATGTTTTAACAGCTGAAATGCTCATTAAAAATAAAAAGTACCACGTTTTAACACCTTTCCAAACCATCTTGGGAAATTGCTTGGACTTGTGCCGGTTAGAAGAGTTGTGCCAGCAGGATTTTACAAACATGTCCAAGTGAAGTCTTACATCTCCGGGTGCAAGTCTGGAGTCAAGTCCCTGAGATGTCAGTTCTTTTGTCAGTGGGGTGAAAATCACAGTGAGTCTCAGGGGTGCGAGATCAAGTCCAGTCTCAAATCTCTGGTGTGCAAGTCCAAGTCCAGTCTGGAGTCTCTCTCTGGGATGTGGTTCTCACTCCCACCACTCTCATCTACTACTGGTAGTAAATAAACTGCGTGAGCGAGACACCAGTTTCCACTTTTGCTCCTGTCTGCTGGTATAAGCTCCAATATATGTGACCCAACTTCTGAAACCACACTCCTCACCTCTTAATCCTCGTCCTACACCATCAGCGGTTTGACCACAGCCCCCCCCCCATAGCACTGGAGGTGTTGTGTGTGGCCAGCAATCCTCCAGGGTTGTCACCCTTCAGTCAAATCCTTCAGATTTGCATCACATTACATTCCTAAACCTGAATCGCATGGACTGTCCAGACTATCTAGCGGAATTCCAGTGCACCTCTGCTATAACCTCGGAAAACACCTGGTTTCTAATCTGGAAGTCACATGACTGTCCCTCACTCCCCTACGTAGGTTCTCCAGTAGGGGTGCAATGACTAATCGACCGCCCGAACAGTCTCCAGAGTCGATCCGTAATGGTATGGAATACAGCGTTCCTGATTACTGTTATAGAACCGTAAGGTAACATATATCCACACATCTGCAGTGCATCACTGCTGTGTGAGTGGAGATCAGAGTTCTGTTTGTGTGAGATGTTAGAGTCTAATATGGATGCAGGCTGAGTGAAAACGAAAGAGAAATCTATTAGTGAGTCGACCCGGAGACGTTATTAAAGGAAGAGGACAATCGTTGAAGTCCCAGCCTTCAACAAAAAGAGCCAATCAGCTTACCGGTTACTCTGGAGGAGGGTGCAGCCAAATCACGTCGTATCATAATACAAATGTAGCAGCAGCATACAGTACTTTAAGACCGGAGGTTTGACTTACTGTCTCCCTTTTTATCTTAAAAACGAAGGGAAAACTGATTTTATCAGTTACATTTTATTGCTACTTTGCGCCTCCATGGTTTGAAACATCGACAGAATATTGCAGTACAGTGGAAGCACCAACAAAGCACGACGTGACTCATCTCCTCTTGGCAGTTCAGCAGAAGTGTCTGTAAACAGCCGTTCTCGGGTCATTCCGATGCTTTACAAAGCTTCCTCACAGCCCGACACGTTCGCTGCTTTCACAACGATCGCCTCACTCCGTCTCCTCGTCAAATTCTGTTTTTGTGCTTTCCAGCCGGATCATTTTGGTTGCTGAATGTTCTGTGCAGCTCAAACCCGCCTTTCTCGGCCGTAGAAACTTGGGGTACGGCCAGGCCATCCCCTGGGGCGTCTCGGTTCATCCAGTGGTCTGAAGTGTCCTTCCAGTCGCTGTACTTGCTGTCTGCTCCTCTGACGAGGAGGATTAAATTTTGTCACAGTGGAGAAATGTGCTCCCCCACAGCTGAATCCCTGAAGTCAGTGCACTGCTGTGAAGACTCACTGAGGGAGCGATTCGCTCTTAAATTGAATTCTCTCTTTGCGCTCAATAGAAACCGTAGTGTTGTATGAACATCTGGAAAAAAAAGCCCTTTGTCTGACTCCCCAACCCAGAGGTAAGCAGTCGAGGGCGGCCGGATTGCTGTCTAAAGCTCTTTTCTTCTTTTTTTTTTTTTTTTTTTTGAGCACATCATTATTAGCAGGTAATCAAAATACGGAACTGAGCAAGAGACGCGTCATCCATTCTTTGGAGGGAGCTTGACAGATACTGCACCTCGCGTGTTGAAATGGCTCTCTGCGGGAGACGAGGTTATCTCCCTGCTGAAGACTAATCACACTACGCTTCCTCCAAGACATATGGCCTGTTTGTTTTTTTTTTTTTTTTTTTTTTTTTCTCCTCAACACTACACTTGATTACTTTATCGCTCCGTGGGATGACTGTTCTCACCCAAATCCCATCTCCAGACGCCCCGTCAATGTCGGCAGTGCTCGCCTCCAAGATAAAGGACAGGAAGCCGTTTGTTTTGCCTGCCGCCCTTTTTTTTTTACGCAGGGTACGACTTTTTCGCCGACTGTTTTCTCCAGCGCAGCGTTGCTTTCTCTGAATTATTCATCAAACCGTTTCACTCTTTTCACTGCTGGTGTTTCACATTCCACATGCAGCCGTTTACATCCAGGCAGATTTGGAGACTCGTGAGAGTACTTAAGATCTTAAACGTCTCGTAGCTTGATGCACTGCAGTCGAATGTAGCAAATGTTTTGCGATTTGTTCGGAACATGAGCGCTTAGAAGCTGAGTTGCTGCTTCCGTTTAGCTCTCCCAAAGATATTTCGGAACGTAAAACATGGAAAATGTGAAAAATGTGCAGCTCTGTGTCCGGAAAATGACAGCTGGAGAAGTGTTGAAGAGCGGCTGAAACGAGCAGTGCCACAACATCTGGGCTGCAGTCTCAACAATAGTGCTTTGACTCATAAATGACCCTTTTGTGCTATATAGTAGCATCTGCCAAAGCATTTCCACCAGTCTGAAGAACCCGCTAAACAGGCAAAGAACCAATGATTCATTATTTTATGAAGCCACTTAAGGAACTCCGTTAACAGTGTACAGTATCTCAGGACCCTTTTTCAGGCCTACTTTCAGGCCCCTAAATAGTTTCCATGGGTGTTTCATCATGGGCACAATTTAATCCTTGTTTCTCCACTAACTGTCCACTCTATTAGCTCCTCTGACCACACAGGAGCACTTTGTAGATCTATAATTACAGACTGTAGCTCATCTGTTTCTCTGCAGACTTTATTCTCCTCCTTTCACCCTGATCTTCAATGCTCAGGACCCCACAGGACCACCACAGAGCAGCTGTTATGTGGGTGGTGGGTCATTCTCAGCACTGCAGTCACACTGACATGGTGGTGGTGTGTTAGTGTGTGTTGCTGGTACGAGTGGATCAGACACAGCAGTGCTGCTGGAGTGTTTAACCACTGTGTCCACTCACTGTCCACTCTATCAGACACTCCTACCGAGTGTCTCCACCTTGTAGATGTAAAGTCAGAGACAGAAGCTCATCTGTTTCTGCGCAGTTCGTGTTGGTCGTCCTCTAGTCCTTCATCAGTGCTCACAGGACGCTGCCCACAGGACGCTGTCGGCTGGATATTTGTGGTGGGTGGACTGTTCTCGGTCCAGCAGTGACATGAATTGGGCTAAACACTCCAGCAGCACTGCTGTGTCTGATCCACTCGTACAAGCACAACACACTAACACACCACCACCATGTGTTATATGGATGATCAGTGGTGGATATCAATGGTGGATATGACTTTATGGTGTCATGTATAGCTTTGTTTATTCGTCCAGACGTTTTCATTTTTTATAATGAAGCTTATTCTTGTCCCTTTACCAAAACCCCAGAAGAGCCTTTCATATAAATTCTATAGGCTTTATCCATTTCTGGTCCTAAAGGTCAGTTTCTACCCTCTTTTAAAAACGTTCTTCCAGGGTTCTTTAGTAAGAGGCTGGTCCTGTAAGGAACCATGATGACTCAAAGACCCATTAAAGTGTTTGAGCCTGGTCAAAGGGCTCATCGGTGGAAATCATTTAGATGATTGTGTATTGTACCACAAATGGTTACACAATTGTTGCAGGTCAAGGACTGCTGTAGAACTATACAGACCACACTTTGAAGAGTTAGTAGTTTAGTTCCCCTTGTTCAAATCAAAGAGGTTTAAATTTGGGAAGAGCACTTTGGAGGGAAAGGAAATGGGGACACTATTTTGATACTGATTTTAACGTCCTCTTACCAACTTCAACCCAGTTAATATCATCTCCACATGGAAAAGTCCTGCTTTGTATTTGAAATTGTTCCATTTAGCACTAAAACCAAGACTTCCAGCTGTATCTACTCACGGAAAGCTGCGGGCTTGTTTGGTCCAGCTATCGCGTGTCAGGGGGAATGTCGGCTTCTACTCTGAAATGTTTATCTGAATCTTACACCCACTCACACACAGCTGGCATTCTGGGCATGCTTTGCACTGATTCCAGCATCCACGCAGAGCAAGGGCTGTGTGTCAGTGTGCTGAAAGGGGGCGACGTTGGGGGCAACATTAATACGCTAAAATGCTGTGGACAGACTTGAATGGCTAATTATTTCTGGGATGTAAATCAAGTCTTGAGTATCTGAGTGTGGGTTAAGTCTGCTCTCTGGAATACAGGACTGAGTCAAGTCTCGAGTCTCTGGGGCTTAAGTCTATCATGTCATGTGACTCTGTGATGCAAGTCTGAGCCAAGTCTTCAGTCCCTGGGGTGATGCGAGTCCATTTTTTAGCCCCAAGGAATTGAGTCTGGTGTCAAGTCTTGTGTTTCCAAGATGTGATTCCGAGCTGAGTCTTGAGCCTGGGGCACAAGTCTTAATCAAATCTTGTATACATGGGGTGCAAATCTCAGTTTAATCTATAGTCCCTGCAGTGCGAGTCCAAGTCAATTCTTAAATCTCTGGCATGCAAGTCTTGAGCCTCTGTGGTGCAAGTCTGAGGTGAGTTTGCGTCAAATCTCTAGGGTGTGAGTTCAAGTCTTAATCTCTGGGGAGCGAGTTGAGTCTTGAGTCTCTGTGATGCAAGATTGAATCAAGTCTCCAATCCCTTGGATAGAAGTCTGAGCCTTTAGTCTCTGTCTCTGGGGCATGTGTCAAGACTCGAGTCTTGAGTCTGGAGTAGCCTGAATCAAGGGGTGCTAGTTTTAGTCAACCTTATAGTCCCTGTGATGCAAGTTCACATCAAGTCTTAAGTCTCTGGGATGCCTGTCTGGGTCACGTCTTGAGCCTCTGAAGTAGCAGCCTGACTTGATTATGGAGTCTCTGGGAGGTAAATCCAAGCCAAGTCTCGAGTCTCTGTGGAATCAAGTCTCAAGTCCCTTGGATGGAAGTCTGAACCTTTAGTCTCTGTCTCTGGGGCATGAGTCTGACTCAAGTCTAGAGTCCCTTAGGAATACGTCTGAGTTGAGTCTGGAGTACAAGTCTGAGTCAGGTCTTCTGTCTGTAGTGTGCTAGGCCTAGTCAGTCTTATAGTCACAGGTCATGCAAGTCAGATTGGGATGCCAGCCTGAGTCAAGTCTGGAGTCTTTGGGATGTGAGACTAAGAAGAGTCTTGAAAATTGGTAGAATTCTCCTTTTAGTCTGTCCTGGCGATTGACTTTGACCCCCCGCTCAGCTGCACGTGTCCAGCAAAGGCTGCTGATGCACTAGGAGGGAAGCTGCTAGATTCTGTAGGTGGGTTGAGTCAGTAATCATCTCTACTATGCAATTTCCCTATCCGCAATCTCACGCAGATCAAAGCCCTGTCTGACAGCGTCGCGCCTGGACCTCCGCTGCTGCGTGATGTGGTTTCCATGGCGATGAGAGATCCTCTTCCCATTATAATTGCTGGCGCTCTCTTGAGCTGCTGGAAAGAGCATGACCGTGTTCACCTGGCTGTCTCACAACTTACCCAAATGTCAGGTGTGTGTGGCAGCGGGTCACACGTTCAAACTCACTCTTCAGCTAAACACTGAGGTCAGTGGAAAGTTTTAATTCTTCATCTCAGGTGATGGAAAGCAGAGTTTAAAATCAACTGCACACCCTTTTAGCCTGATGACGCCGTGGTGGACATGTTGGGTGTCCACCAGGATGGGGGACACAAGGCTGATGTAGCTAATAAGTAATGGAAGATTATGTAGTGCCGCTTGAAGACCAGCTGTTGTGACATTGTACCTCGAAGCAATGCCACAGAGCAGCTGTTCTGTGGGTGGTGGGTCGTTCTCAGCACTGCAGTGACACTGACGCTGTGGGGGTGTGTTAGTGTGTGTTGTGCTGGTACGAGTGGATCGGACACAGCAGTGCTCCTGGAGTGTTTAAACCCTTCAGTGTCAATGCTGGACTGAAAACAGTCCACCCACCAGAAACTTCCAGCCGACAGTGTCCTGTGGGCAGTGTCCTCTGAGCACTCCAACTTGTCCCAAAGCTATTGGATGGAGCTCCATCATTACTCCAGAAAACAAGAAGATCCAGTGCTCCACAGCTCAATCGTACCCTTCTAGCCAACCTTAGGTACATGTTTAGGAAACCAGAGCCATAGAACTAGACTGTAAATTTGAGATCAGTTGACCAAAGCGAACGGCTCAGATGTTCCCACCGTGTCCTACAGTGATGTTAATCAACTGTTTTGAATGTGTTTGAAGGGTCAGTCCACAAACAATGACCTAGTCTGCAAACAAGACAATGCACATGCTCATCTACTGGGTAGAGGAGTGGGAAGGTCAGATGCAGTCATGCAAAAAATGGGAATATCATGGAATATTTCTTCATCATTTAATGTAAAATGTTATTTTTGCTGGGAAAGAGGTTAAAGAAGTATAAAGATCATTTTTTTAAACTGCCCAGTCAGCAGAAATGTTGTGGAAGGACCTGAAGCAAGCATTTCTTGGTAGGAAACCCACCAACATATCAGAGCTGAAGCTGTTTTGTACGGAGGAATGGGATAAAATTAGTGCCGGACAAATCAATAGTTACTGGAAACGTTTAGTTCCAGTTATTTCTGCAGAAGGGAGGGCACAGCAGATACTGAAAATGAGGGTTCACATACTTTCGCCCTCACAGATACGCAATACTGGATCATCTTCCTCAATAAACACCTGAGTTTTTGGTCAAATATATGAACAAATATAGAAAGGGTTCACACATTTTGATGACCACAGGCTGTTCATTTGTCCTTCTGAACCCTCACCTTGTGTCAGATGTTGCTCAGGGCTGTTTTCTTTTTGATGCTTTCATTTTGTTTTGGAATCTAAGTCAACGTCCCCGAACGTCCCCCAGTCAGCTCATGGCTGTTGTCCCTCCAGCCCCCAAAGGCTTTCCTATAATGTGGCCAGATAAGAATGATCTCCCGCTTTAACGGACAGTGGCCGTCACCCGCGGTCTACACGGACACCTTTAATAAAGGCACTCTCACGCCCTCACTGTAATGTAATTGGAAAAGTTATGGGGACTTTTCCTTTTTAGAGGTTAAACCCTCTCGCTAGAATATTCGGACCACATTAGCATATAAATGCACTTCTGCTGATGCATGTTTAATAGAGGACGATTTAAAAGTATAATATCCGTACACAAAGTGATGATGTGGCGGTAAATGGGCAAACAGCGGCTAGGGAAAGTATCTCTTTATTTCTTTCATTATTTATTCATTCATCCGTCCATCGGTGCATCCTTCTCTCAATTCTTTTGCCCTCCGTTCGCTGTCGTCTTTTTTTACCCACTGTTTTCGTTTTACTCTGTCACTCATTTGCTCACATTTCTTTTCCCTCTATTGTACTTTCCAACTCTTTTTGTAATTAAAAAATATTTTTCAAATGAAAAAAAATTGACATTTGAAAGTTTTATCTTTTTCATATTTCTATTTAAACTTTTACTAATAGTTGTTTTCTTCACTCATTTATTTTTTTAGTTTTTATCAGAACTTATGTCCTTACATCTACTTACATCTTTATGAAGTGTGAGCTTTTATATAACATATTAAAGCTGTATATAATATAAAGTTATTACTGTGTAATACATAAAGCTGTTATATAATATTAACCTCAAAAATATTATATATAATGTTAGTGTTTTTAATGATTTTTATATTGAATTTTTAATCTGTTCATTTATTTGATCCTGTATTATTCAGTTGTTGTTTTTTTTACTTATTTAACGTTTTGTTTAATTTAAGTAAATGTATTTGATATTTTTACTCTGTATTAATTTTATTTTCATATCCTTTGTCCCTTTTTTCTGTTTCTTTATTTAATCTTATTACCATTTTCTTACTTTAGTTTTTAGAAACTTTCTTGTTTTGAAATTCTTCTCTCTTGAGTCCCTTGTCTCTTCCTCATTGCTGTCTTTCTTTGTCCCTCGCACTTTGTTTACGGTTCTTTCTGGTTAGTAATGACGATGAGTTGTCTTACTCGTCCTCTTCCTTCTCTGTTGTTCACAGAAACCCAAGCAGAAGGACTGGCACCCTCCTGACGGCTTCATCCTGGGCCTGTGGTCCCTCATCCTGCTGGTGTTCTTCAAGACCTACGGCATCAAATACCTCAAACACATCTTTTGAGGGGGTGTACTGGACAACCTTCCTGCAATGCTGGAGCAGCTGTCCCTGACCGGTGCTCATGAATTATTATTTTTATTTACCAGCCTGATGAAAGTTTCATTGTCAGTGTTTGTGACCTGGGATGAATTCTGGCACCGAGAAACGTCTCTCCTGACCTCCAGCAGGCCTCTGTGGTGGCCTGCATGGCGGGCTGTAATCCGGTAGAGCTTCAGCAAAGGGGCTTTCTTTTGCAATAAAGGGACACACAGACCTTATGTGGGTTCTTTATTTTTTTTTTTGTGGGTGGGCTGGTTTTCCTTTTCCATTATTCTATTTTAAATGCAGCACCGAAGGACAAAGCCAACTCACAGCAGTCAAACTCACTTCACAACTTTCCCATTCTCTCTCAGTGGCAGTGTGCGTCACAGCGAACCCTTTTAACCATTAGTCATCATTTCTAATGGGTGCGGGCATGATGTCAGCCTGAATCTCTTCTGGATCTTTTGTAACTAATGTTCATCCTGCGTTTATTCATGTTGTCTTTAATAATTTTGTGCTTAAGGCTACTGAATTTAAGGGTGATGCACTGAAATGAGCTTCATGAATGTGTCAGCTGGTTTACTAGAATGCCAGTTTCGTACTCTACATCTCCCGCTCCGAAATTATGCGGGAAGACTTGCAAGTTTTCAAGTGAAATCCTCTTAAATCTGGTATCAGTGTCTGTAAAAGTACTAGATTAGTAAAATTTTTACCCCCAATTGGGACATGCCAATACCCCCAACCCCTAGGACTCCCTCACATATGATGCTCCCAACACTCAGAAGGTGATGACAAGCATATGCAATATGACTCATCGTTGCTGAGCAGCCAAACGTGGAAAGTGCGGAGTCTCCAGCTCCGATACAATGGCTAATAGACGCCTGTGCCGACCAGTATCTCACTGGGAGAGCGTCATCTACCCTCCCAGAGAGAGCACGCCCAATTTAGCTCTCTCTGACTGCATGACCTGGGATACAAACCTGCGCAACCCAAACACTTTCAACAGATAAAGTTACTTTAAACAGGTTAATATTAGTAATGTTTAATCATTATTAATAGAATAGTTAAAATGGGAAATAACCGATATTTACATTTTAGAGGATTTCACTTGCTATTTTTTTTTTTTTGCAGTGAACAATATTTAAAAATATGTACAAGAGACTCATTCTTTGATGTTGATCTTTATTGTACACACTGTTTTCTAAATTAATATCCAGTTATAGTAACATGTTGATGCTCATTTTGTCTTCAGCTAAATTTGTCTTCAGTTGAACTTCCTGAAATTGACTATATTAAACAGATTATATTAGAGGGCCCATATCATGTGTTTGTCTCGCTAACTGTGGATTATTATGGTCTGTTTAGTCCACATATTGTCTTTATGTGGGTCTGTGTTCCAACAGCAGCCTGATTAACTTATACGTTGTGCATTTGAGTTTTACAACCATTGGGATCAATATTTATTGATCTACTCATACAGAAGTGGTGTCTCTCAGTACGGCGTCGGGTTTAACGCAACATGCCAGACGTCTCTGCATGGAGTTGTTGAGGTTCCTAATGGTGTCCTGTCATGATCCATCCAGCTTGAATGTTCTCACTCAGTTCTGCAGATGGTGCGGTAGGGGTGGAGTGTTGATAGAGCGTCCAACAGCATCCCCCACACTGAAATTATAAAGAGTCTGGGCTACTTTTTGGATTTAGGATTCCATCAGCGTCCTTCTTTCCAACCATTAGCTCTCCACACTCATTTGTTCTACAAGTAGGACATGCCTTTTAAAAGGTCGGCCAATTCGCTGCATCTTCATGAAGTGTGCAAATGAAAGATTGACAAATTGAGGGACTCTGGCTGATGGGAATATCTCATTTTCCTGCCTCTTCAAGTCTATATACAGCTTTGACAGCTGCTGATACCGTCTGGCGACCTGGCATATGAAACCGACGGCACTGGAATAGGTACAGAAACCTGCACTGCTGTGTCAGCGACTAGAGCTTTATGATGCATTATGAAAAGAGTGTTTTCCTTTTTGCTGCCTCTCCCCTCTTTATTCTGTTCCTTTACAGCTCATGGTTTGACAGTTTGTGAGAGTGAGCTCTTTTGGAGGCTGTTTAGAATAAAGTTTACAAAGACGAGACTGGAAGAGCTTTTCAAAGCTCTCAAACTGGCATAAAAGGATGCACCAACAAAGTAATGAACTTGAATGTTAAGCAGCTCTGAGGACTCCTCTATCTGCAACAGAACAAGATGACCAAGGACAAAAAACTGCAACTTTGATTCCTCAGTAATGATAATATCTACTCTACGTTAGATTCCGTGACACCATGCAGATGCAGGAAGTTCTAAAAAGGTATGAAAATGAGTTCACGTCTTTGTTTTTCACAGCTTACAGAACGTCACGTCGAGCCATCCGGCTCAGATATTAGATTCACCCTAATTATTCTCATAATGGGACGCCGGCCCCCAGGCTGTGATAACTGCTAATTGCGATGGTTATGCCATTACCCAAGTCATGGTCTGTAATTTCAGTCATGCAGACCAAATAAAGGCATTTCATTAAAGCTCCAACACCAGAGGATTGTACCAGTGAGAGCTTTGTTCCGCAGGACTCGACACTCTTAAACCAAAAGAAAGCATTCATGGTCCTGTGGGAACCCGATTGAAATTGGAATACTTTTCATTCAACTTGAATTGGCCGTCAATTTCTTCGGAACAAATAATGATGAAGTTCATTTGCACGCTTTGCAGGCCCCAAAAAGCATGTTCTGTAAACTCCAACCTTCAGTCCAGGAGATGGAAAAATACTTGCACTGGTCACTCAGTCCACCAGTTGATCTTGGAGTCTTGGAACTAAAGAAATGTCCAAGCAGTCGTCTACTTACTTTCTAGTTACTTTCAGATGATCTCAGCTGTTCTTTGATGGTCAAGGTGGTTAAAAAGATGGTCATCCAGGCAAATAACCCTCTTTATACTATACCCCCCTACCCCACTCCGGACATTAGGCATAGTGCCAGCAGATTCATGGTTATGTGCTCCAGATGTGGAATGTGTTTGCCACAGGCAGTAGGACATGTCTACCCCTGGTTCTGTCCAGTTACCGTGAAGCCATTGGCTCCTTTCTTCCACTGTATGACAGGATGAAGACATTCATAGTTTCCTTGTGAATGCACGCTTAGTCCACCGCTCAATCTCTGGATCCTGCAGCACAAAAGAGCACACACTCACTTCTCATAACTCATAAAGGTCCCCGGCTGCTGGCCAGGTAGCACTTGCGGGACTCTATTCAGTCATTATACATGGATTCATCTAATATGAATGACCAGCTCCAGCGTTATCTCTGGCCCAGCTCATGCTGGACTAGCCTGGCACTCCCTTCCGTCACCATTATCTCAGTGGGCAGGGGAGCCTCGTCTTTCAGACAGAGATTCATGGCTGAAAAATGGCTCTGGCTCCTCCGCTCGATACCACAGCAGGACAAAGCCCCCCTGCTGTAGCTATCACACTCTCCGTGTCCTCCTCTTTGGCTTACTTTCTCTGTTCTCTTGCACCAGGTCTTTTGTTTCAGCAAGGGCATAAAAACATTACAGTACTGCACTAGAACTCTCCATTTCTCAGTTCGGACACTATGGCGTGTACACACCACACTCTCTTATGTACTGCATTGTAAATCAAATACAACACTTTATGTAACTGTGCCATTGGATTAAATATGAATAGCCTGCATTATGCATCTGCATGGGCATGAACTCCAACATGAGCCTGAACCTGACAAAGGCTGCAGGACATAGGGATTTATGGTTAACTGGGACGTTGGTGCTGTCGTCCAAACCCTATAAGTAATCAGATGACAGGTTTGTGAAGGTGGAGTGGATGGAGGCCAGTATTTCAGGGTGCTCCCATGTTCGTTACCTCCTGGTTCTCTGTTTTTAGTTAGGCCGTCTTAGTCAGATCTGCTGGAGTAACTCACCACACTCACATTATCTGTCCTCAACAAATTGAGAAGGTTCCAGGTGGGCATGGTGTGGAGCAAGAACATATTCGGATGTTGAATGGTCATTGGCTAGACGAGGTCTTTTGAATAGAACACTTCCACAAGTCCACAGGAACACCTGGCCTTTCCTCGCAGTTACTGTGAACTGCATCCAGATGCATCCATTATAAATTCCAGTGGCTAATTCAGTCCCCTCCACAACATGTTCTGCAGAAGGACAACATATTGCTTTCTGTTGCAAAGGTGCTCGAGACATATCATGATCAATAGTGTATAGGAGACCATTTAACCAGCTTGGTATTGGAATCTGCGATGAAACACGTCCACGGCAAACCACCAAGGCCCTGACCAATGGTGGTGAAGTTCACATAACTCACCTCAAAGCGGACGAGTCCAAAATCGATAAGGCAGTGGCAGGCCAATCCAATAAAATAATGACCCTGTTTTGTAGGTCGGAAGTCTTTTCTTATGGGCCCTCTGTCCCTGTCCCGTGGCTTCTACCAAGCATCTCCCATATGCTTGATCTTAATCTTGGACTTAAGCTGGACTGACATACGTCCACATTTACATGACAGTGCCTCGTCTCTCTGAATAAATCACGTCATTAGCCACTGACATATCTTTCCAAGCTGAGTGGTATTAATGTGTCTGACAGGATTTGCAGATCTGACAGTGATCTAATGCAGCTGCTCTGGAGCTGGGATGGTAATGAGGCAGAAACCGCTCAGTCGTCCTGACTCAGGGTTGCATAGGTACGTCAGATAGGTGGGACATGGGCACTGTAAATAATTCATGGGTCTCCTGCCCTGACAGATGGAATTACACATCAGGGCATGTGGGTACATATCCCTACATATTCCACTCGTGAAGGCTGCGGGAAATAATGATTTGATGCAGGGGGTCTAACGGTCGGAAACACCAACCAGCAAGTGTTTTTTTCCTTTCATCACTGAACTAAAGCTAATGTGTTTTTGTGGTTGATGGTTGGTGACCAAGAATGCAGGTAGATCCTTTTTTTTCCAGCTTTTTGAGAGTCTTTTTGGCAAAAATTCATAATCAGATCTTGACCCCGTTAAGCATCCTTGGGAATATTTGGAAAGGTAAAAGATGGGATGAAATGAACCATCCTGGGCTGCATCAAATCACTCTGCAAATGAAAATGAAAATTCATAACTTGGAATAACTGGTGGGTCAAACAAATACCAAGATATGGAACCCTTCAATATATTTGAAATATTTGTGTAAATGTGTCCTAAACATAGACAAGGACAACTTGTTCATTTATTTGAGGAAGATCTAATATTTTATATCTGTGAGGCCAAAAATATGGAAAATATTTTGAATATGAGCAGATCATCTGAAGGTTAAATTAGAGTCAGGTTTCAGGTGAGATCTATCAAAGTCTGATCTTCACAACATGTTTGTGGAAGTGTATCTTGGCAAGAACAAAGGATATTTGTTGATCAGATCTACAAAAAGGCTGGAAAAGATTAGACTCCACCAACCCACAGTCAGACAGATTGCATTCAAAAAGACCATTATTACCCTTCCCAGGAGTGCTCCACCAACAAAGATCACTCCAAGAGCAAGGTATGTAATACTCTGCGAGGACACGAAGGCAGATCCTTTCATTTAAATGAGAAGTGTCATGTTCTAGCATAAAAACATTATCACATCTGTGAAACACGGTGCTGGTAGTATCATGGATCGTGCTTGTTTTCATGCATCTGGACCAGGATGGCTTTCCATCATTGAAGGAACAATAAATCCTGAATTATACTAGCAAATCCTAAAGTGACATTTTCAGGACATATGTCTGTGAACTGAATCTCAAGAGAATGTGGGTTATGCAGCAAGACAATGACCCTAAGCACAGAAGCCATTCTTCCAAAGCAAGGTTAAATGAGATACATTTTTGGAATGACCCAGTCAAAGTCCTGACCCTAATCCAATAGAAATATCGTGGATGGACCTGAAGCAGCAGTTCATGGGAGGAAACAGTTGAAGTTGTTTGATCTTCTTTTGGGACATATTTATGTTGAAATACAGGCAATTCTGAAGGCTTCACAAACATCCAATCATCACATTCAGCAGGAAACAAGGCTGTGATCTCAGCAATCATGGCACCAGGCTGTTGCCAGTTTGAATCCCTGCAATCCCACAATCATCTTTGGCCTGAAGTACAAGAGAACACAGCTTTCCCACATCGACTAGTGAAGATCTAAAGAACTTTGGCTTGTTTTAAAGGTTCTTCACATAAAAAGAATCATTTGATATATATAAAAGGCTACACAGTAGTGTTTTGTTACTGAATAGCCTCCTTTTGATTCGCTACGGTCACATGTTGCTCTCATTTCTTGCGACGGTTCTTCCCAATTTAGAGTCAGTCGTTCATAACAAGCAATATAAAACCATGCTGAAATTGGGCCCAATTCTTCATGTTCCTTCAAGCTAATCTGTTAAAAAGCTGTCTCTGCACCGGTGCCTTGAACTGATTAAATGAGATTAGCTGCTGTGATTGAACTGATCTGATGATTCTCGCTCCATATTTGGTGCCTTAAAATAGAAAAGTCTTTTTACCCTAATTTAGTCCAAGCAAGCACAGTTTGGTGATTGAGTTCTGGGTCTTCGATGATGAGAGAATAATGAACCCTAGCAAGCTTTGTAAAAAAAAGTCTTACAGATAAAGACCAGACCGTCTTAAATAGGAGTAATGAAAGGAAGTCCAACTTTGCAAAATACATGGAACATTGCCGTGTATCTGCTGCACGCGATAAGAACTTTCCATCAACAGAGTTGACTAAACTATCCATTTCCAACGCATGGCTTATTCATGCTTTTTCCTGGAGGAACACTTTGCTACAGAATACAGTTCCAACCCCAGTCCACTTCAGCATCTCCAGATAATTATCTTCTTCCAAGGTACTTAATTGATGGATTGGATGGATTAGTGGTAGGTGAGCAGGGGCTACAGCAAGTTTAATATGGGTTGGATCTAAACTTTACAGGAAAATTGTTCTCCAGGAGGCTGGAGCCCACTACTGAACCTGTAGTGAACTTTTTCCGTTCACTACACTACTATTTCCTCACGCTCATAGGAGATTTGTTTTCCATGAGCCCTGGTTCCTCTCATTGAACCAGCAAAAAGGCCTATAAGTGGTTCTTCTTCATGCTTCTAAGAAGATTCTCCTTTTGCGGTTTGGTTCCTTTGAGTGATTCTTATGCTCTTATGAAGTTTTTCCATGAGTTATGGTTCCTCTCAGTGGTTCTTCCTCATGTTCTTAGGAAGCTTTCCCTCTTGAGTTTTGGTTCCTCATAGTGGTTCTCCTGGGTTGTACTTCACATAACCATTTCAGCTGACAGATGTTGTCAGCTCAGTTCTTTTGAGTCTTGGTTTGTCTCTGTGTTTCTGCATAGCAAGGAGCAACAAAAATCCTTCGAAAAAATATCAAGAAAATCACATCAAAGGTCTTGTTTTCACAAACAACAAGATAAATTGCAGAGTGTGGGCGAACCTTTGTTTGAGAAAATGCAAACACGATTCTTTATATTCCACAGTGGGAGCTGAAGGTAATAAGTAGCACATTCCTATAAATTGACTGCTGATTTAAAGCTGCGTGAGTGTTTTGACATTGTCAATTGAAGCTATGGTTGTAATCATTTGACAGCTTGGTAACTTGTCTGTCTCTGCTATTCCTGTGTCTCTATTTATTATTATATGTCATAGTTGTCTCACTGGCTGATGACCTCATAACATAGAACTACTGAAGATTTGGGCCATAAAATCAAACGCTTGAAAATCACCTTTGGCTTTAGAACTTTATCGAAGGGCTGAAGGTTGGCCCATTTATTTCTTCCATGACCGGTCCACTATTCAATCCATGCTGCCATCCCTTCCACTGGAGCCCCTGATCAGGAAAATCACTTCAGCGTGTGAAATATGTTGGAAGGAGCAATACTGGGGTAAAATCTGTCTAATAATTGCATAGTGTGTTCCCACATTAGGGAATTCTTCCTCCTACAGACTCCCTCGGCAATGCTCATTAGGGGGCTCGTCCGGGATTTCTAGAAGCTGCTTTGGGACAATATCTGTTGTAATAAGCCCCATACAAATGCAATTGAATTTAATTGAATCTTATTCCATCCTTAGTTTAGGGGTTTGGGAACAGTGCTTCAGTCCTCATTTTTCATTTTAACAATCAGAAATATAGAACCTGATAAAGAGCTCAGTCCCAGGCCATCCACATAAAATACCTGATTCATCTAATTTGCTTGAGAGCTGGTCTAAGAAAAATGTGCTCTATTTGCTGTAATGGATTTCTGTTCAGTAGAGACACAGTATGGATGCACTGTATTGTGTATCTTAACTGAGGATACTGGTTGGTGAGCCACTGTAAAAGGCTGCAGTGTGCAACCTTGAGACCTCTTAAGAATCGCTGAAATGGTCTATTTGTGCTATACGAATAGTGGCCAAGCTCCGATGAGTCAATATATGTTCTAAGTATGAGTGATCTGATGAATCACAACTGTTCTCATTGTCGGATGTTTTTGTTGAGACCTTGCTATTTTTAACCACGTCACATGGAAATAGTCAGTCACTGATGCGTTTTGTCAGATGACAGATCATATCACATTCCAATATATGTAGTTCATGCTGTGCAGCTCCACTGCAGCAAACTCCACATCACAGGTAATGCTCTGTTCTTTTGTTCTCTTTGGATTTGCAGAAAATAAAGGTGCTCCAGGTGAAGCATGGTTGTTATATAGATGTGCATGAAGAACTGTTCAAATTGATCAAGGATCTCAAAACCTTTGACCTTCAATGGTCTTGCTCAACTTTTGTTCTGCCAATGAGTGTGAAGAACATTGGAATAGAACCATCAGATGAAGGTTCTTTAGATCTTCAAATGCTTCTTTACTCACACATCTCTATTCTAAACACTGTGGTGGTTCTTGAAGAACCAGACCACTCTCCTGTTGGAGACATGTAACTGTACATGAATCTGCAAGCCGGCCACTGTCGGCTGTGTATTTCTGGTTGGTGGACTGTTCTCGGTCCAGCAGTGACACTGAGGGGGACACACTCATACCAGCATAACACACACTAACACACCACCACGACACTACAAAGCTCATACTGTATATGGTAAATAAAGCTCATAAAATGGACAGTGAATGTAGACACAAGGAGGTGGTCATAATGTTGATCGGAGTATACACCAACGAAATTGTAGACTGTAGTGGAAGAACCCTTTGAAGCACCTTAATTTTAAGAGTGTACCCAAGATCTTCACCTGCCAAATGGTACTCAGGTCTGATGCATCTGTCCATGTTCCACTCATCTTCTGCTTCATTAAAACGAGATTAATCAGAAATGAACAACAAGCTCATTTCACTGTATGTAATGATGTTTTCCTGAGCTGAGAACATCTGTCTGCTGAAATGGTTATGTGACTAATGAAGGCCCAGCAGTCGGTGCATTTGATTTTATTTTTAATTAAACCCAAAATCTATTTATGTTTTAAAAATCTCAAATCCTACAAGATGGGGGAAAAAATATTAGGATCCCTGCTGATCCACCGTTTCTTCTGAAATCAAGGCGATGAAAGAGTTTATCCTGCTTTTGTTGCTGTAGCGGTCTCTTATGTCCAGGGAAGACATAAAATATACTAGATTGTGGCGCGTTGCTATGAGGATTTGATTCAGGATTCAGGAAGTCAGGATGTTGGATGAGCACCACCTCACCTCATCATCATGTTCTCTATCCTCCATCAAAAGTACTGGATGGCTCTTCATCATTCCAGAGAACACAATTCCAGCTCCACGGCTCAATGCTGGGGGGGCTTTATACCCCTCTAGCCCATGCCCTGGCATTAAACATAGTATGTTTTTCTGCTCCAGAGAGTCCTATTCTATTGGCAATATTTCTCTACAGGGACTAGACAAGCTGTGTGTGCATTTGCACATCTCGGTCGGCAACTGGTCCACCTTAGAGCTTCTTTTTTGCTGGCTTATCTACATAGAAAACAGCCTAGAATCTCAATTTTAGTGCAGAAGTGGTCTTTTGGGAAAAGCCTTGTGACCATGATCATCACTCTTTGAAACATTCCTCTTTGTGGATTGTTAATTAGTCTTTTGCAAACATCTCCACTCAATATACAATACTTGGAGAATGGCTCAGGCTTTGCAACTCAGACATGTGTTCATACCTCTAAACCTTTATATAATAATCAACCAAAATGAACACATATTTGGTCACTACACTGTAAAATGTACAAGATCTCTGAGGACCTTGCAGGTTCTTCACTTTAAAACTGTGGAGGAACCTCTTAAGGAGCTTCAAGGACCCTTCAATAAAAGGACAAGGGTTTCCACAGGATCCTGTACATTTTACAGTGTATCTAGACAACTTCCCTTGCGGGGTGTTCCTGGTATGCATTGGTCAGTACCTACCACGAGGGCTTCAAGGAAGGACATCCACTGGACTGGTAACAGGGTCATAGGCACCCAGGGCTCACTGATGCTCACAACTCAAAAGATCTGCTGGCACATCTTGGTCTTCCAGACATACATTCAGAGGTCTTGCGGAGCGAATGTCTCGACGAAGAGACCTACGCAATATTAGGCAGGTGGTTTTAATGTTATGGCTGGTCTGTGTATTCTTTAAACGTATTCAGTAAAATGACTAACGGCGTTATTAGAATTCATGAATTCACATTTGCATGCAAATATTTGTTAATATAAACCCCGTGCCCACCATGCAGCACATTAATGTTTAAAATATTGAAAATGAAGCACTGGAGCTCCAAACCAAAACCCAAATTAGAACTGGGATGTCAAGGACACACCATAGTGACACGTTATATTATACACTTTTTTATTATTATTTATTTAAATATCTGCAGGAGCAGGTAACTAACTATTGCTAATGATTGTTAATATAACTCATAATCATTGTTTTGTGTGCAAATAAATAATGAACAGTTAATAATGCACATGGTAGCATTTTAATGCACAGAGATGTAATTATTCTCTATTAGATATGATTATGTTGTTGGTCATTAGGGTCTATTATTAACCCGAGGAAGAAAGCTGACGTATAAACAGCCATTAAACTTTAAAATGCAACAGAGAAGAGACAACAGAGCCATCACATCTTTAAACAAGCAAACATTTGGACACACATTACTGCTGGTAGGGTCATGTGTATCTGCTCCAGAGAGTCCTATCCTATTGGCAGTTCTACAGGGACTAGACAAGCAGTGTGTGCTTTTGCACATCTGTGTCAGCAATGGTGCAACTTAAAGTAGGGGACGTATTTTTTATGCATTGTGTCAACAAGCATTTGTACATAATGGATATTAGAGAATCCATGAGGACTGGAATGGGAAGCGACCTCAGACCCCACCCTTTGGAGAGTGCGAAGTTGTGTGACGTGATGATGCAATGGGAGTTGAGGGTTCCTATTGGCTGAGGGAGGAGATCGTAACTCCACTTCGCAATTTTACTAAGTGAAGTAAACACAGAATTGCAGCCGATGAGTTCAGAATTTAGATTGTTTAACTGATGATCCAATATGGATTAAATCTCAGAACTATCACTCTCTCACCCCTCTTATCCCATCTGTTTATCGATTATCCAGTGTTTTAAGGTGAATATGGAGGTGCTATTATGGTCTGCACTTCACTATCATTCCTTTTCTCCATTAAAGATGTTGAGCTTTGCTGTTCGATGCAAAAGCTCTCCCTGAACCTTTTACTGAGCAAAGAGGTTCTAATTCAAAATTCAATTTTCTGGGGATTGAATTTTCAGTTTTCCAGGTTCTAAGAGTTTATCACATAATATTGTTATGATTAATGTGATTAAAATTTTGAATCGATTGACATTGATATATATAGGACATGACTGAAGTGCCTTAACTCCCCCAGCTGTTCCCTTGGCACCATGCATAGAGCTGCCCACCACTCCGGACACGTGCGCTCACTGCCCCCCCGGTGAGTTTATATATACATATACATATATATAAACATCCCCTTTTGGAAAAAAGTGAACCTATTTCTTTAAGCAATAATATGCATATATTTTGAATATATTTGAATCTAATTCTATTTTGAATATATTTGAATCTAATTCTATTTTGAATATATTTGAATCTAATTCTATTTTGAATATATTTATGTCTGTAAATCTGTGCGAACCGAATCAGAATATATACCAATATCCAGAACAGTGTGCCACCAATGAACATTATTTCTATTGAACTTTTCTAATGAAAAATAGTCAGTGCGTGCATCTGTTTTCTACCTCATTAAAAATAGATCAGTTACAAACTGAACGTGCATATTTTACGATATGTAATGATGTTTGCCCGAGCTGAGAACATCTGCTTGTTGAGACATTTCTGCGAGTCATAAAGGCCCGGCAGTTGGCACGTGGCATTTTTCATAAATAAATCTCACATTGACTGCATTCCGTTCTTAACAGGGACACATATTTCAATTAATGAAGTCTGATGACTTCCCCAAGGTGAACGCTGAAGTTAATAGGAAAGCAAATGTGGACATTTCAATACGTCTGGCCATCCAAATTCACCGGGCTGGATTTACTGTAACAGTAGGAGTAAAGGACATTTTGGTAAGACGTTTGCTCATCTGCACCAAGGTTTACTGGTGTGTTTTACCATCATTAGCAATTAATAACACCATCATCCTGCAAGAAATATGGCCAGAAGGGGTCTGACGGCAACCTTCACAAGAAGAAGGAACTGTGGATTTTCCGTGTCTCTGTCCCTCTGCCGTATGCTCCCAAATTTAGTCGTTTCCAATTTCCACACATTTCCACTGTCATGTGATGCTTCCAGTACTGGGAGGAGGATGGTTAGAATGTGCTTCCTCCAAGTCACACGATGCCAACTGCAAACCCTGGCCACCAAGACTAAACCAAGATTAACTTGTACTAGAATGAAGGAAAAATGATTATGCTGAACGAAGCATGCCCCATTATCCGTCAAACATGGTGGAGGTGGTGCTGATGCGACTGCTTTCAAAGCAATGTCAGGAAAAACAAGAAGTTGGTTTTGTTTTGACGTTGATGTTTGAGGCTGGAACAATGGTAGAGAGACAGCACGGCTTCCAGGCTTGAGACGTAGGAGCAACTGCTTGCCCTGAGAATCTCATTAGTCCCCGATCTGTGCACTACAATCCTTATATAGTGACAAGGTTAGAGAATGCCTTTATCTTTACACTGCCATCGGGCTGGGAAGCTTTTAACTGGGAAGTGCACCTTGAGACCACTTGATGTCTTAGTCCCGCTTGCTCATTGAGAGCATTATTGAACGGCAGATATGTCTAAGTATGTCCATGCCAAGGTTGAGATATGTGGTCGTTTGGAGTGGCTGTATATCACAGGAAGAGTAACGTATGTTGAGATCTCATTATCTAAATAGTAGGTCTGAATCGATTGCCGAATCAAATTCCATTGTCCTTATGTTCTCCCTCCCTATGATCAAGACCTTCCAGACTGATCCAGAACACGGCATCATCGGCTTGTCTTCCGTGTTCTCTTCAATGGCTTCCTGTAGCTGAACGTCAGATTCAGAACCTTGATGCTGGCCTGCAGAGCCACAAAACGAAAGGCAAGGGTCAAAACCCGATCTGTACCAAGAGCCCTTTGAGCACCAAGTACAGCTTGACCCACCATCCCTGCATGGAAGACAAGCATCCAGACTCTTCTGTCCTGGTACTGAAGTGGTTGCGTCTAGTTACTGTAGAGAAGTACTGCCAATAGAATAGGACTTAACACCCCAGCATTGAGCTGTGGAGCAATAAAACTGTGTTCTTTGGGAGTCAAGACTAATGCTCTTCTAGCTGAATGCCATTGAGTCCTCACAGCAATGGTCCAAAATCTAGTAGAAAGCCTACCCTGGACAGCAAAAACAATGAATGTGTCCCAATACTTTTGTCCATATAGTGTTTACAGATTGATGAATGAATCTTATTAGAAAATGAAATTGGGTTGCAGTCTTTAATTCAGGCATTCCAAAATCCAAACAATAACAGTTCAAACTATGACTTTCTGATGCCAACACAAATATGGCACTAAAAACATACTGATTGTTCATTAAAACTGTAAATACAATTTAATAACTTAATTGCAATGCATCCGTATTGAATTATTGTCTACTATGAATAAGACACAACAGATCCTGAGAATTAGGATAAATAACAGAGAGACGGACAATCTCTCCTCGGAAAATAAAGCATAAGACATAAAAAAAACAATAATAAATTAATAAACTGGAATAAATAAGATTATATTTCTATGAGAATGTATTCCTTTCTGCTCCTGGAATATTCCTAATGTTCTTCACCAGCTAACGTTCTCATACCCAAGCAAAATTCCCATCGTTTTCGTGTTCAAATCACATTCATGCCTCCGTTTAGTGCACTTTTGCATCATCCAGGCAGTGGTGGCGGTTTATTCAGCTTGTCTCCACACAAACCTCAAGGCCAACATGTTGACGTGGGCTTTGCAAACTCTTCTACACATGCTGGGTATCTGTGTTCGGCCGAATTCCAGTGGTCCTAAGACAGAGCCCTGTGGGACACCATCAGTTAAGTGTATGTACCACATTCGGCCCATAACTGCAAGTTTCAGTAATTGCTTCTCTTCCACGGGTAGGAAATGTCCATGCTTTCCTAGTACAGAGCAGACAATCACATGCTTTTTGTGAGCATGTGATTCTCTGATCGGTCTACTCGGTCCAGCGCGAGGAGTGTGCAAAAGGAAAAGGCGTCCAGCGCCGAACTGTCTGAGACACAGCACGAGTCGTCCCAAGGCCTACCCTTTCCAAGTCTGGAGAGTGGATCTGTGCAGGCGGCAATGGGAACACATCAGCCACTTTCAGCAGAGCATTCCATGCTCCTCTGAAGATGTCCTATTTGGAGTCACGTGCTCTGCGACTGAGGTGTAGTCCCAGTGGTGTTTTGGGGCAGTGGTGGCGGGCTCCAGTCCGGCTGGTAGAAATGGATGTTGAAAGTCCTTGCCCAGTTAGCAAAGACACGCTTCTCGGTGATGAAGCGGTGATGGCTGCCTCGGCGCCCGCGCTCATGGGAGATGTACATGGCACATTCATCTGGCCCCAGGGGCTCGTAGTAGTGATAGGGGACGGAGGGGCGTTGGGCTTCCCTGTGAAGAAGAAGAAGAACAGTATGTTGAGGAGAAAGGATGCCCTGGTCAAGCTAGCCAGATTCCCAAATGAATCTTGATCTGAGTATTTACGTCTGAGGCAATTAACCTGAAGTGGTCTGGAGAATAAGCAGCAATAAGTGGAATAAATTGATTCCATGTAACACAATAAGGTTTCAGAATGGCCTGGGAGAGGGAGGTCATGCCTCAGCGGGAAACCGCAATAAATCATCTAATTTTCCACGCCTGGTTATTGTTCAAGCTGTGCTGGTGTGCAGCAGGGCAGCGAGGGTGGGTTAAGTTAAATGCTTGAAGCAAACAAAATGGATTTTACTCCAATAAAGTTTTCATTATGCAGAAATGATTACATTTGTCATTGTGAAACTGGACTTACTTGCAGAAATCTGGAGGCACCATCCCATAAACATTGATTCGGTCACACAGCTCAAGAGCTATAGTCATGGTGAACCAACCCGTACTTAACCAGGAGTTGGAGATCTTCCTACAAAAGGAGAAAAGCAGAGGTGGGTGAGGATTCACTGATTCATGATTAATCAAGGTTATCATTTAAATGACATTATATTACGTCATGAATCATGTCGGCATCGTGATTGCTCCCGAGTAATGACCAAGCTGAAATGTCCGAAAGCCAACCCCTTTTTGCAGGGAGTCACGGAAACTGATCAAGTTCCATAATCTTCCAGTTCTGATCTTCCGGTGCTGTCAACATGTATGTGCTCCCATCAAGCCACACAAAGCTCCAAGGTATGATTCTGAACTGCTGTTAATGTTTTGCTCGGTGGAACTTTGGGTCAGCAAGACTAAACCAGAATTATGGGGAATACAGAACATGGAGAATCTGTTAAGCATGGTGGAGGCAGTGTTAGTATCATTGCTGATTGAGGCAGCAGGACACACCCTACATCTAAATCGCAAAATGACCAGAACGGCAGTACAGATGGATAGAGAATCCAAACGTACTACAAAAGTTTCTGAAGGCAAAGAAGTGGAAGGAGCAGGGTTAGCTGGTGCAGCTTATTTGGCAACCGGACAAGAACAATCAGTCAATGACTTCTCTGTCTGAAGTCGAAGAGCAGGGTCTGTATTTCATTTTAATATCAATGCACTGTTCTATTTAGGGACTAGAACACAGGGTTAATTGTGGAAATTATTTAAATCATTCATAAATTCAACAACTATGTAAATACATGTCATGACCCACTGACTTGTTTAAAGTGGTGAATGGTCAACGTGTACGATTTGTTGCAGGCATTTGGTTTCTGGGACTCACTCCAACCAAGAAACCAAGGGTAATTATGCTCTTTGGGGCCTTGACATCCTCGGGACTCTAATTTACGATCTTCCAATCGTGGGGCCAAAAGCGTTGTGCCACAGTTTCGGGAGCCAAATCAGGAAAGTTCCAAAAAATTCTCAACATCATTTTTATTCGACTTGCTCTGGAGTGATGCGCAGTGCACGGGTCCCCGAGACTGCAGCTTGTGGTGTGATTTGTAAGACAATCGTTTATACACATAAACACATTTTAAACCACTTTGAAAGTTATTAAATAATAACTTCATAAATGTATAATAACCTTTTACCGTGATATCAATAACCCTCAGTCTCCCGCCCACTCAGCACATTTGATAAATGCATGTTAGGGGGTCAAAACCAAGCGTGGGAGGTGTTTCTTAGAGAGCAGAGAGTGGGGTAGAAAGCAGCCAGTCAGAGGCTTCTCTGCTGCCCATGTTGCCACCACAACCGAAACGACATTTTCTGACCACCTGGTGCATTTTTGAAAACCCAGCATAAAAAAAAAAACCAGCATAAAATGCTATTTATTGAACAAATCACTTGTTTTATCCAGATTCTACAAGCAGTATGAGTGTGAACATGGTTAGTGTTTAAAAATGATATTTTCTACAGCCAATGGAACTGTACGTATCTTCGTTCTGGTCCATGAATCCAAAGGGGAGGCAAATTCTGGCAAGTCGGAAGCATAAGAGCCCAACTCCCAGCACCATTTAGGGAGCAGTGCCCACCTGACACCATCATTTCTATAACAGAGCGTTATCATCAACTGCTCATCAACTCCGCTGTCCTGCCATCTGATACGGAAGCCCTAATGATTTTCTGACAAATAACATAATAACAGAGGAGAAACAAACACCATTAGGGACGAACAGCACAGAATATGATTGATTAGTTGGTGCGACTGCTGCTAAATTACCTCCGCCAACAGAGAGCTGCCCATCTGCCAGCTGTCACATCCATAATCTCCTGTACATATGTGCCATGGTGGAGCATGTTCCCTCAGCTCTACCATCTCATCTGGCTTTTTTGCAGGGGTTTGGATTTAAGACACTGGTAATTAGCCCCTGGTTTGGCCTCAGGGAAGCTTAATAAAGGTTACCGTGCCTGCTTTGTAAGGGCAGATCATTAGATAGGGATATGTTGGCCAGTTCATGCAGAAGGATGAGAAGGTCTTGCCGCTGGCTGTGTTGGAGCTGACCTATAAATATATCAAACCCACCGAGGTCTCGGTGGAGCGCTGATTGGAATCCTTTAAAAATGCGGCCAAAAAAGGGGGGCAATCAGTGGGACTAGGGCTGTTTAAATGAGTGGGTGTGTATAATTTTTGGGGTCCATACATCTACAGAAATATCTTTATTATCCAAATCCAGAAGAAAGCAGAAAGAAAGGGCTTCTCCTTTTTATGTAAAAAGTTACTGGCCTGAAAACCGAGTTTTAGAAAAGAGCATATCATGATATTATTATGCATCAGTGCATCGTTAGTACATTGATCTGATCAATATTTATTGATCTACTCATACAGAAGTGGTGTCTCTCAGTACGACGTCGGGTTTAACGCAACATTCCAGACGTCTCTGCATGGAGGTGTAGAGGTTCCTAATGGTGTCCTGTGATGATCCATCTCATGCAGCTTGAATGTTCTCCCTCAGTTCTGCAGATGGTGCCGTAATCCATCCCACACATTTTCAATCGGGGCTGTTTGAATAAGACAGCAGACTTATTCCAAGTATCAGACACAGCAGTGCTGCTGGAGTGTTTAAGCACTGTGTCCACTCCCTGTCCACCCTATTAGACACTCCTACTGAGTGTCTCCACCTTGTAGATGTAAAGTCAGGGACAGAAGCTCATCTGTTTCTGCACAGTTTGTGTTGGTCGTCCTCTAGTCCTTCATCAGTGCTCACAGGACGCTGCCCACAGGACGCTGTCGGCTGGACATTTCTGGTTGGTGGACTGAGTGAGGGGTTTAAACACTCCAGCAGCACTGCTGTGTCTGATCCACTCCTACCAGGACAACACACACTAACACACCACCACCATGTCAGTGTGACTGCAGTGCTGAGAACGACCCACCACCCACATCATATCTGCTCTGTGGTGGTCCTGTGGGGTCCTGATCATTGAAGATCAGGGTGAAAGGAGGAGAATAAAGTATCAGAGAAACAGATGATTGGGAGCATCGTAGGTGATGGGTAGAGAGTCCGAGCTCGGGTTGGATAACTGCCGTTTCCAAACCGGAGAGGAAAATTAAGGTAAAACCCAAAAAACAGAAGCGGTGAGGCTGAGGGACGCGTCCCTGCACTACAGAATAACAGCACATCCAACGACACATGCAATGCCAGTCCTAGACCAGCCCCCGTGGTGTGTTTGGGGAAGCGAGGGGGTGTGGGCTTGACACTGATGCTACAGCTGTTCTCGAGGTGTCTTTGGAAGGACTGGGAAAGCTCAGTGGAACACACGACCAGCGCGCATCAGAGAGGCTAAGCCTGTAAGCCTTTTATTTGAGGATAATCGTGCTTGACAGAGTTTAGCGCGACTACAGCACTTTGGAAAATGGGGTGTGTGCTTTCGTCTGGGCGTGCAGCTTCATCTGAGCTTGTGATTTGTGTGTGAGTGTATGTGTGTGTGTGTGTGTGTGTGTGTGTGTGTGTGTGTGTGTGAGGTGGGGATTGTAATGGCTCTCGTTGTCATCATAGATGATGATTACCGCTGATCAAGATCAAGAAATCCAGAGAAGTGGTGAATAATGTTTTAGCCGTTATTTAAACCCTCTGAAATCGGGTTGGACGTGCATTAGAATCACTTTGCAGGAAGATTTACATACATTTACATAATTAATTATATAGTTGTATGTAGTTATATAAAGTGCTTTTAGGGTCAGACGCAAAACGTACCAACTGCTGCTCAGCGAGCGTGGAGAGGGTGGCGTGTGTGATTGTATTACTGATCACAAGGTTGTGGGTTCGATTCCCATGTCCAATTAGGCTGCCACAGTGGGACGCTTGAGGTTCTTAACACCTCTTTCCTCCACGACAGCTGACTCTGATCATACAGGAGCACTTTGTAGATGTATAATTACAGACTGTAGTTCATCTGTTTCTCTGCAGACTTTGCTGGTCATCCTCAAGTCCTTCATCAGGGCTCACGGGACACTGTTGTGGACTGTTCTCAGCTCATTTAAGCACTCCAGCAGCACCGCTGTGTCTGATCCACTCCTAACACACCACCACCATGCTGAGAATGACCCACCACCCACATAATATCTGCTCTGTGGTGGTCCTGTGGGGTCCTGATCATTGAAGATCAGGGTGAAAGGAGGAGAATAAAGTCTGCAGAGCTCCTGTATGATCAGAGGAGCTGATAGAGTGGACAGTGAGTGTAGGAACAATGGTCATAATGTTATGGCTGCTCTGTGTATGTATGCTGATTGATGTTTGGTAGTCTGGATTACAAATGGACTTGGACTTGCGTCTCAGTGTGGATGCTCTGGCAGCTCAAAGTCTCTTTCGCATCACTCTCAACCCGACAAATCCATAGTGATGGAAACGCTGTTGTTACCATAGCAGCCCGTGCGAATAGGTTTGTGATAACACAAATCGGATCTGATCAGGTTGCAAATAACAGTGCAGACAGTCATCTCAACAGATCTGATTTGAGAAACAAACCCAATTTGCCTGCAGTCGGAACACGGGCTCAGTCCGGAATACAAGGTGCTGTTTGTTACGTGAGAAAATACAATAACAAATCACACCGAAGAAAAGGAAGAATTGGGAAATACTGTGTGCTCCTGTAAAACTCATATTTCCGGAGATGGACATTATATTGGGAAAATCTCATGTGGTTGCAAATGACCAACTACGTCTGAACAGACCAAAGTGTGGGTCGTGTAACATCTACTCTCAGCCCTTCAGAAATCAATCCGGCAGCTAATTTATTGCATATTTTCAACGAAAGTTGGAAAAAATGAACTTATATCAGAAAATCTGATGACGGTGGTGGTCATACAGCCCTAACTATGGAAGACACAACTCCTTAAAGCTGGAGGCACAAAGCTGGGGAGGAACTGAGGCAGGGACAACGAGGAACCCATCTTCCTGTGGGCAACGCCACCCTGTAGTTGTTCGTCTGAGGTCTTAACCCTTGTGTTGTCTTAAGGGTTAAAAATGACCCTCCACCACATTAAATTGCAGAGAAAACCTCCTTAATAATCATTTTTCAACATGAAATTCGATGACTTTTCTACAAAGAAAGGAACCAGTGAAAAATAACCGTTTATATTTCCATAACATTGTCTTTGGGTCATTTTTGACCCGTCAGTTATCAAATTAATTACATTCCCCGAAACACACACACACACACACACACACACACACACACACACACACACAGCTGTGGCATCACAAAGAACTGAACCAGCGACATCCAGATGAGTGGCACTTAGACAGTTGCACCACCCGACTTTCAATGACTCGGAATGATGAAATCTCAGTGTGTATTGTTTCGGTGTTTCCAGTGACTACTGTACATGTACAGCATGAACGAGTGTTATCACCCATGAGGAACCCTCTTCAGCTGCGCAAAAGAAGCAACTGACACAACAAGCACCGACCTACATTAATCTCAAGCCACTCGCCTCGGCTGCTGCCTTTCTTTCTGATAACGCATGGCAGATCTTCCAGAGTGAACGCTGTTAGTATTCCCCACCAGAGCACTCACAAAGGAACAAATCAGTGTGAGGGCACGGCGACGAGGGGAAGGGACGCACACACACAGCTAAGTTCCATGAAGTGTCTGCTTGGTGTCTGTCGTGCTGGGCTCATTCTCTCACTCCTGCTGCCACAGCCAAACCCAAAGGCATTGCTATGCAATCGTCAAGGGCTTTCTTCCTTCCAGTGCCTCGCTTCGGTTCAGCGCTGCAGTCGGAATCGTCACAAACGCTTTCAGTCAAGCCTGGATTGTTGCACTCCTGTTTCTCGACGCCGAGCCAAATGAAGGCCCTGATATGCAACGAGCCAATCTGTTGTTCGCCGTCTCAAAACTGCAGAACGCTTATGCGAGCGCTGCCAATTCAACATGACAGGCGTGATACAGGATGCAAACAAAGAGGACTAATCCTGCAGGATTCTGGACGAATTTTCATCGTGTCACGCTTCGATCTGCTTGTTCTTATGTCAGAAGCAGTAACTGGAACATTTGATTGCTGATTTGTTTCTTTAAAGCCGTAGTTTGACAAAGGAAAGTCTCATTTCATCAGTCAGCCAAGACATGTTTGCTGTATTAAGTTCGCTTCTCTGGTTCATACCCCACCAAACAGCACTGAGCTCTATAACAGACTTGCTGATGTGCTGTCTGACATCTATCCAACATCAGATAGAGTCGTTAACGTCTAAGGCAACATCATCTGGAGGGGCTGATATTTAGATAATACCATCTAGAGATCTAAAATCAGAGTAAACATCTGCTATTGCAGTCAACATCTAACTAACATCAGATATAGAAATACATACCAACCCTGCAGGCCTTCATCTAAACCATGCTCATCTCCTCACTGCAGAAGAAACCATAGAAACTAGAGTTCCTCCATATTCAGGCTCCAAACAGAAAGACCTTCCAAACGTTAGATCGCTTCAGGAACATACAGTGATGTTGAAATATAAACCTAATTGACGATTTGTCTGTGCATGAACCTCATTACACTAACCACACTTAAACAACTCAGGATACGGTTCACTCGCATCAGATGAGATGTTCCTCCTCTTGATTAAAGAACGTTCTCGTTCAGAAGACACGGCGACGACAGCCTGTTAAATAAGCAAAAGGGCCTGTCAGAGATTCTCACAGCAACTTTCTGACAGGCCAAGCTGGCTCTGATGAAATTCCGAAAGTGTCAAGAAAACAAAGATAACAACCGCAGCCCATCTAACGCTGACATCTTACAGCAGCGTCACGAGAACCGTAGAGCGTTCCTCGTAGCCATCTCCGCGCTTTCATCAGAGGGCCTCGCCTTGTCTTTCCACGCACTCCGGAGAGTCGCAGCAAGTTCATATCAGATAAAAAGGCAGGAAAATCTGCTGATTACATTCCATCATATATAATGTGGTGTAACTGTTAATACTGTTAATACACCGTAATAAGGAGCTGGAGATTCCGAGCAACAGGGTAATTCCAGTTCGTCACTCGGGGTAATTAATCAGCGGCAATATTTGTATTGCTTTTGTAATTAGTCTCCACAGAGTTTGAGAGAAAGCAGTGCATCATTAAATTAGGCTGATTAGCTGATATCCCGAGTTGATATTGCAATTCCAAATGCCGTACTGATTTACACACACACACGTGACTCCATGGTGACGTTTGTTAATAAGGGCATAACCATTACAAGACAAATCCTTATCTGCTTCATCCCAGTCAGAGTCACGGTGGGTCTCGAACAAACCCGCACCTAATCGGCTTGAGGTGACCCCCGTCAATTATTTCAATTATTTTGTTTTTATTTCTGTTATTATTCCCTGCATATATACTGACCCCACAACAACGCTATACCATGTATGTCGTCATGTGACTCGTATCAAAGAGAAACAGTCATTCGTTAAAATAATCGCTCAATAATTAGAATCGAGGTAAAATGTCCAATTAATCGTGATATTGATTTGAGGTCATATCGCCCAGCACTAGCCCCCCACCCCCATTGTGTGGCACTGAACACATATTAGTAAAATTTTATTCCAAAATTTTATTTTGATCATCTTATTTTTTTCTTTCTATCTATCTATCTATCTATCTATCTATCTATCTATCTATCTATCTATCTATCTATCTATCTATCTATCATAATTCTATGAAAAAACATATTTTATAAATATTAATTTAGATTCCTACAGTAATCTTGAGGGACTTCTGACGAAAATCCACACCATCTGACAGGCTGGAATACAGAGGCTACCCTGCAAGATATTCATACAGTTTGCATGAATGTCCTTTGTTCTGGGTCTCCTCCAACCACAAGACCTTCCTGCGTCTCCACATTAGTATAACAGGACCTGGCCGTCCTAACTCATGGTCTGAATATTGCGGTGTAGCCTCTGAATTACTGGTCATGAAGTCGGAATACACACCGCTGGTGGACATAAATAAATAATCCAGCTGCAGTGATTCCACATTATTTTGGTGGTAACTTTGAGCTCAATGTCAGAGTCTGAAATCCCCCAGAAACTGATTTCCCCGGTGATAGCCCCAGTGCCTCACTTCAAATAAGAACAAGCTCTCATAACTTAGAAATGATAATGACCTCAGCATACTTCACTCTAGGGCCCCAATCTACATATTCTCTTCCTCGCATTTCCCCTCCTTTTCTCTTCAAATAAAACGGGTCAGTGAGAACCAGCGCTACAGTTTGAATGAGCAGTGAAATGTAGAAACCGAGGCTCGGAACCCAGAGACGACTGCATGGATCGAGAAGCAAGAACAATCCAACAAAAACACTAAAAAACACCAGCATTGCATGAGAGCTGCAGGTCGCTGGAATGTTGATCTGTGAATACCAGTACATAAACTGGGACTAAATCCACCCCATTAGAATTACAGTTGCAGATGTCCCAATACTTTTGTCCATATAGTGGCAATAACATTCCAAAGCTTGTTAAGCTCCAGTGTTAACTATTAGTTTATGAAGACATGCCGGAGCTACATGCAAGCCTTCTCCCTCCCAGCACTGGTGGCATCATATTATTGGTGAGACATAACCAGGTGGTGGACATTGGAAATGACATTGGAGAGACTGTACATTATGTAGATGTCCTGCTGCGTAGCCCCACTGCAGTCCAACCAGCATCTCAGCTCATGGCTGAAACTGAAGCACCATACCTGTCTTTGCCCGTCTCTTTCTTGAAGAGGTCGTCGAAGTGCAGCATCTTCTGCCAGGAGATGATGTAGACCTTGAGCTTGGGCAGCACCTGGTTCATCAGACGCAGGTTGTTGTAGACCAGGCCTTTACCGTCGCGCCGCATGTAGTTGCTGGGACCCCAGAAAATGAAGACGGTGTCCTGGCTAGAGTTCAAAAGCTCGTGCCGGCTGCGCAAGACCCGCTGCATGCTGGAGTGGGCGATGACCCTCAGGCTGGTGCGCCGACCCACATCTGGCCCGAAGCCTCGGCCAATGGGAGCGTCGTTCATGCGGATGACACATTCTGCCTGGTCAATCTCCTGGCCCCGTCCTCCACCTGTCAGGTGACCAGAGCTGGTGACCAGGGCACAGCTTCTACAGTGCATCTTCAGGGGCTGTGGGAAACACAGGAGAAAGGAACAGTTGGAACAATTATGGGAAACAATGGAAATATGATCTACTGGTGATTTAATACATCAAAAATTCATGTCAGGCATCCATATCACAATATTTCGATTTCAGATTTAAATCCATTGACTCCTTTATACACAAGAGGGCTTTTTTAGCATAAACACAGCTTGCAAACTAAGTATTCTTGCTCAGTTTATGTTCTGACCCACCAGAACCCACCACACAGCACTTTAAATGTTACCCTGCCATCAAAACCTTATCTGTACCACTGGTCTCAATTTTGTTCCGAGACTGATTGCATTTGGTGATTGGTCACTGATCAGCATGTTATATGGTCCCTGCATTACTGCATCCAGAAAGCCTCCAGAGGCCATGGATGGAAAAGGTCTCTCTGTCTTCAGAACAGTGTTTTTCCACACAGTGGGGAACCTTTATTAGAACAAGAGCAATGACTGAAGAAACTACAACTTTCCCAAATTGTCTAACAGCAGTGTGACATCTCAGGCCCACCTCATCTCAGGAGGGAGGAATACAAATGTATCCAAATTGCAGACAACAATTCAGTAGATTCATTGGCCCATCATTACCTTCTAGACCTCCAACAAAAGCAGGAAAATCTCTTTAATCCCTTTGATTTCAGAAGAAGCAATCAATGAGCAGGTGTCCCAATACCTTTGTCCATGTAAAGTCTATTTTTCAACGAAGGCAATCCAGTAATAGTGTTCAACAGCTGAGAGTTCAGTGGCGCTCTTTGCCAGGGGACACTGGACGTTATGACGCGGCGTGGCTCTACAGAGACCAAGTTGAAGGCCAAAGCGAGGAACCTTCAAATTTCAAGGCCGTGACTAATAAGGCAGCTGCCTCCTGAAGGAACCTCACCACATTACGCTGCACCCTGACAACAGGTTTCAACTTATATCACACTTTCTGTTCATAAAGTCAGACACACTCATGGGGCATCTTTCCGAGACCCAGTTTCGCAAATCCCTGACTCCGAGGGGATTTAACAAGAGACACTGCCCTTTTCGTCACACCTTCACCTTCATACCAAGCACTTTTTCACCGTGAGCCTCTCCATTCTTTACGGATCCCCATGAATTATTCTGAGCCGACATAAATGCACAATTGGTATTCGGGTGGTGATAAGGGCACTTCCCTTTCACCCTGCCTAGTAATACAGATAAAGAGAGGAGGAGGGTGTTTTGGGGGATAAAAGCCTGTATCTGGTGCTCAAGGAAGTGTTTCGTTTATTGCAAAATTTTTCTCTCCCCAACCCCCCTCCCGTTCCGCTGTTTAAATCAATGATATGCAAAGAGCCCATACAAAGCTTTGTAATTTGTCCTGGATGGCGGCATCTGCTCAGAGAGAAATAATAATAACAAATGGCGCCGGTGCACTCAGCGGCCCGCAGGCGCCGACGCGACATTTGCATGCGTTTGCCGGTCTTGGCATCCTTGCCTCTGTTTCTCTTGTTAATGGAATCCGTCGGCCCCCACCTCCCCGGGTCACTGGAGGACCGGATGCTGCTCCACTGACATAATGTTTAATGAAGCCAGGAGTTAATGAGGTCCTCGTGGCCCCACATGGGCTCCCTGTGTCTCTTCTAGCACTTCTTTTAACTTTGCAGTCAGCCTCGGGAAGAAAGAGCGAGCCTACCACCGAGAAATCCAGAGCTCCAAAGAGCCGTCCTATTCAGGTGTGGAGTGCATTAGAGGCACCTAAATGAGGGCACCAATCAAGGACCCAGTCAGTCATTGCCTTCCACATTTGTGCTGGGCATTGGTGGAGCAGCTTGGGGATATGCTTTAACAGCACAAACGACATTCCAGCAGCTCAATGGGAGCATGCAAACAGCAAATCCGCCCAGTCTGTGTTCTGCGTGAGGGCGGGGATGGAACAGATCTTTTTTTCCACCTCTTGCTCCCATCGGAATCAGAGCCATCGGCAGCAGGGCTCGTCCTTCACGCACTGAGAAACATGTTGCGGAGAGGAGCCGAGACGCTGGCAGCAAGCTTGAGAAAACATCATCTCTGGCCTAACAAACAGATTAACCTTGGGGAAAGGGCAGAAGCACAGCAGGGGCTGACCACAGGGTGGGTGAGTTGGGTTCTTCCACCGCAGTGGCAGGATAACCTTATCAAACAATATATCAGCTCAACCCTGCTTAGGGCCTGACCTCAGAGTCTTGTGAGGTCTGCCATTCCACATTGTACTCCATGAGTCTATCTAGAAAGGTCCATGGTCAGAGGTGTGCAGAAGGATCAGGAGCATTAACTGTTACATATGTCTTGAGACATTATTTGGAAGTAAAGTATGGTTTTCTTCTGAGGGGAATCTTGTAAAATACACTAATAAACCAAAACATTATGACCAACTTACTTCTACACTCACTGTCCACTCTATCAGCTCGTCTGATCATACAGGAGCTCTTTGTAGTTCTATAATTCCAGACTGTAGTTCATCTGTTTCTCTGCAGACTTTATTCTCCTCCTTTCACCCTGATCTTCAATGATCAGGACCCCACAGGACCACCACAGAGCAGATATTATGTGGGTGGTGGGTCATTCTCAGCACTACAGTCACGCTGACATGGTGGTGGTGTGTTAGTGTGTGATGCTGGAGTGTTTAAACCACCAACCAGACATATCCAGCCAAAAACATCCTGTGGACATCATGCAATGACCAACACAAGCTGTGCAGAAACAGATGAGCTTCTGTCTCTGACTTTACATCTACAAGGTGGAGACACTCGGTAGGAGTGTCTATTTGAGTGGACAGTGAGTGGACACAGTGTTCAAACACTCCAGCAGCCCTGCTGTATCTGATCCACTTGTGTGCTCAGAGTGACCCACCACCACATAATATCTGCTCTGTGGTGGTCCTGTGGGGTCCTGAGCATTGAAGATCAGGGTCAAAGGAGGAGAATAAAATTTCAACTAAATGTTAGAGAAGGTGCAAACCGTTTGGTTTCTCACATTGTTCCGAACCAGAATCTCGCAGAAAAGCAGATTGCTTACAGTTTACTTGTAAGGCCAACCTGCAATTTCTGTGCTTCTATTTTCCGTTTCACGAAAACATGAAAGCAGCTTTGCTTAGATATTCTGTTTATGAAGTTATTCAAATGAAAGCGATAAGCTCTTGAAAATGGCCCTGTGCACAGCAATGCCATTCAGAAACAACACACCCCTCTCACTTTCTTCAGATTCCAGCGGTTTGTTTGAGAATTGAGCACAAAACATGGTTTATGATGCTTGGGTTTCCTGCAGGCGAAGGCTGTCAAGGCTTGAACCAGAAACCTATGATGTTCCTCATATAAGACACTTAAGAATGTACATTCTGCTTTCAGGACACCCAACACACATCTTCACAACACACTGTATCAAGAACTGGGGGGTTCACCCAGGACAGAATCTGTACCTGGGCATACAGGCATACACTCGTTCACTCTCAGTCAGACACACAACAATGTCGAGTAGCCAGTTCACCTGAGTGCCATGTTTTTTGGAGGGAGGAAATGGGGAGGTGAACGTTCCATCCACCATATCACCATGCTAGAATATCTAGACCTCTACTGAAGACTTGGTCCCTACTGTCCTACTAGATTTTGGAGTATTGCTTTTGAAGTATTTTATTACTTCCTGGAACAAGAGCATTAGTGAGGTCAGGATGTTAGATGATCTCCACCCCACCTCATCTTTAACTCCCCCAACTCATCCCAAAAGTACTGGGTAGAGCTCCATCACTCCACAGAACATGGCTCCACTGCTCTACAGCTCCAAGCTTCAGTGCTTTATATCCCTCATCCACACCTGACATTAGATGTGGAGACCATAGGTGCATGTTTCTCTGCTCCAGAGAGTCCTTTTCTGAACACAGTGTTGAAACACTCCAGCAGCACTGCTGTGTCTGTTCCACTCGTAGCAGCGCAACACACACTAACACTGCACTGCTGAGAATGATCCACCAACCTGCATTGTGGTGGTCCTGTGGGGTCCTGACCATTGAAGATCAGGTTGAAAGGAGGAGAATACAGTCTGTATGGTTTGACGAGCTGATTAAATGGACAACGTATTTAGAAACAAGGTGGTGGTCATAATGTTATGGCTGATCAGTCCAAGAGATGTCTTGCCTGAGTATACAATGTACATCTCCCTGACTCTTGATGGTCTGCAGATCCTGATGTACCTCATTCATAATTCCTTATCTTGGAACAAGGCAGCTCCCAAAAAGGCACATTTCTAAAATTCCCTTCCAGTGAGAATTTCAGTCCTTTGTACTCCAGTTTGCTACACATCTGAGGAAGCTTCCTCATGACTATCACCTCTGGCTTGTGGCTCAGAGGGGCTTGGGGACTTTCTAACAAGATGGTGAAGACTGCAATATGAATCAAATCCAACAGAACCGATTAATTCACATTCGGATGCTCTTAAGAATACAATCGGATGTCAATACCACTGAGCGTTCTGTGATGGTTTGAAGTCATAAAAATGCAATCGTGTGAAACATCCTCTCTATTCTATAATTACGCTGTAAAATTCTCACTGCTGGAGAGAATGAAAAGTTGAACAAATACAAAAGCAGCCTTTGGCTTGCACCCTTCACCGCGAGTCCTAATTTTTAAGGAGGAAATGAACGTAAGAAAGGCCTCCGAGAAGCGTATTCCAGTAGGATCTGCTGTAGTTCACCAGTCATTTATGCTTTTTTAGTAAGAAGGCGTTGCCGAGGTGTTGCCGAGAAGAGCAGAGAAAAAGTGGCAAATATCATTTTCAAATGTGCTACTGAGGGCAAATCAAATTGCATTTGCATTATGGGAGGAGAGGGGCTTGGGGGCACCGTCGATTAAGAGCCCTGCTGCGAGATCTCACTCTCTGTATCTTCCTCTCTCTCTCTTTTTCCTCTCTCTCTCTCTATATCCATGCACCAGCCTGCTGATCAGAGATGCCTGTAGTGCAGAGATAGAGCAAGCTAATGAAGGTGAACCGATCGGGCGTGCCAACCTTACCAAAACCCGAGCGCCAATTAGCCAAATCCCTTCGGCCCCCCATCATCCCTCTCTGATGGCAGCCGCAGCATGGTCCCACCGTAAGCTCTTAATTAGACAAAAAGCTTCTTTTTTCAACCATGTCTTGCCTCAGATCCTTCCAAAAACAAAAAGAAGCTGGGCCCAATTACCCAGGACTGGAAGAAACCTGCAGAAGCTTGATTAAAGAAGTCCACTTGCGTAGGTCAAGCAAGTGACAGGTTACATTCAAACAGAGATTTGTGGACCACTGAAACAGGGGGCTGGAGACATTCTGAGTTTGAGCAGAGGGAATTGGAGAGGAAGTGGTTTGGAACTTTAGAGAAAAAGACTGTTCTTTGTTGGTTGTGTCTCGTTGAACACTGAGAAGTAGGGTTGGAAGGTTTAAGAGACAGAAAATCTGGTTTGTATAAGTTATGTGAGCAGCAGGTTGCATCTGAATGGAGACTTGTGGACCACTGAGAAGTAGCACTAGGTCTGAGTTTACACAGAGGGAACTGGAAGGTGCTTGATGTTTGAGAGAATGAAAGAGTGGTTTGAGTTGGATTGCATTCGAATGGTGATGGAGGAGAGATGGAAATGAACATGTGAGCAGAGGGAATTGGAGAGAAAGGAGCCTGACACTTCGTCTTCTCGCTTCTTCCAGAGAAGGTATGACTGGCTTGTGGAGGTCAGGGAAATGGTGGCTTGCTTTCCCATGGAGACTCATGGACCTCTGAGACGTATATAGGTCTGAGTTTACGCAGAGGGAATTGGAGAAAAAGGGGTTTGAAGCTTAAGAAAAGGAAAGCCTGGTTTCTACAGGTAAAGTCAGCAATCGATTGTATTTCAGTGGAGATGAGTAGATCACTCTGAAGTAGGACTGGATCTGTGTCTCTGCTTATGCAGACACAATTGTATGAAGTAAATTCGAAAGAAGAGTTGTGGACCACCAAGAAGTATCACCCACCAGTATCTGGGTTTGAATTTACACAAAGGGAACTGGAAAGGAAGGGGCCCAAAGCTGAAGATAAGGAAAGACTGGGTCACAGTTGACTGGCAAATGGTGAATCACCGAGAAGGAGGGATGAATCTGGGTCTGTGGTTACACAGAGGGGATTGGAAAAGAAAGGGCTGAAAGCTTGAAAAGGCAAAAGTGTCCCTCAAGTGATTCTTCTCACCGAGAGAGGTTAAGGTCAGTGTCTCTTGCCTGCGAACTGAAATAAGCCAAGGAGCAGACTTTGATTTCAATTTGTCTGGCAGGTCTAACAGTCACCTCGTCTCCCTCTCGCTCAAGAGCTGCATCAAATGTTCGTCTTGGGAAGCCTGTGGTAAGCAACACAACACGCTGCAGTGGCATGTCTCATGAGGACTGCAGTACAATCCAGGAGTGCTGCAGTGCTATCACTCCTCAATTACTGATCACGAGATCTTTGGCAGCTCTCGTTACTGAGTGTCCAGCTTGAACCCATTAGAATGGAATCAATAACACACTTGTGTTAGTTGTTAAGACTGTTAATTATAAACCTCTCCCATTTGGTTGGGAGAATTGTATCTCTTAAGAACAACGAGAATAGTACTCAATACCACAGTCTTTCTTCTGCATAATCAAAATGTCCAAGATGTATTTAAAATACAATCAAATATCTAAACCTTTGACCTCAAGCTCTTCTTACAAAGAAAAACTGTGTGTTCACACTACCGCTCTGTGGTTTAAAGAAAATGAAAACAATGCTTTTAAAAGGTTCCAAGGAGCACAGGATCGAGTCATGCTGCATGCCATTATAGCCAGAATCTGAAAGAGCAGACCTCTGTCTGGTTGGGTAGATGGCGCTCTCTCCACATCACACTCAGTGCGATGCTGGCCGGCACAGGCGTTTGTTAGCCATTGAATCAAGGCTTAGGACCCAGGTTTCTAACTCTCCAGTAATGATGTGTGATGTTGTATGTGCTCGTCTTCAACCTCCAAGTGTTGGGAGCATAGCATGTGATATAGGGAGAGATTTAATTTAAATGGGGTTGGATAATTGACACTTTTAAATTGGGATGGAGAATTAGGATAAAATGCTCTTTTTCGCATTCTCAGTGAAAAGCCCAGCTGTCAGACACTCCACAACAGCTCCTGATGCTGACAAAAGTGAAACTAAACCCCAGGGACCGGACCAGATATAGGTCACCTTAAATAGATTGGATTTGTTGAGAAAATTTAATTTGGGCCAATTTACTTCCGGCGTGAACAAAGCCTTTATGCATGGTCTCTAACCATTCTCCTGGAGAGCTCCTTCCTGCAGGTTTCAACTGAATCCCAAATCCAAACACTCCCTATTCAGCCAGTCAGGACCTTCTGAAGGCAGTAATTAATTGGATCAGGTGGATTAGGGTTGGATCCAAAGACTGGTAGCTCTCCAAGAGCACGGTTTGTGATGGGACCAAATGAGAAGAAGCCCAGAACATGAGACAGTCAACATGAATAAACATAAGAAGAGATAAAAACATATATATTTCTAATGATGTGGATTTTGACTGAGTGGTCAATCATAAGCCTTTATTCTTGAGCATTTATTGCAGGTTCCACATTACTTGGAAGGCAAAGTTCATTCATATTATTCCACAATTCCAACCTCGCAACGTGCATGGCTAAGACACTCCGAACCAGTTTCTACAGGTGTCAGTCCATCCTGAAGTCTGTAACCTAGCAACAACCAGAAGTAACTGCCAAATTTACAGTGACCGTTAATGTGCCAGAAAGAACAACTGTGTTAAAAATATTCAGTTGCAAAAGTTCTTTGGCCAATGCAATAAAGAACCCAAAATGTTCTGCTCAAAGAACCCTTGAAGAACCTTTTATATTTAAGAGTGCATAACAATAACAGCAAATGATGCAAGCAAGCAGCAATGGAACTCAAACAGTCCTGTTACAAACAACAAAACTCGGACCACCAACAGCGACAGATTGCTTCTGACAGATGTTCACAAAAATGCTGCAGTGAAGGCAAGTATCTCTCATCAAAACATGGTTAACTGAGGCAAATACAGATGCAGAGAAACAGCAGGTGCAATATTATGATATTGTCATTTTTTTCATTTCTTCTTTAAAATAGTTTTCCATATAGCTATATTAACGATTTATTGTCTGGCCCTACTTTAAAGTTCAGTTCCTTCTTATAAGTGGGAAAATTATGTCCTTGTCATTCCCAGTTAAGGCTAGAATGCTGGAACTGCACTACAGAACTTTGGAGATATACGAGACCTCTTTGTACGGGCGGTACTGTGTAATGATGTGTAACTTGATTCATATTTCTATAAAATACTGTAATATTAATCTAGCATCTCAGCCCACATGCTGCTTTCACTTCAGATGCTGCTTCTGTATCTCTCAGCTTGTCCACAAATGCATGTGTACAGCTGGGGGGGAGACTTTATGAAAGTGGTCTCAAGAGCAAAAACGACCAATTCTCACTTAATCCTGCTTTAAATGGAGCTGCAATTGTCAAATCTGTTTCTGAAAATTCCAGAAATAGAAGTGGGGTTTAAATTAAAGATATACAGGGCTTTCAGGCCTACATTGTTTGCTCTGGACTTTCTGACCTTTCATTTTGGTCCCAACTAAATTTGCGCTAGTGTGTAAGTGTGTGTTTCACTGCACAAAATAATTAAATGCGGAGGACAAATTCCTTTGTTTAGAACCCTTTCAGGTGTGAAAGCACCTACACTTGAGGTCAGGCTGCATCGTGATATAAAAGCTTTCTGCTGTGGCACAACAGAGCCAGTATCTCACTTTGTTATTATATGAATCTTATAATGAGAAATAATCAATATTTTGACGTGTGTTTGATACGTAAGGTTTGATGTATCAGACTATTAAGGCTCCAAACTAACACTTTCCCAATATAACATACTGGGATAAATGGTTTATACAGACAACACAAAGGAGTATGGACCTGGACCACCCTAAATGTATTCATTATATAACTGTTCAAAACATAACCAGTTATTCTGCTCATCCCACAGCAGGGATCTTCTGCCTGAATGAAGGTAATAACCATGAATAACAGCTGAATATGTACCCATGAACAAAGCAACTCCCAAATCAACCTCTCAGACATGCTGGGGATTGCCGGGAATTCTGTTGCTCTTTTGAAGACGACCCAAATTCGCCGTGTTTGTGAGAGATATGTGAGTGAAGTTGGTCTGGAAGTGACCTTGCCAGGAGCATCCCGTCTGTTCTTCAACACCAACAGCCTCCTCCTCTCCAACTCAATCTATGAGGTGCACGGACTCTCCTCTACCTCATGCGGCAGCCTTATTTTCTCCGCAGCGGGAGGAGAAGGGGGAGGAGGAGAGGCAGAGAGAAGACGACGCTCTCTGTCGAGATGACTGCCATGTTTCACAGAGCAGACCAGCGGAGGGTCACATTACTTGGGCAGACCAGATACAAGTGGTAGTACAGGCTACTGGATTCAGGGTATATCATGTACAGATCAAATATACAGTAGAGGTGGACGTACTATAGTGGACTCGGCTCAAATGTGGGTCACATTTGTGTCACACATTCATTGCTGTCTGAGAAGGCTTTCAAGTGCTGCAACTATCTAAGGCTATCGATCTAACTATCTTCAGATCTAATGTTGATCTAGATCGGTTTTGGTATTCTGGATTGCACAAGAATGAGAATTCCATACCATATTCAGAGGTGGTTTGAAATGGAATTACAACCAGATATGCACAGATGTGACACTCAGGCCAATCAAATCGGATTTCGTGTCTTTTTTGTCACTCAGAACACAACAATCAACAAGTGACAGACTGGCGGGACTCAACAAACACCATGGCACCAACATGACTATGTAGGCACTGACGCCTACATCAATACCACAGCAACCCATGCAGACAGGCTCGTGATGTCTGGACACGCAACAGATCTGTTTGAGGAACAAATCCAATTTTCCTGCAGTTTGAACACAATCAAAGTGCTGACCCTGGCATCCGTAGGACAGGAGTCCGGTCTTCAGTGATGCTGGGAGTCTAAGACAGCCTGACTGACCTCTTCCACATCATTCAGTGGCATTTAGTGGTGCTGGCTAGTTTGGGCGTACCACAAATCTCATTACTTTGTTTTGTCTGTAACATTATCTTCTTAATCCGCTCGGTATCTGACATCACTCTGAACACTTCACACTGCTGAACTGACCCGTGTCCTAATATACCCTCATGACGAAATCAGGTGAAGGTAAACTAGATCCAGACTACGGGGCAGTGAGCACACTTGCCCAGAGCAGTGGGCAGCCCTATCCATGGGCACCCAGGGTTTGAAATGGATCTCAAGGGCACTTCAGTCAAGCCCTGCCAGTTCAGGGTACCAAACCAACAACCATCCAGTCTCAAGGCCACTCCAGGTTGTCCATAGGCCTCCCCCACCTATTGGAGGCACTTGGCCATGCTGGACCCTGACTTGTTGGGGCCCAGTATGTGGGAGAGTCTGGACCTCTACTCTGAAACAGTAGGACAGACAGTAGAAAGTAGGAAAAATTCAACACAGGGAGTCTCTGTGCTTAACTCCGGAAGACAATCAAACAGAGAACAGAACATCCATTTGTTTTGTTTACCCACTGTGAAGAAGAATGCTAGCAAAGAGACAAACTCTGAAGGAAGGAGATGCATACAAGATAAAAAGACTCGATATGTGAAGAAGCTCTTTTGACTCAGTTTCTCTGTTTCAAAACATTTTGAAGAGGGTTATTGAGCTTGATGTTTCCTGTTCGAGATCTCCGAACTTCCAGAGTAGTGTAACCGCATGAGTTCGGAGAGGCGGTGGTGGCTCGGCCGTTAGAGGGATCCTGGTACCTTGGGTTTGCTGGATACCCAGGTCTACTAAGGTGCCAATGTTGATCCCTTGAGGAAGGCTGTTAATGTTCCAAGGGCCACTGTTGAGCCTGGCATCCCACCCTTGTCCTGTTTCAGTGGACGAGGGTGAACTGGGCTTATCAATGGTCTCTCAAGAAGGAATCCACATCCCAGCCCAGCTTCAGAAAGCTGCAGTGGGCCACGATGATAATAAGCTCTCCTCAGGGAAGGCGGTATCAGGAGAAAGGAAAGAGAAGACGGGGGCGCAGGGGGGTGGCGATCGCAGCAAAATGAGAGGGGATCAGAAAGTGTGTGTAGCAACTAGGGGTGCAGCAGAAATAGGACGGGGGGAGGTTTCAGATGGATTCTGTGGAGAGGTTTGAATGGCACTTCCTCTTACTGGCAATTTAGGTACAAGGAGCAAGTGGTTGAAAGTGGAGAGGAAAGCTCGTTTATTACTTCACACTGCTAAGATATGTTAGACGGCTCTGCCTTCCTTCTGAAGTGAGCTTTGCGGAAATCTTAGAAAGTTCTTTCGGCATTCTTCTGCTTTCATGCATCCGGAGATATACTGCTCTGATAACCACTGTAGGATCTGTCGCAGAGCATTAAAACGAGAAGAACAAGGACACACCCATAAGGTAGTGCCAATGCCAATATCTGATACACCACCTGGACAAAGGTATTGGGGCACCTGCTTTGCTTTTCCCAAAATCAAGAGTATAACTAACAGTTTATGCCACTTTTATTATAGCTATGGTCTCTTTTGTCCAGGGAAGACTTTCTACTATTTTGGAGCATTGCCGTGAGATTCGATCTGAGGGTGGTGTAGAGAACACTGCTCCACTGTTCCACAGCTCCATAACGGGGGGACTTTATCTGCTCCTGAAAGTCCTATTCTATTGGCAGTGCCTTTGCACATCTGTGTCAGCAATAAGTGCAACTTAAAGCAGCTAAATTAATTCATTAGTAGGACCTTGACAGTAGAAGATAAAGTAGACCTTCCCAGTAGATCTTCCTTCCCAGATGCACTGGACAAAAAGCACACAGTATGACCATGTGATGCTGTGGAGGAGAGCATGACAGACACACCAGCCTGAAGGCAAATGGCTTTAACTCCAATGATTAGACACACACACACACACACACACACACACACACACACACACACACACACACACACACACACACACACAGCCAGTGCATCCATTAGAGGCATTCAGCCTGCCATCTCCTCTGCAGAACACACACACACACACACACACACACACACACACACACACACACACACACATATATATATATACACACATGCTGTGCCAGTCGTTTATTTCACATCTCTTTATCTGATAATGATAATGATCCTGGCTCCTGTGAAGCTGTATGCCACAGAGCGGATCTCACCGTGATAATGGCCTAGAGGACCACAGCACTTTCCTTCGCAGACTTATCGACACCACTCTTCCATCGATTTCTCACTTTTTCTCGTCGAGACACACCCCTGACATTTCCCTCCACACCCCCACTGCGGCCCACTAAACAGCATTAACAGCACACTCTCGTGTGTATCCTCTGTCTGGGGTGTAACCGATGATGATGGCAGTGTAAGGCAACAGTGTAAGAAACGAGAAGAACATGTATAATATAATAGTACACAGGGTTCGATTATGAATGGGTTCTCGACTCTAAATTTACACCACAGATACACAGCGTGACAACCGTTCTAGGACTTTCTACAGCAGCCGTCATCATAGACACACCTTGGAAGCCTCAGACAGCGTCACACTGACTGTATGACATCGACTTCAGATATTATAACTCATATCAACTACATGGACAAAAGTATTGATCCTGCTTCTGTTGGAGTAACTGTCTCTACTGTCCACGGATTTGATTGCATTTAGTGACATGCATTAGTGAGCTCTGGACATTGGATGCTCACCACCCCACCATCCCCAACTTCCCAACTCATCCCAAAAGTATTGGCTGGAGCACCATCATTCCAGAGGATCGTTCCCCTGCTCCACAGCTCAATGCTGGGTTTATACCCCTCCAGCACATGCATGTCATTAGGCAGGGTTACATTCTATTCTGTTGGCAGGCACACCATATGACCATGTTTTGTCCTGATGGGACAGTAGTTACAGAATGTTCTATATAGATTGGTTCTATTTAGAATCATTTCCGAAGTTCTTCTTTAAATACCCCACCATTCCAACTTCGTCAGCTTTCTTCTGACCTTTATTACTACAGTTCTACATTCAAGGCGGTGATTTTCTACTTAAATTACACGCGCCGTAGTCAGACACCAATCAGCTTCAGCTAGGCTCAGCACGACGTGGTCCTAACGGCTACGGCTTAAGGTTCCTGGGTGAAATCTAGGTGAAAAATCTCCCCCCTGGTAGGATTATCCGTATCTCATAATAATCCAAGGTCAAACTGCAGTCCAATATTAACATGGGAGGTAATATACTACCAGCCAATCCCGGTGCAGGAACAGGCATATCACTGGACAGATGAACCATGATGGCCGGTCCTAAATGCCAGTCATTTAAGCTGCATAATCAGAAGACTTGCCATTTCTGGCTCGCCTCCCTCATCTCGGAGACAGCTGTCAGCGACATCACTGATCCTGAATTACAGCTCCCAGCAGGAGTTCGGAATATGCATAAGAATGGGAGATAATGCTCAGTTTGTACAATAGTGCTCGTAAAGTCCCAGACAATAGGCTGTCAAGGATGTTTTAGACAGAACCAATGTTAAGATGCTTTGCATTGTCATGTTGTAAATGCCACCGAGAGCCACCGAGAGCCACCGAGAACCACTGACAGCACCTTCCAACCCAGTGCTCATTAGAGGTGGCAAAGAGTAGCGGGCGACGCGTGCGAAAGGCCTTTGAGAACACGACTTCATCCTTTTTAAATTCATGCTTGCTCCGCTTGGAGAAGGAGAAAAATCTCAAGCTGTTCTGGGAGCACCACTTGTTGAACCCAAAGGGAACGATGCAGGATAAACAGATATAAGAACGATCCTCCAGCCAGCACGGAAGGCAGCGTGATTAAAACTGCACGGCTCATAGTAGTCCAGGTCTCCCAGTGGCTATAACTTATCACTTCACAGTAGCTGTAACTCATCGTTAAAAAAAGTGATTTGGAGGAGCTCCAGAGCAATACAGCTTCAGCAGAGCTTTAATTAATAGCCTCTACATGCAATATGCCTCTAATCTCTGGGGAAATGCAATCGGCATACAAACTTATCACAGCCAAATTACATAGAAACACAAATAATAGCTTGATCATTCCCTTTTTCAACGCCAATGACAGCCTCATCAATCACACCTAAACAGCTGAATAATGCCACCGGCCCTGGAAACACCGAGGGTAAAGAAAAGCATTACTGAACAGCACTCATCTGTAGCTTTTCCTTTACAATTTCTCATTAAAGAAAACCCCCTGCAGTCTGCTCCATTTATCTGCTCTATATATCTGCAGCCGCAGTCAAAAGTTTGGAAACATCTGCTCATAGAAGGTGCTTTCCTCGTTTTCAGGTTCCACCCTGACACTGATCTGTAGCACCATATCCATATAGAAGCAAAGCGTATTTGCACTTTTCGGTCTCAATAGTGATTGGTTGAGTCCTGGTACATGTGTTTTCATTGACTGGACCCCTTCCAATTCGAGCCACTGACCACTACACAGTACTAGATTACACTTGAGTCATGTTGGAAAAAAATCTATCGATGTATATTGAGGTTATAGATGAGACACAAGCACTTCAACAGCAATAACAAACAGACAGCCAGACTGGACTTTACAAATAAACACAGAGACGATCCACAGACGTTCTGGACATTTTATGGATTGATGAGTTCAAAATTAGCTTCTATCAAAGAGTGAAGACAGAAGGCATCTTTTCCTGATCCAAAACATAAAATCTGTCAAGCGTGGTGGCGGTAGTGTCATGGCCTGTGCTTGCATGGCTGCATCTAACAGGCTGACTGATGAACAGTGGGTCACTGGGTTGATCACATGTAAGGGATATAAACAAATCTTATTTCCTTTAATTTACTTTAACACTCTATTCCTACAGTCTGGCTCACCTTCAAATTGGCAGGTTTGTCCGAAAGTTGTCTGAAGTTGTTAAACAGGAAATAAAATCCTGAATTCTGTTGTCTCGTATTCATCTTTAGATATTAAACTGGAGAAAACTAAAGAATTGTTACGGACATCCTTACACACACCATTTTTGTAAATATCTAAAAACGAGCAAAACTGTATCTCTATATTTCCAATGAATTGTTTAACCGTTCCCGATGCTCGTCTGGCAGGGTTCCTCCGGTCCTAAGGCAAAACGGCATGCGGTGTGCCAGAGGTTTCGTCACGGAATGCGCGAAAAATCGCTATTCTGCACACAGAGAGCATTTAAAACGGTCCCATGCCATGCTTCGGGCAGAATCGGATGAGTTCAGTGGTAGACGGCCGGCCCGAGAGAGCGATTATTCTGACGAGGTAACGCTTATCGAAAGAGAATGCAGCTGTGAGCCTGGAATTGCTTCCCTCGTGCCAGATGCCCCCAGGCCACCTTTTGCTCTGGCCTTCTCTGATGTTTGTTCTGCTGCGACGACGCCGGACCTGCTGCCATGCAATGCACTGATCTGCAGGGGAGGTTCATCAGAGCGCAGCAGGATTTTAGGGGGTTCGCTAAGAATAACTTCAAACATGCTAATCTACTGAATTAACACCGTCTGAGCTGGGTTACGGTGGTTTAAACAAAAACACTGATCCTTCACCCTCCATTTATCCCTTACACACAACATGGACAAAAGTATTGGGACATTCTGACTGCATCGGCATTGATGTTTAACAACAAATTATCTCACGCTTTCTCTGGAAACATATTTTATTATAAGTATTACATAAATATATAATTCTCTGGAATGTTCCAATATTTAGTGATTTCGCATGTAATCTGTTGATTTTGAACACTTTTGGAACTAGAAAGTGTCATACAGGGATCAGCCACGTGGGATTTCATTCAATTACAAAGGGGTTTTAGCCTTTTTCCGTGCTGGGATGATCGTTCCTGTGCTGTGGTAGGTTGATGGCACTGTTAGGATACCACACTGCTTAGAATACTGGCATGTGTCCATCCATAAAGTCTGAGCCTTCTGAACTTATCTAAACTGTGGGGCTGAATTATTCATACGAACACAAAGATGAGAACAGAGTCGGCATCGCCTGATACTCAGCATTAAGAAAATAGAAACGGTCACCTCAAAGAAGAGACTAATGACCGAAAGCTTTCAGGGCTGATTAGGACTTTCCGGGCTGTTTGTTTAATGCAGACAGCATTCAGTGAAACCCGGAAAAGTGAATGAGTTTTCCAGTCTGAAGCGGAGATACACAGCCGTTCTGGTCACTAACGAAGGGCAAAGACCGGAACTGACTCTCGGTATCTGGTAGGGAAGGGTAGCGGACAGTTGGATATACGAATATATATATGAAAGTGACTGAGATCGAGAAAACTTTTTCACGAGATTCTAATTCCCTGAGATGCACTCGTTCACAAACATAACTGAGAAACAGTATCTTCTCCATTCTGCAGCCCTGGTCTCCCACATGTGTTCGGTGACATCAGACAGCTGGAGCAGTGTGGCTTTAGTCCACCCCCACTGTGCTCCTCAGGAAAGCAGGGACAGGACTGCAGCTTCAGGCTGAGAGCAAATCTGCCACTACTGGAGACATCAGGGTGCTACCGTGTGTACAGAGAAGCCCCTTGGGACCCCCCTCCACTGCACACTCTCTGTCCTCCCCCCCCAACTCTCTCTCCCTCTCTTGCTCTCTCTCCTTCCCCCAGACCTACACTGCACGGATGCTCTACACTGTGAGGACTCAAAGGAGCAACCATCCAGCAAATAGAAGGCAAAAAGAACTGACCAAAGCCTCTCGCTGACCACCCTTCAGGAGCCTTTGCATTCATCAAACAGATAAAGATAAAAGGTCAGCTTTGCAGACAGAACAGCTGAAACTGTAGAGCTGAATGATGTACAGCTCGTCTCTCTTGATACCGTAGACCTCTGGGCCGAGAACCAATTACTGACTGATCTACTGTGTGCCTACATTCCTGGCCATTCACAGATGTGCTTTTGGGTGACCTTTCGTTTCGTGATTTTCAATATATCGGAAGGTATGTATCAATCAAATCATGTAGCTACATAAAAAACGTAAACTGTGGACAAAAGCACACGGGCTCATTCATTGCTTCTTCGGAAATCAAGGGAATTAAAAAAAGATGACCCTCCTGTTGATGGAGTAACTGTCTCTACTGTCCAGCTAAGCCTTCCTACTAGATTGTGGAGCATTTCTGTGAGGATCTGAATGCATTCAGCCACAAGAGCATGTGATGCTTGCCAACATGGTTTGGCCGTTTTATAGGAGCCGGGGACCCGTCCTCTCTGGCTGTCCAGCAATGATGCAATGGCAGCAGTTTAAAAAGAGGTGGTGGTTGGAGCATCAGATGTGATAGAAAAAAGGCAGCTGAATTCTTTCATTAGAAAGAGTGTCCACAAACATCTGGACATGAGTGTATGCTTCAGGCCCAAACCTAAAAACCTGAGTCAGTGGCCACCTTGTTGAGTCACATTTATTATAATTATAATTATACTTGGAATGACCTCAATCAGACTAGTCGACTCCGATTCAGGCGTATACATGGACGTCTTCTGCTCCAATTAGCTATTAGTCGGATTATTGGCTGAATATCAGGCTGCGTGAAAATGTGACAAATGCCTCGGGTATCGGGCAGTGTCTTCATAAGCATTAGGTCATAAGCTTTTAGAGGTTCAAGCGTCTGCTTCCTTTCACCACAGTCATCTGGGTCAGTTTCTCTAGAACAGTGCGTTTCACACCAAACCCACTCTGAGTGACTTTGGTAAACGTCCCAAACTGTGTTTTTGTCCCCTGTTTCGTTCAGTGCTGTCACTGAAATAAGACCATTAACATCTTGATGGCTCTTGTAGGTCAGGACGTGGTGAGTCTGAACGAAATGCATCTTAAATACTGGACGCTTTTAACATTATAGACAATGACACACAGAGGTCAATGAATACAGTATGGTAATGACACGCCGGCCATCCTCCAGTGTCCTCGCGACTGACAGTGATGCATTCCTCAACCTGTCAAGTGTAAGGGCATGTGGGTCAAATCCTCACAGCACCCACGTGATGAAAAAATGCTCTGGTCATTCTTAATCCTTACAGGGACACTCCGGAATAAATGCAAACTGTGACCATCACTACATCTGCTGTAAGTACAGTGGTCTACAGTACCCTCTAGAGTGAGATCTTCTAGAACTGTGTCCAAAACAATATAGTGCACACTATTGGAGGTTCTGGCATTTTGAAAAATGCACTGTAATGTATAGTGTAATGATTTACACATCAGACATGGAATACCCATGGTTCATGTATCAATATCAATACCTATATCGGTAAATAAAAATTAGATACAGGCTGAGTGATATATCGATATTTATATCTATATCGGGATATAAACTGAGCGGGATACAGGCTGAGCGATATATCGATATTTATATCTATATCGGGATATAAACTGAGCGGGATACGGGCTGAGTGATATCGATATTTATATCTATATTGGATATAAACAGAGCAGGATACGAGATTATATATCGTATCATATATTCCACCATTCACCTACAATATATTGTGATATGATTCTTTGTCCATATCGCCCAGCCTTAATTTCTACCATTAATCAGGATAAAATTGATGACAGTCAATAAAGAAGTACACATCAGATACCAATTGTCTTGTCCAATCCTCTGCTTGTGGGGTCAGCGATCAATTATGTTCCTTCATCTTCTTGGTCAAACTATTCCTCTAAGATCGTCACGGTGTTTGGGGACGATGTTTGTGCTGTAACTTCACAGTATAAATATGACAGAAAGCTGTAAACAGCCGAGCAGCACTAAAATACTCAAAACCGCTTCCTTCACATACAGACACATTCTTCACAATCTTCACATTAGACGGGAAAATCTGCATCCCGCTTTCCGGGCTTTTGTACGTGGCCCTGCTCCTCAAATCCTTTCAAAGCAAACACGGAGAAAAAAAAGTCAAACGCATCCAGAAACCCTTTTAAGCTGACACATAAGAGCGCACTCGCCTCGACAACTGTAGGAATTAAATTTTCCACAAGTGCCGAGCAAAAGAGCACTTAGACGTACATCTGACATTAACGCCAGCGGGCGTGATTCCAAATCCACTGAAATAATCCCATCACACAGAAAACAATGCCTGACCCACCCACAGTCCATTCAGCAGATTACGTCGGGCCTGTTTTAGGGTCTCCGTGTGTCAGAGGGGACATGTTTGTTATTACAGGGATGTAAAGCACTAGCGCGCCAGACTCGTCTCGTAAAAACCAGCCTCTACGATGCTTTTAAGAAACTCCTGAGATGCAGAGACGTGTTTGAGATTGCCACTGATTAAAGGAACAGTTCCATTAAATATCCCTCTAATCCCAAATTTAGGGAATCTGCCATTTAGCTCTGCCTTGTATTCATGAAGCACCACCACTCCGATTGTCCAAAACGACGGAAATCTTAATCAGATTCTGTTAAACTTGCGTGATTTATTTTCCCCACGAGTTCCAATTCTCTCACTTGCGTGGGCGTACAGACCAAAAACAATCATAATTCATGTCTTCATGACTGTTTTCCAAATTCTCTTAATCCCCCTAGAATTAAACAGGCATTAAATGCTTCAGACGTCTCCCTCCATCCCCCCCGCGGTGGACAGCTCGGACTAGTTTTCACACTTTGTTTTCATCCTAAAACACGTAATTATGCAGAAAATCCCATTTAAACGTTCAGGAATGTGCAAACTGTTCATGGCAGGCATTTTTATCAGAAGCTAGAGAGACTGCTGACCACACAGGAGCACTGTAGTCCATCTGTTTCTCTGATCTTCAGTGGTCAGGACCCCACAGGACCACCACAGAGCAGCTATGATGTGGGTGGTGGGTCATCCTCAGCACTGCAGTCACACTGACATGGTGGTGGTGTGTTAGTGTGTGTTGCTGGTACGAGTGGATCAGACACAGCAGTGCTGCTGGAGTGTTTAAACCCTGTGTCCACTCACTGTCCGATCAACCATGTCACTGGTTAAGGTTACTAATGTTAGCAACCTTAATTCCAGAGCCAGAACGATTTGAACTTCATACGTGTTCTGGGATAAACACCCACATTCCCACCAACAAGGATGAGTGAACCTGGAACGACGGTGAAATCCTGAGCTTTTATTACAGCCTGAGTGTAAAAGTCCAGCATTAAAAGAAAGAAAAACAGCGAAACTACAGTTATTACAATGCAAGGCATTCCAAACCCTAAACCCCTTACACTCCCACCACTCTGTAGAAATGAATTATGAATGGACTCGTCTGCACAGTTGTGTAAATGGAGTCCAGAATCCCTTTACTGTTGCTGGTGTTTGTATTGGAGTGTTTGACCGGTGGTCTCTGTCCTTTAGGCTTTGATGGGACGTCACCATGTATTTAATTTACGCTGTGATTTTAAGCTCATTTCTTTGTGTTCCGTCTCTGTTTAGTGTCCGACAGCCGGGAATAAAATGCATCGGTACATAGAAAAATTAATCGTATAGATTAGTCGACTAATCGATAAAATATCATTAGTGGAAGCCCTAATTGCTGACCCTGAGTGGCCAGTCACCTCGACAAATCTGATTGGAGAAACAAATCAGGAAAATATTTGATAAATGAGCTCTGTTCTGATTGGCTGATCATTCCAGTAGCTCTGAGAGCAGCCATTTGAATGGGAGGAGCCAAACAGTGGAAGGTGGAGTAACCAGGGAAATTTAATCATTGATGTCTTACTTCTTAGCTTCATGACCCTGGTAGTGCTGAAACTAAAGAAGACAGCTTCTCGCTGACGTTTTTGGCCTTCTCCACTCTTCAGATCTCACCATGACAGACAGTGGACCGTCTCGGGGTTGAGGTAATTCATCACGGCAAAAGTCAATCCGGTCAGCAGAAAGACCACTATTGAGCTGGGGTGTGAGGGGGCTCCATCGATAACCAATCCCAGATAACCCCCGATCGAACCCACAGCGGTGTTCAGGTTTTCAGCACCTCATCAAAGACTCGCTGCCCCTCGTCATCGCCCGTAGGAGCCCGAGGTGAGGGCTGTGGAGGAGAAAACGCTTTGGATTTGTCAATAACAGAAGAAGCGAAAGGATCTGCGTTGAGCAGAGGCTGATACCACTAACGGCAGGTGGCTATTGAGCGACCGGCCAGCAAGTGCCGGGGTAAACAGTGATTAATGAGAGGAGCGGGGAAGCCTTTTTTGGCGGACGGGGTTTCTGTTGGCCAGTAAATTCCAGTATTTATCCAGATAAAACTCAGGGCACAACCTAACATGGGATACAACCTCAATGGGATAGAGTTAAACAGCTTCCAGTTGACCTTGCTTTTGGTCACCTTTTCAAATTCCTGCACCAACGATCTACTTTGAAGACTGAACTTCCCTGTTTATGATCTGTAAGTCCTCTTGGCGGCTTTGGAAGCAGCTCCACAACTCCCACTGAAAACGAACCAAGCTACAGGAAAGCCTCTAAACATGGTGGAGGTAGTTCCGCACTCTTACAAATAAGACATCCAAAGCAAAGACGAAAGATATCATATCCCCCGTTTGCCGTCACAAAAGAGTCTTTATTAGTGTGCTGGGATACAGAGATGGCTGGGTTTAAGGGTCGATACCTGGGTTTGCTAAGCTGCCACCGTTGGACGCTTGAGCAAGACCCCTAACCCTTGACTGACCCTGTGCCCTACTTAACTAGAGGGGGCAGCTGTGGCCTAAAGGTGCACACTGGTTTAATTCCCATTGCTATAGTTGCTCGATACCACATCACATTTCACTGGTGTGATTAGACCGATTAGACTAACTCATCCACTTCCACGGGTGGATTAATCGCCGAGGTCACGTTCCGCTGTGCAGTGTGCTTAATCCTAATCGTAATCTCAAGCCGCATCCACATCTTCATTTGTTTGTCGCAGAGGAAAGCAGGATTAAGAGACATTGGAATGACCTAATATACTCGCTGCTTGGACCTGGGGAGCACTGTGGGATAAGAGCTCCAGGAAACTCAGCGACGTTCCCAACACACCGCCTATTTCTGATGCCCCCGTTTTTTATGAGATGATCCTCGGCAGTGCGGTCACCCATTATTTAAATGACACTTAAGTGAAACAGGACAGACATCCAGCCATCTGTTCGGCCTCGCGTCTGAATTATATTCTTTTCCACCGCGCTGAAATAAAGCCGAGTGCGCCGGTGATGAATGCGGAGCTGTGCTTCCGTGATGAATGTGTTGGCATTCATAACTCACTTTTCGGTTGTGATGCATTAATGAATGAAAGGCATGAATAATGAGGGAGGAACTGTGTGGCTAAAAATTAATTGGTGGCATTTTAGAACAGCGCTGACATTTGGCTGCAGTTTATTCGGAGGGATGTTGGTGTACATGTCTTGTTTTGCTTCCTGCCAGCTCAGGCGCACCAGATTGCTCTTCTCCCACTTTAGGCTAAAGTAACTCGGCTTATAGCCTGGGACCGGCTGCGGAATTGCGAGCGAAGTGCGAGAAAGCAAACTGGAAAACGCAAAATGGGCTTTTTGGCACAACGACCAAGTGTTTTCACTTCAAGACAGTTATTATTTGCAGTTCTGAAGGTTGTGTTGGGCTTCAATTTGGGCTCAGAAGGGAGACGCAAGGCTTGCAGCTATGAATGAGAATACGACGCTTGAAGATGTGGACAAAAGTATTGGGACACCTCCTCATTTACTGTTTCTTGAACTCAAGGGAATTGAAAAGAGTGCATCTGCTTTTGTTGGAGTAACTGTCTCTACTGTCCAAGGAAGGCTTTCTAGATTCTGGAGCCTTGCTGTGAAGATTTGATTGCATCCAGCGATGAGCGTTAGTGAGGTCAGGATGTTGGATGATCACCATCCCAGCTCATCCCAAAAGAACTGGCTGGAGCTCCATCATTCCACAGAACACAGTTTCACTGCTCCACAGCTTAGTGCTGGGGGCTCTAGCCCACACCTGCCATTAGGCATGCTGCCAGGAGGTTCATGTTTATCTTCTCCAGAGGGTGTCCTCAAACATCTGGACATATAGTGTATATTGATAATTGACGAGTCCTTTTAAAGAGTAAGATCATATTACCGAAGATCTGAGAAGGAATTAAGTCCTGGATGTGGTTAGGGATTAAAGTAGCGGCAGCTTAGCAGACATGGATATCAGACCCATAATCATGTGATTGAAAACCCAGCCCTCTAACCACTGAGCCACCGCTGCCACTGCCACTGCCACTGCTGCTGCCACTGCCCCTGCCACTGCCGCAGGACAGGTTGAGAGACAGTTTCAGTGTATATTTATGGGCATTTGGACTCTAAAAAGCTGGTCATCCCAGTGAAAACATACCATAAACTGGTAACCGAGCTGGCTACCCAACTCTTGACCAGCATAGTGTAGGTTGAATTTGATTTTGATTTTGTCGTGCTTGTGAACTAGAATGGTCATGCTGGTCATGCTAGTCGGTCATCTTGGGTTCTTTAGCTTGGTTAGCTTGTAGCCCAGCTAAACCATCAAACTCAAAGCTCAACCAGCTTGACCAGCTTGACCAGCATTAGCTAGCCTGGCTGTTTTCTAATCAGTATTGAATGATACAGCTGAGGGGTTATCGTCCACCTGCAGCCTGGAAGCCCGGATTTCTTATCCAACACATTCCGCACTCGCCATATCCGTGGGAATACATCCAAACCAGCACATACCGCCTTTGTTACCAATTAAAGTCAACATCCTTTCAGCGGAATAACCCCCTGCTTCAGTTTTTGAGTGTAATATTAGAGCTGGGAGAGAGTGGTGCTTCAGTACGGGGACCGAGAACCGCAGGGCTGTTATAAACATCCCAGAGGAAGCATTTAGAGCAGGTGAAGTGATGTGCACTTGTTACAGCATTTTTCTGTGGTGGAAACGGTGCATCCTTTCACTTCACCCCCGAAGCACCTGTTCGTTAGGTTCTACGATGTGTTATTCTATTTCTATTATATACATACATGCATACTGTCATTCAAAGTG
>CM067524.1:5075670-5220670 GCA_034509495.1 Acestrorhynchus altus | reverse complement strand
GCTTCAGATCTTGTGCTCCAGTCCAAAGTGTGGGATTGCAGTGCTGCAGGGAAGATAAAGATCACCAGGAACAATAAATGATTATAAATGGAGACGGATATGATCAATATTTATTGATCTGCTTGTAGAGAAGGTGTGTCCCAGGTTTAATGCAACATGCCAGACGTCTCAGCATGGAGTTGTAGAGGTTCCTAATGGTGTTCTGTGATGATCCAGGAAAGGATCATTGAGGGACCTCATTAATGTAACGTCGGGCATCAAAGTGTCTGTAATGAAGACCAAAGGTGGTCTGGCGTCATACAAAACTGCACCCACACCATGACACCAGGCCTTCTGGACGTACCGTGCGTGACAATAAACCCTGGAGCTTGGTGCAGAACTCATCGATGAAGATGACCAGCTGCCATTCTGTGTCTGGCACGACATCTTCACAGTCGTGCATTGCAATTGGTTGATTCCTTATGGGTGCATGAAGCACATCAGCATAGGCCAAACCATTGGCTGAGACCTGAATCTAACTGAACTGAAATGTAGCTCCGGTCTGGACTAGGACTTCACGTCTTCAGTAAGCCACAACTTCTTAAACATGCTATCAAGAGCACTTTAATGTTGAAGCGTTTGCATGTCATTACCACTTCTGAGAGTGCGATGCTGAAATGTGTAAAATGCGATTGCCCCCGAAGCTTGCTCTGGGGTGGAGAGCAGGCTTGATGTCCGACACGCTGAAAAGGTATCAGCGACGGAATCGCCTTCAAAAGCTACGTCATTAATATCAGCCCGATGGCTGGCGATAGGGGCCTGCTTGCCCAAGCAGCAGCCTGGAGGCTTGTGTGTACTCATCTTATTACATCTATGTTGCTATGACAGCCACAAGGGGGGAAAGGAAGACGGGTTGGAGGGGAGATAGGGGGTGGGCCACTGATTTGCAGCTGCACTATATGTCCTCCGCTGCCTTGTTTCATGTATATTTCATGTTTCTTTCCCATTTCCCATCACTCAAGTACCTTTGAAATGTGGAAAAAGGCCTGGTTTCCCAAGAGGCACTGTGGATTTTGTGGAACGTGGAGGCGAGCGATCATTTGGAGGAAAATTAAGCAACATGAACAAACCCAGCGTTCGTTTACCAGTAGTAAATCAAGCCAAATGGCCTTGCAGTGTGACCTTGAAGATGGTTTGTCTTCATCTGAAGGCTCAGTTGAGGGTTTTCATGGTTCTACTCTCAGAACAGTAACCTTGAGTCCGCTGATGAAGGAAGGTCTTCGTAGATGTAACCCATGTTTCGCAGGACTCAGGCTCGCTGTAAGATGCCTACATTTTGGTCGAAGCTGTGGCGTGCCTAATGGGCTCTGGCATGCACTGTGCCTTCAGATTCCCTGGAATATAAGTGATTAGAATTCCGATGATGAAGAGGGAAAGAGGGAAACAATATTAGATTTTGAGTATATTCTCTGTTTATCCGTTCAATCCCTCCGTCTCATTGCTGATTCAAGCTGACTAGACGGCGCTGGCCTTTTTTGGATCTGAGTAAAGCCCTAGATGACTCAGTTGTTTCTTTTGGAGATAATACCGAGCACTTTTGGATGAGAATCAATATTCAGGGTCAACATAGGCTTTGCAGATAAAACAATAGAAAAAAATCCCCAACAGGCAAAGCCAAAAACAAATTGAGTCTCGATATTAGGAGAATGGATTTCTCAGCGGAGTCGCACACATGTCATCACCAAGCTATCGCACGTCTCTTCCGCGCCGACGTGAAGTGTGAGTGTGTAAGAGGATATTAAATCTGGGAGTGACGGATCACACCATCGCAAGGCTGAGAGCGGGAAGAGTGGGAGTGTGTAGGCAGGAGATGTGCAATATGAAGCTAGACGGTCCCCTAATGGGAACAGTGGCTCTCAAACCAGTTCTTTAGGAACCAACATCCACTATTTTTAATCTATATATTTTGCAAATTGGTTTGGCCAAAATCCAGACTGACAACTCACTGTTGGTTTTCCAAGATCAAGTCGACTAAAGCAATGTTTCTTCTTCTGGGATCTACTGGGGACCCACTGGGGACTGGTTCATATTTCCCTCTATTCGCTTGGTCAGGACTGTATTGAGTGGTCCCATGAAGATATGTCTGAGAACTTCAAATTTACAACCTTGATTCACAGGCATTAAATGATCTAAACAGTTTTTCAGCTTCTTCCGATCTCCTGAGGACACATTGGGCACTGGTCTGCACAGTCTGGAGGTCTCTTGAACCTAGTATGAGAACCTTAGCTGTAGAATCCCAGGTTCTCAAACATACCGTGGCCAAAAACATCTCCTGGGGACAGTTTGTTCTGCAGAGGTGGAATTGTCTATTCCCTGGCCCAGATCCAGCTCACCAACTAATATACATTTTCCCTCTGTTCCTATGTGCTTTGAGGTGGTCTTGGGGTCCTGCCCAAACAACCCTGACCCAGCTCATCAACCGATTATCACAATGGTTCACAAATCAGTCCTCCGACAGTCCACATTTCAACTGATCCACATTTTCCCTCTATGTTTTGTGAGTTGGTCAGGATTGTTTGGGGGTCCTTGATGATATTGAAGATTTTGAAGATTAGGAAAATTCAGGACCATCTAGGGGTCCATGGGGAACAATTTGGGAACCACTAGTGTAGTTCCCTTCATATAAAGTGAATCCTGTCCAATCTGCTCTTAAGGAATCTGAGCTGCCCTGCAGAGCAGTTTGTAGATCCATGCCATTTTCCTCACCACCCAGTGCCCTATCAGAACCTGTGAGCCCAAAGAGACCATAGAGCAGCATGAGACAACACCCCAGGCAGGACAAGAACCATCACCAGCGTTGCTGTCTGGGGGGAGCTGCTAAAGTGCCAGTTCTCATTGGAGTTTGTTTGTCAGTGACAGGAAGTGACTACTCAAGCTGGGCCTGTGATGATGGCCTCCTTCTCAGAACTGAGATTTTGTGGGACCCGTTTCAAGATAATCAGGGTTACTGTTTTAGGAGAGGCACCTGTCATCGGCCGGTCCAAGAAGTCCCCCAGTTTGGCCCAGAACAGTTTGGTCAGCTGAAATGGTCCACTTCACCGGGAACTGCTGGGGTGATGCATCTTGAGAAACCGAAGGGTTAGATTGGGTAAGAGCAGAACATGAAAACTGACAAGACCTTTCTTTAACACTGACTCAGTGACACGGGCAGGAAAGTCAGACGATATAGAGAACGTCGAGAATAAAGCAGCTGAGAGTTTGATCATGAACAGTGTAAGGTTTAGGTTCTTCATCTAAAAATAAATAAATAAATATGCGCGCTCAGCTATATGATCAAAAGTGAAAGGGACGTATGTTTGTGTTATGCAATCTCTCCATCAAAGAAATGGCACTGGAAGCAGATTTTCCAGTTCTAATCCAGATTTGTGTCATTAAGGAATCAGTGGAGGACGACCCTATAAGCCCTGAAAACGCAGAGCTCTGTGAAAGTCTTAAACAGTGCTTATCAGCTCTGCGAGAATAAGTGCTGCAGTTGTGTTTTCTATAATACCTTCAGAGGTTTTCTGAAGCCGCTTGATTTCACCTGTTTCTGGGATTATTGTGCTCAAAGAAAGACTAATGAATATTACAGGTTTTAAAATGTCGCAATTAGGAAATCTGCTAAACGAACATGTAAAGAAGAAGATTTATTAACAGCAACGTCGACTAGTCGTTATATTTCCCTGCTGAAAAGCAAAACCTGCTTATCAGAGCTGATCGTCCTGGTTAACCCGGCTGACCAGCTTAGGTCTTCACCAGTATAGGGTACGTTTTTTTGGAGTTTTATGGCACAGATGGTCTACAAGCTTGACCACCCTGACCAAGCTAGACAAGCATGACTAGGGCTGCTGCGATTTGTTGACATAATCAATGACGTCTATGCTGACAATGCATCAGAAGTTCTATTCTTTTATGAATTCACATTTCTGAAACCACCTCAATTCAAATAATCAATGCGTTCTCATACCAGTATGTAATTCCTGCATGCATGAGATCAGTGTTCTGGCATTGTCCAGGAGTCGGAGGGAAGTCCAGCTTGAAATAGTTTTCGAGAAAATTTCCAAATACCCAAAGTGTGCTTATATGGATTAAAACACTTTATATCTCAAAAATCCTGTTGGAAATGAATCATCCAGAGTGCTTGTGAGCTGAATCGGAGTCTGCATGTCCACGTGGGCAGAGCAGTAAACATGCACTGAATGGCTGCTATGGCATTTAAACTTCTATGTGTGTCATGTCTGTAGGTTACCCTGATCCTGAGATACGAAGCCTAATAATTGGCATATAACTGCCTGCAAAGTGTGGACCTCGAGTTGTGAGAGTTAATGTACTGTAGCTGAATGCATTCATTACAAGGGGTGTCCACAAACATTTTGACAGTGTGTAGTGGCTGCGATTTTGAAAGAAGCAGGATGGAGGATACAGGCCAGCCAATCAGAATGTTAACGTAATTGAGCACAAACAAAAATCTGCATCATTTGAAGGGATGCAGGCGGGTTCGAAAAATGGTCATGTAGAATATGTGACGAATTATAAGTGGTTATAAGAAGGGTCTCTAATCAGAGACTGTAGAGATGCTCTACCTTCGACGCTGCTTACGAACTGCAGCAGCAAGTAGAAGGCGAGGTGTGACTGTGGCATCATGCGGTAAAGAATGCAGCAGCATTTTTTTCATTACAGTGTGAGCGACATATCTTAAAAAATCTCGTCCTTACTGGTTCTTATGCTCCCTTTCCAATTTATGATAAGACATGCCGTCGTCCATCACTGTAATGCGCTTCGCCTTCGCTGGGCCGTATTTCTGAGGGGAGCAGATATTCGAGCGCCAAAACAGGCCTCCCTGCCATTTGTCACCAGCGTCTGAGTAATGAACGAGGGGGATTGGATGTACTCGCTAATTATGTAGAGGACGAAGAGCTGGCCAAATCCCCAGTCAAGCACTGAACACCGGCTCATGAATTAGCAGCACCATCTCAAATTAGTTGCGGCACAAAGAGGAATGTAGGACGGTGCTTGTTAGAACCTCTGGAGGTTCTGTTGTGCAGTAGCCCAGGGGTTTATAGGTAACGTGAATTTCTCAGGGTTGCCAGTGACCTGACAGAAACTTACACCCATAAAGATTCTTTGGCGTGGGCTTGTCTAATCTAGGTCAGCTCCTGGTCCTGGAGTACCCTGTTCTGCATATTTTACCATTTTCCCTCCACTAATACACCAGATCTGACAAATCAGCTCATTATCAAGTCCTTCTTGAGATTAAGTGTGTTTATTAGAGCGCCACTAAAGCGTGCAAGACAGGGATTCTCCAGGAGATGGAAAATATTGACTCCGGTCATGGAAATGTCACGCAGAGGAAGCCTGACAAACATACTTTGAGACCAAGTCGAGTCTCTGGGATGTAAGTCTGAGTTGTAGGGACGCACGATACTGGAAATATCTTGACATTGTGATATAGAAGATATAGAAGTCAGTGTGATATATATTGTGAGATAGTAGTCAGTGATCCAGTGTGTCATGATATTAATATTGTGAGTTGCATCTTGAGTCTCAGGGTTGTGAGTCTGGGTTGAGTCTCAAGTCTCTGGAGTTTGAATACAAGTCACTCTTTCAGTCACTATGGATCAAGTCATTGGGGTGTAAATCCAAGTTCTGTCTCGAGGATCCACGTCTTGAGTCGGAATGAATCTTGAGTCTCTGGAGTGCAAGTTGGAGTCAAGTCCTGAGTCTTTGGTAGAGAACTCCAGTTAGGTCTTTAGTTAGTCTGAAGGTCAGAACTGAAGGGTGACATGCAGTAAATTCACTGTTTACACAGAAGAGGCAAAACTAACCGCTCCACACATGACCTTGTTTTCAGTCCAAGTTGAGTTGAATTTAGCATGTGACTGCATTCCTACGCTACTGCTGACCTTCTGGACACCGTCCAGCCTGGTTCAAATGTTTTAAAAGACTAAGCGAGCAACCTTATCCCACACTTACAGTGCATTGGCTCATTTCAGCCTCAAGTTGTTTCACATTGATTCACTGAAGCCAGAACAACGTTCCACCATCACAGCTCCAACATTATTATCTAAGTTTGCTCGGAGCCGATGATTGTCCTGCTCTTGGAGCAGAGCGTTAATTAAATTGCTTCCTGAGGCATGATGGAGCGGGAATCAAGTTTCAGGGGCAACTATGCCAACAGGGCCGAGGGAGTCCCAGCTTCGCATGCCTGGCCGACTTCTGTACACACTAGACATTTTCCTTTGCTGATACAGAGACTCAAAAGTAATAAGAAAAGGCTTCTTTTTCTTTTAAATGCAGAAACATCCTCAGCCTGAGGCAGACATCAGGGACATGGATTTGCTTTGCTAAATGAGAGACAGGTGCAGATGTCCCCCCACCCCCCGAGACACAGGGGAGCCGTCATGCAAATATGTACCCTCTGTGGGTAAGTTATTCATGTGCTTGTCAATTTTGGTTCATTAGTGGAGGAACATTTTGTACTCGCTTCTGTTTCTTCTGCTTGGTGATACAGCATGATGACGCAACCTTTATCTCCTCTAATTACGCTGGATCGTACCCAGACCCTGAGAAGGCCACCCTACAGCTGCACCGGTGAGTCAGAGGTGCTGACCAGAGTGATGAACAGGGTGTCAGTGTGTTTTGACCAGTCAGCTTGTTGAGGCCTACAACAAATCTATGATCCTGGAAGGTCCCATATTGACTCGTCCAGCCCTGGATCCTCCCTGGTCAGCAAATTACCACCCAGACCCCCCGTGACACCTGTAATCATACAGTTTTGCATAAAAGTATGAATGCCTTTAAGACATTTTATAAGCTACACATTGCAGGTTATGAAACATGTATACATGCATTATAACTAGGAACAGTTATACCTTTAGTGCTGTGGTTCTCAAACTGGGGTACGTGTACCGCAATGTACAACTGTTGGATGTACGCCAGAAGACCTCAGAACATCCGCTCTAATTACAATCAGTAGAATCAAATGTCCATTTGTTACTAAGACACAGTCTTGAACAGACACTTGATCACAGTCCTGACACTCAAGTCAGAGCATCAGACTGATGAATCTATTTAGAAGTATGAGCTCAAGACGCCAACTCCGGCCTTCATCTGCTCCTTCTGCTCCTTCATCAGCTCTCGGATTAGTGCACTCGTTCCGTTAGTATTACTCTAACGAAGACTGTCTCTCATGTCAAAGCAGTGACAGATGCAGGGAATATGTTTGAAATGTAGTCCATGCTGATGTTGTTGTTGGGCCCAACTCAGCATGGCCCTTATTAACATTCATAGCGTAGGCTTTGGGTTTTTAGCTTCAGACGCTGCTGCACTGATTGAGATTTCAGAACACTTTCGTGAGATAAGAACTTCATAAAAGGTTCAATTACTAAAATCAGCACCGTGTCTAGGTCACATGAAAGTTAATGAGTTGTTCATTATTTATTAAGAAAGGTGTGCTTGGCTCATTATATGGGAAGTTGTTGTGGAGTGTACACGATGCTTTACTTTTCACACATTGTGTTATGTTTCAGCCTTATTCCAAAATGGATTCAATTCATTTTCCACTCAAAATTCTACACACAGTACCCCGCGACAGCAAAGGGGGAAAGGTTGGTTTGAACGTTTTGCCAATATATTAAAAATAAAGCACAAAAATAGAACATGGACACAAGTATTCACAACCTTTGCTGTGACACTCAGAACTCAACTCAGGTGCACCTTGTTTCCATTGATCCTGCTTCAGATGTTCCTACAGCTTGATTGGACCCCTGTGGTCAATTCAGGATTGGACATGATTAGGAAAGGCACACACCTGTTTATATAAGGTCCCGAAGTAGACAGTGCAGGTCGGGGCACAAACCAGGCCATTAAGTCTAAGGAACTGTCTGTAGACCTCAGAGACCAGATTGTATCCAGGCACAGATCTGGGGAAGTGTACAGAAACATGTTTGATGCATTGAAGGTCCCAATGAGCACAGTGGCTCCATCACACATCAATGGAAGAAGTTTGGAACCACCAGGACTCTTCATAGAACTGGCCAAACTGAGTAACCGTAGAAGAAGAGACTCAGTCAGGGAGGTGACCAGAAACCCAGTGGTTACTCCAACATTCCTCTGTGGAGAGAGAAGAACCTTACAGAAGGACTCTCTGATTATGAGAAACAAAAAGATTCCTACCATTCCTACAGTGAAGCATGGTGGCAGCAGCATCATGATGTGGGGTCGTTTTTCTTCACCAGGAACTGGGAGACAAGTAGGGGTTGAGGGAAAATGACTGCAGTGATGTTCAGAGACCTTATTGATGATAACCTGCTTTTTTATTTGAGTTAGATTGTGATACAGTACCGTACTTTCACTATAGTACAGTTTCTCCTCTTTGAATTGAGTTACATTGCGATGCGATGCGAGACCCATAGGTTCATTATAGACCAGTTTCTGCTCTGAAAGCGTGTGTGGTCTCCTTCTCCAGCTGGCAGTGGCACCACTTCCAGGCTAAGTTCAGTTCTCTGGGTGTGTCTTGGCCCAGTTAAAGCTCACCTTTTATCAGCCTTGAGCAGATAGAGGATGGTCCCCAGCACTGGTCCCATTTTTCATTCCTGTTATCGCTGAGCCGTTTGGCTCACAGGACTGTGCTCTCGAACGAGAGAGGAACACAAAAGGGGCTTTTCATCTTCAGCTGGACTCACAGACAAAATAAAGGCGCCGCAGTCATTCTAACAATGCAGGGGAGAATATGCTAGCAGGCCGACCGGCACATGGCTGGATCTTTGAAGCAATCTGTTGCAGCGGAGCAGGGAGCCATGCTTAATTGGGCTTCGGCAGAGAAACAGGGTGCAGGGTCCAAGAAACTTTGGATGAAAGTGGTGCTCTTGAAAATCTCAGTGTGACACTTCATCCAAAACGTTAATGCAAGTGATAGGAAGCATCATCTCACATCCACAAACACGCTGTGCTTAACAGGGGACAGTGTGACCTAATGTGGCTGTAAAACTCACAGTGAGAGCAATAGCCAGGCCAAAGTCCAGCCTCCGCACCGCAGGGTTAGTTCAATGCAGGCATCCGCAAAGGAACGGTGGAACGGTACAGAGGCATGGGGACACGTTTTTAAAATATTCCAGTGGGAGATCAATTTTATATTCTTGTGGGAATGGTAATGAAACGGCTGGTAACATCCCAGGAATGGTAATGAAAGCATGCTGTATTTTTATAGCAGCGAAAGTCGATTTATTCCACGTCTAACCTACTGATGCCTGACAGACCGATCTCATTGTCGTTCCTCCAGTCAGAGCTTATTCATTTATTCCGAAATAAATCTTTCTGTTCCGATTTAAATTATTCAAAACCCTGATGCTGGTCACCAAAGCCTTGATGGTCAAAACTTGATTTGTACTCAGAGACCTCTGAGCTTCAAGCACGGCTCAGCTTGAACCACCACCCATCGAGACACATGGAACGCAAGCATCCAGGCATTTTTTGTTCCTGGCACTCAAGTGGTTGAACCAACTTCCCCTGGGTGTCTGATCCACAGACTGAAGACCAGCTCGGCGTACAACTGAACTCACTGATCAGACACTCAGGGAAAGTGTTTATGATGAGGGTTGTGTACATAGGTCAGGGGTATCAGGGGGTGGGTACCCAGGGTCCCTTCTTGGTTCAGGGATCCGTTTAGGAGGCAGTCAAACACAAAATAGGCAGGCAGGCAGGCAGGCAGGGCCCAAGACTGGGTCCTACAACCTGATCTAGGTATCCATACTGACTTCAAATTTGACAGCACCTAAGGTTTAGCCTGGACAGACCAAGACAGGATGTCTTCTGAGTAAACAGTGAAGCACTTTGTCTCTCCGGATAAGAGTCTGCTAAATGTCAACGTAAATGTAAACGGTGGAGCTGATACATTCTGGCATTTAATGGCACAATATTAAACCGAAAATGCACCACAGTTAATGCGGAACCGGACATTCTTAGAATAAGACACACCATGAAATCCTTATTTTAATATTAATGGAATTAATGAAAGACATATTTCTCACAGTATTTCAGCAGCGCTGTTATTGTTTAAAAGTCATTAAGAAAAGAGCTGTGTGACTCTTACTCTGGATAATAACGTCTGGCAGATGAAAAATTGTTCAAGTGTTCAAAGGGAAAATTGAGGCAATTCTGCAGTACTTTCAATATCGCAGTGAATGACATACTATGTGAATATATAAACAACATATTAACAAAAATCATACATATTCATATTTCTGTGTATAGGGCCAGTAGGGGGACTCCTCTGGATAAGGTGGTAATACTGTAGGGGCATGTGGGGCAAATATGGGGATGTGCGGGAATGGTGAGGTACTGCAAAAATGAGGAGTGGACAGGGGTTTCGACTTGATGTAAAGGTTCTAGGTGGTGTGCTGCAGCAGGGAAACCAGACAATTTCCCAGTTGGCCACCAAAGTCAACAGACAGTTAACTGGTCGAATGTGGGTTGTGACATCAGCTGACCAGCGGCAACATCATCGTCATTTTGGTTGTAGAAGAGTGGCGACAGCTGATGATATTTGATTGGTTTTAAGATGTGATGTTAGATAACCATTACTTAACATCTTTCAAATGTTACATCAATGCCATGTTGATGAGTTATGGCCACTAAAACCCAACATCTGCCAAACTTCATAATGTACATCCACACAATGTGAGCTTCTCACATTAGATGATATGTGTTTGGTTTTAAGTCACAGTGTTAAGTTACCAAAATTCAACATCTAACATTGGAGCTTGACGTCAACCTAGAGTTGGGTTTGGACGTCAATGCAATTTCGTTTCGTTCAACATCTGTGCAACATCGAAGTCACTGAAAGCCCTTATTTTTAAAGGAGTATCACCTCAGGTAACCCTCCAATGGGGTAGGTTGTGACATTGATGCCCACTTTGCCTTGGGCTTCCTAGACGTTTTCATCAACAGACATTGACGGAAACGTCCCACACTTTCGGTTTCCTTCATTTAATATAAACAGCAACACAGTGTACAAAACGGAACGTGATGAACAGAGCATATTTCATTCTTACAGAAACATCATCGTGTAAATGACAACACAAGCAGCACACACTTAAATACACCAACAGTGGACAAACATGGTCCTACTGAACAGCATAGAGGACAACCACTAATAACCAGAGAAAATGTAAACCCCATACAAACTGCAGGACTCCAACATCCTGAACCCAACTGTTTGGCAAGCCAGTCATTCAGTTCCTCCCACCTTATAGGTCATTATAGTGTCATTTCGGACTGGAGCCCATCTGCTGTTGTGCAATTGCAGCCCCCCCCCCAACCCTGTTGAGATGGGCCACAGTCTCTAAATGTATAAACCAGCAAGGAGGAAGGTAAGGGTTTCCAATAAATTGGCCATGGAGCACACAAGCTGTCAGAAATGTCAGCTATGGGAGGCCGTTTCCCAGTTTAATTACGCCAAGCTGAAGCCACCATATAGACAGAAGCCCCAAGACAGTCTTCCAGGGGAAAGTGGCTGTTTATGTCGTTTAGATTGGCCCAGGAAAGCAGGGCTGTGATAATGTGAGTGAGTCCGGCACTGAGGCATAGGTGGTGGCACCGTGCATATGGTAGCGCCATCTGTTCGGCCGAGCACATCCACACACTTCACGAGAGAGCATTTCGGGCGGAAAGTGCAGGCCGCCGTTTCGAATGACATCAGCTGAAAACAAAACGCAGTAAACAGCAACTTCCGTACCGACGGGAAGTTAGGCCAGTGACCCAAATCGGACCTTTCACGCTCTTTTTAACGTGACCCATATCTGACGTTTGTCTGAACAGTCTTAAACTGACATGAGCGCAAGTGTTTCACCAGCATCACAGGAGCTATCACGGAGCTCCAGTGTCTGACAAATGGGCTTATCACCAGGAACGCGTTTGAACTCACTGTGAAAAGGGCACGTTATTAGGCCACGCCCACTTGCTTTTAAGCTTGTTATTTTCCCTGGACACGCCCTCACTGCTGTCGTACGTTTTCCCGTCTCCTCGCCGTGCATTTATATGGAATATCAAGTAGGATTGTTGTGAAAATCAGCAGAATTACGATCTGGCTGTTCAGTCCGAGTCACATTACAGTGAATCGGATCTGTACCGGATTTCAGTACCACATATGAAAGTGGCCCAAATCAGAACTGTTAACTCATCTGATATGATACATATGACGGAAAAGATCCTATTTGGGCAACTTGGGCCTGCGGGGTAAATGTAGGGGCCTGCGGGGTAAATGTAGGGGCCTGCGGGGTAAATGTAGCCTTAGAGTCACTGAATCAAATGCCATATAAAGCGATTCAATGATTCAAGTGATTCTCATCTCCTCTGTATACAATACAGTTTGATTCATTTTTGTTTAAAAAACTGGTCAAGCTGGATTAGCTGGTCGACATGCATGATCAACCTGACCAAGCTAAACGTCCAGTTGACCACCATGACAAGCATGACCTGCTGGTCCACCAGCATGACCAAAATCAAATCCAACATACTTCTTGGAACTTGTCACATTTTTGTCCGGGTGACCAGCTTTTCAGCCTCCTTGACCAGCTTTTTTCAGCAGGGTCTTGAGTTTTTGTGCTGGTTGGAAGGGTTTGACAGAGCACATGTTCCCCTGCTGCTCCTCGCTTCATTAACACATAAATGAATACCCACTTCGCCATCGATCACCCCCTTAATGCGGCCACAAAAACAACAGCCCACCGAAGTCATGTTCCGATAATACAGCAGGAACAAAAGCACGGCGTGGCCCGTTCTAATAAAGCAGGTCTGGACCACCAGGACACTCCGCAGAGTACCCCGAGTCTCAGACGGGTTCTATCATGCCTTCGTAGTAATTAAGCAGCGAGCAGTGCCTAATGGAAACTCTTAATCATGCTGAGGCCTCTTAATTTCAGAGGCACAGCTATTGATCACTGCTATGCAAATGCTCCTCTGGGGTAGTGTGTTCAAGCAGAGGGGAACAGGGGGACGGCTCCCTACACTACGCTACTTTTTCAGCAATCCAGTCCCTCACTGGTTTGATACATTGCTTTAATGTATATTACATGGCCATGGGTGCGTAGACACCCACTCATCCAATGTTCCTTCAAGTCAAGAGCGTCCTCCTGAAGAGAGCCTGAAATTTCAGCCTTGACTCTTCTGGAAAGGTTTTACACTAGATGTTGGAACATGGCTGTGAGGAGGATTTGATTGCATTTAGCCACATGAGAGCATCAGTGAGGTCATTGAACCCAGTTCCACGGTTCCCCTCAAGCCCAGGCTCCTGTGGAGAATATACAAGCTGTAGGCATCTGAACATCTTACTGTCAGCCATTGGTGCACCTTCAGAAGCTATATTTACTGACCAGAAGGGAATTTCAATGATATGTAGTTAACTTACACAGATCAACCATAACATTATGACCATCTTCTACACCCACTGTCCATCCTATCAGCTCCTCTGATCACACAGGAGCTCTTTGTAGATCTATAATTACAGACTGTAGTTCATCTGTTACTCTGCAGACTTTATTCTCCTCCTTTCACCCTGATCTTCAATGATCAGGACCCCACAGGACCACTACAGAGCAGCTATTATGTGGGAGGTGGGGAAGATCAGCCCCGATCTTCACAGTGCTGAGACAGTGGACAGTGAATGCAGGAACAAGGGTAACGTTATGGTGGATCAGGGTACATATTCACTTCTGTAATGAATTCCATTTGAATTCAATCTACATTCTGTTCCAAAGATTTTACTCTTTCTATTATTAGTGTTTATTCTAATTTTAGTGTTTTACTGAAGTAATAATCTCTCACGGCCCAGATAAGAGCTTTTAAATCTGGTCCCAGGTGCCTGAAAAGTATGAACTGTATATTCGTTTAACCCTTTCCTGCTCGGTGGTCACTACAATGGAGGGCTATTTCAAAGTCATTATTTTCTGAGTTATATTTTTCTTATTTATTATTTTTTTGTTTGTGTGTTTTTCGGTGTTTCTGGAGACTCTTCACTTACTGAAGTCATTCGTTCTTATTCATTTATTTATTTGAAAGTGGATTGTGGTTCACGCTTTTTCTTAAGCAGACCCTCTTAAAGCCTAATATATAATATCATATTTATTTAGCATCATTAAAATGTCCATTTTACTTCCTATATTTTGTAAAAATTCCGAAGAAACGACCGCACGCTGTCACAGGAGGGTTAATAAAACAATTAATGCAAATAAGAACCTCACGCATCGGACTCAAACAGGGATCATTCTAATAACCCCGTCTTATATACGACGGACATTCTGTCTCAGTATACTGCAGCAGGCTGTCACAATATTAATTTTAAGTTTCCAAAAGATTCCCTGGAACTGTGTTCCAGCTAAAGAGAGCAGTGATGGGGAGAACATGTTAAATTACCTCAGTGTTTCTTCAACACGACAGCTCATTAAAGCACACCAGAGTGAAAAACGGGCCACGAAGAATCGTCTGTCAATAAGCTGGAATTTTTCTTTCTGTCTGTTTTTTTTTTTTTTCACGCTTAAGAAAACAAAATGTCAGAACACACGACAGAAAGAAAGAAGCTCGTTTTCTAAAAGGTTTTCAAGGCAATTTCGAAAAACACTCCACAACACAGGATGATGAACACTTGACCCTTGGCGAGATTGCACCAACACTGCAGAGACAAAAGCACTGGTTAGTAAAAATATAAGTTTTCTTATATAGACGCCGTGTGTGAGGGACACGCGCTAAAAAATGCGAGGACGAACGCAAGGTCGAAGAGGAACCAGAGATGGAAGAAAGGACACTTGATGAAATTAATTAAACTACATTTAAAACTTCAAACTTAAAAGGTTTTAAAGAAAGCACTTAAGACACTGAAGAAAAAAGAAATAAGAAACTTTTCCAGTGGAGACGGAGATCGAAACGTGAACATTCACAAACGGACGCTCTTGGCTTAATGTACAACAAGTCATGCTGCCACAGAACTGTGAGAAGGCATCAACTGTGTGAAGTAAAGAAGGAGAATCGGGCCTTGTTCATACCTGGCATTGACCCTGGGTGATCAGATCCGAAGTGGACAGCAGGAAGTACAGGTGTGAGTCAGGTTCTATGGGTCTTCAAAATGCATTGAGATCCAATCATTCAAACCACCTTTGGAGGTGGTCAGTGGTTAGGGTCTAAAGATTGTCTTAGGGTCATTTTTGACCTGCCTGTTAAAAATGAGAATGAGCAGAACCCATTTTTCAGAACCCAGTGTATCTTATCTCAGATCAAAACAGTCCAGTCTGGAATTGAGACAGAAGTGCCCGGTGTACACACGTACGTCCTGCTGTCCACTTGTGATCACTCAAGTTAGATATTAATCCCAAGTATGAACAGGACCCAAGACTTACTGTGACCTGAATCTTGGTGTGAGGCCAAATTTGCTAATCTAGTTATAAAAACATGGCCCAGTATGACCCCTAGCTTCTACTTCTGGAGCGACGAGTAGAAGAGTCTGTAAGACCTCCAGGAGATGCATTTCAGAGCTGTCCGATATGTCTGTCGTTGAAGTCTGAAACGTCAGTTCGCTCGATCCATTTGTTCCTTGGTACGACAGTCCTGTTGACAGTCACTGCGTTTCCTGGGGCTTGGCCAAATCTCCCGGACTGTGTAGGCTGAGACAATGCCGCATGCCGTCGCTGAACAGCTAGCAGAAGAAGTGCGAAGTGAAGGCTGCTGGAGAATGTGACAATCACAAGCTGAACATTACACTCTACAGAAGTGTTTGCTCTAAACCTAGAAGTACAGGAATGTACAAAAAGCATGCAGAGCAACTTTGAGACCATCCACGGAAGTCCCTGCGCAGCGGGAGACCTCATGGACGCTGCATCATCTGCTGGTTAACAAGCTGCTACAGCACTGAGCTACAGTAGCCGGCCTGCCTCCTTATGAGAGACGGAACCTTGTTCTAGCAGGCTCAAAGTGATGCCGAGAGATGTCCACAGTGGTCATAGATTTAGGCAGATAAGGCCTAAGGAAGCAGGGTGAAGGCGGATGGGGAGGTTGAACTACGTTGGCTACAAATTCATACAGGCACAAAATGTTCAAGAACATAAAAAAGAACGTGTAGCTGTCCGTGTACTTTCCACTGCACCGTCTTCTCGCAAAGAAAGTCATTTCCGTCTACAGTACATATGGCAAAACTTCAGATCAGTCGCATTATTGCACTCTTGACAGTAACGCTCTTGCTTGCAAGCTGTGGCACATCATGGAATTGAGGTTCAACTAACAAATGCCTGCATTTGCTTGCTGTTGTCTTATTTCACATCATAGACGACAACTTAGTAGTAACACAAACACCTATTCAATGCCAACAGTATCCTTCAGCTTAAACGTTAGGCCAATTCCGTGGTCTCGGTCTTGAGGGATCAGGGTCAGTTCAGGGTCACACTCATGCTCTGGTTAGGACATAAAGATGTGATAGCTTACAAATGAGTAAGAACTTGGACGACCATTTTTGGAAACAGGAAAAAAAACCCTCTATGATGGTGGAAAATGGAGATAACTCATGTAGTAGCTTTGTTCCCCAAGGAATTCTTCAAGAGAGCTTGAATAGTTTGCTGGTTGTTGGAGACCAGGATACTCTGGCAGGTACTTTGCGTCATTCCTGTTGGAGCCCTTACACAGTAATTTATCGGAATATGTTCGTACTTACGTGACATCCTCAAAAGGAAAGGCAAACAGTTCCTTCATTTGGGAATTAAGTACAAAATGTGCTCCCGGTTATTGTCTTAGATCTCAAGCAAATTTCATCTCCTTCCCATCTAATTATCGCCAAATTCCGAGGAAAAGGGCACGTGTGAAATGGGCTTAAGTTGGTAGGTTGAAAGGGAACCAGCTTGAGCTGCTTAAGGTTAGACTCATGCAAACGATTGACTCCAGCCCACCTAAACTAAACGGAGAGCAGAACAGACCCATTTACGCTAAATGAACATAGTTCCCGTTCAACCTTCATCCGGTGCTTGAAGGCTTATCTGTCTGATGAAAGGTAATCAGCAGCTCCTATTATACTTTGTCACTGTCAGGCTTATTTTCTTCAACGCTGTCCTCATCTCCTGTCCAGTGCCTCAGACAACAAAGAATATCGACTTTTATCAACTTGATTGTCCTGAAATGAATATCCTTAAGAACATGCAAAGTTTCACTGTCTTTAAACAGAGGGCAGATGAACAGAACATAGATGGTCTGTGGTGATGATGCTGGCCCGTGCTTGGCTACTTATTTGTGCATTAAGACAGAGGGAGTGTAGGGGTCCAGTACACCTCGGTGCATGAGACTTCCTGGGAAACCATTGCCCTCCACCGGTCATGAAAGCTGCCACTCTGGATAGAAGAATTTAATGGGGTGGGTTTTGGCCCACTTGGCGAAAACTGCCTTCTCTGTTATGAATCGGTGGCCACCGTAGGGCGCGCTCTCGTGCAGGAGGTATTCGGCACACTCGTCACGGCTTCCCGCTTCATAATAGTGGTATGGCACCTTCCTGTAGCCTTCGGATCTGACAGAGAAAGGAGGGAAAGGGAAAAAAGACAGAAAAACATCCTTAGAAACCATCGGTCTTAATGATGGCAACAATCCAATATCAGGAATCAGTAATGAGCCAAAACCAGAGCCAAGAAATGCTGGATCTGATATCAGAAGTAAAGAATGAAGCCAAGCCAATCGTTTAACAAATCAAGACTGCAACAGCAGACATTCAGACACTTTAATGTGACAAGTTGGGGAAGTTGAATGTTCCAGGTAGTTGGTCGATGTCGCCAACCTTCAGGCACTAAAAGAGGTGGCCTTTTCAGATGGACTACTGATCTAACCAAGCTAGGTACAGTGTTGGATACTAATTAGGACTGGTCACCTTTACCACAAGGTCTTTTCTCCTCAGTGGACGATGTGCCAACATGTTAGTTTGGCAGAAAAATTTCTATGAAGGTGGGTCGCTCTGGGTTTGGCAGATTAGCATTTAGCACTTCCTGCGTATTGGCTCAGACAGAGCAGAGACAGTACAGAGCATGTCATAGGTCACACAGCCAGAGCAGCAGCAGTATTGGTTGGGAAATTCGCATCACCAAAGTTGGACTTGGTGCAAAAGTTTTGCATGCAAAGTTCACCTGTTGGGGCAAATCATGAATTCATTGAAAATTCACGCAGTAACCCATTGTCACTGGGCCTTAACATCAGCTAGGGTGGATAGCAAGGGGCATCCGACACCTAAAGGTTAGGGAAGTGGACATTGATCACTGGTTTGATCCCCAAGACAATGCTCCCTGGGTGCTGCAGTGGCTGTCCACTTCAGGTACTCGAGGTGTGTCTTCTCACTGCCCTTATCAATAGTGTATGTGTTGTATTGTTTTGGCGATAACCCTTTAGGGCTGAAACAACGTACACATCAATTCCAGCGCTGAACTCACTTCTCTGAGGCGTAGTGAGCGAGGCTTTACCCTTGACCGCTGTAGCTGATGTCACAGCTTTTGCTTGTTTCTGGCAAACTAATATGTTGACACATTGTCCACTGACTTGACGAGTCTAGCTGAGGGGGATCCAAGTATCCAACACTTCACCAGCTAGATAATCTCAACTGTAATCCTTGATTTTAAGGGCACGGGACACATCTGAACAATTTGGTGGAAAACGTGTTGGGGATGTTAATAATAACAGTCTTCAATCAAAGGAGTGACCACTACAGGTGCTGGTACAGCAGAACGGCCCATTCTCCAAATAAAAGGTCAGAACTGTTTTGGAAAAAGACCACGCTATGTTTGTTGACCTTCAGCATTTGTCTGATTTCCCCCATTAGTAGAACAACGTGGACAAGAGGACAAATTTGTCTTCACTCACATTTTGGTCAGCATATCATAAGCATATCAAGTCACGAAGCCAGCAAATCCATACGAAACGTGGTTGTAGTGTTTCGTTACACATTCCAGTCAATCCTCAGGGTCCTAGTCTTCGGGTATGGGAGAATACTTAGCCGTATCAGTGGTGTCTCACACTTTCGTCGCTCCTCTAACACTCTTTGATGATAAAATGCCACATCTCCTCCCTCACTTTAGTTCTGAACAGATTCACCGTTCGAGCCCGAGCGTTCTGAGCGGTTGAATCGAGTCAAACTGCTCTCCTGAAGAGGGACTGTCCCTTTCGCTCTTTTTTCCCTCACCTCAGCAACTACTACAGGTCCTGCAACGTTACAAATGAATTCAATTTCACTCCCCCGCCCCACCTTCTACAGCACCTGTTGAATTTCAATTACGGGCAAATCACTGGGGTCAACTGCTACAATGGCTCGACACATCGTGTTACAATAGATACTTTCCCCCTGCCATCGAAATGACTCTGTACTGGCCACTGTTCGCCACCCCTCACATTCCCATCCACGCTGGTGGCTGCGATTCAACATCAAATGAAATGGCCCATTGTTTTGGAGCGAGTGCAGAATGCGTAATAGACTGTAACGGTGGAGAGGATAATGGCTACTTACGAATATACTAATCACACCATCTCACGCTTTGCTTATCGGTGGTATTAAGAACTTTTGTTTTCCGAACTGCGACACCAAACTGTACTGGGAATTGCAAATTCACTCTCGAGGGTCTTTTTCCACGGATGAAGCGCTTTCAGGTGAAGTATGAGACGCTCTGCGGATGAACCCGGCTCATTAAATTACGGGTGCGAAGGCGGCAAAATATGTTGATTTTATATCTCCAGACATAACTAAAGGCTACGCAACTAGGTCAGACACTTCAAAGTTGCGGTCTTTGATGTTCAAAGGCGGGAAAGTCAGGGGGGCAGGTTACGGTGAACAGTTGCATGCACGGGGGGGGGGTAACAAGACCAACAAGACTGGGAAGAAATAACCCCCTTAAGGATGGTCAACCAGGGAAAACATTATGAGCAAATTATGGCCAGAATATGTTGGAGGCCTAGATCTCGCTGGCGTGTTCAGGATTGTTACTCATTATTGCCTCATTACTTTCGCAAATGAAGTCTTCGGATGCTCGGTGGAACTGTACTGACATCCCAATTAAACAGCGAGTAAACTGGCGGAAAATGTCAGCCAGAGTGTCCGCGGGTCTGAAGCCGGACCTTAAACTCAGTGCTGTTTCATTCTTCTCCGTCAGCTCTGCTGCTGTTTCTGCACAGTCATTCCGAGTGGGGTTCACTGTAGTGAACACATGAGTTCTTTACAGTGCTGGTGAAAAGAAAAGGCCTCAAACAGGATATTCATAACCATCTGTTGTAATAACCTTTTTGTAAGGGAGCTTTTAGAGGTATTAAGCTCAGCTTGAGGTGACGTGATTTCGCTGAAAACATAACCAATCATTTTGAACCAGAAATATGCAAAATAGCGTAGGTGGATTCTGAGCGAGGGGTTCGATGGCACTTTAGTAAAGGCAGAATCACAAGAACACCAAGACCCATCTGGATGCTTAAATATTTAAAGGGCTTGTCACATTGGCAGATGGTTCTCTATCAGTTTAAAACTTAAGTGCACTTCTTAATGAAGTTATAAAGTTAAAATAAATGCTACCAAAACTTGGCCCACAAATGAGACGCACCCTCCGTTCAGGTCAGATCAACGTTGAGGTGAATTTGTGTGACTATTGAGTGAACTGAGTTCTTTGAAATGGAATATGGTGACCTTCGGTGGGGGGGGTTTGTGTTTGGACAGATAATGCTTTAATAGAAGGCGTAAAAAGGAAGTGCCGTTCAAGTGATGTTCAATCAACGGTACGTCCCAATACGACACAGTAACCTACACGATAGCACAGCAGAAGTGCTGGATGTCTGGTTGTGTTGGATGGACATATCTTTCTGACCAATCAGAGCTTTGCAAGGTTTGCACATCACGTTGTTGTACCTACTCGCCTTCTTGGAACCTTAAGTGAGCTGGTATTACAACAGCACTCGGTTCCAGGTACCAGGTCCCGAATTTACCTAATAGAGTTGAGTAGAACAGTGGAGGTACCATGCAGAAGAGAAGTAAGGTTCTCCAATTACAATTTGCAGTCAGGACAGACAGAGAACGTCAGAGAACAGCTTACTTGCAGTACGTGTCATTGATCATTCCATACACTCGGATCTCCTTGCACATATCCATGGCCAGGATAAGTGTGAACCAGCCAGTGCTCAGGTACGACCCCGACTGGATCCTGCCAACAAAAAAGACAAAAAAGACAAAAAAGTGTCAAACATCTGCATTCAAACCTGCGTCCACGTCACTCCCGAGCAGCGGCGCTCAATAACACATTCAGAGAAAGTGGCTCATAATGACAGACATGAAGCTCGGCGAGCGACTCTCTCTCTCCCTCTCTGTTGCTTTCAGGTAAAAGTATTGTCATGTCTCCGTCGCCAGGAGATGTGTCATGCAGAGTGACAGCACAATGCTTCGAGACTCGATGTCTGTGCCGGGGGTTAATGGCAGTGTGTGCTGACAGCGCTCTGCACTGACACAACTGCAGTAAACAGGGGCTGTCAGGCCGAGGTAACCAGGAGAAACAGAGACAAGCTCCTTCAGAGCCTGAGCCTGAACACCACTGATGCTTCATTTATATATCTGTATATGAGTTATCACACCTTGACAGCAGCGTTTCCTCAGAACCGCCGGTCTGTCCATCACCTGAGCCACAATGCCAAAGGCTTGTTGCAGTTTTGCATTGCTGTTACTTTTTCTGGGCCTCATATCATGGAGAACCACATGTTCCTTTCCTTTGAAAAAAAATGTCCCCTTCATACAGTCTGCTTATGGACACTGTTCACAAAATCCAACGAACTTGCATGCATGCACCAGTTTAGCTGACAGCAGTTTAGCCCCGCCCATTTATGCTGAACTCACATCAGCATTTCAGTTCACACTCCTTTTTAAACACTTTTAAGGTCAGAACATCTGTTATGCAGTGGTCAGTACCGACCAAAAGTGCTCCATGGAAGGACAACCCATGGACCAACGATGGGGTCATGGGTGCCCAAAGCTCACTGATGCTCCTGGAGGTACTACATCACTACTAATGTTAGACTTGGTGCCAGGTACCACAGGACACCTTCAGAGGTCCATGCCCTGAGAGGTCAGAGCTGAACAATTGTAGACCGAATTCCTGTCTGCAAACATTGTTGGGTGTAAGAACACTTTGGTAATAAAGTCAGTCATGGCTCCTCACATTTGTCTTCGTTTGAAATGCAAAAGTTACGAAAACTCAAATATTTGTATGAATCTGACCATGTTTGGATAAAAATACAATTCGTTGTTTTTGCTTTTAACGATTAAAAAACACTTTAAATCTCAGAATCTCAGAGTGTTTATGTGCTGAAAACCCAAGAAGCGTGATCAGCTATTTGTAATGATCAGATTCACAAAGGAATTTATAACAATAACATTTAAAATAGTTGAAAGAACAGAGCAGTAAACATGCACTGGAAGCTCCTTCGCTATTAAAACTGGAATTTAATTCAGTTGTGAATTCTGACGAGTGATGATGAGACACAACGGTTAGATTGGACTGTAACTGCCTGCAAAGTGTGGATCTTGCAAGATTTAATGTTAAATTCAATTATTTCACATAAGACTAAAAACCTGATTACAATAAATTAGTCCTCAGTTCTGATCCATAATCTTCTGGATTTTTGGCAAAGGGACGGGATCCCCTCCGGACACTTTCAATCTACTCTGCACTCGGTTACTTTTACTGCACAACCCTTTGTCTTTGCTGCTCTGGAGTGAAGAGTGCTGCCGTCTGTTGCTTTCTGCCCCCTGGTGAGCTCATCTCCGTCATGATCTTGCACCTTTCTATAACCTGTCTATATTACATTGTATGATGATGGATGGATGATTCATCTCCTTCAGCTCCCAACTAACAAAACACCTTCCCTAGTCCCTCCGACAGGAGACCTGGGAGGGTTGATAGCTTCCTGCAAATGCAGTCACAGTGGAACAATCATGTTCCATCCTGCTCCTGCTGTTATTACAGAAGACCTCTTTCAAAAGAAAAGTTCATCGGAGCAGAGAAAGTAGAAAACGAAACCTCTGACAGAGATCAGAGAGCAACGGTCAATAAAATAGCCCCTGCAGTGGGCCTGCCTGACCGGACTGCGGGCCTCAGAGTGAGCGAGAGTGATGGAGATGGACGCTGACACAAAAGCCTTCGCGTCTCTTGGCCAAGAAATAAACAGTGGCTGAGAAATGAAGTCTGACAGTCAGGACGGTGCTCAAAGTAAATAATGTACCCCGTCTTACGCAGTGCTTTACCTGCCATGCTCTCTGGCCCGGCGTCAATGTGTACATCACTCGTCTCTTGACTACGCTTTCATATTCCCTGCAACCTTGGGGATATGAGCTGTGCCTTGCGTCCCCACCATGAACTGCCAATCATCTAGACGGAAACGCCAGTTAGGTGCCCATTTACAGAAACGATGGGAACGTATGGCTAAATCCATCTGGCAGCAGCTTTATGTGGAACGGAGCAGTCTGGCCTTAAAGTGCAGGCATTAATTCCAGCTTCTCCCACCTAGTGCCACTCTGGATCACTTAACTGCTATCCAGGCCGAGTCACCATGGCATTGTTCAGACTTAAGTGTGGCATAATTTGCCTGGGCAAACACAATGCTTTTTTAATGACCGATCATCCAGAAGCTGGAGCAGTTTAAAAGAATCGATTTTAGAGACGGTGAACCTTGAACCGACCACATCTCTGCAAACGATTCACATCACTGTCATCTCTGTTTTACTGGGAGATTATATTGATATACCATCAGTAGTAAAGCCAATAACATCGATGATCTAGTTCCAGGGATGGATATAATAGGCAGCAAGTGGACAGTCGGTTGTTGGAGTTGATGCTTTGAAGTGGAAACAATGGACAAGCTGTAATGTTCTAGATGACTGGGTCAGAACCAAATCGGAACAACAGTTCTTTTGGGATGTTCCTGATATACGGTGGTCAGTACCTACCAAAAGTGCTCCATGGACAAAGGATTACCGATGTAGGATTACCGATGTGCTGGACCTTTCCAGAAGGTCCAGTACGTATCTCAGAAATAGCACACAATGCATCTGAGATTCAAATCTGAACCCCAGCAGCACGGTCCACCTCAGCACTCACCAATTAGTGCACTTCTAAGAGAAACCCAGACGAAAGGCTGTCGCCTGATGATTTTATCGCTGATGAGCTTCATAACAGGCAAGTCCAACAGAAGCTTAACGGCTCCTCTTTGAAAGAAGGCCTATAACCCTCCTCTCCCCAGGGACGAATCCACCACAACAGTCGGCGTGAAGCCTGGGGGAAGTGGTTCTGTTTGCCACTGCTCTTAAACGGGCCAAACCAATTTATTTTAATGATGCTGCAAAGTACGGTCATTATTACCTGACGCGTTAGAGCCGACAGAGTGTTCCTCTGAGCTACAGTTGTGTTTACTTTCATTTCACTGAAATCTATTAATAACCTCCGAGGCTATCGGCGGACGCTGTTCAACGGCAGCCCATTTATTACTGTAGCCACTCCATTCTTCAGCCTACTTTCGGCCAGGTCAGCAGACGCCTGTCCACTGAAGTCTATCACCTAACGGCTAATGGCACTGTTCTGTTCTTTTTTTTTTTTTTCAAGGCTTTCTGTCAGCACGCTCTAAAAGCGTCCAATATAGAGTCCGATATAGAGTCCAGTATGGGAGTGGAGGAGCTTCAGCTCTCTCGCCTCTCTTAGTCATGAGCTGGATGGATGAGCACAATGTGTTACATTCATACCTGTCATCTACATCACCAGCCAGCAGAACGTCAATGCAATTTAACAGCCAGTGGAAAAGTGAAATCGTAGACATGGTGAGAACTTTCGGGTAACTGAGGCAGATACCTTCAAAAATCAAGCTGGGTATCTTGGCGTAATTAAAGCAGTCATGTACCTTGGTGTAATTGAGGCAGGTTTATTGAGGCAGGTACCTTGGGGTAATCAATCTAGGTACCTTGGTGTACCTGCAGCAGGTACCCTGGTGAAATTGAGGCTGGTATCTTGGTGTATTCGAGGCAAATATCAAGGTGTAGTTGAGGCAGCTACCTTGCCTCAACTACATTTATTTCAAAGACAAACCTCAGCATTACTACCTGAGGTTTCTGACATTCCAGCAGGTTCTCAGACACCGGAGAACACAAAGCCAACCTCTTCAAAGTCTCATTTTTGACTTGTGTGAACCACCCAATGTCCACCCCATTTCCATGATCCTGCCCTGCCAGGACATTAGGAATTGGACATCACTGGTTTTGTTGTCATACTTGCACACCTTCCTTTACAGTGATGGCCATTTTATTTATTAGACAAACCCACCAGTGAACCTATACATGTCTTCTGAGTTTAATATCGATGCTGACGATGGAGAAACAGTGACACCAGAAACAAACACAGAGGACTATTTTGTCTCCCAGCATGCATCCCTCCACCATAAATGGATTTAAAAGATATGTTGGGCCAAAAACGTCTGAAAACTATAATAAAACAGTGTCTCAGGCATCAGGCAGTGTATTCATGACCAATAACGTTCATGTTTAGAGGCATTCAGTTCTTCAGGTTTCCATTTACCACCGCTGTGAGCAATTCTGACGGGGGATGTTTCTCTAGAACACAGCGTTTCACACCAATCACACTCTCAATCACTTTGTTTACAATGTATATATTGAGTTTTGGAGCAATTGTGCAACACTGCTCGAATTCCCTATTAAGTCCTTAAAGTTAAGTTAAGAACTTAATGTTCTCACGTCACCTTCAGGGACATCTTTGCGATAATTGGGGGCTTTCTTTGCTATAATACCCGTCTGAAACCCCGTCACAATTGCAAAATGGATTTTATCTACAATGAAAGGCCTTGCTTCTCCATTCTTAAGGTAATGTCCTTTTCCGACGACTCGTGTAGAGTCGACTGGGTGCCACCCATTTGTTCAGCTCTGCGCCAAAGGAAGGGGTGGAATTGAAATGCCCGACACGAAAGAGTCAAAAAAAGCTCCGGCAGAGATGGATATCTCTCCCCAATCTCCCTCTACTTTGGATTCCTTGCAGCACGCTACCTGGGCAGAAATATTCATTAATCCGTGAAGAGCCAAAGCCTTATGGCCTGATCTTTATCTACTCAGACCGCCGGTGTCTAGCGGATTTCACTCGTCCTTTCATGGCTGGAAATAAAGTTCCCGATGCCGGCATGGTCTTTATTTCCTCCAAGACGGGCTTATACGCCTTAATGCCTGGAGATGGATTCACCAAGATCTGTATCACACAGAGATTTCGACAGATATCGAGATTTTACACTGAGTGTAATGCATACGGCGGCCGTAACACTAACGCTTACCTTCCCGCAGCTGAGGCTCTTCACTTTTCAGAAAACGAGCTGCTAATTCTGACACTCGGAATGGATGTTCTTCTCTTTAGAAAAGCCTGGACCGCTGAAGAAAGAAGCCTAATTATGTCCAACTTATCAGCGTCTGCATTATTCCTCCACTTCATTCTGCTAATTAAGTTCGTTTTTCAGCATCTGACTGAATATTTGAATATGGAAAAAGGGGACGGGAAAAAAATGCATGTTTATTTCATTTCATTATGCACGACTAATTTCTCAAGGCCCAGAAATTTTTCTCCTATTTGTTATTTTAATATCTTCATATACATTGTTAAAATGCATGAAATGGAATGCAAAGAGCTCAGTTCTGTTCACTTAAAGACAATTCGGAGCTGATTCGCAGCAATGGGTAGAATCGACCGCAGGAAACGTTACTAATCGCTTGGGATCAAGGCGGTTTGAGTGACTGTAGCTTTTCAAATGCAGGCATTCTGTCTAAATGCCATTACGTCCACAGCCATTTACAAACCAAACGTCTTAACGGATTCAATAAATGTCAGAGGAAAACAGTCGCAGCAAAGGAAGCTCAAAGACGGAGGAGAAAACAAAGCCACAGTGAATCAAAAGAAAATGCAGAGCTAACAAAATAAAATCAGATGAAAGGGTTCATTACGAGACGGGACTCAAGAGGAGACAACCTCCGTTCTAATGATGTGGTTGTAACATGAGCGTGTCCGTTTTCCTTCAGGGGGACGCCTGAACAAATCTTAACGTGCCAAAAGGGTTCCTTCAGCGACGCCACAGAAGAACTACTGTTTTACCCACCCAATGCCAACAAGCCTTTGACCTACTACTTGTTAGGCAGCCAATGTGCTCTGAAGAAATCACTGGTCACCAGCTCCAATACACTGGCTAAGAGATGCCTGTGCTGACCAGCTTCATAGACGGTGGGATGGGGGAGAGAGCGCCATCTACCCACCCAGACGGAGCATGGCCAATCTCCATGGCCAATCTCTTAGACTCCAGATGCCGATGGCAAGCTGCATTCGAACCAGCGATCCTCAGATCATAGTGCAGAGACGGTCTCTCCTACAGATGTTTTTATGGAAATAAAACTTCAAAAGCTCTTTTACGGTATGAATTACTTTATCAAATGACGCTGGTTATGAACCCCTTCGGGGGGGAACGGGGGACCGAGTGAACACAAGTGCAGGCATCATCATCAGAACCTGTCCAGAAATCTCTGCAGCCTGATACTTTACCCTTCTCAAACCTCAAAAAAGGCAATCAGGAGTGCAGCTCTCACTCCACCAATCAGGCCTTTATGGTAGAGTGGCTAAATGGAAGCCATTCGTCACTAAAACGACCGTAACAGCCCGCTGGGAGTTTGCCAAGAAGCACCTTAACGACTCTCAGGCCATGAAAAGTAAAACATTCTAGTCGGAGAAAACGATGATTGAACTCTTTGACCACAATTCTCAGTGATGCATGTGGAAGAAACCAGGCACTGATCATCATCTGCATAACACCATTCATACAGGTAAACACGGTGGTGGTAACATTATGTTGGGGACGGTTTTCTGCAGGGACTGGGAGACTCGTCGTTAGACCTGAGCCGGGCGGGGGGGGTGACTCCGGAGCGGCACCGGCCAGAATCCAGACTTGAATCCAACAGACTGAACCTTCTGGAGAGATCTGAAAATGGCTTGGCACCAACGTTCTCCATCCAGCCTGGATGAGCTTAAATGACTCTGACAAGAAAAAAACGGGAGAAACTTACAAAAGAAAAGCGTGCCAAGCGTTCAGGATCATTTCCAAGAAGACCGGAGGCTGCCATTCCCGCCAAAGGTGCTTCAAACGAGAACTAAAGCGAAGGGTGAAATGATGAATTTATGGTGGCGAGCGCTAAATACTTCAACGGTTAAGATTCGTTTATTAATAACATGTACGTAATGGCTTATAGATGAACTATCGCTGTCATAACGTGGTACCCATTTAATTCTTGACATGAAAATGTCCACCCTGTATTAGATGGAGCAGGAGGCTCCTTCAGCTCTGAGCAGCAGATGCTATCATAGCCTGGGAGAAAAGGACACTGCGCCAAAAACTAATATTTAATATTCCGAGGTCCAAGATCAATGTGCGAGTGGTAAATTGGATGTTGGATATTGTTGGGAACTGCCAAAGGGGAAATGTGAATGTGTCAGAGGGAGAATGGAATCATTTCGGCCCTTGGAATTCTGCTCACATATCTTCTGGGTAATGCTTCCGTCAAAGGGTCCGGAGTTAATGCAAATAACAATAGCATATAAATGATGAAGTCTTTTGAATGCATTAGAGTCGGGCTGCGAGTGCCCTTTCTCTCGCGCTATTCCCTCCTCGCACGGCGCTCTCACACTGCAGGTCTCCCATCCACACATGCTGTTGATTCAACACCTCGGCGAATAGAATGCAAAACCGCTGCACATCCTGAACGTGCGCTCCGGGGTTAATGAGATGTCACAGCCGTGCATTACTGAGCCGGGCTTTACGCTCATCTCCGCGTAATTATTGTGGCAGACAAAAATGAAAGAACTTAGTCCAAACAGCGCATCATATGTCGGACAGGTTCTCGGACTCCCAGAAGAATATACGGTTACATTTTGTTTCTTCTCAGCCGTCGCAGTCAATCAGAATCAGAAGATACACACAACTCTGTTTGTTCAGACAATGAAGGAAAATTGCAGCAATCAAATCAAGTCCCGTCGCAAGCGTCACGCGGCGAAGACATGAAGACAAAGTAAAGAACGATTTACATTCTTAAACAAAAAAGGACAAAAGGGACTTTCCCACATTCTTCCCATTTCAGTATTCCTTCTGGGAACGGTCAGCTCTTTGAGATGCCAGTGCTTAGATACTGAGATCACTGCTCAGGTGTTTGTTAACGTTCCATCACGCGTTTGGTTAGAAACACGAGTTCTTTCATTCATTCATTCATTCATTCATCAATAAAAGAGAAAATGTTCAGCACATTTTAATGCTAGCTGATGTTCCCTAAATGTCAACTATTCTAGCTGATATCAATTAGATGTTAACTGCTCTAGCTCTTATTATATAGATGTTAACTCCTCTAGCTGATGTTGGTTAGATGTTAACTCCTCTAGCTGATGTTGGTTAGATGTTAACTCCTCTAGCTGATGTTGGTTAGATGTTATATACTCTAGCTGATGTTGGTTAGATGTTAACTCCTCTAGCTGATGTTGGTTAGATGTTAACACCTCTATCTGATGTTGGTTAGATGTTAACTCCTCTAGCTGATGTTGGTTAGATGTTAACTCCTCTAGCTGATGTTGGTTAGATGTTGAATTATTTAATCTTATATAAACATGATTTAATCTTCATTTAAACATAAATGATAAAAATATGAACCTGACAAATCAGTGATCTACTTTAAGGTCTTCGTGTCATTCGTTTGTATGAATGCGATTGGAATATTTTCTATTTCGACACTGAAACAGCACGACCGCAGTAACCGATGGGTTTCCAGTCGTGTCGCTCTAAGTAGCGCCGCTCCTCTCCCGGATTCTCAGCCTTGCATTGAAAAGTGCTCGTTGTTTTAGATCAACTAGCATAAAGTCAAGCAGTGAGTCTGTAAGCAAGCAGTAAATAAGAGAATCCATTAGTCACTGAAAAGCCATTACTCCGCATGACCGTGTGTGGGCCTGTGGAACCGTGCCGTCTCCACAGCCTGTTTGTCTTCCCGTCTTTATGCTGCCTCCTAATGGCGTTCAGCGGGGCTCCGTTTGGAGCTCTTCCTGTCTGCACTCGCTGTGTATTTAGGCAGATTAATTCAAGCCAAACAGTCAGCTGATCTAATTATACATAATCACATTTGTCACATTATATTATATGGCATGCAGGTGCACTCTTTCCTGTGTTGGGCAATGGGTTGACTGAATTAGTCATGGAGTAGAGCACTCCAGAACCACACTCCCTTAGGCCAAGTCCCAGGTGTAGAGTAAGATCTTACTGGACCTCAGAAAGAAAGCTTCTCTTCAATTTCAACCCAAACCCCAAACCCAAGCTCAGCTGTAACCTGGATCAGAATCCCAATTCCAAAGCCACCTATGAAATAAATCCCAGTCTCAGCCTCAACCCCAAGTCTACCTATAACCTAAACCTCGAATCTAATCCTACACCTAAACCTCAACTTCACTGAGAACCTACACCCAACTCCTACATTTATATCACAACCTAAACCCCAACATCGACCTGAACTGTCACTTAAACCTCAATCCCAAAACCCCAAGGACAACAACAGATCTAACCGTACCTCAACGCCATCAACACCAACCATAACCAAAACCCCAAAGACAACCCCAGATCTAACCGTACCTCAACGCCATCAACACCTACACCAACCATAACCAAAACCCCAAAAGACAATCCCAGATCTAACCGTACCTCAACGCCAACAACACCAACCATAACCAAAACCCCAAAGACAACCCCAGATCTAACCGTACCTCAATGCCATCAACACCAACCATAACCAAAACCCCAAAGACAATCTCAGATCTAACTGTACCTCAACGCCATCAACGCCAACCGTAACCAAAACCCCAAAGACAACCCCAGATCTAACCGTACCTCAACACCAACACCTACACCAACCATAACCAAAACCCCAAAGACAACCCCAGATCTAACCGTACCTCAACGACATCAACACCTACACCAACCACAACCAAAATCTCATCTGTAATTTTAAATCGAACTAACCCTTACCCACTCAACCACACCCAGAACCCAACTCCATCAATGTCCAACCATAATTCAAACTCCAATGCACTCAAAGACTTTATCCAAAACCCAAATCCCTCAGCACGAACCCCAACTGCAACCCAGCCTTTACTCCAACCGTAGCAGTAACTACAACTCTAATGTATGTTAATTACAGTACACACACGAGCATGAGCTATATCTTATTATACTAAATCTTTCAATACCATCCTGCTTCATGCTCTGTGATTCTGGAAGACGAGATATAGATAGATAGATCTTCATTGATCCCTTTGGGAGGGTTCCCTCAGGGAAATTAAGAATATGTCTAGATGTACAGCAGAACAGCACCGATGCAAAGTACTGCTTAAGTCTCCGATATGAGTGTGTACAAGCTACTCAAAAGATTAACATCATTCCTGTTCCTCACTTGAAGCAACAAATGTGCTTTAATCTGAATATCATCAGCCACTGGAGAGCTGCCAAGTCTGTAATGCTCTTAAGCAGATACGTCCTGGGACGCCATCTCCTGATCATACATCGTTCGTCTAAACTGCAGAAATAAACAGAGCAAATATAGATTTAGGACGAGGGTCTTATTGGCCAAAACCATTTTGGTAATACGAACCAGGGTCGTTTGCATCTGCGACGTTTGATGAGATGCATTAAGTACAAAACACGTATCAAAGAATTTCCAAAACTTCACTTGTTCCTCTTCATACGAGTTACCTCACCAACAATTCATGATTTCTATTTCTATTTTAATTGATATTACATGTATTATTTTATCATGCAGTGCGTGTTCCTGTTGACTTCAGATGCATTTAATTCAAATAAAAAACGAATTTTTCATTTTTGGACGTCCCACAGTTTGACCACCCCGTCACACTGACTTATTTAGAACGTTCTGTTGCTTTACATTGTAATACAAAGACAAAATGACATCATTTAAGGCAAAAAAAAGTTGACGTTTGACATTTTTTCTTTGTTAGAAAGAGTCAATTAAAGCTCAACAGCAAATTTAACCACCACCCAAATAAATCCTTACCTGGTGGTCCTGTGGGGTCCTGAGCACTGAAGGTCAGGGTGAACGGAGGAGAATAAAGGATGCAGAGAAACAGATGAACTACAGTCTGGATTTATAGAACTAGAAGAGGTCCTGTGTGGTCAGTGGAGCTGATAGAGAGGACAGTGAGAGCGTTAAGGGGGATCAGTCTAGAATGCTGTGTCCGTGCACATCTTTAGTTTTATTAATCTTTGCCTTCATTGATGGACAGATTCATAATCCAAATCATCGCTTATTCATTATAATAATCAGTGGATTATCTGACGAGACACCGTCGTTCTCTGCAGGCCTGGTCACTGGTCACTAGTTGACCGATCATGTCTGAACGCACAGATCTCACCTGCAGTACAGAAACAGACAGTTATCCTTTCTTATTTGATGATCCCACACATTTCAACTCACAGTGATGAACATAAATCTCATGGCTGCACTCCAGTCCGGAAGGTCAGTCACCTGTCAGTGTGCTGCGCTCCAGGCTATCACCAGCCACATCTACAGTGACTTAGTACCTCACCAGGCGGTGGCAGCCGAGGGGGCAGCTGGGCTGCTGTAGCTGCATGGTAATGTGACAGCATGATTTAAGAGTGCTGTCCACTGTTATCTATACACAGTTTACGAGGCAGCCCACACACACCCACACACGCACGCACGCACGCACACACACACACACACACACACACACACACACACACACACACACACACACACACACACAGTTGTGGGAGGATCAGGAAAAGAAAGAACAAGGAATCGTATTCATACTCAGACTTGTCTCATACTGGACAGTATTTGTACTCAGACTTGTCTCAGACTGGACAGTATTTGTACTCAGATCTGTCTCGGACTGGACAGTATTCATACTCAGACCTGTCTCAGACTGGACAGTATTCATACTCAGACCTGTCTCGGACTGGACAGTATTCATACTCAGACCTGTCTCGGACTGGACAGTATTCATACTCAGACCTGTCTCAGACTGGACAGTATTGTACTCAGACTTGTCTCGGACTGGACAGTATTGTACTCAGACTTGTCTCGGACTGGACAGTATTGTACTCAGACCTGTCTCAGACTGGACAGTATTCATACTCAGACTTGTCTCATACTGGACAGTATTTGTACTCAGTCCCACAGAAGTCCTACAGAGAGACGCAAGCAGGGCTGTCCTTCCCGAGTCACAGGCTGGTTAACTTAGCAGCAGTTTGTCTGCTTCGCATCGTAGAGCGATGATGGTAATTAAACTTGTCTGAAGTGTCACGTCACCAGACGGGCATGCTGATTATACCCCAGCCTGCGCTGCTCCTGAACGAACAGCCTTAAACACAGATGTGGGCAGACATAATAATGAGCGAGCTCTGTCTGGCAGCCGTGTCGCATCCGTGACATGTTGGTCTTGTTTACTCAGCGCGGTTCAAAGTTCAAATCAATGCTTCAAAAACACAAATCGGAAGCGGCGTGAATTATAACACTTCTCTGGCTTATAGTTTTACTAAATAACAGAGACATCAGGACTCAAACTTCATACAGTCATACATGGATTTTATTGGCGGGTTTCTTGGCACAGCTGAATAATAAGAGTCCGGCTGCTGTTCCAGAACCAAACAGAGCTGAGAACCGGGCCAATTCTAAAAGCCCAACACTGTTCCACGATGTTCCCCATCCGACGGTAAGACATAACAGCAACTCCAGCAAAATAGGGTGTTGTTGATATTGGAGAGCAGCTCATCACCTACTGACTCTGCTAGATATGAGAATTCAGGTTGCTATGGGAACAAGACCTTATAAGCATGGCTTTCCAGCGCCAGTGTCTGAAGAAAGGGAGCTGAAACTTGGCACATGTCTCAGTGTCAGGAATAATTACCGTATTTTTTGTCACAGTGTTAAAAATACGTGGCTTCTGTGAGCCAACACTGCAGCTGGAAACCAGACCTTAAAAGCAGAGCTCGTTCTGTTCACGTCAAATCAGTGCTTCATTCCGAGGTACAATCACAGGCTTGTTAAATGGCATCTGTCACGTGTGGACGTGTGGCTCCTGCATTGAATGTGGATGTGATTTTTGTCACTCCAGCCATACTCTACCTGTCACTACCATTACCACCCGCTGCACTGTCCACTGTGGGTGGTAATGCACACAGGACACTGTGGACTCAGCGATGTTAAAAGCCTGTTCCGGAACTTCAGGAAGGGAATGTCCCGTCCACCTGGCACCCAACGTCATGCCTTACTCCATCATTCACGTCACCTTGCCATGAGAACACTGGCCACACTGGCCTCGTTCATCCCAACAAGACAACACCACCCGACAACCACATTAAGATGCAGCCACATTCAGCAAGATGCAGATCTTCCTTGCGAGAAGGTTCTGAATCTTGGCTTGTTTAGAGTGGAGATGTCATTCCTTTGGTAAGGCCTTTAATAACTGATCTAACAAAAATATCTCTCACTTCCTGAATTTAGTACCATGTACTTTACACGCTCGTTCATTTGCTTCAAGATATTTGACATTTTTCCCGCACGCAGGCTTCAAAACGGGAGGTTAAATCTATTAGCAGCAGAGTTGTGTTGAGTTTAGCTGTCAAAGCTGTCTCAAGGCCTTTCGACAAAAAAACAGAATCCAATAACAAATCCAACACGTGTCGCGGTACATCATTTCAGAAAGTATGCGCCATACGTTTTTACTGCACTTCTTCGTTTCCTTTGAAGATATTCAGTCGTTCTCGAAAAGGTTAAGGATAAGAACTCGAGTTTAGCTGGAACAGCCTTTCCAAGCTCTTATACAATCCTTTAATGAACCCTGAAACACCAAAACGCAGAAAGCTATAAGCATCACCGTCTTAGAAAGGTGCTCTGAGGGATGCTACAGAAGAACATTTTATGGTTTCATAAAGAACCATTTCTGTCAGATAGATGTCAGTGTGAACCTGTTCTAGGTTTAAAGCTCAAACCTGTAATTTTGGAGGATGTGGAGCTTTGGAGACCCCTCAGGTGAGAACGCGTAACTACACTGAGCATGTGGAAGACTACTTTGAAAGTGTGCTCCTCGGTGCTGTCTCCATTTCAGAGCAGGAATCTGATGATCACAGCTTTACATTCAGTCAGTGGAATACTCTGATTGAAGTATCCAGAGGGAGCTTTTCAACCAAAAGAACTCTGGTTCTTGAACTGGTTCCATTCGAATCAACCCACATTTACAGCAGTTGTAGTGAAACCTAGGACACATCATAGAATATGGAAGTAAATGGAAGTGAGAAGATGGCGGAGAGTATAGATCAGCGAGCATTTGTACCGTTAAAGTCATTCGTGTTTCTCCAAAAAGCAAACATGGATTAACTTTTGGTGATAAGAAGACATAGAAGACCACACCAATACATTGAACAAAATAGGTTCTTCTACAGCATTGCTGAAAGAACCCTTCTTAGAACTTTGTACTTGAACTTTGTAGAACCTCGAGGATTGTGTTTCTCCAGGTCTTTGATAAAAAAACACAAACAATCAAACTTTTAATTCAACTATAAAATTCATTGACTATTAACAAGGTCAAACTGTCCACGAGACCACATCACTCGTCCCCACAGACGTCAGAGCACCGCCTGGTCATGTCGTCCGACTGAATTTGGAGCACCAGCATCTCTTAGTCTGAGTTTAGGAGAACCCATTCATCATGCGCTTTGTTAGGCCAGTCATCGCAGATATCCATAACACACTGTTCCCAATCAGTATATGGACGCGTGACACCATGAAAAATGGGGCCATCCCACCTTCATTTCCCCTGCAGACCCTCGCTGATGGATCGCACAAAGACCAGCAGATGGAAATGGATATGCGCTCGCCAGTCCATCTTGTTTTTGACAAGCCTCGGGAACTGTGATCAGCTAAGTGGTGGATTAAGAAGGTGAGCAATGCCTGCATCTGGAAAACCAAATGACTGTGCTTTGGAGGATGAAGGTATCTGAGATCTTACCCTCAAGTGCATTTGCCTTTTTAAAAACCTTCCAATAGTCTGAAGATATCCGTAATGAGCTTTGAGTGGTTTAAAGGTGAAACTGTGTTTTCCATTTCCACATTAGGCAGCAAAGGAAGGGTCACCGAAGTTGACGTGCTGAAGCAGAAATGGGCCAGATGTTCAAGATAACTGGGTCAGAACATCTCCATAACATCAGGTAGGTCTGGTGAAGTATTCCTGGTATGCAGGGGTCAGTACTTACCAACAAAGCTCTAATGAAGGACAACCAGTCCATCAGCAACAGGGTGATGGGCACCTAGAGCTCACTGATGCTCATGAAGGTCCCATCTCACTCATACTAACACCCAACCACAGATGGCAGGGGCATCAATGGGGATCAAACTGACCAGGAATAAAGGCTTGTCATATCACCAAGCCTTGGGTCTGAGTATGGAATGTAACCATTCTGTTGGATTTTCCAGGACGGGACACGAGTTGAGAGCGGCTTTCTCAACATGGTTAGCCAACCACGCTTGAGGTCACTGCGCTGTTCAATGCGAGGGTTTAATGATGCAGGGAACCATTGACTGGTTTCCCATTTGCATCATCTTTGTGCTGCAAGATCTGTGTTCTTTATATTTGCAGGAGAGAAAACTGTGAAGAGAGCGGTGATTCAGCAACACCGCGACTGGAAAAAGAAACCATCGCCTGTTTAATGGGTCTGCACTGGGGCGGAACGGTGCAGCGCCGCCTGGGTAACCATTTGGCCCTGCAGTGGAACAGATATAAAGATCTAAACATCTAAAAGATCTAAAACAAAACATACAAGAATGAAACACAGATACAATATAAACATGTACACAAACTCCAAACCTTCTGAAAGTGTTCTATCATTCCACACTGTTGACCTACAAATCAACACATCCATGAAGTCGCCTTCCAAACGAAATCATCTCCTCTCATGGACTCCATCATCTGGCTGACTTGCTGGAAGAGCTGCTTTGTGGGCTGAAGCATTCAGATGTCCTCCTTCCTTCTTCACCTCTGATCACCTTCATTCTTCACCACTGATTATCAAATCATCTGCTGGATCGAGCTCTGCAGATGATTCGACTGAGCTGAAATCAGACCCACAATCTGGGGTTTCTGCTCCGAGTTTCAGAAGATACAACTGAAGTGGACAGTAGGGAACCAGTTACTGACCAGTCACAGCCATATTAGCTGACTGGTTAATTCACACTTCCTACATTAACTCACGTTCAACTGTTTAACTGATTTGAAATCGAACGGCAATCGCGGAGCTTTGGTGCTACCAGCTCAGCAAACAGACAAACCGCACCAGATTATCAGGGCTTATCAAAGATTTCCAACAGACTTTTCTTCTCACACTTCACTCAACTTCACAGCAAATCAGCTGATGTTCTGAGGATCATCGCAGATTGTTTCACGGTCTGAGCCAAAGAGGCTCCTGCCACGTCTTATCTCTTACGTGCTGCCAGTGAGCTCCACGGTTAGCTAATAGGTGCGATTTGATGCAACTTGGAAATGACAGCAGTTGTCCCTGATTGCACCGTCTTTTCAGACAGAAGTGCCGAGAACCCCTTCTGAAGAACAGGCCCTTTTACAGCACCATTTCTGCCCCGAGGTGAAATGTTCTGGAGGGCATGGCTGGACGGGGGAATCACGATCACTGACCAATTTAAAGATTTAGTCTGAGCATTTAGTGATGCTGATGCTAATCTTACGGAGCGATAACATACAATATTCTGGCCACTTTGTTTCATTATGGTCAAAAAAGCAGCTCGTTAAAGTGCTTCGTTTTACAGCAGTGAACGTTTAGTAATGATTTGGGTCTTTTTTTAGCACATTTGTGACAAAAGATTCAGAACCAAGTAAAGAATTGTAATGAAATTGACGGTCAATTTGCTACATATCGAAATTCAAAAATCCTGAAATTAAATCATTGATGTATTTCAAGGGTCATAATTTGACTTTGCCGACCTGAAGTTGTATTTTTGCAAATTTGTTAAAGTGACGAAATTTGAGAAATGCAATTATTTGGAATTATTTTCCCCGGAATAGCATATCACTTACCGTAATTTCTGGACTATGAGCTGCTACTTTTTTCCCCTCACTTGAGGTGCAGCTTTTTCTTCTTATATCTGTTATTTTCCAGGGTGCGGCTTATAGTCCGGTGCGGCTTATAGTCCGGAAAACACGGTACATGAATAAATTTTCTTAATTATGAAATTCTACAATATTTCATACATACCTTTTGTAAAGAAAATGCACGCTGTTTTGTTGTCTATGTTTCTTCATTGTGAAGTATGTGTGCAGTGTACATTTACAGTAATCCTAATGAGCTTTATTTGGACAGGGTTCACTCCCTAAATCTGGTTTTAAGCCTTTAAATAAAATATTGCCTAAAAATCGAGGAACCAAACCAGATGCCAGGGACCAAAAGGCAAGTAGAGCCGAGTGCAGGCGAGTGGTGCAGGTACGTTTGATTTTGCAGCATTTGTCTTCCTTAAACCCCTACAAGGCTGCTCATGTGTAACAAACCTACCTGTACATACATCCTCATGCATGTTGAATGTATTTACAGCCACAGTGGCGGCTGTCGTCGGGGGTTATATGAAAGGCGTCTGCATTGCTGATGACTCCTTGCTGAATGTTCCAGTCACAGACGGTGACTTTAAGTGCAGCTTCTCCTAAAATGTGATTCAAAGCAGAGGCTTTGCCGCCAACTGTTCCCCGACACACACCCTGCTCTATTAAAGCTGATTTATCACCCACATTACACACACATCTGCTCATGGCCAAGCAGACAAGCATACACACACACACACACACTGCAGCAAATGCCTGTCTGTCATGTCCTGGCAGTAGAAACTGCTCCATGCTGTGAATGCGCTGCTTTTCTGCAAAAGTCAAACTGAAATCAAAAGTATTATTTTCATTTCCGACCAGAGATGCTCGTGAATCAGTCCATAAGTCAGAATCTCAAGCTTTTGGAGTGCAAGTATGAGTCCAGTCTGAAGTCTCGGGGATTGAGTTCCCATCAAATTGAAAGTCTCTAGGTGTGACATGGATCTTTGGTGGTCAAACCTCAAGTCTTTGAGCGTGAATGTTTGAAATCGAGGGGTCTTGAATCTCTGGGGTGTTACTCTAAATCAGGTCTTGAATCTCTGGGTATCACTCCAAATCAGGTCTTGAATCTCTGTATCACTCAAATCAGGTCTTGAATCTCTGTATCACTTAAATCAGGTCTTGAATCTCTGGGTATCACTCCAAATCAGGTCTTGAATCTCTGGGTATCACTCCAAATCAAGCCTTGAACCTCTGGGTATCACTCCAAATCAAGTCTTGAACCTCTGGGTATCACTCCAAATCAGGTCTTGAATCTCTGGGTATCACTCCAAATCAAGCTCTTGAACTCCTCTGGGTATCACCCAAATCAAGTCTTGAATCTCTGGTATCACCAAATCAGGTCTTGAACCTGGGTATCACTGTAAATCAGGCCCTGAACTCCTGCATCACTCCAAATCAAGTCTTGAATCTCAAGTATCACTCAAATCAGGTCTTGAACCTCTGGGTTATCACTGTAAATCAGGTCTTGAACCTCTGGGTATCACTCCAAATCAGGTCTTGAACCTCTGAGGTGCTACTCCAAGTTGTGTCCTGAGTTCTCTGGTCCTCGAGTTTAAGTTGACTTGAATGTTTGGAGTTCAGATCGAAATTGGAACAAGTCAAATACAGGTTTGACGGGGGATCAGTGAGTCAGAGGTCACGGAAGTTGGAGTTGGAGTCAAATCTTAGGGTTCTGGATACGGGTTTGGGGGTTTGTGTCTGAATCTGAAAGACGAATCTTGAGTTCCAAAGTTAGGGCACAGTCACATCTAAAGCTCCATGGGTGCAACTCCTAATCACGTCTGAGGTCTTTGAGGCCCATTTTGGCCCACTGCTCCACTAACGGGTGAGCAACTCGACAAGAGATTGCGTCAGGGCTTCACCTGCCGTTCCAGAACTTATTGGTTGTGATCATTTACCCGAGCAAGCTTCATAGCTCCACGAATAGAGAAGGATCTGACTCTTTGTGGCGAGCGGGGAAATTCTGTACATGTCCTTGACAACTTATCGCTTTAACTTTGAAAGACTTTCACTGTGTTTTAAAATCTGCAAGCTGAGCCAAGGAAAGACTCCACACTGGCAAGCGATGTGTTAACAGATTCTTTATAAACGCCACGTACGAAGTGTCACGCGAACAAAGGTGTGACAGTACAGTTCAATGTGTGCTAGTGGAACAATATCCACATCTTATTAATGTCATCTCTGCACTCGAGGGCGCAGTGTACGAGCCTCATTAGCACACAGCTAGTGCACTTCAGAGCTCAGGTAACCTTGAGCTCCCATTGATTTCATCTGGCTGGATGTGACTAGAGCGTAGGAGAGATTTCTAAACGGTGGGCAGGAGATTGGAGTGCTCTCCACTACAAAGCAGAGGGAGTGACTGGGAATCAGGCTCAGATAGAAGCAACAATGCTTCAAAATAAGAAATGCGAACAAGTTCACTGGTCCCTGGTGGGACTGTAGCTGGACGTTATCAGGTGGAACGTTTCAACCCTGCTTAGAAAGCGGACTTTTCGGAAGACGTTTTTCAACATCAAGGGCTCTGCTGTTGTTTGTCCATTAAAGGGTATAAATCCTGTTCCAGTGAGTTCGGCACCTGCGTGTTCCGATTGTTATGGAGAGAACAAACATCGGAGATTACAGAACCTGAATTCACCTGCAAACATCCGGGTTTAATGCATTTGTTCTGTGGTGGTCAAACTGAGTCTCGAGGGAGGTGGAACTAAGCCAAGACAAGACAAGATAAGACAAGTCTAAAGAGGGCTGAAGCCGAATCAATATTAATTCTAGAGGGAGCTGAGAACAAAATCAAGACATTTAAAGTTTAAAAAAGAGCAAAACCAAGTCAAGACTCAGTCGAAAAGTCAAGACTGAATCTAACCAGGACTGAGACCAAGACTGAATCTAACCAGGACTGAGACCAAGACTGAATCTAAACAGGACTGAGACCAAGACTGAATCTAAACAGGACTGAGACCAAGTCAAGACTGAATCTAAACAGGATGAATCTCCAAGTTTTTGAATGATCTCCAAGTTTTTGGACTGTGGGAGAAAACTGCAGCTCCTGAAGGACCCAAGACCCCAATGCTGGGAGGTGAACATACTAACCACCAAGCCACCATGCCAACGGTACATCAGCAAGCCTGAAACGGTGGACACTCACCTGTCTTTACCCGTCTCCCTTTTGAAGACAGTGTCGCAGTAGTTCATGCGCTCCTCTGTGGTGACGTAGATGCGAGCATGCGGGTAGTTTTCAACGGCCTGTCGCAGCATGTTGTAAACGATGCCCTTGCCATCCTCCCTCATGTTGCGCAGTGGCCCCCACACCACGTACACCGTCTCATTGCCCTGGCCAAAGAAGTGCTGGGGCTTCTGGAGCAGCAGTGGCACACTGGTGTGGGACACCACTCGTAAGTCGGTGCGGCGGCCCACGTCTGTCTCAAAGCCACGGGTGGGTGCGTTATTCATCCGCCACACGCAGGACGAGCGCTCAATCTCATGACCCGCCTGCCGGCCCAACATCTGCCCCGAACTGGATACCACACTGCAAGTGTCACAGTGCAGCTTCAGCGGCTGCAGAGAGGAGACAGAAATGAGTCATTTAATGTGTTTGCAATCCTCCTCCTTCACAACAATCTTTGATTGGGTCCATTTAGAACATTGTATAAATTCTACACTGAGACACAATGTGACTGTCACACAAAAGAGTGAATCATCAAAATAAAATATACAAATAAAATAACAGAATATTGATTTAATTAATATTAGTTGAGCTAAAAGACAATGTTTATGAAGAAATATATTCTACTTTCAGATGATTAAACATGTACTGGGTCTGCTTGACCCAGAAACATGAGCACAAAATGAGAAACAATCAACATTCATATCCAGAATGAATCTCTAATATCATTAATATCCAGAATGAATCTCTAATATCATTCATATCCAGAATGAATCTCTAATAACATTAATATCCAGAATGAATCTCTAATATCATTAATATCCAGAATGAATCTCTAATAACATTAATATCCAGAATGAATCTCTAATAACATTAATATCCAGAATGAAGATCTAATAATATTATATAAAATAATATAAAAACCTTCAGAATCTTCATGTTCCATAGTTTTTGTCCTTATGTCTCCATAGAGTTGTTTTTTTTTGTTTTTTTACAAAATCACAGTCATTTTCCATGTTTATGTGAAACGAAACTAGTTCTCTATACTGTTTCCAAACATCTGAGCAGTGGTGTAGAATTAATGAATAAATGAGCTGTGAATTATGTATAAGAATCACATTTATTATCGTGTAAACACCGCTGGATGATTATGTAGGTGTGCTGCATATTCCAGTGTCTGTTGTGCTAAATCCGAGATGAGTTATTATTCAGAAACTATAACGATCACGCGACTAAACGGCAAAGTCCTCAATGACACGATTAACAACCGCTTCTGAACTTCAAAATGACAGTTACACTATTCGGTCATTCTAATAAATGCTGGACATGATCTCCAGAAGCTCACCGGCCTTCACAAGCTCCACCAACTCCAAACATTCCATCATAGAGCTCGTAAAACTATCCACCCCCCAAAAGATTGAAATGAGCAGCTCTGTGGTCAGAAACTGTCCTCTAATTAAGGGCTAGAGGATGGCTAACACAAACTCTGGACCTACATAACTCCAATAAAGTGGTGATACAAAGGGGTCCTGATGAATGTGTTTCTCAATAATGCAAACCAACGTGAAAGCAGAATTGCATTCTAGCTGCAGAAATGATGACAAAGCCTTATCTGTAACACAGGCTAGTAGACGCCACCTTTGTTTTAAAAAACGACTCTCTCTTTTAGAATCGCCATCCGTCAGCACCTCAACTGTCTGGATCATCTAAAACCCTGCTGAGCACATTCTCTTTTTGCTGTGGGTCAGGGATTATCAAATAGATTTCATCTGGGCCAAATAATGCACAGAAAATATTCTTTGAGCCAGAGAATCCGAGCGAGTTCAAACACACGCCAAGTCATCTTTTAGAAATGCTAAAATAAATAGAACTAAATCAGATAGTAAATCAAGCTCGACACAAGCAACTTGGCCAGTTTATGGGCAAAATGAGCCTCAGAGCCTCAGAAAAGGACCGGAGCACCATTCCAAGTGGGCAGGAAAACAAGATAAAACAAATAACTTTGCAAATGTGCTGCAAAACAAACTATAAACAAGCAACTTTTCAGTTTAGCTCAACTAACAAAACAAATTCAAAACAAGTAACTTTGCAAACGTTCTACTAAAACTAACAATTATCAAGCAAAACTATTTCAAAACAAATAACTTTGAAAATCTATCAAAACACATTTTAATACTTGAATGCAAGTAATTTTGCAAATTAGCTAGAAAACTAAGTAGGAAAGTTATATCGCAAGTTATTTAGCAAAAGAAACTAAAAACAAATAACTGCTAGATAGCTAGAACAACAAATATAACAAGTACATTTGCAAGTTAACAAAACAAACTAAAATGAAGAAACATTGTAAGTTATTTCACAAAACAAACTAGAAACTAGTAACCTCAAAAATTAACTAACCAAAACTAACAAAATGAAACTTCGAGAGTTAGCTGAGAGTTAGCTGGCAGTGTGGAGTTGAATACGGACTTCCAAGTTACCTTGAAAGTTAGCTAGTAAAACAAACTAAACACAATTAACTCTGTAATTTAACTGACGAAACAAATAACCTTGTCAATTTTCTTACTGGCAAAACAAACTCAAAACAGCTTTTTCTTCACCCACCAGGGGGCGCTTTAGCAGAAGATCTTCTAATGCTGACATGACGATGAATAAACCAATCAGTAACTTTTCTGTTTTGTTTGATCAGCACATTTACTTTTATGCTACAGGCACCGTTAGGAAACGAATCGGTTCATTTATGTTCAGTTAAACCACGTTATCATTATGTTATGTTATCATTATGTTATGTTATCATTATCATACGTTATTGTTATCACTACGTTATCATACGTTATCATACGTTATGTTATCATTATCATACGTTATCGTAATCACTACATTATCATACGTTATCAGTTCAGTAGATATCAGTGGCTTTTAGCTTTTTGTTTCCTGCCCTTGCACTCAGAGTTGCTGGCTGGGCACTAGCTCCCCCGTGACCCTATTCAGGAATTAGCGGTACAGAAAATGGATGTGTGGGTGTGGCTTATATTGAAGTGCGCTCTGTAGTCGGGTAAATACGGTAATCTTAAGCGTTAGCAAATGCGCTGTCAAAATGCCTCAAGACCTGATTCTCACCAGCGTTTTGCTGAAGAAAAGCTGAAAATTATTGGAACACATTATATTTTATGAAAACGCTTAGAAATAACAGCCTATTTAATGGCTCCCACAGACGGTCCACTGTGCCTGCAGTCTAATCTAAAAGGACACTTGTTTATTAAGACATTGCTTGCACTGAGTGCAGGGCAGTGTGTGGTGCTTTGTCCTTTTAATACACTCTGTATAATTTTAGTGTAACTGAAATTATGAGTGAGAAGCTGGATCTGCCTCACTAATTGACGATCTGTTGTAGATGTTTTGGGCCAAAGACAGCTGTGTCATCATCTTGAGCTTCGATGAGTGGATTTTGTGCAAATCCACCCCCGTAAAGTACACGAGCCTCCTCGTCTAAACAGGCAGCAAAGTTAATTTTAGGCAGCAAGAGGACAGACCGCCGTCACCGCACGCCAACAAAGCACTAACTGAGAGGAAAGCAGTTGTTGGTACAAGTCACAGTGTCATATCCATCACACCTCTCCCTCAGTTTAGACGGTTAATGTAGCGGACAGGCGACGAATGCTATCAGAACATCCCCTCCCCACAAATTACAGCTTGTTTGGTGCAGCTTGGCTGATCAGCAGAATTGGGTGACAAACTGCCACCATGCCAGGATAATAGAGACGATCGATACCGTATGACTGACCAGCGGCCTGAGAACAGACAGGAAGTCATCTCCACTCCTCCCGGTATGTAACCGATGTTTATCTGCTCCAGTGACGATGCCTGATTATTTTACGCCTATTCAACAACCACGACCGTCATCTGAGGAAACCCCAGGGTTAATCCACAGCTATTCGTGTTGTTTAGCTTTGCAACAGATTATTTGGAGTTTCGTAATTATTTGCATAGTGAGGCATGAACCGATGAAAACGGTGAGCTGATGACAATGTCACACTTCCCGATGTTTCGTTCAATCCTAGTTAAATTAAGCCTCTAGCCATGCAGTCTGTGAACGACTGAGCGGGTCGCAGGAGCTCACTGAAATCCAGTGGGGTACAGTATCGGGACAGGGTCAGGGGGCTCCCTTTGGATCAATTTGCTCGGTTGTCCAGGGAAGGTCTCCTCTGATTGGCCCATCTGAGACGTTCCTGGTCCTGCGCAGTTGCAACAAGTCGGCTGGTGAAATTTCACCCCTACATTCCACCATCATCTGTGAGGAGTACTGAAAAGTGGAAGCATTTAGGAACCACGGCAACACACCCACACGTAGTGTCAGATCACATAAAGTTACAGAGCAGGATCAGCGAGGGCTGAGGAGCACAGTGCAGGAAAGTCTCCAACGCTTGGCTGATCAATAACTGCAGGGTTTCTGACCCGCTGGTAGAGCTGCAAAAGGGGACCAACATCATAATAATGCCTATGGATTTAGAATGAAAGATCATAAAAGACGTAGACGTAACATTCTGGACATGAAAGTCCTGTTGGTGTGAAAAGCTCAGCCATTAAATGTCCTGGGTTGCAAAAGGCTTAAAAGTTAAAAACGAAATATTTGCAGCAATATGTTTGTTTCCATCTTTAACAGATCCAAAAATAAGACTAGGGAAGGAAAAGTCTCGGCAACCCGCATGGGTAGGACTTAGGAACACACCCTCTGGCAACCATCACAGCTTGTAAACTCTTGTTATAGCAGATAAGAGTTGTTCTGCTCTCATTTGGGGGATTTTCACTTGTTCTTCCTGCAGAAAGCTTTGAGTCCTGTGAGGTTCTTGGGTCATCTTGCTGCTCTGCTCTTTTGAGGTCCTTCAGTTGTTCAACCAGGTTCGGGGGACTAGAACGGAGAGATGTTCTTTTAATAAAATTCTGTCGCTTCTTTCTTCAGATCAACACTACATGGACAACAGTATTGTCTCCACTGCCAGCCTCCTTTATTTGTCCAGGAGCTGAAAAGTTTTGGCCTGTAATGAATGAAGTTCTTCAACATTGTTTTGTAGACTTTTAGTACCAACCCCCCCGAGGAAGAGGCTGAACATGAACTTCAGCTGAACAGCAATAGCTTGAGCGAATGGTTGAAGATTGCTTTTCATGCCTTTTCACAGAAGTCTATTTTAGCCTTCAGCCTCTCGGCGGAAAAAAAGAGAGGGAAGGACAAATGGATGCACAGACCTGCTGCTGTAGCCTTCGACTGTCGCTGGTCCCTGTATTAACACACAGTGTGTCCCAGCCCACCACGCTCCACCAATCTTCACAGTTCTCTGAACATATCGATCGGCCGAAGCCCAGCTGAGAACTTCCTTGAGTTCTATATCGTCTCTGAGACTCGGTGGGACAGATGAATAAAAAGCTCAGTGGTAAACCCGCTGTGCCGTGCAAAATGTGCAGCACAGTAATTAAGTCTTATTCATACAGTCACCACGGAGGGATCTCTGCCTTGGTGTTGGTCAATCCACAGTCAAAGGCAGGCAGAGGCAGGACATAGATTAATCTGAAACTATAGGCATTCGGGTATCAAAGCGAGTCTCAGCGCATCACATGACGTCACAAAAAAAATTGAAAAGGGATTTTCGGTGAATCACTTTGCAAAATACAATTTTCAACTTTAAATATATATTTTTTTATCTACAAACATCTTCACATTCATACTTTTGTTGCATTTGGTGGAGCAATTAATTTGTTCATTAAAAAGCATTTTCGGATGTGCGCCCCCTACAAGTTAAAAATTCAGTTTCATTCATAATTCTGCCTCAGTAACTATGAAATAGTGTTTTTTTTCCCACTGTCATGTTTCGATGGGCGACAACCATTCAAAGGTTACTGGTTTCATTGGACGCTGCAACATAGGAAGCAGATAAGCCTCTGACTGGCTGCTTTCTCCATGCTCATTTCTAAGCTCCACCTCCATGTCCTCATTCTCAACCCCCTAATGTGCATTTTTCAACTGAGCAAAGGAGCTTCCGACTGCCGACACCTGCCGATAATCAGCCCAGTATGTGCAAAAGAACAACGGATCCCACTGATGATCCCACGTTATATTGTTTTGGGATTTGAATTCTGGAATGGTTTGAGATCCACTGGTCTAGAAGAGGTTCTTCCATTCACATAAGCGTCTTACAGGGACATTTGCAGCAGACTAGACTTAATTATGAATTGCTAATGGCACTCAGTGGCCCTCTCTGCTCCAAGGACACTCTGTGGCAGCCATGGCGTGGGGGTAAGAGAAGCGGCCTTGTGACTGGAAGGTCGCTGAACTGACAGGATGTGATTGATGTCCCCTTGAGCAAGGCAAAGCCCCAACCCGCACACCCTTCTTCGGGCACCACAGTGGAGGCTGCCCACCACTCAGGCATGTGTGCTCACTGTGTCACTGCGGTGTGTATGTTTACTAGTGTGTATGTGTGTGTTTGCTGCATAGTTGGGTTAAATGTGGAGGCAAAATTTCATATTTGATGGTCCAGACCCACTAAAGCCCTAAAGGGAAGAAAAATGGAATGCACTCCAAAAGCCACAGTTAGTAGCTGGTAGGAAGAATTTCTTCTAGCACTGATTTTTCCAAAACAAAGGAACAAAAGGAGAATGCTAGAGGCATGTTGTCCCCAGAGATTTGGAAGTGTGTGCAAACAATGGAAGAAAGGGACCGAGAACGGGTGAGAAGATGAACATTGTAAGGGTTTAAACAGTTGTACGCTTCTCAAACACTGTCAATAGACCTGCTATTGTGGCTTCTGCCGGGGAATGTATACAAGTGGGGTGTCCAGGGCAATCCCAAAGCTCCTTTAGAGCTTTTGATCATGGGAGGCATATAAGGATTGTCTGCGATCTAGTGAAGCCCCACAAGTCACATATTGTCCCGTCTTGAAACAGAGCGTGAATAGAGACGGAGCCGGCCGAGAGTTACAGCAAAGCGCCGTGACAGGACAGTTAATCTCTTATATAAAGCCCGGCGGCCAAAAGCACAGCGCAGTACTGATTGTTTCTCAAATTTTGTCTGTCTGCCTCTTTTTGGCTGGGGCTTTACTGTGTTCATCCTCCCCTCTGGGCCGCATTTAATCAGACTGAAAGCAAGACTGGAACAGCCAAGTACCTCAAGTCCTTCATGTTTCAATTCATCTCTATACCCAAACAGCTTACAGACAAAAGCAGAGCAGCGTGGAGTGACCTGGGCTTTTGGTAGTCAGTTGGAGAATGGAGATTCCAGAAGAGATGATGCAACTCAGTGAGAGCGAAATTCTCATCCTTCTCAGAGTTCTGGAGGCGGAAGAAGACGAGTACGCAATTTCCTTCACTAAGCACTTTGATAGTTTAGGCAGGAACGCCAGACGATGAGCTCCCAAAGCACTGAGCAGTGATGGGTTTGGAAAGTCAATGGGATGGGTGGAGATGTAGGAACCACAATGTACATTAAAAACCTTGTGAGGCCCCTCAGTAACATGGAATCTCATGAATAATGAGTGTTAACCTGGCGCTTGCACAGATACACCCCAGGGGAGGCTGTCAAAGTGGCCTGTAGATCGGCATGTATAATAACTGGCTTTAAGATTCTTGCCAGCGAGGTACAGCCGAGCCTCTCCCTGAAAATACTGTTAGTGGGTTGGCACAGGTTCCGGAAGACTCATCGCTCTTAAGCACCCCCTCTAGTGCAATGCAGACCACCAGTGGAGATTTCACCTCAGTAACTGCAACGTGACAGGGATGCAAACACCACAGTGCTGGAAATGATCCTGATAAAACACTGATCACCTCTTTTAGAAGGTTTGTAAAAACAGGGATTTATATGAAGCTCTGTGGAACCCCTACTTACCAACTCACTGGTTCAAAGCCTACAGATAACATAGTGATTAAGTAGAGTAACCAACAGACATGAGGCACAACATGTACCCTAACGATGGTGGTCTCATTGTGCGATGAATTATCGGTGAGTAATTCAGCTCGGAATACTGATAAAATTCCATCAATATAAATCCCAGTTTAAAAGCCAAAGGAGCTTCTAGTGAATGTTTACTGCTCTGTCCATGTGTACATGCTCAACCTGCATACAGACTCTGACTGATCAGAGAGAGGGGGCGGGGCTGATGATCAACCTGCATACAGACTCTGACTGATCAGAGAGAGGGGGCGGGGTTAATTGGGGTGGTGGTCTTCTGGCACAAATGAATCCTTGAAACGAAAGTTCTGTGCAAAGCCAGATACCTTGCATCCTTTATCCCTCTTTTGTTCATCTCTGCTCTGTCCTGAACAGCCATAGAGAAAGTGCGAGAGTGAAAGAGAGTTCCCCCTCTCAGATAAAAGAGCATAGTACATCACCAAGTCATTCTCAATGCAGCCAACATGAGCATCATTAATTTGTGCCTTCCAGGGCTACGCTTAACCTTGAGATTCATTACAGTGCTGAAAAACCATTATCCATTAACTGGGAGTAATTTGTTTATTTGTGCCCAGTGTGGAACGAAGGTCCCTGCATGGGGGTCCTACTTGTGAGCATTTGGCAATGGTGCAACACTTTACTGATCTGCGCTGCATCTCTCAGACTGTGATACACCATTATGCTGATGGCTCGGGGCTGTTTGAGCATCAAATAAACTACGTCTTAAAGGTCAGGCGTGGTATAACTCTTGTGATGCGTGGACAAGTTTTACGGTTGGGTACCACACTCTCTAACGCGGTAGGTACTGTAGGTAGAGTGCAAGAAAACCAGAATGATCCACTGCAGTTAGAGGGTAATAAACACATCCTGTAAAAATACATGGCACTGAGGACTAGAGCACGTCACACTGTAAGTTCACCGCGATAGGGAACGTAATTCTGTGCCGACAGCACAAAGTAATGAGGTATAATGTCACTCTACAGTGCTGTCGTCAAGACATTAGGACTCAGGCAGCAAAGCTCAAGAAATAAGAGACTACTGGCAGATGAAGAGGATTGATATCCATTCCAACCCCTTATTCTTCATTAATAAAAGGTTTTGTGAATGCCCCCGGCTTCTTCTCTGCGTACAGCCTGGACTGTGGGAAAGTCCTGGCAATATTCTTCAAATGCCAAAAGAACGAATGAGAGCAAACTCCTGCCAAGCACACTTTCATTAAGTATACTTCAAAGAACTTGGTGTTCATCTCTCTGACACTGGAGGCCTGAACCACGCAGTGGTGCCGGCAACCATGCGACACCGACCACTCGCAGATACTGTTGAGATTTCAGAAATTAAGGTAATTAAGACCCAGCACAGCCAAGAGACCTAGTCACACTCCGGGAGAGGTCTCAGAAGAAAAGAGGTGGTGTTTAGGACCACTTATAATCAAGGGGAGGTCTGAGAACAAGCAAGATGGTGATTAGTACCTATGCCAGTCAGGGGGAGGTCTCAGAACAAATGAGGTGATGATTGAGACCAATCTCAGTCAAATGGAGGTCCCAGAACAAGCAAGGTGTTGATTAGGACCAATCACAGTGGAGGGAAGTCACAGTGGTACTTATGACCAATCACAGAGAGCAGACCCCCTATAGGAATGTGAACCATGGTGTGCACTGCAGTATATCCAGTAAACTGCTGGCTTTATTCGGAAAACTTCCCTTTTTCCAAACGGATAAACAGTCTAATTGGTTGCTTATGTTGCTTAGTTGTTTGTTGGATGAAAGCCATGAATCACTGGTTTATTGCTTTTATCGGTTTTCATCATTTATTTAACTGTGTTCACCACTTCCCTAGATTCCGTGCTGCTTTTGGGATGAATCTGGGATGCACGGCTGCACTAATCGCATAGTATGAAGATTTGAACCAGCAAAAGTGGATGTTGAAACGACGAGCAAGACAATACATGTCATGCGTGAAACAGGCCTAAAAGGTTTGCGTCCTTCTTTCAGTACCCAGACTAATTCCCGACAACGCTGCAGTCATCCGGGGAACGGAGGAGAGCACAACTGACTCTTAATTTCCCTTGTGACCACACCGCCTGATGAGATCACCCTCTCTACCCCGTCGACTCCTAGCCTGCCTCCTCTTTTGCATGCGTCACTCTTCCTCGTCCCTCTCTGCTTCTGCATTCTCCGTTTCCTTGTGTTGCTCGGTGCGTTTTTCCTTTCCTTCCCAGGTATCCGATAACCTTGCTTTCTGCCGTGTCTTCTGTTTTGCCCTGCTTACTTTAATCCCAGACGTTCCTCTGCAGTAGCCTTTGCACCCAATTTGGTCACAGCTTACTTAGTGACATCTCTCGCCTGCAGTCTTGCCTATACGTCCTTTCCCCACCTCTACTTTTCATTCTCCACCCAATCCCTGGTGAAATCTCCTGGTCATTCATCATGTACACGGATTTGATCAGGAATGTGATTCGCATAATGTCTCTTTTCCCTATATCGGGTCTGATAGCGACACTACTGCACCTGTTATTATTAGTTTAAATTTAAAGTTGACACTTTTCCAAAAGCTTCCTGAAGCTTCTGGAAGGTGGCGTAAGCGGATATGAAGGAGAAACCAGAGAGCATTTGATATAAGGTTCTTCTAGCTGAATGCAATCTAGTCCTCACAGCAATGCTCCAAATTTAGGAGAAAGACTTCCTTCCACATCAGGATAAACCCTTTTTGATCTCAATGTTCCTCCCAATTTGGAAGTGCCAATTGATGATGCTCCCGACACAAGGAGGGTGAAGACATGCATGTCTCCTCCAATACACATGAAACCTCTTTTTGAACTTTTTGCTCAATTCAACTGCCGAAAGCAACCTGACCCAGAACTTGAACCTGCCATCCACGGATCAGAGTGGTAGTGCATTAGACTGCTGAGCCACTCAGAGCCTGGATTTCAGAAGAAACAGGGAATGATAAGAAAGTGTCCTACTGTATGTCAACTTCTATAAATACGTAATTCAAGGAAAAAATGGTTGTTCAACACTTTCAGAAACTCTACAAGGTGGATAAATTAAATATTAAACCTGTGTAAACGTAGTGTTTCCACATTTCTGATTGTGACAATGAAGTTTTTCCTAAATCCAGAGTCTGCACACCCCTTTCTTCTCCACCTCTTGCTCTTGACCTCATCCCTTCAACATTCATCTCAACCTATTCCCTCTTCTTCACCACAAACTCTCTCGCATCTGATCTCCTACGAGTTCATCCCAATCCTAACACCTTCATACCATCCAAATTCCTTCTGCGGCTCACCTTCTCCACTCCTACAGCCTTGTCAATATTAATCCCAAGTTGTTCCCTGTCTCGCTCTTCCTGGACGCCATGCTCCGACGGTTCCTTCTTTGTCCTGGCATCCGATCCTGACTGCCTTGTTTACTGCTTTCTGCATTTCCGGTAGTGGTCTGATTGCCAGCTGAATTTCCTCTCTTCCACCTAAAGTCTATCAGCTTCTCAACACGGGTAGTTAGAACATGTTGCCACCATTGTTGGCGTATGAACGGACAGGCGCTCGATTTTATCCCCTCCAGTAATAGCTTCCAGACTCATCCAATCTCAGGACGCTTGTTATGTATTGTATAGCTTCATCCCTGCAAGTTGTACCAATGGCCTGTTACCTTCAGACAGCCGCGGTTCCGTTTTCAATGTCAATATCAAATTCTATACATATTTACTGCAAATGCAGATTCCGATTGTTCTGTCATATCTGGGTTAAATCAACAGTCAATACTGATACTGATAAATCAAATAATGACTAGATCATGCTTGGGCCCTCGAAGAGACCAATTACGACTCTTCCACCCAGTGAGTGCAGGCCTATTCTCTGGAACAAGTGCAGCCTCTGTTCAACACCAGGCCTAATTGGACGAACTTGGCTGCCTGTTATGAATGAAACATGAGGCTGAGGTTCCTCACTGACCTGTAAACAGTGCTTAAGAGCTGCTTGAGTGCTCTGAAACAGCTCCTTAAGCAAGCCTGACGGCTTACACTGCAGCCTGTCAGTCACAAGCACAGACGGCCACCAACTTCCACGTTCCCCACCACCAGTCAGGAACAGTGTGAACTCATAAAACTTCAATCTACCTCATCCTTATATGGTCGTTGTATTCACTATGATGTTTATTTGTTTATATATGATTTTAGATGCTTAAATTCTAGTTTAGATGCTTAAATTCCTACGACAATGTACGTGCAAGGAGTGCTCTAAGAGCAACACTAGCTGACTTTTAACACTTCCGGGTTATAAGGTGTTCAGCAACAGTACAGGTACATTAGTGGTGCAAAATGGTGCAAGATTTGGTGGTAGGTTTGTTTGTTTCTTGGGGTTGTTTTTTTGGATTAAGGGTGTGTTACGGCGTGTTACGAGTTCAGCATCCTGACAGCCTGCAGGAAGAAACTGTTCAACAGCCTTATGGCTACGGTACCTTTTCTCTAGGGGCAGCAGGTGGAAGTATGAGTGTAGAGGGTGGGAGGAGTCACTGGTCCCGCAGATTGCTGTGTGGGTGAGACAGGATTTGACACCTTTGGACACAAAACACTGAGAGGGAGCCGAATCTGCATGTGCTGCCATCTTGTGAACGGAGGTTATAGACTATTAAGAGCGTTTCTGCTACATTTTCAGTCATTTTACTGGTGCTGCTCTTTAATAAGCATAACATGAAAGAACATAAAATATATTTAGAACTGAATTAAATGCCAAGGATAGCACATCCCCAGATATTACAACTGCCTAATCCAAAAGGATCGTCTTGGTATGGAATTGCTAAAATTGTGTACGTCCCATCTCGCTCCATCAGTCTCCGTCTGACAGCTGTATCAGTTTCAGCCGTGGCTTTTTTGATACGACTGCCTTGACATCAGCAGTATTTCATTCCAAACATTTCTTTTTTATCCTCTCCGGTTTCCAGACACACATCAGCCTCCTGATCCTGCTAACCTATTTCAGACGAGCCTCCTTCCCGGCAACAGGAGAGCTCAGTGGCCACACCTACTCTGATGCTTTACTTTTTATGACCCCAGTGTCCGTGTTTACTGTCTGTGCTGTAAACCTGTCCTGCTTGGAATCCAACTGCACTGTCCAGTGTGGTCCACAGCACGACCTCTTCCCCTTTGTCCTTAGTGGGTCTTTCTCGTGTTCTTCTGGATATATTGCTTTAAAGTTCTTGCTCATGCCCTCAGGAAATTTCCCATTTAGCCTCTTGTTTTTTCTCAGTGGTTCTTCTTTGTGGTCTTATGGATGTAACTCTTCTGAGGCCTGATTTCTCTCAGGGCATTTCTCCAACCGTTCCAGACCTCAAAGCTCATTTTCAAACTGCTCTGCATACAAATAGTTTCCAGAACCTGAAAAGTTCACAGCTGGAACCAAAGGTTATTAGGTTTTTCAGTGCAAAACGCGGTGAGCAATGACATCCATGACACTCGTCTTGTATGGTGTCACGTTCTACACCTTCTTATTGCCAACAATCGAGCCGTGTTCACTTTTTGGAGTAAAACAAATGTCTTCCTGCCATCTTCTCTCTTCCGTTTACCGACCCTGCGCAGCCCCTCTGTTTACAACATATTCTGTGATGTATCCTCGGTTCCGCTAAAACAGGTCTAAACGTGGACTGGTTCGCTAAAACCACTACGATTTTTATAAACCCAAACTGAACCAGTTCAACCACTACACTGCTTTAGATGGAAAAGGCCTCTGAGATACCTGTGCCAATTAAATATCTACCCTTATCTGACATGGTTTAAGCCTAGTCTTACGCAACATTTCCATTGACAGTCTGTATGTAGTACCAACCTGGGTATAATCTGTAAAGAACATGATTAGGGGTAATCAGCTTTGCTGGCTTCGAAGTCTTTTTTAGTGAAATTGTAGTCGGATCACAACACAATTCAGAGACGCACTTCGTTCTATAATGCAGAAGAAACGAGTCTGTCTTTTGTATGTGCCATACACCGACACGCTCGTTGCCAAAGGACTCATTCCCCTTTGCTCAATAAAGAGCTTAATAAACCAGGTTTAAGAACAGCACTATTTCTTGACCGCGGCAATCAGCCAGCACGCAGAAGATAACAGACCCGAGTCCTGCCGGCAAATGACATCAGATTCACATGCGGTTCTGAAGAAATATGATTCTGAATGTGGCAGACAGAAGTGGATGAGTTCCAGAAAGGCTCAGTGGCTCAGGTGCTACTGCAGTTGAACCCTGGAAAACCTACACGCCAGTACTTCCACACACCAGGGAAAACAAGACAAGGCTCTTTTCATCTGAGGTGAGATGAGAGGGACTGAAGATGCATTGTATGCAGTATCTCCTGATGTGCTGTTTGAGGCAATGCATACGAATGTCAACGGGAAAACTCAAATCATAAAATAACAAAAATGCCATCTGTTATATTCAGAAAGAGAATGCTGATAATTGAGCACAAATAATATAAATATTTCCTGACCTCCGATGGAAGAGAACTCTTTTTGTTTTATGTGTTTTTCTAATATTGATTATATTCTCGGCGCAGTTGCACTGCTTTGATATCACAATTTCCATTAATGCCACTGGGAGTGTGGAAAGTTCAAAGCTGTTTGATGTCCAAAGCATAACACCATGGACATGATGAAGTGATGAAGTACAAACAGTCCCAATACTCTACAAAGAACCTGAGAAACAGCATCTCAGATCCTTGTCGGGACACGCAACGAATGAGGAATTAAAGGCGCGTCAAGTGTATTTCCCATTAAAACAAGATGAAATACTACGGGGTGTCTGTACGGCCTGATGAGAAGTGAACGCTCGCAGTGGGCCGTTAGTTGGGAAAACATTGATCTTTCCCAAAGCGATTAGATCGGACCTGGAGGCAAACTCCTGTTTACAGCAGAACGGCAAGACTAACATCCAGCCGGACACTGGAGGTTTCTAACCAAACGGACAATTAATGTTAATCAGTGCATCATCAATGTATATTACTTGAACACCAACTCAATTAAACATGTTTCTACCTTAAATTATTTAAAAACATGCTTCTGAAACAGCTGTATCCATTCCAGTGGTAGATAAGTACAATCTGAAAAACTGTGTTTATATTTTTACAGTAAAGTATTTTAATAAACCTTTAATAACTTATTTACCTTTAATAATACTTATATACCTTTAATAAACTTTTAATATATACTTATTTACCTTTAATAAACATTTAATAATCCTTATTTACCTTTAATAAACCTTTAATAACTTTTTTACCTTTAATAAACCTTTAATAATACTTATTTACCTTTAATAAACCTTTAATAACTTATTTACTTTTAATAAACCTATAATATATACTTATTTACCTTTAATAAACCTTAAATAATACTTATTTACCTTTAATAAACCTTTAATAATACTTATTTACCTTTAACAAACCTTTAATAATACTTACTTACCTTTAATAAACATTTAATAACTTATTTACCTTTAATAAACCTTTAATATATACTTATTTACCTTTAATAAACCTTAAATAATACTTATTTACCTTTAATAAACCTTTAATATATACTTATTTACCTTTAATAAACCTATAATATATACTTATTTACCTTTAATAAACCTTTAATATATACTTATTTACCTTTAATAAACATTTAATAATCCTTTTTTACCTTTAATAAACCTTTAATAATACTTATTTACCTTTAATAAACCTTTAATATATACTTATTTACCTTTAATAAACCTTTAATAATACTTATTTACCTTTAATAAACCTTTAATAATCCTTATTTACCTTTAATAAACCTTTAATAATCCTTATTTACCTTTAATAAACCTTTAATAATATTTATTTACCTTTAACAAACCTTTAATAAAACTTCTTTGGAGCTACAAATATGGTTATTAACCATAAAGCAAAAGTTCCTCATCATAAAAAGAACCATTTATCCAGATAAACGACAGTTTAAGCAGTTAAGTTGTCATGTAAATTTCTATTCTATTCTATTCTATTCTATTCTATGTTCCATGTTACAGTCACATGTTTCACTTACAAAGAATCATCCACTGATGGTTGTTTATTTAAAGAACCGAAGAGGTTCTTCTACATCTCTATGTGAACAGGCCTTTGCAGAACCTTCAGCTTCAATTAGTGTTCTTTTTTCAAACGTTAAATCACATTTTCCTTTCAGTTTAAAGGGTTTTTTGTTAAAAGTCGACCTGCAGACAGACATGGAAATGTAACTCAGCCCCTAAGACCACCGAAACACAACTTTCTGACAAGCACATCAACAGACGGCGGAGGAGGCTTTCGTTTCACAACGGCCTGTCAAACAGCCTCTCCTGATCTGACAGCTAACCTTGTTGGACTGAGCTTAAAGCTGGAGGATGATGTCCTTACTGCGCTTGACATCAGTCTGACCTGCTTTATTGAGAATCGAGGTCTGAGGCGAAAAGGCCGGTTGTCATGTGACGGGTGTTATTGGCGTTGACGGACTTTCAATAAAAAAATAAAAAAAAACTGAATAAGAAGAAAAGAAAGTGTGGAAACATGTCAGTCTTACAGGAAGTGTTTATGATGACTGTAGCACTGAGACGTGCTCTCAGACCAGTAATGCTCCCAGTTCAGCATGAGTCTCTATGAGGCTTCCACCGTCATAACTCTGTGGTCTAATTCCACTTCGTCATCATCATCATCATCCTCCTCATTAGTCTGGTTGTCCTTTAATGGACCATTCAGTCATTCAGTAGTTTGATGAAGCCACAACAGTCTGCTTTATGGTGGGATGTACAATCGATTGTTTCTGAATCGTTATCCCAACGTTTGCATTTCAGATGACGGGTCTCTAATTAATCCAGTTTTTAACTGGATTGGAGTCGTTCTACCAAATGGGTGCCAACTGCGTCCACGTATGATTAGATGTGTAAAGCACATCTAAAGGGTTTTCAACGAGTCCTGATAAGCAGACATATAAAATACACAAAAACAACATTTCATAATGTCCTCTTCGGGACATTATGTATTAAGGGTGCAGGAATACTGGTTGGTGCATCTTCACCAACGACCTTTGGGATTTTAAGAATTTCACTGAATTAATGGAGAAAATAATCAGCAGATTAATCCATAATGATCCAAAAATAGGTTCTCTTCGTGTGCAGCTTTCCTATTTATTTATTTATTTAACGCATTCTGTCTCTTTATGAACAGTCCTTTAAAGCTCACTGTGCCTGGTAATAAAAAGAGGAAGGTTCAACTGGACCGGTCAGGAATCACATCAAGATTTACTGTAAATATGGCTCCGATGTCTGAATAAAAAGGAAAGCATGAATGATTAATCATAATATTAATATTAATTCACGCCTGAGGTGGGATCCTGTGTTTGAGGAGGATGAACATATGCTGCATGTTGAAGTGTTGGTAAAAAATTGGTCAAATAATGGCAACACGGATACACATTTCGAAGAACAACTCGGGGACAGCTGTTGAGTGGGTTCTGAATATTCATGGAGCTCACGTGCTCCAACGTGTAAACCCTTTCGGTGAGAGACAGCACCAGTCTGAACGGCAGGAATCCGTACGGGACCAGTACCGGCCGAACGGGATGTTGCAGAAATCAAGAAAGAGAAGGTTCTTGGTTCATCACTGGTCTTAAGCAGTGTTCTTCCTGGCTTCCTGTTTGCTACGCTGCCACGTACACCGTTATTGACCACTGTTGGTCTTGGGTTGGTGAAAGTCAAACTCTTTAGAGATGGTTTTGTAACATCTTCCAGACTTTAATACCTGCTTTTCTGGAATTTTTCACCTTTGACTGAGGCACAGCAACCGTCCATCAGCCTGGTGTGGTGAAGACCAGGGTTTGATGGTGAAAACCCAAGGTTATGTTGGATGTGTGGTGTGTTTAAATAAGGTTCTCTTCACCCAATTTCACAGATTATCAATCATAATGCATTAAAACAGTCCCACAGGGTTCGGTTGTAGGGTTTAGGGAAGTGAGGTCAGTGTAAATGAAGAACTTGAGTTGTGAGCTGTACCACCCAAGCCTTTCACGGAGCATCTCAGAACCGCAGCTCCGTATGTTCCACAGACTGTGTGGCCTCAGACAGCACCTAATTCCAGAGATAAGTGACATGCTGTTGGAGGATATTAACATTATTCTGCTGGTGCTGCTATGAATCAGAAATGTGCCTCACGCCACCTCCCTGCTGACCTTGGTCATGTGAGAGCACTCGCCTTGGCAGCCCTCCACACCGAGATGTTTTCACCTATAACTTACCGTTAGTGCTCCCTGCTGTGAATAATGCAACAGATATGAGGTCAGGCCATAAAAATGATGGGCATGCTATTATTAACGCAGGCGGCAGACAGGTCTGGCCACGGAGATTAGTAAAACACCACTTACACAGGCCTGTTCATCTACTGCAGGCCTTTACAGCTGATAAGAGGACAATTTCTGTCCATCAGAAACAGTGTGTTTTAAAGCCACAGTAATGAGTTCAGAAGGGAAATCAGCAGATTGGGAAGCGAGAGCAGTGCTGGAGTCAAGCAGCCAACACATGCACGGAGATTCCACAATTAAAGCAGACTCGAAGCCAGAGAATACGAAATTCCGATCTATAATTAAAACCAGACTGAAGCCAATTTTCCAAAACGGGATCTTGTGATTGAAAATGCATCGCAACACCAGAGGACGAGGACAAAACACGACACTTTGCAACCGTAATTGGCCTTTTCCCCCCATTATTTCCAGTTACCATGTCAAGCAGCATTAACGGTGCTGTTGACCACCGATGGTTGTTGTATCACCAGTAAATCCAAGCAGCAATGTTCTGAAGTTCTGGCTACTGTTCTGCATTCAAACTGGACCGACGCTACCGTGCGATACCACACATTGAGCACATCCTGAGCTTCCTTCACCTTTCGTTCCCATTATATTAAAGCTTCCTAGCTCATGGAAAACCGCTTGACTAGAACCCCAAAAATTCAGGGTGTGTACGTGCTTTTCCTGTTTCTCTTCACTGACCGCTCACCGAACTGATTTTGCATATTAATGACCACCACTCTGAATGCATGTGTCAGTCGAGGGACCAGAAAAGAGGTGTGGTTTGTATGCTGGAGACGAAGACCATCCAGTGTTTGAACTCTTAGAACCAGAGATCTACATTTCGCGGGCAGGTGTCGTTCTCTAGGCTTCATATCTCAAGATCAGAGTAACCTAAACACATGATCCACATAACAAACCAACTGAATTAAATCCCAGTTTAAAAGCCAAAGGAGCTTCCAGTGCATGTTTACTGCTCTGTCCACGTGAACATGATCAACCTGCATACAGACTCTGACTGATCGGCGAGAGGGGGTGGGGCTGATGACATCACTGATGTTGGGTTACGAAGGAAAATGAAAAGAGAGGGGCTGTTTCAGAATAAAAGTCCTGAGAAGAGATAACACTGATACATATATAAATAAGAAACATAATAAAGGACATTCAGGTTCTTTTTATTTTGAAGAACACGTGATTATAAATATCCTTGTCAATCTAATCATTACAGATGAGGATTAAGGTTAAAACAACATCTCATACATCAATTTCCAAGAGCATTTCTGAGATGTAAATTGTTTTGAAGTCTTTAAAAGCAAAAAAGATGAGTAAACATTTCATCAAAACACCATCAAACTCATACATTTTTGAATGATTTCAAAAAATTCCATGATTGTGTCTGAAAACAACCTGTGAAAGTTTCAGAACCTAATGTTATATTAAACTAATGGACAACAGGCTAATAAAGACCACATCGATTAACTATAAAACCCTTGTGGTCCACCAGACACGCATTAAGCTGAGCACTTTCATGGAGACCAGTGATCTATCTACTCCGATCACATGACAGGGAAATGCGAACTGGTCTAAGAGTGGGTTGAAAGCTGCTCTCACCTCCTGTTTGGGGACGCTAACGTAGCCTTGATGGGGTCGGAAGGCCTTGTGAGCCTGCCTGGAGAACATCCAGTGGCTGCTGAAGCTCTGTCCCAGCACAGGCTGCAGCAAGAAGTATGGCTTCTCGGAGTAGTTGACCACCACCACGAAGAGGGACAGGGCCACGATGAGGCCCGTCGCTATCACCGACTTCTTCTGCAAAGGACAGGAAAAGGAAAAAAACACGATCATCTCATCTGCCGGAGGAGCCGTATTCAATCGAATGAAAATGACAGACAACACGAATATACAGCATGTAAATACCACTGAGAAGGACAGAAGACCAGCAAAACCAGCAAAACAAATGCCAGCGATGATCTTTAGGATTATGAAGGACATTCAGCACCTACTTTATCAGAGCTTCTTCCTCACACTTCCATTCAGTGACGACTGTAGGGCAGGGAACAGCCATCACTTATTACATTTCGTCTCTAAACAACCATACGTACAAGCTCTTCGTTTTCCAGGAGGCATTTTTGTGGAGATACCAGATGATCCACTCACCCATACATAAGGCGAACATCTGGACATTCAAAAAACTCATTTGAACTTCAACAGAAAATTTCCACCAGCTGGAGATCATCCTTCCACTGTGAGAAGATGAGTGGACATAGATGGCCTGCAATCTCTAGAAACAGACCACCAAGATGAAGCTATAAGGCAGGGTTTCCGTGACAAAGTGGCCAGTAATTCATCATAATATCTATGTTTTATCTTTCTGAAGTGACCAGCAAGTGTATTTACACTCCAGTAACTCTGGACACAGTGTATGATGCCTTTCGTCCGCCAAGAACAGACTAAAATGTGTACCAGGTGCTGAAGTCAATTTGCCCGGTGAGTTATTGCCTTGGTCGAGCACCTGCCAAGTGGGAAGTGTGTATGATTACATTCGGAAGCCAAATTACACACCACCATCTCTAGTGTAGCGTTCCTGCTCTCATCCCAGCCGCGAGGAGCGCGACGTTAAATATGAATAAGGCGGCTTTCCGGCCCGCCTCCAGCGTGGCTCTGCTCTGGAGCCAAAGCGCAAGGCAGCGAGGTGGAAAACAGCTCAGTCCAATGAATACTTCATCTCGTTCCCTCAAGGCTCAGCCTTCTTCCCCTTCAGCTTCATCCGATATGACACTTACTGCGCCCACCAAGTAGTCCGTTCCAAGAAGTGTCGAAGCAGCGTAGTTCCATCAAAAATCTCTCCTTTATATTCTTACCTTCAGCCGCTAGACCTACATATGTGTTATTTATGGCCAGGTAATGAGATATCTGGGGATCGGAGGCCTAATGGCCAACCCTCGCCCTGAGATGACTAACAGAGAGCGCAGTGAATATCTACATGCCTACGTCTGACGAGGTGCTAGAAGAGAATTCTGACGGCAACAGGACAGAATCTCCTCACCTTAAAAACTGTCCAAGTTCACTTTGTTCGTGTGTAGAAGCCTATATTTTTTGAATCTCCTCCTGGTGGCTGTAACGGAGCACTGCTTTGAAGTAGATCAAGGACTTACAGTGAGAGCGAACCAGGCTAAAGTGCAGCTTCCAAACATGGGGTGGGTAGTTTCACACTGGGTTACTGTACCTACGACCTCAATCTCTTTATGATACTCGAAAATATTGGCTCACCTACAGTGAGAGCAATCCAGGCTAAACTACAGCTTCCAAACATGGTGGAGGTAGATTCACGTTAAGCTTCTAAGAGTATTTTAGGAATTGGACACATGGTGGTGGTAGCTTCAGTGGTGCGTAACTGGTGTCAAATCCCACTTTGAATTCTGCCAAAATCTGCTCAAACTGGTCTTCAATAAACCAGCGAGTGGGACTGGTTTTATGCCCCTATAGAACAATCGATCCTGGTTCTAAGCCACTGCATTGCTGAAAGAACCTTCCATGTGTTCATGGAAAGATGAACATGCTAGTCGGGAAACAATTTTTCCTTTCCCAGACAAGAAAATAAAGATTTCTAAGCTGCAAAACCCATCAGCACAGGATCCACCTCCCCCTCCATCTGCGTTTAACTGTTTAAATGCAGCGGATATGAAAATAATGCCGAAAGACAAGATCCAATTCGAGGACTTTGGAGATGACAGACATTTTCAATTACTGATAACACAAATCGCAGCACGGACAGGGCTTAGAAACTTCACGCCGGGGGATCGCTGTCAGCTGAGCTTCAATTCCTCGTTGGGCAATAAACCCGAAGATTTCACACTGAAGTCTCGCTGAAAGCGTCTGGGCCTCGAAGCACTTAACTGGTTTACGCGATTTCATTTTGAGGAAAATGAGGGAACTGTTCAGGAAAACTTTCTCAAGCCTTTACGCACAAAACACGGCAACGTCAAACAGCCTCCGTTCACATTTACAGACAGTGGTACTGTGACGCAGCACCATCGCATTTACAGGTCTATTACAGGTTACTGATACATTAAGAGTGAAGGACATTGAGGAAAAATAGTCTCCAGGTCCATCTAGTTTGCTCTGGTCTGAATCCAAAACTGTCCCCTTTGTCTTCACACAGGAATAAAGCCAAGCTCACCGAAATGTGTCACAATAAACCAGCTGAGAACAATCTCTCTCATAGCTGTAAAGATTATCTGGCCAATTTAATAAAGTTTGAAGAGGACACCTGACAGTTGGGTCAGATCAAGGTAATATCAGGTTCTCACCACAGTTTGTTTGAGGGTGGACTGAGACCACCTCCTCCAGGCTCTCACTGCTGCTCAGATGCTGGAGGTAGTTTCACACACAATTACCATTAAAGCTCTTATGACCAATGTTACACATACAACTCAGACATGTTGGTGATAGCTTCACAGGTGTAGATAGTAAATGCAATGGCTAAATTTGTGCTGTCGTGGTGACCAAAAATGAAACGATCAGTGTTTTTTGGAGCCGATCGAGATTACCCTTTCCAGGCAAACACATCATGAATGCAATATCATGGCTCCCGAGTGGTAGAGCCAGAGTCAGAGGGAGCCAGAGTCAGAGGGAGAGTGAAATTGGCCTGCTCTCCTTCTCTGGGTGGGTAGATGTGATGCTGTTCGGCACAGGCGTCAGTTGGCCATTGTATCAGAGCTGGCTAAGGATGCAAATGGCAGCAGTTCAAAAAGAGGTGGTGGTTGACATCATATGTACTGGAGGAAGCATGTGCTCTTCCTCTCCCTCCAAGTCTCAGGAGCTTGGGGATGCTTGTGATGGGGGAGAGTGAAAATGGGGTTGGGGAACTGGCACTTCTAAATTTGCGTGGAGAAAAGTGGGGTAAAAATTAATAAATGAATAAATGCATCATCACGTGGGGCTTTTGTGATGTTACAGCACTGTCTCTTAAGATCAAATATACCTTTCTTTTAGGATTCTAAACAGCATTCGCTGTGAAAGTCAGTGATTTCATAAAGAACTGCATGGTGGAGCTCAGAGTGTCACTCAGAGAGACTCAAGGACGTTGACTTTGTAGGGATTCTGTAGGTCCGAAGTCAGTAGTGGTTGAATGAGGAACTGCAGCTGAAACAAACATTAAAAAAAGTGTGAATTATATGACCAACGGATCCTCTCAGGATTGGATAAGATGTTGGTCCATTTCTTCTTGATTATTTGGTGTGAAAATCAGCCAATATTGATACACAGCCAATCACTCCATCTCTAATGGTGATTCGTTGTTCCATTCTCCTCCACGGTGAAAACTGGTAAAGTTCTCTGCAGTGACCCATTTCACACCCATCCTATAATGCATTCTGCAGAATCAGGTGTGTTGAGATCTTGAAGATACTCCACAGTTCCAAGACAAAGAAGCAACCTCTTAATCCAACAGACCAATAGTCCTGAAACAAAAGCCACGAGGCTGAAGGTGTGGATACGGGAGGTGTCTTTGAACTCATCTGATGGCCTGCACGATACTCAGCACCATATAATGGGGGTGGCTGTCAGTGAAGCCGGCGGGCTCTGATCTCTCACATCAAACGTGTCGGCGCCGCTCGGAGGCTGAGCTTCTCGGCAGGCACATCAAACACGCTGTGATGACACAAAAAAATGGCCATTTAGAGTTCAAGCTCCAGCGTTTTTGCACGGCGTTACATCACCATCTCGTCCGCCGCCACTCCGCCAAAGAAACTTCTGGCACAAAGGAAAGCCGACAACAAAGAAGGTCGTTATCTCTCACTGTGTAAGAGCTGGCCTGTTTGGACCGGCCTACAGTTCTGAAAAATCTCTCTTTGATAAACAAGAACATGGTGGTGTAAATGACGAGTCTCCTTAATGACGCAACGATCCACACTTCAATTGTGCCCAGGTTGCGGACTGCGAGCAACTCGCCTGGGATGTTGTTAAGACTGTTATGGTGGCTACTGTAAGATATGAGATGGACAGAGAGACAGCGAGCGAGGGAGAGAGAGAGCATCCATCTGGCCCACACTTGTCATTCTCGTCTGTTCTCGTGACACGGGGTGGAGGGAAAAAAAAAACCCCAGAAAAAATCCTTCACCTTCGATTTCAATCTGAGGCCACAAATCACAACAAAATGGTGTGTCAAATCGGGGGGCACTGCGAGGGTCTGAGGTGGGGTGGGGGGTTGGTGTAGCTGGGTGGAAAGTCGATGAACTTCCACGGACGGCCGACATATGACTCGCCTCATCATCCCACTATCCATCAGGATAATCATCGCACAGTCTCTACGTTCTGCACAATTTCACCCATTACCACCCTTTCAGAGAGGGGGGAGAGTGAGGGAAAGAGAGAGAGAGAGAGAGAGAGAGAGAGAGAGAGAGAGAGAGAGAGATAGGGGGGTTAGATAGAGGGGGGGTAGACAGGGAGAGAGTGTGTGTGATAGAGAGAGGGAGAGAGAGACTGTGTGATAAATAGAGAGAGACAGGCAGAGAGAGAGAGAGAGAGAGAGAGGAGGGGGGAGAGAAAGAGAGATAGAGGGAGATAGAGATAGAGGGGAAGAGAGAGATAGAGAGAGAAGGAATAGAGACAGAGTGAAAGACTGTCACAGCCACAGAGAGAGAGAAGAGGACAACAGCGCCATCACTGGTCTACACCCCGCCATTAACCTTTAGAACTCAGTCACTGGAGGAGATCAAATCAAGCTGTAATCTGATGTGAAAACCTTCCTTCATGTAGACCAGACTGAAGCTCATACCTGAGGACGTATTTACTGAACTCCAGAAGAGCAGACTGAACTAATATCTGCATTTTATTCATATTACCGTCCTATTTTCGAAAGCGTTCAATCCCAATTTCTACATCTGAGAAATGATTTTCAGCAGAAGCAGAAACACTACAATAAAGGGTTTCCTGAGCGATGGAGCAGGAGAACCGCTTTCCGAGACTAAAGAAGCTTTACTCAAATGAGGACGGAGCAATATAATATTTATCATTCTCGTTCTTGTTCATCATACATCACCCAGACGGAACTGCAGCGTGTGTTGGGAAGGAAGATGAAGGTGATCAGGATCAATAACTGATGATAACTGTAGTCTGATCTGATCAATATTTATTGATCTACTCATACAGAAGTGGTGTTTCTCAGTACGGCGTCGGGTTTAACGCAACATTCCATAGTCTCCCACACATGTTCAATCAGGGACAGGTCTGGAGATGCGACTGACCACAACTTGGTGTTCACCAAGTCGCCTCCACACACATTAGTTGGTCATCTCTACCAAGTCAAAAGCAGGACTACCATTCTAAGAGACTCCATGACAATTTGAGCTTGAGGCTCATTGACCCATCCATGGTTGGGAGTCAAAGTTGTCCTCTCTAGGTGAGTAAGATGGCACTCCCTCTCCCCGTCACTCACTACAATGATATAAAAGAACAAAGGTAGTCAGTGTCCTCTTTCAAGTGTGCTGTGTTGGCGACAACACTGACCATCATGCTCATGGAAAGGCGACGTGAATTATTGAAGTTTGATCGAGGCATGATAGTGGGTGCCAGAAGGATGGGACCATCCATTTCCAAAATCGTGCACGCATTACACAATCCTCAATCCACAGTGGCATTACCACCCATAGTGGAAAGTGCAGCGGGTGGTGATGAGTGGTGCCTCGCTGGGACTGCCGTGCAGGAATTACATCCACATTCAGCAATGCAGCAAAAGGACTGTGATGCTTCTATACTTGTCAGAGTGAAGGTTCAGGAGCAACGTGGCCTGCAGATGCTAATATTTGGGAACATCAGGCTGCAATGAGGTATGGGAAGCTTTGAAGGTGTGGAGCTATTGCTATGCGACACAGTGACCCTTCAATAATTCACATTTCCCACAGTGCAGAGATTGCATTCATGGTGATTTCCTCATACTGCGGAAGGTTTTTGTACAGGCCTTCATGGCTGTAACACACACATTCCGCAAGAACCTCATTCACAGCTTCACGGGCCACAGTAAACTCCAAGGTTTCTCCCCAAGGCTGCAGGCAACCCAACAGGCCACATTTTTCCTTTAATTGAAGCTTTTCTTCTTTAACGACCGTACCTGACAGAGTTTTACCATGGTGCAGGACAGAGTCTTCTGGCTAATGCTGTTCTCTGTTAAAGGCGAAGGGTTGGAAAAGGATCAGGCTATTTCTGGACCTTCTCTCAACCTCATTTGAGCAGTTATCGATCCCCGCTCCCAGTTGGAGAGCCGGCTATATCTGAGAACCTGCGCAGCTGGCTGCCGGTATCCTTTCTGCCAGTTCTGAGTGTGTTTCCATTTCTCTCAGATATATGGGGGATATATGTGACATCCAGGAAAGAGGAAAGTCAGAGTCATGTACCCTGGCAGGTAATGGCATACTGGCAAAGGAGGGATGAATGAAACACTGCATCTGTCATGTTTTCCTGGAGATGATATCTATCTACTCCTGATGCATTCAAATATTGCAGGACTGAGGATGAGGACATGCCGAGGGCCAAAGTCCACCAGTGAAAATGCATCCGTCTGTATTGTTTTCAGGCTGAAATGTTTCAGCTCCTCCTCTACTCTGCTCCGCCCCCGTTCCCCCTCTCATGGACACACTAGGGAGGAGGGACAAAACTCTGTTCATATAGAGAAGAAATTAGGATTAAATTTCAGTCTTTAAATATAAACATAAACATGAGACAGAAGGATTTCATTGGGTGTCCTGTTTTTTTTTCACATAGTATTTTTCACGTCAAATATTGTATCGTATAACAGATATCGCCATTCAGCTAAAATATATCGGGATGTGATTTATTGGTCCATATCGCTCAGCCCTCCAGATCTAAGTCTTCCGCTCAGGTTTGGTCATTTGTAGAATGATAATGGCTCTTACTCCACCTTGAGATCAATTTGCTAATGGCTTGGCTGGCTGAGCTGCAGCAGAACCATACAGGTGGTCGGAACCAAATCCTGGGGCAGATTTTGACTTGCTAGACCTGGATAATCCACCTCAGTAGATCAGGCGAAGGTTTGCACCAGACAGAACTAAAGGAAAGGTCTGATTGGTCTGCATCCAACAGTGCAGTCACGTCAACACTCCTCAGCTTGGATTTTTCCCGGTTTGTGCACAGAAAGTCAAAAATCTCAGGGAACGGGTTCTGATTAAGGAGACGATTTGTGTTCTATCTGTACAATAAACAATACAGACAGCTAATTTAAAAGCTTAGGATCAGGATGGCACAAAAATAATGACATGCCTCAAACATGCATGGAACCAGTCTTGTGAGCCCTCCAATGCACCGGCAAGAACGAAAATTACATTAGCAATGCAAAAGCACCCGCTCCTCGCCGCACGCCTCCCGCACTCATGGTCGAATGAGCCGTTAAAATCCAATTTCAATTAATCAGGGATTCGAGAAATATTTACAGAGCACTCCTTCTCTCTTCTAATTTCTGCACGTACCAACTCGTTAGCACTCCAAGAAAATGAGGTCGGGTGAAAACATAAACAAGAAAGTCTTCTGATGGAACGGGTTCAGTCACGTTACTTCATCCAGAAGCTCATATGTACCTGAAGCACCTCACTTCTCAAAAGTCAAGGTCATCAAGGAATCACTTGCGAGGTTTCTGAGAACAGATTACCTGTTGAAATACAATTTATGGGAACATGGGAATCTCAATTTTAAACTAATTTCTGCTACATTTCAGTACTACAACCAATTTCCACGTAAATTAGGAAATCAGGTGGGAGTGGTGGGCTCTTAACTGCAAGAGTGCCAAAAAATGGCTCTTTGCATGATGCCACCAAAGAACCACCCAGAGACGGTCTGTGTACCATCGGTTAGAGCCATCTGGGCCCTCGAGGACTGACTGGTTAAAAACCTTTCAGCGGATGGTTCTTTGAACAAGTTTGTAAATGAGATTTGAACCTTTTTGAAGGTTAATGAGCTTAATGAGCCTCATACACTCACTAACTCACAAACCCAGACAGACCAGTCGGACCAGCATGCAGTTCTGTAACAGGCAGGTAAGTAAAAAAGTACACCTGTTGTCTGAATAGACACTGGGTTTCGGCACAAGAGGGCAGAAAAGTGCTTCTGTCCTAAAAGTCTCTCATAGGCTACTTTTGGGTAGTGTACCTCTTGGTGAGAGACTGCTAGACATGCTTCTAAACACACTCAAAGGCTGATGGACTTAAAAAAGTAGAATGGTCCTTTCAACCAATTGACCTCCATCTAGGCCACTCTTACACCAGGAACTGGAACTGTATTACAGAAACAAATTTAGGATCTGTTCGGGATCCATCGACGGTCAGGTTTGAGTAAGGAGGCTTCATGGTGAGCACTTCAATCCTGCCTTTGCTGTGGAGCACACACTGATTTGAGGAGCCACTGCATACGACAGCCGGTCGCCCCAGCAGTGATGCGAGGGACACTAACTGCTCAGTGATATGTGCAGGACGTCCTGCAGACAAGTGTGAGCCCCAACTCTATAGAGGAATTTACGGGTCTGGTGCTTCTCGCAAACCCAATTCCATTACGATGGAGTGTGTTACAATGACCACGCCCACCCAGCAAAAAAAGGTCACATTTAATTTCAGGATGCATCATCTGTCTAAGGAGGTCAATCACAATTACAGCAAATGCAGACAAGTGCTGACTAGTACTGACAAGAACGTAGCCAGCACTTGATCCCTACATCCTCGAGATTCCGAGAAGTGCTTAAGATGCGGAAGAAGATTACAGGAAATTTCCCTTTAACCAGGAAATTCTTTATAAATCCTCAGCTTTCCAAAGAACCATCGATGATAGGAGGTGATGTTAGTGCAGGGTCACTGGCTGCCTGTCATCAGCAGAAACCGAGGATTTGCTCAGGATTAAAAGGACAGAGCGAGGTACAGCAGGCACATCAGGAAATGAGTCAATAAGGTCAACATTCATCTTTGGCCAGCAGGTCCCAGCACAGTGCCAATGGACAAAATAAACACAAAAGAACAGGGACGCCTGCTCCTTCACTGCTTCTTCTGAAATCAAGGGTATTAAAAGCTTTTGTTGGAGTAACTGTCTCTACTGTCCAAGGAGGGCTTTCTCCTAGATACTGGACCACTGTTCCATTTTTATCCACAACCCCTCAACTCATCCCAAAATACTGGATGGAGCTCCATCATAAGAGAGCACAGAGTCGGCTGTACTTCTCCACACTGACTGAACAAGCTGTGTGTGCAACGAGAAAAGTATGTAAACGCTGAATTAGAAAGAGTGTCCACAAACATTTGGACATATAGAGTATCTTTGCAGCAGCCTGACAGTGATGGAGGGAATACTGCTGAGAGGTCCAGTCACCGTGACCTTAACCCTGGTCAGCAGTTTGTAAGACATGCTGAAACGACTTTGGAGAATCTGAAAAAAGGCAACCGTGCCAAGAAACTGAGAAGTGTTGCCTTTTTGGCGAAGACAGAGGAGACGTTTTCTATATGATGGAAAGTGTGATTACTGACCTTTACTGTTTATTACTGTATTGGCGTGAATGGACTTTCATTTTAAACGCTGTAACCATTCCAGTATTTCATCCAGTGAATGTAATCTCACTTTCCCCGTCTCATGGTCTGGGCTCTAATTTTGGCTATGTCCACACAGCAGGGAAAGACGATTTTCTCCACATATCCAGACTTCCTTTGGACTATTTACACCATCTTGATTGGTGCAAATGATGTGCATGAGCAAGAGCTCTGCTCACAAGGAGTTCAAGTGGGGGACTTTTGGCCACACCCACTTCTTTGGATTGTGTTCATGGTTTCTTTCACATTTGCTGAAAGGACACTCAGTCCCTATTTCTTGCTGACCGTTGACCTGCAGTGATGTGATGAAATTGAATTGACCATGTCCTCCTGCAGTTTTATTACTGTTAATGCAGCTGACTTCCATCCAGAAAGGATTAAAAACATCTGGAAACACTGCCAAAGTTCAGTTCCATCTGCTGTAAAATGTGCTTACTTCACATGGTAACCAGAGGTTCACCTGGTTTAATTCAGCTCTGAATGAAAGATAAATAAACCATATTTCAGAATAATAAAAGTGATCATGTCCATCAATTTACGTCCATGTCCTCCTCCCACTTCTTATGACTGTAAATGTTCTACACTGAAATGAAAGGACCTCCACGGTCTCACTATAAGGAACATCTCAGTTCATTTCTAAAAGGCCAGACTGCTATATCAGCAGTGACCAGCAGAGGGCTCACCCCCCCCCCCTGTGCCCGCTCTCATTCTTCCAGAGATGGAGAAGTGCAGTCTTCAAAAGGCCCAGTAAGGTCTCTCACTCCTCACAGGGAATGCAGCTGTTGCACTCCTGAGGAAGCAGGAGGGTGTGATTCATCAGTATTGTAGGTGTGAGACTCTGGGACTAAGGGTGGGTCTGATAAAGGGAGCAGGATTAGATAAGCACCCAGATGACTAAAAGGAGAACCTTCACAATAATACAATTAACCACTGAGAGGAACCTCGACTGAAAACAAGAAACTCAATAAAAGCATGAGCAACAGTGACTGACAGGAAATAAGATCCAATACAAGAATTTCCAGAAGAGCATGAGCAGAAACACTGAGAGGAACAAAGACTCCAAAGATGAAACTCCCTAAATGAATGAGGGAGAACCAGAAGCCCTGACATACATTCCCAAAATAACGTGACATTCCGAAACTGCAGCAAAAGTTCCTAAGGACACCCAGTGGTAACCATGACACTTTCACTAAAGGCACCTTGCATCTAAAAGGGATCACATCCATACAGCAGTGTTCCCAGCTTTCCCAGAAGACTAGATGTTGTTGGACCCTGGATGCTTCACCGGACCACAGACTCCTCAGGGGTCTTATTGCAGGGGTCTCCTTATTGGTGAAGCCAGAGATTCCAAGAATCCTTCAGAATGCAAGGCTGAGGATAACACCATCTGACATCTGTTTGCTTTGACTGTGGTCAACCACTGCGCTGCTAAAAACAGGTCAGTGAAGATCTAATCCTGTCCACGCAATCAGACCGATGTGAAGTCATTATTTAGGCTGTCCCAGTTAAAACACTGCCAAAAAGGCATCTGCAAACCAGTGACCCTTGCTTTGCCCAGTCAGAGGGATCCTGACTGGTATCTGATGTCAAACGTAAGGGTAAGCTCATGCTGGGATTAAAATGCTGCAGGTTTCAGCCCTGTTTTTGGCAAGAGGTCCCCGCTGCCATATGTCTAGTGAGAACCGTGGAACATGGTGGGATTTGATTCCGGATACGAGGCGTTTGCTGATAGGTATCTTGTCCCTCGGTTAGGCTGCTTATTTTGCGAGGGCTGGAAGGGAAAGAGCATTAGGTAAATCCCTTGGGCGGTGAAAATTTTGAAAGTCTGCCATGGGACTGCTGGGACGGTCTGCTTGTTTTTACAGATACGCTCCTGGACACCTGCCTTTATTTGTGACGAAGGAAGATGAGTCAGTCCCAGCATGTGGGGAAGATTAATCCCTGACATGATAAATATCAACAGTAGTTAAAAGGCACAGAATTATGACTGCAAAACTACATTTCCCTTACAGAGCAATATGTGCCCAGGTCTGATAGCAGGTGCATTGATGAGTGTCCCATTAAACTGTACCATTTCTCATTTTAAAGGATGAGGACACAGCATGGAACAGCACAGCTGGGGTGAGGTTCTTGATTTGATGCCCACAAGTATTCAACTATACATTAAACCAGGTTCTGAAACTCTGAAAGGGCAATTATTAATTAGCTGATTAGTAAAAAAGTGTGTTCGGAGCAAGTAATCCATCAAGCAGACCATCTGGAATGGACATCACTGGCCAATGACTTCCATTTGTATGGAAGACCCTCGTCGAAAATGCCCCAGAGGCAAAACTTGACCAGTTCTTGACCAGTTTTTTCTCGACTCCCTGCAAACTTGACTTGGTCATGCAGATTTCTCCTTTACAACCTCCAGAGAATTCACCCTCGTCTTCAATTTTCCTAAGTTCAGCCATGTTACTCCTCTGCCGCGTTCTCTTCGCTGGATTCCTGTTGCTGAACATCAGATTCAGAACCTTGACGTTGGCCTACAAAGCCAAAAGTGGACCAGCCCCTCCGTACAGGAGCCCACCGTCCCTCCAGACGCATGGAAGACTCTTCTATCTTGGAAACAAAGTGGGGGAACAAACTCCAAACAGCTGAGTGTCTCGCTGTCTTCAAACCCCGACTGAAGACCATCTCTTTCAAGAGCATTTAATTCACTAAAGGCTTATAATTATGCTATATCTTGCATGATAAAGTGTAGTATGTTGAGCGTTGGGAATCAAGACCTCCAACCTGATATCTGCTTTTGGCAGAACCTAAGCTTGAGGGTTCTCTGGATTTGAACCTCTGTGAAAGAGCATATATAGCATATTTACTGAGTGAAGAGCAAAGCACTCTTGTAAGTCGCTCTGGATAAGAGCATCTGCCTCCTAGTGTGTGAATTCACTATATTACATTATATGATATGATATTACAGCATTCCTATTGTTTTTAATAAGGATCCGCCATGTTTGCTTTGATATAAAGTCCTCAAGGACTTCCACAAGATATCCAAGAGGGCCAGGTACAACCCGAAGCTTGTAGCAAACACTGTGGTCCTCAGTGATGAACGCTTTTATCAGGTGCTACAGGCCCAAAGTCCGAACACGCAGTAAGAAAGCCTGGCACTGGGCGAACCCCAACCCCAGCCTGGAGTGACTACTGAAAAGCAATAAGGGCTGGTTTGGCTCGGGACACGCGGGTTAATCTGGGCTCTGGAAGAGAGGTTGACGAGAGGCCAGAGATCAGTTTAATTCAGGGGATGAAAGACAGAAATAGCTGCCTCAGCAAACACAGGGCAGCACATTCCGAGCCAAGGAACTGGCCGACCAAGCTCTCCACAGTTTGCCGCCAGCGGCTGCGGGCCGGAAAATTCTCAGCACGTCGGGGCACTATTTGCTTGGCAGCTCTCAGAACTCTCTCCACGAAAACTCAAAATCAAATGGTCCCCAGAGTGGACTTAAGAGTCAGCGAGCGTCCGGTGTATAGAATGCTAATTAAAAGGAGGATTGTGCATTCTTTTACGCAACCTGGTTGGTGGCCTGAAGATACAACCATTGACAGGTTGTAACTATGCTCTATGTTCACATACACTGTATATACATACAGTGTTTCTACACTCCACTTACTCCACACACTGAAGTCCATCTGTTTCTCTGGACCACATGACCACCACACAGCAGGTATTATGTGGGAGGTGGTGGCGTGTTAGTGTGCGTTGTGCTGGTATGAGTGGATTGTTTAAACCCCTCAGTGTCACTCCGGACAGAGTACAGTCCACCAACCAGAAATGTCCAGCCGACAGCGTCCTGTGGGAAGCGTCCTGATGAAGGACAAGAGGATGACCAACACAAACTGCAGAAACAGATGAGCTTCTGTCTACAAGTCTACAAGGTGGAGACACTCGGTAGGAGTGCCTAATAGAGTGGACAGCGAGCGTTTAAAAACTACAGCAGCACATTTTCAGCCAGTTCACTCCTGTTCTTTAATGTCAACACCAGTGAAATGACTGGAATTACTGGTGTTGTTCTTTAATGTCCGGTCAGAATTCCTCTCTGGGACTCTCAAGCAAATGCTGATATCCTGAGAAGCCCTTCAGTGCAGACGTACTTTTCTGAAACCTGGTGCAGCAAATTTGTAGGAAATTGAGGAAGTGACTTGGCTGGGCCTCTACAGTGGACCTGTCACTTCATTTCCTTTTAAAGTCTAGATGTTTCAGACATTTCTGAGGGTTAGAACGTGCTTTGGAGAAAAAAAGACTTGGATCTTATTGCCAGAGGGCAGACTGCTAGAACCAATACCTGCTAGAATCAATACCTTATAATTAAAATATGCTCGGAGTGGGCCCAATCCCAATTCACTGGCACCCTTTCCCAGTACCAGCACAATGGATTTTATTACAACCCGAATGAAAACAGTCTACTCAAACTCTGTCTGTACACTCGAAATGGTCCTTCAGGGTTCCTGAAGACTTAAACTCATTTGGAAACTTCGATGTTTGGTTCTATATTTCTATAAATGGTTCTTTGCCTACGTATCACTCACCCGACAAAAGATTAGTCACCTTGCCTGTCGACAGTGGTCGTAACTTCAGGCTCCTCCAGGTGGCATCGCATGAGGATGATCTGGAGATAAATACCTGCAGGGTGTGCCGCAGGATTCATAGATTGAGAAGAGGTGTTACAGTGCGGTGAAGGTCTCGTGGGATGTGGAAAATTGGTCACAAAGCAAATGTTAATGATGGAACTGAATTTGGAGGTGTATCAAAGCTTATGCACATACGGGTTTACCAACAGTGGCAGAAGGAAATTATACTCACTCGTGGTCGAAAGACAAAACTGATGGACAGGGACCTCCAGCGTTTTTCGTAAACTGCATGAAAATTGCTTCATTTCCAGGCCAGAACTGCTTCGAGAAGTCAACACACGTCCTTCACAGCCATGGGCATGTGGAGCAGCGTGGCACGCAAGAGGAAATTCTGTATATAATAAGGTTTTTTGACCAATACTAGCAGACCCATGTGACTGTATGCTCCAGTACACCTAAAATAACCAATATGGACAGGACTGATTAGAGGTTCTGAACATTCTGATTCATTATTACCTTAAATAATAAACCATTACGTCCTGACTGTCCTTAGTACAGCAGCCAGATCTGCAGATTTAGTGTAAAAATTCAGATACTTTAAAGAGCGAGATCTTACTTCAACATGCTCCAATCTAAAGACCAGAGCCTGAATAAACCATGCAAAAAGGTTCTTCAATGGGTTTTGGCTAAAGGCAATGGCTCCGCATAAAACAGCTTGAAGAAACATTCTACGCCTGGTTAAATGGGTTTCAGATTGATGGAAAGATAGTTCTAAGCAGCAGTAAATGGGTTTCCATTATATATCCAGTAAAATAGTCCTAGTTCATAATATATAACAGCCTTTTGAGTATTAATTTTATGTAATAACAGAAAGGAGCATTAATTTGACATGTTGCCAAAGCAGATACGTTTAAACAACCATAATGAAATGACTTTCAAGGTCCATCAAAACCTGAAGAATTAATGGAAATAATTTCAGTGGCCTGAAAAGCCCAGAGAAGCTGCTGTAGCTCTCACTGGACAAGGTTAATGCAATTACATGGATTTGTATCCCAGGGGCAGAGAGCTAGTTCAAGGGCAGGAAAAGTCCTGACCACAGCCGAGATCCAGATTTAACCTAATCACAAAAACACAAAACAGTGCCACTGGTGCTCGTGAGATTCATTAGGCATCATGACGTCCATAAACTGAAGAAATAATGTGACCTTCATGACTTGTTTTAACAAGGCTGTTAAAGGAGCATGATATTTGGTCAATCAACTACCACCAAGTCAAATGAGAACCGTTAGAGCTATAATTCCAGAATCACAAGCCGGTATTAAAGATCGGCAGCAGTGTAGTTACTGAATCTGTATCAGAAACACAGTCCGGTAGCCGGTATTAAAGATCGGCAGCAGTGTAGTTACTGAAACTGTATCAGAAACACAGTCCGGTAGCGGTATTAAGATCAGTAACAGTGTAGTTACTGAAACTGTATCAGAAACACAGTCCGGTAGCCGGTATTAAAGATCAGCAGTGTAGTTACTGAATCTGTATCAGAAACACAGTCCGGTAGCCGGTATTAAAGATCAGTAACAGTGTAGTTACTGAAACTGTATCAGAAACACAGTCCGGTAGCGGTATTAAAGATCCAGAAACAATTAGTAGTTACTGAAACTGTATCAGAAACACAGTCCGGTAGCCGGTATTAAAGATCAGCAGTGTAGTTACTGAATCTGTATCAGAAACACAGTCCGGTAGCCGGTATTAAAGATCAGTAACAGTGTAGTTACTGAATCTGTATCAGAAACACAGTCCGGTAGCCGGTATTAAAGATCAGTAACAGTGTAGTTACTGAAACTGTATCAGAAACACAATCCGGTGGCGGTATTAAGATCGGCGGCAGTGTGGTTACTGAAACTGTATCCAAGAAACACAGTCCGGTGGCGGTATTAAAGATCAGCAGTGTAGTTACTGAAACTGTCGAAACACGATCAGTGAGTCTGTATTAAAGATCAGCAGCAGTGTAGTTACTGAAACTGTATCAGAAACACAGTCCGGTAGTCTGTATTAAAGATCAGCAGTGTAGTTACTGAAACTGTACCCAGAAACGCAGTCCGGTGGCGGTGAGATGCGGCAGTGCCAGTTACTGAAGAGCGCTGTCAAAACGCCACCAGTCCGGTGCCGGTATTAAGATCAACAGTGTAATTACTGAAACTGTATCAGAAACACAGTCGGTGGCGGTATTAAGATCGCGGCAGTGTAGTTACTGAAACTGTGTCAAACACAGTCCGGTGGCAGTGACAAAGATCAGCAGTGTAGTTACTGAAACTGTATCAGAAACACAGTCCGGTAGCGGTATTAAAGATCAGCAGTGTAGTTACGAAACTGTATCAAGCGCTTACAGTCCGGTAGCCGGTATTAAGATCAGCAGCAGTGTAGTTACTGAAACTGTATCAGAAACACAGTCCGGTAGCCGGTATTAAAGATCAGTAACAGTGTAGTTACTGAAACTGTACCAGAAACACAGTCCGGTAGCCGGTATTAAAGATCGGCAGCAGTGTAGTTACTGAAACTGTATCAAACACAGTCCCATTGGCAGTATTAAAAGATCGGTAACGGTGTAGTTACTGAAACTTCTTATCAGAAACACGATCCGGTAGCGGTATTAAAGATCAGCAGTGTAGTTACTGAAACTGTATCAGAAACACAGTCCGGTGGCGGTATTAAAGATCAGCAGTGTAGTTACTGGAAACTGTATCAGAAACGCACAGTCGGTGGCGGTATTAAGATCCAGCAGTGTAGTTTACTGAAACTGTATCAAACACAGTCCGGTGGCGGTATTAAAGTCATCAGCAGGTGTAGTTACTGAAACTGTATCAGAAACACAGTCCGGTGGCAGTGTTAAAGATCAGCAGTGTAGTTGAAACTGTATCAGAAACACAGTCGGTAACCCATTATTAAAGATCAGCAACAGTGTAGTTACTGAAATCTGTTTCAGTTCCTGAGCAAATCATTTGGAATCATGTGGGTATCAGGTGATAATTACTTTGGAAATCAGTGTTGGAGCAGAATTCCTGCAACATCACAGAAAAATCAAATGACAAAAACAGCTTTCGGAATACAACACACACAAAAACACACTAGCGTGCCTCGTGCAAATCCTCATGTTACCCTGACAGGCGTGAGAGCAGCTGCCAACGGTCTTTCTCTCCCAGTCTCCTCACATTTCGCTAGAAAGCTACTTACACAGTCACACTACGACCGTTCCAAGTCAGATTACGCAGGAAAGGAAATGCCATTCCCACCTGATGGGTCACCACTCCAGCTGACTCTCCAGCTATGCACAGTCAGCATTAGAGGAACCCGTCTCACCATCAATGGACCCGGTTGGCATTATGAACAGTATGACGGGGTCAGGACATCACCTAAGCTGACTGCTGGAAGCAACCTTAATGGAGCATTCACGACTTGTGGCACGTGTCCGTCTCGGTCTCTGTCGTGGTAGCTGACGTTCAGGTGGTGATAATCCCTGCCTGGGTCCATTCACCGCTGACAGTTACACCACACCGCTGGTCACACCTTAAGATCTTTAAAAACAGAAGGCTGTGACCATGTTCACACCTGAAATGGAATCAGTGGATTTTAGGAGTAGTGGGTCAATGCAAATGTCTGATATTTTTAACGTCCACATCTGCAGGGGACAGATGCACAACAGATCACACTTGTCTTACACTGAACACTATTTGTATAAAGACTTGCACTGGACTTCAGGCTTGTCTTGGATTCAAGCTTTCTTGAGCTGGATTTGTACTTGGGTTTGTCTCGGATTCACTTTGTCTTGCCTTCAGTAAGACAGTATTTGTACTCTGACTCGGATTACACACTATTTACAGTCAGACTTGTTTTTGTCTCTAATCAGACTTCTACTGAGCAGGATCATACACTCTGACCTGTCTCTGATTCAACAGTATTTATAATCTGTGGGTCTTCCTTGCACTCCAGGCTTGTTCTGGATTAGACAGTTTTGGGAGCACAGATTAGACAGTTTTTGAACTCAGTTTGACAGTTTTTGTAATCAGATTAGACAGTTTTTGAACTCAGATTAGACCGTTTTTGAACTCAGTTTAGACAGTTTTTGTACTCAGATTAGACAGTTTTTGTACTCAGATTAGACAGTTTTTGTACTCAGTTTAGACAGTTTTTGTAATCAGATTAGACAGTTTTTGAACTCAGATTCAACAGTTTTTGTAATCAGATTAGACAGTTTTGTAATCAGATTAGACAGTTTTTTGAACTCAGATTAGACAGTTTTGTACCAGATTAGACAGTTTTGAACTCAGTTTGGAGCAGTTTTGAACTCCGGATTTAGACAGTTTGAACTCCAGATTAGACAGTTTTGTAATCAGATTAGACGGATTTTGAACTCAGTTTAGACAGTTTTTGTAATCCGTTGGAGCAGTTTTGAACTCAGATTAGACAGTTTTTGTACTCAGATTAGACAGTTTTTGAACTCAGTTTAGACAGTTTTGTACTCCAGATTAGACAGTTTTGAACTCCAGATTAGACAGTTTTGAACTCCGAAGATTAGACGGTTTTGTACTCACATTGGAGCCGTTTTTGTAATCAGATTAGACAGTTTTTGAACTCAGATTAGACAGTTTTTGAACTCAGATTAGACAGTTTTTGTAATCAGATTAGACAGTTTGAACTCAGATTAGACAGTTTTGTACTCCAGATTAGACGAAGGTTTTGTACTCAGTTTAGACAGTTTTAACTCCAGTTTAGACAGTTTTTGTACTCCAGATTAGACAGTTTTTGGACTCCAGTTTGGAACAGTTTTTTGTACTCAGTTTAGACAGTTTTTATACTCCAGATCAGACGGTTTTGAACTCAGTTTGGAACAGTTTTTGTAATCAGATTAGACAGTTTTGAACTCCAGATTAGACAGTTTTGTACTCAGATTAGACAGTTTTTGAACTCAGTTTAGACAGTTTTTGTACTCAGATTAGACAGTTTTTGAACTCAGATTAGACAGTTTTTGTACTCAGATTAGACAGTTTTTGTACTCAGTTTAGACAGTTTTTATACTCAGATTAGACAGTTTTTGAACTCAGTTTAGACAGTTTTTGTAATCAGATTAGACAGTTTTGAACTCCAGATTAGACAGTTTTTGTACTCCAGATTAGACAGTTTTGTAATCAGTTGAGCCGTTTTTGAACTCAAGTTGGAGCAGTTTTTGTACTCAAGATTAGACAGTTTTGTACTCAGTTTAGACAGTTTTGTACTCAGATTAGACAGTTTTGCTTAATCAGATTAGACCGTTTTGAACTCAGATTGGAGCAGTTTTTGTACTCCAGATTAGACGGATTTTTGTACTCCAGTTTAGACGATTTTATACTCCAGATTAAACAGTTTTGAACTCAGTTTAGACAGTTTTGAATCGTTGGTGTTTTTGTACTCAGATTGAACGTTTTAACTCGGATTTAGACAGTTTTTGAACTCAGGTCGACAGTTTTGAACTCAGTTTGGAGCAGTTTTTGTAATCCAGATTAAACAGTTTTGAACTCAGTTTAGACAGTTTTTGTACTCAGATTAAACGGTTTTGAACTGCTCAGTTTAGACAGTTTTGTACTCAGATTGGAACAGTTTTGTAATCAGATTGGGCCGTTTTGAACTCCAGATTAGACAGTTTTTGTACTCCAGATTAGACAGTTTTTGTACTCCAGTTTAGACGGATTTTATACTCAGATTAAACGGTTTTGAACTCAGTTTAGACAGTTTTGAACTCAGTTTGGAGCCGTTTTGTACTCATCAGATTAGACAGTTTTTGAACTCAGTTTAGACAGTTTTTGTAATCAGATTAGACAGTTTTTGAACTCAGATTAGACAGTTTTTATACTCAGATTAGACAGTTTTTGAACTCAGTTTAGACAGTTTTTGAACTCAGATTAGACAGTTTTTGAACTCAGATTCAACAGTACTGTAATCAGACTTCATGATCATGATGATGAGCTGTAGTCTTGGACTTGCCTAAGCTTGAACAAACTGAACAAAGGTGGTTTTGACAGCAGCCTCAGGTCTGAATAAAGCTCAGCACCCATCACATGTAGCAGAATTAATACAACAATACACTTTTAAACCTGAGGCAGGTAATCGAGCAGGGCTGTGGAGAGCTGATTACAGGCTCAGGTGTGTTAGGAACTGCAGCACAACACAAACGCTGACGCTTCAAAGACAGGATTGAAAGCCCCTTGAAAGATGTTCGGTATCAATCGCAGGAGTGTGTGTGTGGTTTACACTGCCAGTGATCCAAATCTCCAAATCCTGCTAGGGGCCCTTCAAAGGCCGAGTCCTGCCTGGCAGACTTATCAGCAAACAGAGAGGGGTGTAAAGATACAGTGGAGGGTAGGAAACGCTGTTGGCAGGATTGGCACAGTCATCAATGACGGGAAATGTGATTAAAAGTAGTGATTATAGGAGCAGATGGTAGAAGCAGCAGTAAAGTAAATGTGTATAAAAGAACAACAGCAGTGAAATTACTCAACACTGCCTGGGAGCTGGTTAGGTGTGTCTCGAATGTGTAAAAGTTGTCTCCGGATAGCGTTATGTTACGTGACGCTGTGGTTCGTTAAAATAATCGTTCAATAATCAGAATCGAGGTAAAATGTTCAATTAATCGTGATACTGACTCGAGGTCATATCGCCCAGCGCTAAGGAAACGTCATGAGTGGGGACGAGGTTCAAAGCTGGTGCGATAATGCTGCAGTAGTGATGTTGGTCAGCATTTAAACATTGCTATAGGGATTCTGGACCAGGGCTGTAGTGCCACGGTAGCAGGAGGTGAACAATAACCAGGTCGCAGGACGAGAGTCGCAGCCAGCAATGTTAACAACATGCGAGCAGTTTTGGACGAGGGCTGCAGCAGGTGCGATAACACCATAGCACCGATGTTCACAATCATGTGCTACCACCATGATCTGATGATCGCAGGTTCAAATCCCGAGTGGGGCTGCTTGCCATCAACAGTCGGAGAGCAAAGCCATTTTCTCTGGGTAGATGGCGCTCTCTCCCCACACCACACTCGCACACAGTGTGCTGCTGGTTGGTACAGGCATCTGTTGGCCGTTGTATTGGAGCTGGGGACCCGACGCTTCCCTCCAAGTGCGTTGGCTGCAGGTGGAGAAGAGGCGGTGGTTGACTTCACGTGAATCGGAGAAGGGATGTGCTCATCCTCACCCTCCAAGTATCAGAATCTCCCAGTGTAATTGGTGGAGAGTGTTAGTGGGGTTTCCTCAAAACGGAGGAGGTAACTGGGTAAAAGTATATTTAAAAAAAGAAACACGTAACACACACGTAAAGGTAAAGTTGGGGATATTGATTCCCATATCGGCGTATCCCTGTCGTCCGCCATCGCCACAGAATCACACAGACAACTACTTACTTCTTACTAAAGCTAAAAACAATCCACAATAGATGTCAAAGGAGGAAATAGAATCAGGGACAGCTTGGCACAGAACAGCATCAGAGAAAACAGAAGCTAGCCAAGAAGATCCTCTCTGGGGATGAGGTACTGAGAGCTGCCAAGGACGGAAAACAGCAGAGAAAGCTCACTGTAGTCTTCCAGAGAGGGCCACCTGGGACAAGGACGATTAAGCAAGTTCACCACTACATTCAGCTTTGTTCCCTAAGGCCTAAATCCTAACAAAAACAGAACACGAAAAAAAAAAACGATTGACCTACGGTGGCAGAAGTCCCATAGTTACAAATGCGACAGCATCAGAAGATCGTGGCCTCAAGTCTGAGAAACGTCCTTCACGCTAAACCTCGGCCCTGAAAAACTACGACCAAGCTGTTTTCCTACAGGTGCTGTCTTTGCTGCTCGTGCTACAGCAGTATAGTTTCTGAAAAATGCAGCAGAGACACTAACACTGCGGAAGCGATGTTAGAGGACACTGCTAGCCAGCGAGCAAATTCCACGCCAGGGATTCCAGACGAGAACCATAGCCATAGAGTGCTTATTCTGCAGAAGCGAAGCTGGAGAACGTTGCCAGCCAGCAAGCAAATGCCACGATCAATTATGGGTAACTCAGCCAGCTAATGTTATGCTCTGTTACACGAAAAAGCACCTGCATGGAGAAAGGAGGCGGTGCTAAAGGTCAGCTGGTGTTGCTCTTTAAAGCTCATTAATCTCTGGTAATGGGGTTGAATGATGGCCATATGAACTGGTCCAGTTGGCAAGGCGGAGAACGCTGACCAACATCTGAAGGTCACTTTACCACTTGCTGAAGCTGTCCCTAAGCAAAGCAACAGCGGGTACAGAGCAGCACACGTAATGAAGTCCAGCCGAGCGACATTATCAGTCAGCGCATTCGTTCCCTATGGTTCTCATTAACGTAACCGGGGGCATAAATTTTACACAAATAGTGTTCAATAGTTAATTTCTCCTCCTCTGATTGCAGGCTGATTGCATCCTGCTAGAGTCTGATGACCCTGGCCTGAATTATCGAGGAGGCTGACAGCGGCGTGTCCTTTCAGGCCCGAGACCACGTTTAATCAGAGCGGCCTGCAAACAATTCAGGCTATTTATAACCACAGACCAGGTTCGTCTTCACTAAAGCCTTCGGGGAGCAGTATATTCAGCTGTTCTGCTCAATGAAAACAGTGTCAGGAACCGGACAGAACGCACATATAACACCCTGACGAACTGCGCCCAATCAGCAGATGAAGTTTCAGCTCACGGTGACCCTGGAGAAGACAACACAGGCCCAACTGTAATCAAGTAAACAGTGGGTTCAAGAACATATTTTCATTATATTGCAGAACCTTTCGCAATCTCTGAAAGCTGGTAACCACTTCCTACACGTTAAACAGTTCAAGCCTGGATTCTATCAACGGCTCAGCTGTGGTCAGTCACATTCCTGAAGTGCAAGTAACCATTTTCCTCGTAGCATTTGGGCGAAACAAGTCATCAGTCCAACAAACATCCTTTAAATTACAATTAAATTACAATAAATCACACTAAACCAAAGTATGTGCCCCCACACATCTGCCCAACGACATTCCCACTGGTCCTAAGCAGAAAAGTATCTGATTGGTTGCTTTCTAACCACTCCTGACTAAGCCCCGCCTCCACACATTCCTTCTTAACCCTCTTTAACGACAGACTCCAGAGTTTGTCCCAAAGAATGAATTGCAATAGACTGAAAAAAACCACGCCGTAGGAGTTGGGACGTCCCGATTCGGCCGGAGCCAATTTCGATATTTCTAATGAGCCGTTTTATTGACGACTGTAATTAAACTGAAACTACAATGTAACTCCAATTCCCTCAAATTCCCCAGTAATGCTGGTATTGGGAAAGGCAACAAAACACCCATTTTCTTACTGTTTTTTAGAGTTAAAACAAGCAATCGCTGAATGAAGAAAATAATCATAATTAATAAATTAATAATTAATAAACAATGAAATTAAAAACTGTAAACAAACTCCACCTTGTGTAGCATTTAAATTTTATTTTTATACTATCTTTCATATACGTCCATTAATAAACGATATTCCTTTTATTGGAGGATATATTTTCCCAGTAATGATTGTGAAAAATGATGTTACTGTCATTTTAACTCCATTAAATTCCACTGATATTATTATAATAATGATCATTTAAAAAGCAAATCACTTTGAATTATTAAGAACATTCAGAGAACTGTGGCTGAACTTTTAAAAGAAATGTGAAAATGAAATAAAACTTACAATAAAAACCCCGTTTGTATAAAGTCAACACACTGGCTCGTTCATTTTAATGAGCTCTGCTCGCTGGACGACAGCGAGCTCAGCAAAAATGATTGAGGTCACGTCCTGCATATTGTACAACAAGTCGATATTGTAATTACGGTAACTCCGACACACTCCAGACAGCACTCTGTTCACTCTACACCAGCAGGAAGTGGGATTCATCCACCTCTGTAACCTGATTACTCTGAAAGTCAAGAACCTTGACATATTGTTGGGAAATTAACTTTCCTCTGTTTGGAAAAATCGATCTAAGAACAGCTGTGACCGTGGAGAAGATCAGAAACAGCAAAATATACATATCTATCATCCATAACATGTGGAGACATGGACTCCACAAGACATCTGGAGGTGTTCGGTGGTATCTGGCATCAAGACTTTACAGTAGATCCTACAGTAGGCCATGCTGCATCATCAGCTGTTCTTCCTTTGGAGCATTTTTGGGAACGTTCAACACTGAGTAAACAGAAAGCTCCATGGGTTTAGGGCTCCTGGTTTAAAGCTTGTGTTTGTAGTAAGAATGAGGCCGAAGCCAAGGAACGGAACGAGGGATCAGCAGAGACCACGTTTACAGCTGGTCACTCATCTTTAGTATCAGGTTCATCTGGATCAGCCTCAAAAAATTCCATAAACGAGATACAAACGAGATCATCAAACCACTTCAGAAGGTTGTCTGAGACACATCTCAGCCACGATATAGCAGTGTGAAAACGTCCATTGCTCATAGATAAATTCAACAACCAAAACTCCTCCCAGTATAACTCAAACCTCTCCCAGTACAACCTAAACTCCGCCCAGAATAACTGAAACTTCTCCCAGTATAACCAAAACTCCTCCCAGTTCAACCTAAACTCCTCCCAGCAAAACTGAAACTTCTCCCAGTATAACCAAAACTCCTCCCAGTTCAACCTAAACTCCTCCCAGTATAACTCAAACCTCTCCCATATAACAAAAACACCTCCCAGTATAAATGAAAGTCCTTGTAGTACAAACCAAAATCCTTCCAGCGACCATCTTTACACAGGCGAGGACGAACAGATAAACAACTGGTTGGTGTTGGTGACCATCTGCAAATGCATGAGCGAAAACCTTATTAGGATATAATCCAGATTCCTGAAGTGACCGGGCCTAAAACAGCCCAGTCCAGAGAAACGTACCCAGCTGACAATGGAATCGGACGTCTGACCCTCTGAAAGCTCCCTCACGAAAAGTTATGACACCTAATTCTGATGAATACACCGATACCCGACCCACGGTTTCACTGCAGTTCTGAGAACATCTGGAGCCTGAAACATGTGATTACAATCACATATCATTAAAATGGTGGAGGGATACACGCAGGGTGCTGTGAGGTAAACTAGTCCCCAAGACATTTCACACTCGACCTCGGACTGTTTACTTTTCAGCCAGGCGTTTGGAGTCGGTGGAAAACCTCTTCAGCCGAGCGCAGTGGATAAGTACCGCACACACTCCGGCTCTATATTACACAGGCACTCACTCGGCCAGAGACCAAAATGGGTCACTCGCCTACTTCCCTCAGCAAAGCACATCTGAAAGTGGCCCTGTCCGTATCGCTTCCCTGATGAAAAGTTAATAAGATGGTAAACGAAGACGGCGCAGAAACCTCTGACCCAGTGCTGCCTTCCGGAGAAAGTGTGTGTGCGCTCCCGTCTGGGAAAATACACACTCTTAACGCTAAAGACATTTTAAATTACGCAACCCAGTGCGGCCTGCGTGCAACTGCCAATAGTTGTTGTTTAGTGCGGGCAGACAAGTTGCTGGACGTGTCCGGCCCTGTTCCTCTGGCTAACTTTCACGGGTCAGTTGGTTCTAATTAAAATGCCATTTCACGAAAGGATCGGCTTTCCGAGTGTGGAGTGGGAACACTTTTTATTTGGAATTAAGGAGAGAAAACTAGGCCACAGGCGGGCACGTCGGCACTCAGACCGCGGAACAGAAGCCAGTGGTTTGGCACACGGTGATGTTTATGTAGATTATAAATTAGGAGGGTTCCACAGAGCACTGCTCAGCATTACAGCAGGAACAGGAAGAAGAACACATTCTTCACTGTCCAGAGATTATTAGGTTATGGAGTCATAATGGACAAAAATATTGGGACACCTGCTCCTAAATTAAGGCTATTAAAAGAGTTTATCCTGCTTTTGTCCGGGAAAGGCTTTCTAACAGATTTGGAGCACTGCTGTGGGGATCTGTTGGCATCTGAAGACCATTACTGAGGTCAGGATGGTTGGTGATCACTACCACACCTCATCCCCAGCTCCCCAACTCAAAGCACTGGATGAAGCACCATCATTCCAGAGAACACAGTTCCACTGTAGCCCAACCCTGGCAGGAGGCACGGTGCCAACAGGATCTTTTTATCTGTTCCAGGGAGTTCTATTCTAGGCAAGCTGTGTGCATTTGCATTTCTATGTCAGCAATGGGTGCAGAGATTAGATTAGAAGGGGTGTACACAAACATTTGGACATACAGTGTGCACGTCCAAAAGTATCCACACACCCCTGATTAGTAGTAAAGTGAAGAATTGGAGAGGCAGAACTGATCATCCGACATCAGTACCTCCCTGGTGCTCATTTGGTGCTGAATGCAATCAAATCCTCCTCACAGCAATGTTTCAGCATCCAGTGTGAAGCCATCCTGCAGCAAATAGGGGACAAACCCAAACAGAGACATTAGGACACCAACACCTGTGAAAAGACCTTGTACCGCACTTTAACCTTTGCGAGAGAAGACAATCGAGCTCCACCTTCGCTCAATCTCCAAAACAACCACGGGTGCCGGTGTCTAACCTTTCACTGCAAGAAGACAACGTTTATGGACGGAATAGTCCCAGTTGGAGACCTTTCGGAGCAACAAAGCAATCGAACACTCTTCAAATCACATCCAGGACAATCTGTCAAACGTGGTGGAGGTAGTGACACGTCTGGAGTTACATCCCTTCAATGTGTCCTCCTCCCAATCTAACACTAGACAAGTGTCCATCCCTATGTCCACTCTGTCCAGTCTCTCCGTTCCCCCAAGCAGGGGGGAGAACAGGGGTGGGGGGAGGAGGGTGTCTTGGAAAGTTCTCGTTCGGCATGAACTTGTGGGTCCAGACCTCCACACCACTGGACTGGGATGTCCTGGGTGATGGCTGAACTGGAGGAGTGATGTCATAATGAAGAATAACAGGAATGGTATGATGAAGGTAGTGGTGGGCCCATGCACTGACCACAGCTCACAGTAACGTCCATCACATTGTCCTCAGCAGCTGGACTGGGACAAAGCCTGCGGAGAACATCAGCAGAACATCTGCTCATTTCCATCATCTGCTGGAATCGGTCCGGTCCACCTTAACAGGCAGCCCGACGCAACGGACCCGCAGCCCCATTTAAGGTGGAACGGACCGATTCCAAACACAGGACGCCAACTTCAGCCCTATGGCTGACAGTGCTGTCCCCGCCGCAGGTCCAGTCCCCGGGGACACCGCGGTCCCCGCCGCCGCGGCTCTGTGCTGATGTAAACAGTCAGACCGTTAGTGCTCAGAACGCGCCGCTCACCTTCCACATCCCGGCCATCCCGCACGCGCCGCCGGCCGCAGTCCGCGGACAGGTCACTGGCGGGTCCGTCCGAAGCGCACAGGCTGCGAAATCAGGGACATTTTCCGCCGCCGCGTCTCCGTCTCCCGTTATTCCGCCGCTCCGTGCGCTCGCGGAAAACAGCGGGCGCGCGCTCTGATTGGCTACCGGCAGCGCAGACCCCGCCCCCCGCCGCACGTCACGCCATCTCTGATTCGGGCCTGTTTGACTGACTGAGCTTTTGTGCTTCAACAAACATTTATTCAACGTTTATATAATAATAATAATAATAATAATAATAATAATAATAATAATAATAATAATAATAATAATCATAATCATAATCATAATAATAATAATAATAACTAGTATTATTGTTGTTGTTGTTGTTGTTGTTGTTGTTGTTTATAGTATAGTATTATTATAATTATTATTAATACTATCATTCTATCACTATTATTATTACTGTTGTTGTTGGTGTTGTTCTTGTTCTTGTTGATATTTCTGTTATTATTTTATATTATATTATTATTACTTTTATTAATACTATTACTATTATTATTGTTATCATAATTAGTATTTTATTATAATAAGTTGTTATTATTGTTATTATATTTTATTGTTGTTGTTGCCATTACTGTTATTTATAGTATAGTATTATTATAACTATTATTAATGCTATCACTATTATTATTGTAGTTGCTGTGATTACAGTTACTATATTATATTATTATAACTTTTATTAATACTATTATTATTGCTATTGTTATAACTACTATTTATTATAATAATAATTATTATTACTGTTATTACTACTACTCATTATTATTATTACTGTTATTTTTGTAGTCGTTGTTGTTACTGTTATTACTAATTTTATTATTGCTCTTATTATAATAATAATTATTATTATTATTATTGTTGTTGTTGTTGTTGTTGTTGTTGTTGTTGTTGTTGTTTTTATTACTATTCATTCAGCATAAAGAGCATTTTTCCTCCTCCTATAAAATTGCCAATTGTCCCGGATAGCAGACACATGTGGACCAAATCTAGGCCAGGTTTGGTTCTTATGACTCAAATGTGGGCCACATTTAGGCCAAACATTCATTGCTATCTGGGGTGGAACCTCCATGATCATCAGTGAGCCTTGGCAGCCCAAGAGTCTGTTGCTGGTTTACTGGTTGTCCTTTCTTGGAGCACTTTTGGGAGGTTTTGACCATTGCATACTGGGAACACCAAACTGCCTGATGGTTTGGAGATGTTCTGAGCCAGTCATCTAGAACACCACAGTTTGCTGCTAAAGTGTCTCAGACCCGATTTTTCTTGCTTCAACACATCAACTTCAAGAACTGACTGTTCATTTGCTTCTAAATATACCCACCCCTAGACAGGGGCCTAGAACCAGGTCACCATTACTCACTACATCCCCTGGTTACAGTGTTGTATAATACACAATTGTGTACGCTGTTCACACTTTCTCTGATCTTCCGCAGAAGACAGCAGTACCTACAAAACGACAGCCCGATCCAGTGGGGCTCCGAGACTGACAGAACAGAAACTGCAGAGCTGTCGGAGCGCTGGGTTTGAAACAGACAACAAAAGGAGTGGAAATGTCAGGTCAGGCCTTCAGCTCGGTGTGTCTGCAGCACAAGCATGAAGGGAGCTTCAAGAACGTGTGTCCAGGACAGGCCTCGTGATTTACATCAGTATGAAGTGGACTATAATTGCTGAGTCAACAGAACATAAGAGGTTATCACTCAACATCTGAGTCTGCTGTGAAGCTGTTGGCATGCACACTCTGAACGGGGGCTGGACTTTGCTATTCGCTGTATTTAGATGCCTCAAGAACTTCAGCTTCGCCAAGACACACAATGCTCTGTCCACTAAAGGTCACATGTACTCGAATGACCAATCATCACGCTGGCAGTCACTGAAAGGGCAGTCAAGGAATTTGCAGACCCACCAAAATGGGCTTAATGCAGTAGAGACGCCACTGTCCATAGCAACACTGATCCATTTTGTCTTCGTTAAACAGCTGCCACGCTTTCGAATAAGCTTTTTCAACAGAAGCTTTATTAGAAACCACGAGCTTGTGCTTCTACACTGACCACTTCATTAGAAACACCGACCTTGCACTAAACATAATAACTAAGCTTGAGACTGAGTCTTGAGTCTATATGGTGTGAGTCTGAGTTGAGTTTCAAGTCTCAACCACTGTGGCTAAACATTTAAGATGAGTCTCAAGTCTATGGGGTACAAGTCTCTGGTGAGTTTTGAGTCCGACTCGAGTCCCAAGTCTCAGTGGTCAAGCATTGAGTCTCTGGAGCGAGGGTCTGAGTTGAGTCTCTGGGAAGTGAGTACAAGTTAAGTCTTTGCCTTCAGTGGTTTGAGTCTGAGTTGAGTCTTGTGTCTGTAGTTTGTGAGTCTAGTTGAGACGCAACTTACTTGGACTTGGATTTGAGTCAAGTCTTAAAAATATGTAACTCAGACTCAAGTCTCGAGTCTCTGGGGTTCGAGCCCTAGTCAAGTCTTGGATGTCTGTGACGTGAGTCCGGGGCAAGCCTCGAGTCTGAGTGAAGGGTTGAGTCTTGTCTGAACCAAAGACAAGACACGAGTAACATTGTTGTGCTGAAGGCCAAACCCCTCTGTGTTTAGGGGTCGATGTTCGGTATGAACAAACGATGATGAACAGGAGAAAGATGAATTGTGCTGGCTGCTGTAAACTACTCAGGAAGACACGAGGTGAGCTAGATGGGTAATATGAGGCAATGAGACCCCTGTCCCACGGAGGATCACGCGGGTTCAGTTAGTTCAAACAGCAGAAGAGCAGCCCCTGCATTGATTCCCAGGCCTTTATGGAGCTCGGACAAACAGACTCTCCCGAGGTTGCTAATACTCGGCTCGTGCTGACAGACAACTACAAAGCCAGACAGACTCCCTTGTGGTGCTTCCAAGCCACTTCTAAAAGCCTCAGAACCTCCGAGGCTGTTCCCTATTCAGTTAGATTTTGGGGGATTTTCTTTTCTTCTTCTTTTTCAGGGAGAGGATTTACTTTCATTCACGAGGTCGCGCAAAAGCTCAGAGGGTGCTTTGCATCCTATGACTTGGAAAATGAAGTAATTCGAGTGCAAACTTGATGTTTACATGTTTATTTATTAGTGTTTTTGTCGCTGTTTTCTTTCTAAGATAGTTTTGCTTCTGTGAAAGGTTACACTGATAAGAGCTCTCATACAAAATGTGTCAAGGACATAAAAGAAAAAGCATTTTGCAGCCTGCTTTCAACATCTGAAGGGAGCCTCTAAAAGCTTCCTCCCAAAAAGTTTTTATACCTGATAGTATATATATATATATATATATATATATATATATTTTATACCCAGTTATAAATTTGCTTCCTAATTCCTGAGACTCTTGGATGAAAATTTAGCAGGGCATCGTACCCGAAGAAATCACGTTTCTTGACATTTGTATTTCATCGTCATCATCATCATCATCATCATAAAACATGGGGGCGGTAGGATCACTGGTTTGAGACAAATGCCAATATTTTCTCAACCAGAAATCTGAGCTTCGCTACAACGAACCACAAATTTCCTCAGATACACTGACCTCATAATTTCTGGGTTCATAATAAATATGTTGAATTTTCACTCTCATATTCAATCTCGATGAAATAGAACGGCCAGCAGAACGGGACAGGATAGGATAAACCTCCTAAAAGCCGATGTTCACCTCGCCCAATGAGATGTGTCAACATTTAACTGTGGTGTAACTCCGTCCAGTGGGCTGGAGTGATGACTGTGATCCAGAACTAATCATTGAACATCAGTGCCTGACCTCACCACTGCTCTTGTGGCCAACCACAGTCAAATCCTCACAACAATGTAAAGCATTCCTAGATTAGCAGAGGCTGTAGCGAGAGCAGCAAAGTGGGACCAACTCACTTGGCAACACTGGATAAGCCGGTGTGGATGTATAGTGTAGCTACTGTGAATGAAACAACTGCAACACATTGGCCGACTTTTCTCAGCTATAGATTTAGAGGAGAGTCGCAGAGGGATGTGAGATCCAGTTGTCGGTATGAATCTGCAGCATCAAGAAGCAGAAACCCAGCGGAGCAGAGCTTCAAGCTTTTTTCTGATTTGACGCATCGGGAAGGAGCATGACTGTGCCGTTTTTGTGATGCACTTTGAAGCACAAATTATTATCCAGCGGGATTCGAAAAACTGACAGCCCTGGAATCTTTTCAGCTGTCAAGGTAATGGAAAGATCTTTTTGCAGGGAAAGAAATGTAAGAAGCAAAACAAAACAAAACTTTGTCTTGGTTGTATCTTCTTTTCCTGAATTCCTGAGCTTAGTAAAATTAAAAGAGCACCTCGGAGAATGAAGGAGACATTGAAAAAGTCTTGCAATTTCACATTTGAATAAAACAGCATTGGGCCCCGTATTGAGCCCTGGGGCACTCCTGTAGCTCTCAAGTAATCTTCGCAAAGAATCCTGGTGGTATTGGTACACAAGAAAGAGACTAATTATTTAAAAGAGTCAAGCTTTCTCTTTGTTGTCTTCAGTGTGAAGGCTCAGTGGACTGCCAAGCCTTAAGGCATAATTTAACTAGTTCAGGGACTGACTATTGGTTTCTCCCACAACGTAAGAATGCGCTAATCTCCAATGCCAAACATGCAGAGAAAGCTCCTGTGTTTTCTTCACTTCTTGTTATGTGGATCAGACTTTTCTTCCACCAGACACAGAGCGTTATTTTCTGCCACAGCAATATTGGGAGGTTCTTCAGCTTAAAAATAGACCTAAGTCTATGGGGTGTGAGTCCAAAAGGAGTCTTGAGTCTCTGGAGAATGAGTTTGAGACTCAAGTGTCTGGTGTGATTCTGTCTCAAGTCTGTGGGGTGAGAGTTCAAGTCTTGAGACACTGGGGTGCACGTCCAAGTCTCCAGTCTCTGTCAAGTGTTAAATCTGTTGGGAGCGAGTCCAGTCTTGGGTCTCTGGAATGTGAGCCTCGAGTCTGTGAGGTGTGAGCAGGAGTTGAGTTTTGAGTGCCTGTCATGTGATTTGAGTCGTGTCTTGAGTTCCATTCTTGAGATTTTGGGGTGCATGTCCAAGTCTTGAGTCTCTGTCAAGTCAAATCTCAAGTCTGTCGGATGAGAGTCTGAGCTGAGTCTCAAGTCTCTTGCATGCAGGTCAGTCAGGTCTCAAATATCTGGTATGGGAGTCTGAGTCAAGCCTGGAGTGAGAGGTGAGCTTGGGTTGAGTATTGAATATCTGGGATGTGAGTTTGAGTCATGCTTCAGTCTCTGGAGTATGAGACTGGAGTAAGTCTCAAGCCTGTGGGGTTTGAGCCTAAATCCAATCTTGGATTATGGGGTGCAGGTCTCTGTCAAATCTCTAGTCTGTTGGGTGAGAGTCAGAGTCCAGTCTTCAGTCTGTTGGGTGAGAGTCGCAGTACAGTCTTGAGTCTGTGGGGAGTGAATCTGAGTCCAGTCTTGAGTCTGTGGGGAGAGAATCTGGGTCCAGTCTTGAGTCTATGGGGAGTGAATCTGAGTCCAGTCTTTAGTCTGTGGGGAGTGAATCTGAGTCCAGTCTTGAGTCTGTGGGGAGTGAATCTGAGTCCAGTCTTGAGTCTGTGGGGAGAGAATCTGAGTCCAGTCTTGAGTCTGTTGAGTGTGAGTCCGAGCTGAGTCTCGAGACTCTGGCATCAAGGTCAGAGTTCAGTGACAAATCCCTTGTATGTCAGTCTGAGTCCAGTCTCGAGTGTCTGGTGTGCAAATCAAATCTTATCTGTGGGATGCAGGTCTGACACGAGTCTTTGGGGAAGTCTCAACAGTGGAAAGAGGGATCAACGCTCATCCTTTGCTTCCATCAGACACAAAGTCTTCATGCCTGGAACTGCAATAATATGAGGTTCCAGCAAAATGCATCAAGTCCGTGTTAACCGTGCTCTAATTCCCCCAAACATACAGCGCCACGTTTTTAAGAGCAGAGCGTATTCCCCAGACACAGCCGAGTGTTTGTCAGACTCACACTTCCTAATCAGACATCTCGCCTCAGTTTGAGCACAAATTTACCGATCCAGGGATGGCGATTCTTCCTCCTTCCGCCTCATAAATCCCTCGGCTTCACTCAGCTCTCTGACAACAGTGGTGTTTTGCGCTACCAGCTCTAAGCCCCCGTTGTGCACTGAACCGCAATGACATTGCAAAATTTCTCAGACCCGCAGCCATGAACAGAAAGGCATTCAACTGCAGAACCTGTTTCCCAGACAAATGAAGTTTTCGATTTGCATTGCAGAGAGGAAGCACTCCTGCGAATTACTTTTGTCCCTTCAAGCCCCAAACCGAAACTGTCAAAACAATCACCCCTGGGTCTGGACACACATCACCAACACAAACACGTCGGCCCTCAGACGCTGGCAAAAGGAGGCATCTACATTCAAACAGCAATCAGCCATGTCTGAAATCTGTTATATGCCGCGATCACTAAACTTTGCTTTGAAATAGTGGTGGTGGCTCAGTGCGTAGAGCCCTGGGTCACTGCGCACATGGTTGTTGGTTCACTACCTGCACATGTCTAAGCTGCTACTGTTGGGGCCGAGAGCAAGACCCTTAACCCCCTCTACTCCAGGGATGTCGTAGTACGGCTTGCCCTTCACTCTGACCCTGGATTACCAACCTGGGACATGTGACAAGGAAACATTGGTTTGCTGTACAAGTATATACTCTATATGGACAAAAGTGTTGGGACACCTGCTCATTCACTCTTTCTTCTGAAATCAAGGGTAGTAAAAAGAGTGTATCCTGCTTTTGTCCAGCAAAGACTTCCTCGTATCATAGCACGTCGGGACTGTTGAGCCACTCAGACCCCTCCTACCAGGTTTTGCGTTGTGAGGAATTGTGATTGCATTCAGCTACAACAGCGTTCAGGATATGGGAAGATCCCTACCCCAGCTCATCCCAAAAGTACTGGATGGAGCTCCATCGTTCCAGAGTTCCACGGCTCCACAGTGCTGGGGTGAAGGGGGTTTTATACCCCTCTATGTACGCCTGGCATGGTGCCAAAAAGCTCATGTTTATTTGCTCCAGCGAGTCCTGATGGCAGTATGTCTCTACAGGGACTAGACAAGCTGTGTGTGCATTTGCATATCTGTGTCAGCAATGGGTGCAACTTAAAGTAATTGACTGCATTCATTAGAATGGGTGTCCACAAATATTTGGACATTGGTTGCCTGTAATTGAGTGGCCAGCAACACCAGAACCACATCAGAACCACAGCCCTGTCTCCATTTCATTCAGACGCATCAGCGTCCATACGCCCCACTCCACACAGTGACATCACAAAAAGTGCACTAAACGGAGGTGAGCACAATGCCCATTAAAATTAATTACAGCAGTTTGTGGCATCATAAATTCATACAAGCCTCAGGAGACAGAAGGGTAGCACAAGGACTGGGCTTCTGTAAGTGTAGTGTTGAGGAGGATCAACTGCACCCCCTACTGGTCAGAGCTAAAAATGCATGACCATATTAAAAATGGACAAAAACATCTATAGATATAGATCGACATACATCTATCAATCATAATAAAAAAGACTCATAAAAAAGGACATTTTGTAAGATTTTACTCTCATTTGAATTTCTTCGAAAAAATGTTTCCTTCTAACGTAGGTCAGCTACTTTACACGTGCAAATGCACACAGAGCTCGTCAAGTCCCTAAGGATGAGGTGGGGTGCTGATCACCCTGACCTCACAAACACTGTGGTCACTGAGTACAACCAAATCCTCACAGCAATGCTCCAACATTGATTAAAAAAAGGATACACTCTTTTTTTAATACCGCTGATTTAAGAAGAAACCATAAATGAGCAGGTTTCTCAATACTTATATATACATAATGCACACACACACACACACAAACACACACAAACACACAAGTGAAGGTGGTGTGTGCAGGAGGGAGACCCCTACAATGCTCTCCTGCACCAGGGCTGGGAGACACTGGTCTACAGCACAAGGACTAGGATATTTATAGCTGCGCTCAGCTGGACTTAGGGGGCTTCTTCTGGCCGAGGCAGACTGTGATGCACTGCGTTCGGTTGATTCCTACAGGGTTTCATTTTATTCAGACACAGCGAGACAGAGAGACAGAGAGCTTTGGGTTTCGAAGTGGATCCTGTGATTAGATAACTGTAATCTGCTCGAACCTGAATTTCAATTTCCTAATATTTAGAGTCTGGGTTTCTGGCTTTCATGAGCTTTAAACTGATCAGCAACCAGTAATCAGTGATCAGTAATGAGCTTTTTAACCATATTCCATTTGTTTGCATCTATCCATCCACCCAGCTTCACACCTTTCGAGAAAAAGAAAGAGAGAGAAAATAAATGATTAAAGTACATGAACGGTTACTCATTTTGTGCCTTTTCCAGTTCAGAGTCTAGATGGGAGATTACTCACCACCATTAAAACACGTCTATATTTAAAAGTCCCTCACGTTCACTCACTCAAATCTCTGACCCACGTTATGCTCATTATGAAAGAAACAAAGAAGACAGGGCATCACATGATAAAGCGATTTATTAAAGTGTACAGGAATGCTTATGGAACTTAAAGGAGTCCAGACATATTGCAGACAATAAAAAAAACAAACCACGTGTTGATCGCTGCTATCAGCAGCTTCCAGGAGATGCTTAAATAAGTCCGGTCTTCAGGCACTGGGCGCGTACTGCATGGCCAGTCTGTCGAACTCGTTCTCCTGAAGAGACAAGTGTTCATTAGAGGGTCAGTTATCGTGGCACAGAAGACAAAAAAAAAAAAAACATACATCAGGAAGAGAATCCTAATCATTAGCCCATCGTTACAATCAGGCAGGAGGTCGTTATTTTTAACCACGGCAGTAACGAAGGATCCCGCGAAGACTCATTCAATTTCGTAATTACTCCTTTACGACTTCAAGACTTCGGTTATTAGAGAGAGTTTAAAATACTGACCTTAATGAGATAATCCTTAATGAAAGGATGTGATTTGTGGGCATCTTTCAGTTGGGACAAGTAGCGATTTGTAACCTGTAGACACAAGAAGACGAATAACAGGGTCACTGCACAAGCGGTCACGATCTAGACGTTTATCTGCGAGAAACCAGGAAGGTAGATCACACAGGAGCACTTTGTGGTTCTATAATTCAGACTGTAGTTCATCAGTTTCTCTGCAGACTTCATTCTCCTCCTTTCACCCTGATCTTCAATGATCAGGACCCCACAGGACCACCACAGAGCAGACATTATGTGGGTGGTGGGTCGTTCTCAGCACTGCAGTCACACTGACATGGTGGTGGTGTGTTAGTGTGTGTTGCTGGTACGAGTGGATCAGACGCAGCAGTGCTGCTGGAGTGTTTAAACACTGTGTCCACTCACTGTCCACTCTATCAGACTCTCCTACTGAGTGTCTCCACCTTGTAGATGTAAAGTCAGAGACAGAAGCTCATCTGTTTCTGCACAGTTTGTGTTGGTCGTCCTCTAGTCCTTCATCAGTGCTGACAGGACGCTGCCCACAGGACGCTGTCGGCTGGACGTTTCTGGTTGGTGGACTGTTCTCTGTCCAGCAGTGACACTGAGGGGTTTAAACACTCCAGCAGCACTGCTGTGTCTGATCCACTCACACCAGCGCAACACACACCAACACAATGACCCACCACCCACGTAATAGCTGCTTGTCAGGTGGACACCAAGAGCCCATGCATGGTCAGTGGATCCGATCCTCAGAATGGTTTATGCCGAATTACATCGTTTTAAAAGAAGGGCTCACCAATGCTCGTCATCTGCGTCCCGTGAGGACAACAGCGTCTGCACGTTACCCCCCCCTGGTGGCTATAGAGGGGAATTAAGCTCAACTCTGCTGCAGCTTTGTTTGTTTTCTGCTCACAGGTCTCCCCCAGTGGACACGGACCAGACTCACACGCCTGTGTTTAAATGAGACAACAACACAAACGCACTCACCTCAGGAGGTTTTCCCAGGTGCTGTGTCAACACAATCAGATTGATGAGCGTTTCAGGGTGGCCGCTGTCCTGTGGCAGATTTAAAAAAAAAAAAAAAAAAAAAAAAAAAAATACGAGTTGAGGAACAGACGCCGAGTGTGTCTACATGCACTGAATAATCCGATAACTGCGGAAAATCAGTTTTGGCCGGCGATCCAATCAGCGTGTTTACATGCACTTGGATAATCAGAAAATGAGAGAACTGTTGGGACGAGCAAGACAATAATCAGATTTCTACTTTGCAACCAGGCAACAATCTGAGAGGAGAAGGAGGAGGCGGGCGGAGGAAGACAGCGATGCACTGATCCCCTGATCAGAAACGGATGCTGCCTCCATGCCACTGGATTCCCGTCCACACGAAAAAACACCGAAAATAGAGTTTTTCAATAAAAGGTTTCTGGCTGAATTACAAAAATCTCCTTCCTTCCACAGGAACTAACGTACAGCATCTACATGCATGGAGTGAGACAACACCGTAAGACTTGTTAATCCTATAGATAAGCAGCTACATATTCCAATGTATTATCTAAACTGTACAGGAGACCACGCCCAGCTTCAGAACGACTAACAGGCCGATGCTCTTACCTTGTCCAGAGCATCCTGCAGAACGGACTCGGCCTCGTCCCATTTGTTTTGGGCCATGTGACAGGCAGCCTGGCCGTTCAGCAAGATGAGAGTGGGAGAGTATTTATCAGCCATCTCCTGGAAGATGTAAAAGGCATCCTGCAGCTTCTCTCCTCCCTGAGAAACAAGGCAAACTCAGTCAGTTCTTCTGCTGCACAGTTCCAGCCATTACTGGAATAAGTTCATGTAGACCGTGTGCTGGTCCTCCAGCTTTCGTGCCAGCAGAAGTTCCCCCATCAGTGGTCTACAGCCTGTAATTACACAACTGCAAAGTGCTCCTGTATGGTCAGAGGAGCTGATAGGATGGACGGTGAATGTGGAAGCAAGGAGGTGGTCCTTGTGTTATTGTTGATCGGTGTATGTAGACAGTCCTTCTAATTATGGGAGCATAATGTCACTGACAGACAAAAACCTCGTATCTCCATTTTTGCTTTTTTTCCAATGTTTTGAAAATTTCACGGTGAATGGACAAATAGAAATCCTGCAAAATTACTTAACATTAAACGAGGTTTTTTAACCAAATCAGGGACAGAAACACTCACGACAGCAAGGTTGACCCAGGCGGTGGCCAGCTGAGTAAGTGTGGCATCTTCATCCTGTTCCTGCATCTTCTTCAACTCCTTCCTGCAGTGTTAACAAATCAACACGTAAGCGAATACAGACGTGCATGTAGTCACTGCACGGTGAGCTTTCATACACCTGCCTCACAAAGAACAACTGACCACAGCGTCAGTAGCCTCAGGGTACCACCGGCAGTGCGTAGGACTGGTTGGAACGTGGCCGAGACCACTCAAGCTACAGATTCAGCTAGAATTGGAAATTGTGCTCCTGTGCTCCCCCTACAGTTGGGAAATGTAATTAACGTTTACACTCACACCTTGTTGTCAATAAAAATCTCATTCTGAGCACCCCCTTATGGACAGCTGAAGGTGGGACACCTGATGGGGACTGGTGGACAGGAGGATATTATAGGAATATGGCTCATGTTGCTGTCCTGGAAACAACTCATGCAGCTCCACCAAAGTTACATCGGGCAGTAGCAGCAGTCCAGTCCAGAGTGAAAACACACTGTCCCCATTAAGGTCAGTGCAGGATGGACAGGACTCCCGACGCTGCTGTTTTAAGGTACAACCAGTACACCCAGTCTCAGCATAATCGCATACCTTGCCATGTCAACTCTGTCCAGCTTGAGAAGTATCTGGACGGTCATCGCCATACTACAATGTAAAGAAAAGAGAAGATTCAAATAAGTAAACAAATAAATAAAAAGGATGACCGCTGAATCAGATGCCCAGTTCTTCAAAGCACTGACCACTCGAGGCTCTCTCCCTGGTGAAGTGTTCTCAGGGCAGCGTCTGTGTTCATCTCGTGTAGGTAGATGGAGGCGGCCATCAGCAGGAAGGTGGTGTTCGAGACGTCCACACTTTTACTCATCTTCTTATCCAGCTCGGCCACGATCGCGTCCCTGCAGGCAGAATTATTAAGTGTTACTGGATTAAACTTGGACAGACATTACAATGAAGTCCAGTGGATCACATTCTTGGTGCTGACCTTTTGGCCTCATTCGAGAGGTAGTCCGCGAACATCCTGACAGCCTTCAGGTCCTCAGAGGAACTAGGCTTTATGTCCTCCAGCACCACTCCATACTTTCTCTGCAGAAACAACAAAGATCAGTTAAACACAGCTTTTCCAATGTTTCGAAGGATTCAAGCTTGACAAACTAGCTGGTCTATCAACATGACCAACTTAACCAAACTGGTCATCAAGCAGGTCGCTCTGGCTGACCAGTTTGGACAAGAGGTAAGAACGTCTATAAGCACGCCCCACTTGATCATGCCAGCAATGGTGGTCAGCCAGTTTGGTCATACAGGTTTCATTTGAGATGATAGTCTAGCTGGTCTATCTGCATGACCAAGTTGATCAATGATGGTCAGCCAGCTTGATTAACCTGGTCAAGCCACTCGTTTACACATCACCTCATGACCAGCAAGACCACGGACTAGCTGGTCCCTGAAGTTGTTTGTCCAGTTTGTTGTACAGGTTCACCTCTTTGTTCAACAGGTATGCTAGTAGACCACTCTGGTCATGATGGAAGACCAGCTCAACCATCAACTCAAGTAGTTCAAGTGGTTTCTTCAATCTGCTGATGAATGAAAAAGCAACATACAGTGAAAACTGGAGCTGCATAGATTGAAAAGTACCTGTGCGATGTATGCTCTGTAGAGGAAAAGGTCCTTCTCCAGCTCTTTGTCAGGTCCTGAAGCCTGAAAAATAAAAACAGAGACTCAGATTGGTCTTCTGAAAGCCACGTTACATGGACATTATAGAGGAGCAAATCACAAGGAACTGGAGATTCCAGACAGCAGAGAAGAACCAGAGGAGCAAATCACAGGAACCAGCTCTCGGTCAGAGTCAGGTCCAACAGCCAGCTGAGAAGAACCAGAGGAGCTGAGGACCTGAAGTTTTGAACATCTGCTTTAACTGTTAACCAGTCAAGGACAGCCAATGACAGTCATCCATGAGGTTCATGATGGTCATTCATGACTCGAACATCAAGAAGATCCATAAAATGCTGGTTAAAATTCCCTCAACTCTGATTCTCCATCCTGGAGCAGCAGCTGATATTCTCCTCTATGCTAAGCTAACAGCAGAAACCCACTCAGGCCCAGCACCTCCTCCGCTGTGGACGGAGATCAGAGCTGCAGGAGCTCCCCGTACCTTCACCCTCTGAGCCTCGTTGATGCAGTGCTGGTAGCTGCCGATATAAAAGGCGTTTTTCACGTCAAACAGCTCGTCCACTTCTCCCTGCTGCGCCGCCATGATGCTCCGAACACCAGCGGCCACGTCACCCCACAGGAGGAAGAGGGACGGAGGCGGGGCCTCCTCCCATTGGCCAACAAGGCTGTCAATCATTTACCTAGCGTTTCTCCACGCCCCCTTTTTTAATTAATTTTGATCTGTAAATAATACTAAATAAATACATATATAAATGTTTTTGTTTATTAAATATAAAATAATATTAATGAAACAATAATAAAAATACATCTTTAAAAATGTTTATTGCTAATTATTAAATATAAATAATACTAATAAAACAATGATTAAAAATATTATCGATATTATTATTATATCAAATAATATTCATGAAACAATAATAAAAATACATCTTTAATTTTTTATTACTTATATTACTAAATATAAATAATACTAATAAAACAATAATACAATACATATTTTTAATTATTATTGTATAAATAATATTAATGAAACAATAATGATAAAATACATCTTTAAAAATATTTATTATTTATTAATTATAAATATTACTAATAAAACAATAACATAAATATTTAAATGTATTATTGTTTATAATATACAAATACTAATAAAACAATCATAAAATATTTAATATTTATTATTTATTATATATAAATTATACTAGTAAAACAACAATAATAAAAATAAACATTTTTTAATTGTTATTATGTATTATATATAAATAATACTAAAAAAACAATAACAAAAATCTATATTTTAATTAGTATTATTTATTATGTATAAATACTAATACAACTTGAAAAATAAAAATAAATACATACACTGTGTTTTAATTCTAGTGAAGGTGGAGAAGAACATACATAATGTTAATTGTTTTACTATTTTATCATCAAGTCAAAAAATGCTGACAGACCAACAGAGCCAACAACAACAACATACACACACACACACACACACACACACACACACACACACACACACACACACACACACACACACACACACACACAAACATAAATAAAGTGTTTGTCTAAACAGACTTTTATTGATCATAGATGTGTGGAGAGCAGCTCTTCCAGTTTAGAGATGAGGGTATAATTCAGGAGGGAGCACGGCACGGCCCGGACAAAACTAGCCCCCATGCCGCTGTAGAAACCTCGTACCCCGTTCTTCTCATAGATTCCAACCAGTGAGTGAAGGATGTTGGAGGATTTCTGGGAGTTTGGTGTAAAAGCTGAAAGAGAGATAAAACATCAGTAATTAAATGGCTCTCACATCTCACATCTGTTTACACTATTAGGTTCACCTAATAATCAGTGCGCCTCCTACCTTCTTGTTAGACCCCATAACCAGCAGAGGGAACACAGACGGCCTGACACTGGTTTACATACAGTTCAAATCAGATTTACTTCAATTATTAAATTAATCAATTATTTCATATTTTTGTTTAAATGTAAAACTCTTTTAATATTATTTAATTATATTTACATATTACTTTTTTTGTCTGATATTTTACATTAAAAACAAATGTTTTAACAATTATATAATTTGTATTTTTACTTTCATGATTCATTCAAATTCTTTATGTATTCTTTTGTTTAAATGTACAATTCTTTGAGCTATTATTATTCAATAATAATGAATTATGCCATGATTAGGCATATAAAACTAGTTTATTCACAATACCTGCAGTACAGGTTACAGGTATATACAGTAATGCGGTACAGTTCTATAACATGCCACATCGTGACTACTCTCAGTCGCAGTGTTCTGCAGAAACAGAATCAATGTTTTCATTGTTTCCTAGATTACATGGCCTCACTGTTTTTCGCCCCTCACCTTGCGCCTGCTGCTGGGTTCTAATGACGGCCAGAGGGTAGCTGCTGGCCTGTCCGCATGCGAACGCCACAAAGCTGAAGAACAGCAGCTTGGAGTCACTGCTGTTGGCAGGGTTTCGTCTGGCCCAGCTCATTATCGACTGCCGGGAGAAACGAGAGACCGACATGACCTGAACTAACAGTCAAAGTTTGCTGAAACAGAAAATACAGAAATAAAGCCTTTGGTTCCAGCAGCACAGCTGCTTCAGTGCACAGAGAACGTTCTGGAAACGCTGGATTCCCTGAAACAGCTACATTTACTACACGTCCAAAAGTTTGTGGACAGCACTTCTAATGAATGTGTCTACCTACCATTGCTGACACAGATTTGCCCGTGCACACACACACACAGCTTGTCTAAACTCTACAGAGAGGTACTGCCAATAGAATAGGACTCTCTAGGGAAGAACAAACCTGAACCCACTGGCACCATGCCTAATATCTAATGCCAGGTGTGGGCTAGAGGGGTATAATTCCCCCCAGCATTGAGCTGTGGAGCAGTGTGCATTCATCAGAGTAGCTCTTAAAATCATTGTGAGTTCATTGCTGTAGTTGAGAATGCTTACAGTAGGGGGCAGCAGTGTGGCACAAACCAGGATAATGGAGAAGCCCTTATACCTGCCCCCTGCTTAATCATTCCTTATGATAAACGTGAGAGCGTCTGATTTACCTGATGAACAGCACACTCGACTCCAGCGTAAGGGATCATGCAGAGAAGGCTGGGCCTGAAGCCTCTGTAGAAAGCTGTCGCAGACTCGCTGTAGAAAATGGACTTCGCACAGCCCAGGAGTCCCGCGTAAGAGCCGGCCTGCTGCAAGTTCAGCCTCACCTTCAGCACCTGGAATTGGAAAGCAGCAAACACAGATGACCAAACACACACCGGTCATCTTAACGCAGTATTTTATTACATATTATTACTGGTGAAGCCAAACCTAAACTACAGGGGAAGCAAAAACACCAGAACAGGGTGTATCGTAGAATGTAGCCTCACAGTATGACATTAAAATCACCTGTAAAAAGATTACATTTCCACCCACTACTCCATCGCACAAAGCTACCAACTGGGGACGTGAAATGTGAACCGTGTGCTTCTACTGAGAGGCGTGAAGCTCCACTACATTTGTGTGCCACAAACACACAGCCAGAGGAGCTCAACACACTAACTGCCAGTCCGGTCACATAAGCTTCACAGTATTGCATTACCGATGCTCAGTGATGGGGGAGAGGGAGGGCCATCTTATCCCTACAGAGAGAGCGAGGGTGTCATGGTTTGGGTGCAATTTCGAATGATCCCAGATCACCTTTGGTCTTCATTACAGGCCTGTTCATACCCAAGATTACGTTAATGAGGTCCTTGCGATCAGTGTTCCTACCTTTTCTGAACACACACACTAGCTACCTGTCCCTGATTGAAAATGTGTGGGACGCGACTGGACCACATTAGGAACCGCTACACCTCCATGCAGAGACGTCTGGCATGTCGCGTTAAACCCGACACCGTACTGAGAGACACCACTTGAGTAGATCAATGAATATTGATCAGATCAGACTACATCAGTTATTGATCCTGATCACCTTCATCTTCCTTCACAACAGAACTGCAGTCCCACACACGTCCTTCTGGGTGACATTATTATATGTATAAGCACATCATTTGCACACTTGTAAAGGAGAAAGCCTCTAGCTGGGTACTCAGACCTGTCTTGTGTCTGCGATACCTCTAGGGGGTAAAATGTGGCGTGGGCTACAGCTCCAGACACACAGCCCAGTCCGAAACTCTGCTCCACGGACAGATAATCTCTCTCACCCAGGGTCTGCATTCTCATCTGGGAGAGAGACGATAAGTGTGAGACATGTGTGACAATAAATATAAAGTGTAGAAAGGTATAAAGTCTTCATACCTGGGCATAAAGGAAACACTGCAGTGTCGACTGCGGAGTTCCTTTAAGCACATTGACTGCATTTCCCTGCCACATGGACCTCACGCCTCCAGTTTTCAGATCTTGCAAACCCAAAGACACAGCCTTGGAGCCATAGACCTCGATATCAAGAGAAGGAACATTTCTGACAGCTGAACAAACCATTCTAATTGATTTACATCACACCTTATGGTGTCGACCAAATCACGGAATCCGTAACCTCTTGTGTATCTCCGATCAGTAGGTGAGGAGCATGAAAAGAACTGGCTGAAGCTAAACTGAAACCCAGTGAGGTTCTAAAATGATCAGACCTGAGGAGCAGATCTGCAGAGCGAGTGCGAATACCTGTAGCTGAGTTTTCAGTCGGTCGATAGGCGCAGTCACGGTTCTGGAAACAGCATCGGCCAGTCCTGCAGCCAGGATGAAGTTCCTCCACGCCAACAGATCTGTCTCCGTCTGAGTGAACTCTATGGGCATGGATCGACTCTCACCAACATCAAACACCTACATTCGGAAGCAGCACAGGGAATCAGACACTGGAGTCTTCAGGTTTACTTCGTGTCGCTAATCCTCAATGAACTGCAGACGTATTGAACAGTGCAATAAAAGCCTCCCTATGAAAGACGAGGAATAGTTTAATAAGTAATATGGACAAAATTAATGGGACGCCTGCTCGAAGCAGAAGACCATCAATCCCACTTTTGTGTTTTAGTTTTGCTTCATTCATATTTCAATTCTTAAGAGTGTTTCAACTCGACGAGCCTGTTTAACCCCTTGAACACTCTCCCAATTTTAAGTTCAGCATACGCTTTGTGGGGTCCCACAGGGTTCTATTATAGGGTATATAAAACTGATGGTTTAAAGGGTTTAAAGGCTTAAAGCAGTTACTATAGGATGATGAAAATGAAACCAGTTAATATGTAGACATACCTTACCCACAAATCAATGCTCAAAGCTGCGATAATACGCTTACCAGTGTATGCTTCCATGAGGATACAAGCTCTCTGATATTTTCTGCTGGGTTGATGATGACATGGTGCAGGAATTCCCCCCAGTCCACAGTCATGGAGCTGTCCTCGTCCATCCTAATGACCAACAAAGGGACAATATGAACACAGAGATACCAGACAGCCATCAGTCACACCTCAGCAATGTGACAATGTGCTATACATGACGATGACATGACCAAAGCTTTACATAGCAACTGCACCCTCAACAGCTTCAGAGCTATCAGCTTCAGAACCTCAGTGATGTTCCACTGACTGTGACAGTGAGAACATCATCTCTATCATTCCCACTCCAGGCCTGAGCTCACTCCAAAACTGTGTACTATTGGCTTACAATTCCCCCACATAAGCAAAGGAGCCTAAACATGCTTGGAGGAGAATACGAATCACCAATTCTGCTAAGAGATGCCTTATGTGCTGTGTGATGGGGTAAAGAGGGGGTTCAGCAGGCATTAAAGCAGGTTTGCAGTAACCATCAGTATCAGCAGATCCATCTGAAGCAAAGGGTATCATGCAGTGATGCTCATGGCCTTGCTGATGACCCAAACAGGCTTTTCTTTTGTTAGCAAATGTGTCTGGAAAAGTGTGCCATTCCCAGTAGGTGTATCCAGAATGAAATGACCATGACCATCAAAAAGGGGGGTTGGATGCATGTGGAATAACCAGCAGCAGCAGGTCTTACATCTGGATGATTCTCTTTGCGCTCTGCTTTGATATGACCACCCCTAATTCCTTAAACACATTTATGATATCCTCCTGGTCAATGGCTCCTAATCAGAGAAGAGATCAGTGTGAACACAGCATCTCCCAAAACATGAGGCTCTTTACAACAATGTTTAGTACATAAATCAAGACTTTTGAGGAGATGATGATTTGATTGCATTCAGCTATAATCGCTTCGAAGAGGTCAGATGTGTTGGCAAGTCCACCAGTCCCAACTCCAACTCTGTAAAATGAAATTTGAGTTAGCAACCAGAAGGTTGTGGGTTTGAATCGGGACTGGACAAGCTGTGTGTGCCTTTGCACATCTGCGTCAGCAATCTGTGCAATTTAGCTGAATGCATTTATTACAAAGTGTCCACAAACATTTGGACATATAGTGTATCAGAGAAATACTCACCACGTTTGTTCTTATCAAGGGTCTGAAAGTCTATCTTCCACTTCTTTTCTCGGTCCATCATGTAGCTCAGGAACTCCTCATAATCAAGTCGTCCATCCTGATCACGGTCACTGTTGGTCACGATAGTCTAAAGAAATTCGAGATTTCTCCCATGTTAACATAAACACCATATATACAGTAGAGACCTGCAGTGTAATACAGTACATTACTCTGTAGTAATCAGTACTACAGTACAGTACAGTGTAGTAATCAGTACTACAGTACAGTACAGTGTAGTAATGAGTACAGTACAGTGTAGTAATCAGTACAGTGTAGTAATCAGTACAGTACAGTGTAGTAATAAGTACAGTACAGTGTAGTAATCGGTACAGTACAGTGTAGTAATGAGTACAGTACAGTACAGTACAGTGTAGTGATGAGTACAGTACAGTGTAGTAATCAGTACAGTGTAGTAATCAGTACAGTACAGTGTAGTAATAAGTACAGTACAGTGTAGTAATCAGTACAGTATAGTAATCAGTACAGTACAGTGTAGTAATCAGTACAGTGTAGTAATCAGTACAGTACAGTACAGTGTAGTAATCAGTACAGTGTAGTAATCAGTACAGTACAGTGTAGTAATGAGTACAGTACAGTGTAGTAATCAGTACAGTACAGTGTAGTAATCAGTACAGTACAGTGTAGTAATGAGTACAGTGTAGTAATCAGTACAGTACTGTACAGTACAGTACAGAGTAGTAATCAGTACAGTACAGTACAGTACAGAGTAGTAATCAGTACAGTACAGTACAGTACAGTACAGAGTAGTAATCAGTACAGTACAGTGTAGTAATCAGTACAGTACAGTACAGTACAGTGTAGTAATGAGTACAGTGTAGTAATGAGTACAGTACAGTGTATGATGGTAGTGGATGCATGTTCTGGACGCAGCTCAGTCCAGGTTAATGGATCATGTAAGCCTGAGAGAAGCGACTGACCCGGGCTTTGTCTTCAGCACACAGAACCCCGACCCTCCTCATCTCCTCCTGCAGCTCCTCCACCGAAATAAACCCATCCCTGTTTCTGTCCAGCTTCGAGAAGAGACGCTGAAACTGCTCCATGTCCCTCAGAGCTGCAGTCCATCACTGAGAGACCAGCAGAGACCTCCCACAGCATCCACATCACTGCAGACACTGTCCTTTAAAAAGACAAGCACACAACATCATTACTATCATCAACATAGTATTATTATCATTGATTTTATTATAAATGATTATCATTATCATTTTAATACAATCTAACATTTCAATATTATTATCATTGGTTTTATTATCAATAATAATAATTATTATTATTGCATTAGAATTCTAAATAAATAATAATAATACAGTAATAATTATTATTTTATTACATAAAAGCCTTCAAAATAAATCCCAACAACAGTTAATATATTAAAAGAATCGTTTGTATTAGACAATTTCAGTTTTTACTTTTGAAGTGAGTTCATTTAAATATGTTTTAAATTGTTAAACAAATATTTTTTTAATAAATGAAAAATACTACTTCTAATAATATTAATAATAACATTAAATGTTATTAATGATTTATTATACCAGCGCCTTTATTCATTTATTTACTTACTTACTTACTTACTTACTTACTTATTTACTTACTTATTTATTTATTTACTTATTTATTTGCTGCTTATACAAATGAGGAAAAAAAAACATTTAACCCTTAAAAGCCTGAACCGTCAAAATAAAAAGGCAAGAAAATAAATCACACTCTGCATGCATGACTTTTATTTTGTATTACAGTTATTGCATCGGGAATTCACTATGCACTGCAAAAACATATAATAACAATAACAATAATAATAATAATAATAATAATAATAATAATAATAATAATAATAATTATTATTATTATTATTATTATTATTATTATACATATAATGAAATATATTTTAATAATTAGTTTTTACAATTATCACATTGCAGAGGTTTACAAAACTCAAATATGTATAAAAAAATAATACACTTGGCTTCATAGTGTAAAATAATCCTTAGTGTGAATAAAACAAGACCAGATAACATGTCCATCTGGTGCCTGTATGGGTAGCCCAACTGAGAACCAGAAGGTTGTGTCCTCAGGTTTCATGTTGGCCGTGCATACAGATGCCCACCGGGGTCCCTGATGGGAGCAGGAGGGGTCAAACATGGGCCTATCTGGGTTGTACCCTGCACACCGGGTCCCATGAAAAGATTCAGGTGGGCTGTAATGATGGGGCCCATTTGGGACGTAATAACAGTGAGACAAATCTACTCAGAACCCATGACCACCTGGAGCCCACCTATGCCAGGTTTCACCCCCCGGTGAGCCCCACATTAGCATGTTGGCCGGATGATAGAAAAGCAGATCAAACACCTTTAACGTGTGTTCCTGATTCCGCTTCTACCTGTCTCTTTCTAAAAACAGCATCGTGACTGTGCTTGTCTGTCTGCCTCTGCAGGTAACGCTGAGTCATGGGGTCATTTCATCCACTTGAGATGTTGCATTTCCAGTTGTTGACCAGCAGGTGTCTGCTGACATCTGCTTTTTATATGGTTAATATCACAGATATCTATGATTAATATGCCCAGATTTGGGTGACGTCAGATAAGATTTCAGATTTAAGAGGAGGTAAGAGGAGGTCACTACGACTGCTGACATTTCTACTGACCACAGGCCTTACCCATACCAGCATACTCATGTGGGGCTCATGTGGGTGAAACCTGGGCAACATGGGTTCCAGGTGGGCAATCTCACATGGGTCACATCTAGACCCCATATGCAGTGTACAGCCCTGATAGTGTTCTCATAGTAGCATCAGGGACCCTGGTGTGCATCCCTATGTGAGGTCAATTTGGAACCCATGGCCAAAACTTTCTGGTTCCCAGTTGGGCCACCCATACTGCCCCGTGTGTATCTTGTATTGTGCAGCTCCACTGTTTAGAGCAGGAATAGGCAGTCATGTGGTGGGAAAGCTGGTGAAAACATACATAATACTGGTAAGCATGCTGGTTAAACTGGTTGACCAGCGTTACATACGATTCCTTTGAACTTGATGGTTTAGATGGTCTGTTGGATCGGAGTGGTCCTGCTGGCCAACCAGCTTGGTTATGTCGGTCATATTAGGCAACCAGCTTGGACTAACTGGTTGACTACCATGGTCACACTGGTCATGCTGGTAGACCAGGTAAACAATCAAACCTAAACTAAACACTAAAGAGCTAAACTGGTCAACCAGCTTGACCAGCTTCAGGCTGTTGTTATTTCAGCAAGGGTCAGGTTATTTCATGGCAGTGTGTGTGGTACTAGTACGAGTGTATCAGGCACTGGGGTCTGGGGGGCATGTTAGGAAGGGCTGAAAGATGGAGAGTTCATTTAGTAGGAGGCCTTGGGGGTATTAATAGTGGTGATAGTTAAGTTGACTGTTTTTAATTTGGACTTTGTGTCCTTGAAGGGTGGGTCGGTGGGGGGATTCTGTCTTTTAATATCACAGATATCCCACTTGCTATTTATAGGGAATGATCTGCAGTAGCCTACATCTGTGGCAGCTTTGTTTCCTGCTTGTTGACGTATCCAACAACCGAGCCCTCTAGGCTCGCTGGTTCAGTGTTACAGATGGTTGGAGGTGGGCTGGAAAATACTACACCCCCACGTTTTAACAATTTGACCAGCTTGTTTGGTTTATTTTAAATCCACATGAAATAATGGATGTTGGTCTTCCGGTCAAGCTAGACTAGAGAGAAGGAATATTGTGGACCTCCTTCTCATGCCACTAACCGCTCTACAAGATCTCTGAAGGTGTCCTGTGATATCTGACATCAAGACATTCGCAAAAGAGTCGGTTCATTGGTTCACTGGTTTGTCCTTCCTTGGAGGACTTTTGGTACTGTCCACTGCATATCACAAACAACACAGAAGACCTGCTTAATGTTGTGTAGGTGTTCTGACCCAATCATCCACACATCAAAGTTTCGTTCATGCCAAAGTGTCTCACACTGTCCGTGTTTCCTGCTTCATTACAAAAAACCCAAGAATGGACTGTTCACTAATATATCCCTCCCCTTGACAGGTGCCATTGGAGTGGTCACCCTCCACCTGCCAGGGTCACTGGTATGGGTATACATATATACTTTATTATATAGGGTGATATAAGCTAAACTTCATTCTTCTTGGACAGCTCCAGCTGGTATGACCAAGCCTATTGACCAGCATCACCAGAACGACCATGTTATACGACCAACATAATGGCGACAATGAACAACCAGGTCAACCAGCACGACCACGATGTCAATGCTGACCATGCCTACCATGATCATGCTGGTCCACCAAGCCTGTTGACCAACAAGACAAAGGTGGTTGCCCGGCACGACCAGAACGACCATGTTATATGACCAACATGATGGCGGCAATGAACGACCAGGTCAACCAGCATGACCAAGCAGATGGCCGAGGTAGTCTGCCAGCATGACCACCTTGACCACCAACTTCCAACTCAATGAACCCATCAACTATGGTAGTCATGGGCATGCTTGGACCACCTTTTCAACCAGTTGGACCATCGGAAACCAGCTGGAAGCCTCTTTCAGGCTGTTTCAGTAACAGGGGACCACTGGGACATTGTGTTTAGTGATTGGAGATGGAGGTAGGAGATGACGTGAAGGTTCTAGAAGGAGCCCACGGTTTGTAGGGGTGCAGCAGTGTGTGTGTGTGTGTGTGTGTGGCTATTTAAAGAGGGAGGGAGCGCTTAGAGGCAGAAAACAGAGTCAAACACCAGGCAGAGCATCGAGTCACCATCTCCACCATCGGCTCCCTCACACCTCCATGGTGGAGAAATATCTCGACCTTCTCTGAGGAGCCTTAAAGATGGGTAAAGACTATTATAAAATCCTGGGGATCAGTAAAGGAGCCTCTGAGGAGGACATCAAGAAGGCTTACAGAAAGCAGGCTCTGAAATGGCACCCGGACAAAAACAAGGCTCCCAACGCCAGCGAGAAGTTTAAGGAGATCGCAGAGGCTTATGAAGTCCTAAGCGACCCGAAGAAACGAGAAATATACGATCAGTATGGAGAGGAAGGTGAGGGCATGTCTTTTCTTTTTTTGGAACTGCTCCGTTCCACCTTAAAAACGCCGCAGTAACGCTGCGCCGCCGCCCGGCCGTGCCGCTCACTGCAGCGCTGTTTAAGGTGGAATGGAGCAATTCTACAAACTGCTCCAAAAACAAGGCAGATTCGACCTGACCATCGTTTTTTCCAGAGCAGGAAGAGAAATAAGGCTGCAAATGTCCACGTTTCAACGTTTCCAGGTCTTTATGAAGTGTTTTAGACCTGCATTCCTTGGCTGCCTTTGGCATAACATCAGTGCCAGTCTCTAAGGGACCACATCATGAACCATACTGGGGCAGGAAGGTCATAAAAGACAGTGGTCAGGGTTTGTGTGGTCAGATCACATCTGGGACAGTGCTTTAGGACATAATTGCAGGTCATAATCCACAATAAAGGGTGGGTTACTATATGTGAGATGTTGAATATATATATGTATATATATATATATATATAGGCATGTTTAGGCCATATAATCTCAATCTCATATGGTGCTGGTTGTTCCATCACTACTGGTACCACCGACCAGTGAGGTGTATGAACTGTCTCCTCAGGTGTCCGTCATGAGCTGTGCAATGTGTTCTGTAATAGGACTGTATGTTCTGGAACCGACAGGAAGGGGGACACTGTGATAGCTCCTCCAAATGTGCTGGACATAGAGCCAATGTAGCCACTTGAGTAATCTGGTGTAGGTTGGTGGAGAGACATTCCACCAATTGTCCAGTTCAAGCAGACTGGTTTGGTGGGTAAGCCCATTCAGTGCATCCAATCCCAGATTGTTTTGGTTTGGTAACACCATTTAATGCATCCAATCCAATCCCAGAGTGGGTTTGGTAGGTAACCCCGTTCAACCTTTCCAACCTCGTTCTGTTCACCATCACTGTCTATATTTCTGACTTGGTAGGTCCTGTTGAAAGCCGAGTTCCTCACCAAACCACTCTGGATAACATGCCAAGCATTATGTGGAAATCTTGTAAAATTTAATGTCCAATGTGTCAAAATCTCTCAATTCCAGGTCTTAAAGGAGGTGGGGGCCCCACTGATGGACAAGGAAGCAACTTCACCTACACCTTCCATGGAGACCCCCATGCCACCTTTGCCACTTTCTTCGGTGGCGCCAACCCGTTCGAGATGTTCTTCGGCAGGAAGGTGAATGGCAGGGACGATGATGACATGGAGGTGGATGGCAGCGACCCATTCAGCTCCTTCACCAGCTTCAACATTAACGGGTTCCCCCGTGGCGAGCGCCATGTAGGCCTGGGTGGGCAACCACGGAGCAGGAAGCAGGACCCTGCCATCCACCACGAGCTGAGAGTGTCTTTGGAGGAGGTCTTCCACGGCTGCACCAAGCGCATGAAGATCTCCCGCAAGCGGCTGAACCCAGACGGGCGCACCATGAGGACAGAGGACAAGATCTTGACCATTGAGATCAAGCGTGGCTGGAAGGAGGGCACCAAGATCACATTCCCCCGCGAGGGTGACGAAGCACCCAACACCATCCCAGCCGACATCGTCTTCGTTATCAAGGACAAGCCTCATGCCCACTTCAGAAGAGAGGGATCGGATATTGTCTACCCAGTGCGCATCAGTTTGCGGCAGGTGAGGATGTCTAGAACTGCCTTTAGTTTGAGGGTGGGGGTCTTAACTATAATAAATTACTGAAATAAACGCTCCTGGTGGATTCCCATACCTTGACTTCCATACCTTAAACACTGAGGTTGGTGTAGCATAACAGATAACACCACCACACCATATGGGAGACTGAGCTGTGTTACACCAATAAGAGTCCTTGTGCAGGACTCCTAACTCCACCTCTGTAATATGAGGAACCTTGTAAGTCGCTCTGGATAATAAATGTTAACTTTATTACTTTCATAAATCAGTGGTTATTTCTGTAATCTCTGGTTTGATCCCACGATCTGGGCACAGCATAACGTCACTGCTGAGTGTAGAACAGTCGCCTTTCACTTCCCACTGATTCTGCCTTACAAGGAGCTACTAGTAAGCCAGGAACAGTTTTAAGGGGGCGGATGCTCGACTTTTGCCAGCGAACAGCTGATCTAACTCGCGTCTCTCGCCGCTCGTGCTTCACGTTACATAAGAGACGTGCTCACTTCAAAGAAGATGTAATATCTGCTGCCCGTGATAGTACGAGGCTCCAGCAATCGGCAGCCCTGGAGCTTTGCAGCGGAACAGTCAGTACGTCAAGCAGGAAAAATGGTGGGTCATTCTCAGCACTGCGGTGACACTGACATGGTGGTGGTGTGTTCGTGTGTGTTGCTGGTACGAGTAGATCAGGCACAGCTTGCTCCACCTCGTAGATGTAAACCTCATCTGTTGGTCATCCTCTAGTCCTTTATCAACGCCCACTCAACGCTGGTTGGTGGACTGTTCTTAGTCCAAAAGTTACACTGAGGGGTTTAAAAACTCACACACTAACACATCACCACCATGTCAGTGTCACAGAACTACAGTTTGTATGGTAAACGGGGCTGATAAAATGGACAATGAATGTACAAGCATGGTCATAATGTTATGGCTGATCAGAGCCGAACCATTGTAAGATGCCTGCAGATGCTTTCTTGTATATGAAATCTTTGACCCATTAAAGGACAATTTACGCATCAAATGAGCATCAGAAGAGTTGTTGTGGTTCTATATACAAATGTTGTTTTTGTGAAGAGGAACCCAAGAGTGGACACCACAGTTTCTCCATGAGAGTTTTTAAGCAGTTCCCCCAATTTCGATTGAATAGTTTGGCCAAAATAAAAATGAATTTGCGTGATTGATAACGGACCACAGTGATTTAAGCTCAGAATAATAGAGAAGTTGATGTCCAGAAAACCGGCCATTGTTGTTGAGGTGATGAGGGGGGTCTATGTTTTATGCTCTTTCTGTATTTTGCTTTGTATGATGGTCTATAACTGACTACATCCTTTCCGTACTCTTTCATTCCAGTCGTTGTGTGGCTGCTCCGTTACCGTGTCGACAATAGATGGGAAAACGTGCAACATGAAGATCACCGATGTCATCAAACCAGGCATGAGGAAGGTCATCGCTGGACAAGGGTTGCCCTTCCCTAAAAACCCAGAACAAAGAGGGGACCTCATAGTGGAATTTGACGTGAACTTTCCAGAGACTCTGCCGTCCAACGCCAAGGACGTCCTGAAGCGGCACTTGCCCGCTTCGTAAAAGCAAAGAAAGGGACCAGACTGAAATGACACTGAACTACTTTTTCCACCCTACCCTTGAACATTATTGACGATTCACCGCTACGGCCGATAAAATATGTGCAATTTCTATTTTTGAATCTATTTAATGTTTAGTTTAGTCTTTTTCGCTGCATGCTGAAACAAGGTCATACAAGTGCTAAAGGTGCAATGTCTCAGAAGTAAATGTCGAAATTTGACTTCTTTCCTACCATGGGTTTATTTTCTCATTCTTCTCTTGAATGGTGTCGTTTGGAACTTCGGAGAAGGACACAACAAAAGACTATTGACTACGTTTTACAGAGTAGCGGTATTTGTATGTGTTTCTACACCCGGCGCTGCCTGAAGAGTGTTTATACAATCAATTACAGTCAATTACAGCTAAAGTTTTAAACTGTGAAACCGTGTGCTGGTAGATTTTACTTCTTGCTTCTGAATATGTGCTAAAGGCTACAAGCCCATGCGTCTGGAGTGTGAGGAGCACAACCTCGGTACCGCATGACCTGCAGTGTCATCCCTGGAAGGGTGTTCCTGAAGATGGCCTTGCACATGCGAGGGCCACCTTCTGAACAGCAGTACAGAGGCTGGTCTTCTCAACTATCATGAATACTGGTATCTGCAGCACGTTGGTCTAAACCTGAAGTCTTTGAATCTGGACCTTGAATCCAGTGTCTGGATGCAGTGACTTCAGGACTGGGCAGTCTTTGGTTGATGCCACCTGACGTCGCCCAATCAATTACATTACCTGTGTACCAAGGCCTAGGCTGCAGCCAGGGTAGGACAGGTCCTCAATAGGCCTGTCCTATGAAGAGTCCAAATGATTTATTGGACAAATGGATCAGACTGGAACAGTTTAACAAGGCTGCGTGGCGACGTTTTCAGAAAGGTCCCGTCTCCTGGATTTGCACTTCAGTACTTGGATTCAAGTACGTGAAAAAGCTATATTTTAAAACGACCCCCACGTTGGAGGCTTAATTCCCTGACCTTGTCTTGGTCATGTGGATAGGATACATCACTTGTATCCTCCAAATCACCCCGAATGCAGGCTGCATCCCTCACTTTGGAACAGCCTTCTGTGACATAACAGCTGAGAAATGCAGCCTGATTCATCTGCAACCTTTGGAACACAGCTATTAACTGTCATTACCTTCAGGCAGATCAAAATCCAGGACTGGAAAGTGCATTCAAGTTCATGATTTGAAGACCTGGGCTCTAGACTGCTGTAATAACTCACTATAGTTTGAGCTTAGTGGGCGTAAAACAGCTGGGAAGGCGTGAAGCAGATGTTCGACTGCTCCGTATGTTGTTGAAGGTCATCAAGTAATTGAAACGTCCACCAGGGGACGCCACATGTTTAGCTGCACTGTGGTGTCCAATTACAGAACAGCTACGTGGGAGTGTTGCAGCAATCAGGTCTGATGATAAAGCGCTCAGTGTCAAATGACTGTAGAAAGAACATCTGCTGACATCACTGGCTGCACATTGGTGTTGGAGGTTGTGTTCAGTTCCGCTGTCGGTTGATCCAGAGAGTTGAGTCAGTGCTACAGAAACCTCTCCATTGGATCTAGAGTGGTCTCGAGCAGAAGGTAGTCCTCCTCTACCTGACCTAAACCATGTCTGGTTCACAACCAATAGACTTGACCGTTACCCTGAAAACCCATCTACTGTCCATGACTTTTGAATAGAAACTATACTGACCTGTGGGGTCATGAGCTGATTAAAAATCAATAAAGCAATAAATAATCACATGTGGTATTAATATGCAATTTATGCGCATTTATCATCTTAAAACGGGAAAAAAATCACAGAGCTTCAGGATTTACTAGTAACTGAGGTTCGTTTGCTCATATTTGTCCTCAATGACAGCACGTAGGATGATTCATTGGTATATATTTTTAAGAATATATTTTTATTGCTTATATATGTTATATTATTGGTGATCATTTGTAAAGCTAAGTGTAGAAATATAGTTTGTGCTGTCAAAATATCTATCTTCTTAAGATTCCCACGGTACGGCCCGAAATACCAAAACAAGTGTTTAGTCACGCTGCCGTAAAAGATGGGAATGTGATACAGGACGCATGTCACTGAATAGTGTTAAAACATTCTTCAGATGCAGTGGACGGTTTGTCTTTGTCAACCTTTTCAATCTGCAGAACTGAGTGAGAACATTCGAGCTGCATGGGGTGGATCATCACAGGACACCACTGATCCCAATTCCAAACAGCACTGCATTCCCACACTTCTATATGGGTATTCAGTCGGTGGGCTGGACCGTCCATCAGTTCTGACCGTATTCTCATGGTGTCATTTTTGATATTTTAATATTTTGATATTTTCTGTTGTTCTGTGGACTCGAAAGATGTTCTCAGATCATCAGACAAAGCAGACTGACCAGTAGAATGACCAGTAGACCGACCACTTGACTGCCCTGGAGTCTGACATCTTGTATGGGGTCCTGGCTGTAATGTAAGAGCCCACCATTGAGCAGGGGGTGGGATCATCTGCCTCCTCCCCCCTGCTCCTGATTCCTGCCTCTGGGGGAACAGATCACCGGAACACCTGAGGCAGGTAGCTGAGTTTCAGTATGACGTAAGCGGGCAGAGTGCGCGTGCGCAGTGGGGCAGAGCTGTGGAACAGGGGCAGGATTGTTTTCGTGCTCAGAGTTCAGGAGGAGCAGGAGGTGTAGGAGCGCGAGCACCACAGCTCATCTGACCACTTCAGCACTTTCCTTCCTCCGATCTGCTCCGAGGAGGACCAGCTTCTGCTGCATCTCCAACCAGCTCCTCGATCCACCCCCACCTGCGCCTGAGTGTGTGTGTGTGTGTGTGTGTGTGTGAGAGAGAGAGAGAGAGAGAGAAAAAGAAAGTGTGTGTGTGTGTGTGTGTGTGTGTGTGTGTGTGTGAGAGAGAGAGAGAGAGAGAGAGAGAGAGAGAGAAAGAAAGTAAGTAAGTGTGTGCGTGTGCGTGCGTGCGTGCGTGCGTGTGTGTGTGTGTGCGCGCGCGCGCGTGCACACATGCAGTCATGCCTCTGGGGCTGAGGAGAAAGAAGAACAAGTCCAGGGAGAGCTCCCACCTGGTGGAGAATGAGGAGGTGGGTGGTGTTGGGAAGCCGGAGCTGACAGGTGGAGGTGGTGGGGTGGCTCCCCCACCTGCAGCACTCAGGCCCCGGCTCATCTTCCACACACAGCTCGCTCACGGCAGCGCCACCGGCCGGATAGAGGGATTCAGCAACGTTAAAGAGCTTTACAGCAAGATAGCAGAGGCCTTCAGCATCCAGTCCACCCAGGTGAGAACCCAACCCACCCAGGTCAGAATCCAACCCACCCAGGTCAGAATCCAACCCACCCAGGTCAGAATCCAACCCACCCAGGTCAGAATCCAACCCACCCAGGTGAGAGCCAGTCCACCCAGGTCAGAATCCAACCCACCCAGGTGAGAGCCAGTCCACCCAGGTCAGAATCCAACCCACCCAGGTGAGATCCCGGCCCACCCAGGTGAGAGCCAGTCCACCCAGTTCAGAATCCATCCCACCCAGGTGAGAGCCCGGTCCACCCAGGTGAGAATCCAACCCACCCAGGTGAGAACCCAACCCACCCAGATGAGAGCCTGGTCCACCCAGGTCAGAATCCAGAAACCTGGAGTTTTAACAAATTCAGCATAAAATAAAACATAGAAGTGAATAAAAAAGTTGCTCCACATTTAAATGAATATAAAAATATACAAAGTTTTAGGAAACTGCTTTGGAGAACTTTCACAGTAACATTGAAATGAATATTTCATCAAACTGATACACTGATGATGTCATGGTTAATAGGAGAAGGGAAACTTCTCGTGGAGGTCAGCGTAAGTAACGCTGCGTGTGAACGTTCTTATGGAGCGTTTCGCGGTTTGATCCTGGTGGTTGGAGTTGATCTGGTGTGTTTCAGGTTATTGTTTGAAAGCTGATGGACGAACGCTCGGAGCTTTAATGGAAATCTCGGAATGAGCCGTAGACCCTGCTCTGCCTTTCGACACGCTGTTTGTTAGAGAGCAGGATAAGCTTTCAGGGGTGCTTCCTAGAAACCAGTCTGACGAGTAATGTGTTGGGCTGGACTGACACTGGGCTGGGTGTGGAGCAGTGTGGCTGGGCAGGTATCAGCATGACACATTATCTGCTGGTTATATATTAACAGAGAAACCATCACTGGAGGCAGAGCGCAGTTCTTTACATGTGGAACTCTGTACTGGGACGTGTGGTCTGATTTGGATATCATTGTTATGGTAACAAAACCTCACATCTCGGAAACTCTACGCAGCCGTCTGACCAAAATTAGAAAGTGTAACTTGTCGGTAAATGGGATGTAAACATGTGTACGCTCCAAACATCTGAATATTTGAGGGCAGAGCTGTTTTCCATGGGCAGAATTCCTGAAACCATTGGGACACCTGCTCATTGTATCTTCTGAAATAAAGAATTTCTCCTACTCTTGTTGGAGGAACTGTCCCTACTGTCCAAGGAGGATTTGACTGCAACAAGAGTGATGGAGAGGTGAGGATGTTGGATGATCCCCACCCCACCTCATCCTCAACTCCCCAATTCATCCCAAATGTACTGGATGGAGCTCCATCATTCCAGAGAACACAGTTCCACTGCTCCACAGCTCAGTGCTGGGGGGCTTTATACTCCTCCAGGTGACGCCTGGCAGTCTATTGGCAGTACGTCTCTACAGAGACTAGACAAGCTGTGTGTCCATTGAAATAGCTGAATGCATTCATTAGAAGATGGGAATATCTGGACATGCGGTGCATTGGCTTAAAGAACTTTGGGGATTCAGTCGATGGATACGAATCTGAGCCACAGAAAATGACAATAAACAAAACACAATAAACAGCGTCCAGTTTAGCCGTTCTGTTGTTGGTTGGTGAGGTGATACGCAGAGTTCAGGCTTCGCCATGTTAAAACTGGTGGGTTTTGGGCATTTTTGGTGGGTGTTGTTGGATCAGGCCCGGAGAGGAAGTCCCTCACGTCCTGTGCAGTGGAACTGCCTGGAACACGTACTGATCACGCTCCCAGTTAGGATTCTCTGGGGATCGAGGGCCGGCCCACTCGTTTATCCAACCAACGGCCAATGGACAGGTTTAACTGGACTGTCTATGAGTGAGGGCTTAGAGCCAACTAGATGTACTTCATTGCTAAATGCTGCAGGGACTCATGGGTTTAAAACGTGTGGGAAGCTTCGTATGAATTGATTATCAGTAATTACCACAAATATGGACGTAGGTGTCGGACAAGTCATCTAAATTTGAATGCTCAAAGGGTCCAGTCAGAGCCTTTTGCCTGACCTCTGATTAGGCCTGTACCGAGAACTATATCTGAGGACGATAAATCGTTGTAGAACTAATTACAATAAATTATAAAATTGCAAATTTAAGATCATTTATGCTGCAGGTATTGCTTAACAGCCGTGGGAACGTAAAGGACACATAGAGGTATGTGGACAGTGAACTGCCAGTTCCCCTGAACTGCCATGTCTTAAACAGTCCACGTTGTAGAAACCGCAAGACGAAAAGGCTTGTCCACCATCGAAATGCTCTTAAGTGCATTTCAGTGATGAGGTCAACTCAGATGTCAGTGCCTGTCACTCAGCATGGACAGTGCTAGACCGAGCAGTTGTCTGTTTGCTGACGTAACAGATTTAGTGGTTGTGGTATGTGTCTACTGCACGTACCACAACTGGTAGTTGAGGAGCATGTCTGTCTACAGTGCAGGATGTGAAGGGACCTGTCGGGGATGAAGTTGTGGGTTTCGGATCCATTTGAAATGAATGATCTTGGCTCTAAAAATGCTTTTTGAATTAAATATTTAATTATTAAACCCGAGTCCACTGTTCTCCCAGTCTAATCAAGCCTCTGTCTCCGTGGACGTACGTTGAGGCCAGCATGGGAAAGTCCTCCCGAGTGTCTGCAGCCGGCCTACAATCGGGGGGAAACGGCAAGGAACAGCTGTCTCAATCTCTGTGTCTGAAAAAATTCGTTGAACACTTCTCAGTTAATCAGCTTATGTGTCCAGAACTTCTTTGAAGAGACAATAATCGTATCTATAGTTTTGCACAGACATGATACATGTATACATGTATTACAGTAGTTTGACCAGAGGAGGAGTGAGCCTTAAAAGCTATAATGTTTAGTATTTAAATATATTTATTCATTGACTTAAGTACGTTGTCCTCCTTTGGTCCCTGCACCAAAGAAAGAAGAGGGTGGTGGCAGCTGCCATTCTCTATATGCACTGGAAACTGGAAGATGGAACAGGTGTCTCCCACGTGTGCTTCGTGTTGTTCGGGATTTTGCATGTTTGGTGGGTGACTTTGACGTCATTCTATCATTTTGTCTCTCTGTTAAAGGCTGAATATCAGAGAAAGCTGCGTCAACACCTTTGTAACTCCAGTTCACCACTAACACGTGCAGTCCGATGTAAAATTAATGGAACAAATAGGCTCCCTTTGTCGACTGCTTTGCGTGGGTTTTGTTTTTCACAGACCTGATTTCAGCGGAGTGCGTTGCTGTCTGTAGTCCGACCACATTGGGCACAGTCTCGTTATTGTCATCACCGCTGAAATGTAAAGGCACGTGTGCTTACGTGAATACAGGTAGTGTGGTGTCCATCACCGGGGGTCATTTGCTTACAGTTTGAATGCCGGAGCTGCTCCCCTTTCCTGTGCTTCAGCTTTCTCGAACAGAGACAAAGCTAAATAACGAGGGGAAAGGTTGTTCCGGTGCTGCCAGCAATGTTCTAAAGAGTTCTTCTAGACTCATTTAGCTCAGGTTACAACAGGTTATGCCAGGGAAGGACTAGGAAGAAGAATTATCTCAAGGAAGAGTGAAAGGCCACGTTACAGTTTTGAAGCTCACGGTGGACAGCATGGCCACTCTGACTGCTCCATGGCTTTGCAGCTGCCCCATACACAACAGGGACGATCCGCGGTGTGTTGGGACACGCCCTTTCCATAACCGTCGTCAAAAAAGGCTGTTGTAGCCCAGAGGGGATAGCCTGCATCATCCTTGCACATCAGTTGTTTCAGGTATCTGACAGACTGTTGTCAGTTGGTGGTCACTCCCTTCTTGGGCCACCATCCATTGATGCTTCTGCCAACCTTTGCATCGGCTATGCTGGTCTAAAATGGTTTTCTGTGATGTCATCGATCTCCAGCTGATTTACTGTCTCTGTTTAGGACGTGTCCTTCGTTGCAGATCAATTGGGATTCTGTATTCTGTTCATATATTAAAAATGCCAGTGAAGTCCTCTCCATTTATTGCTCTGTTTAATAAAATAAAATGATAAACAAAAGACCAGCCAATCAGATCCAGCTTCACTTAAAAGGAAAACTTAATTTGAGCAGTAATACACTGAAGGTTTGTGCTGTAACGTGAGATGTTGGCACTCCGTGCAGGCCGGACATGAGTGTATTTCATGTTCGAGCACAAACAAAGGTATTAGGTCCATAATATCCTAATATCTAGCTTTCATTTATGTGTGGTTCTAATATTTTGGCTCATCTGAAGACAGTATATTACAGTGAATTCATACAGGTCAGTGGGGTTTAGTTATTTTTAGAGTTTGTGTGTTGAGTTGAAGAACAGATTGTGGTCTTAAGGAAAGTTTTTAATGAATGTCGGGACCTTTTTTAATATAACAATATTAATTAAAACCGCACCACCTGGGATTTCGCAGCTAATGACACTGACGTTCCTGGAACAATAGGTGGATATGGGCTCTGCTGAACTCTTAACCTTCATAGACAGCTGAGGCAAAAAGCCACGTCCTAAATGATTTCCCTGTATTTGCATTGCTGGCCTTTAAACAACAGGAACCATCTAGAACTTTGGCTCTCAGCTGATGAGAAAACAAAGCTTCGAAACTTTCTCCGAAACTGAAATATAGTGTTGAGCGGGCCTTCAGTTAATCGCCAGTGGTCTGAGGAAGGAACACAGAGCTGTAGAACTAAGAGAACCTGGGCTCCTGAGCCAAACAAGAACATTTAATCTCTCTTGCTGGAGCTCTGGGAGAGGAGTGTGAGTCAGTGGAAAACATGCAAGAGAAGAGCAGGTGGCCGAGGGTGAAACCGTCATGGAACGGTAGCGTCGGGTGGGGAAAACACAAGCTATGAGGAGGGTGTTTCAGGCTTGGTCTTGCTCATTGTATCTTCTGTAACTACTGTAACTCCCTGATTCTGCTGCTTTGTGTTCTTGTAATGTGTCGGTCATTTGTCATTTTATTTGTTTAAAACCATTTTTACAAATTACAAACGTTTATTAATAATGTAATATTCATGAGAGGACATGTAAACGTTAAACAAACCAACATGTAAAAGAGGAAAAAGGAAAAAACAAACATGACACCCATTAAAATGATAATACAGACAAAATGATCAACCTTTTTGTGATGCTGTAATAATCTGTATGATAATAATAATGTAATAATCTATGTAATAATAATGTAATAATCTGTTTCTAAGATACACATATAACGCAGAGGTGTCATTCAGGGGCGTAACAATGTTTTGCCATTTGCATCCTTTTCGGACAACCTCTACACACGGAGGAAAGCGTTGTGTCCCCAGCTCCGATACAATGGCTAACAGACGCCTGTGCCGACCAGCATCGCACTGAGTGTGATGTGGGGAGAGAGCACCCACAGAGGGAGAGCAGGCAAATTTCGCTCTCCCTCTGACTCCATCTGCTGACTGCAAGAACCAAGACCTGGGATTCGAAGCTGCAATCCTCAGATCATAGCGGTGGTGCTTTAGAAACACCCAAGCTGTGTGATTATTCTGAAGAATTGAACAGCCCCAGCGCAGGGTACTACCACCGCCATGCTTAACTGTTTGTGTAGTGTTCATGACAGGGGTTGAATACCTCATCTATACTCCTCCAAACGTACTTATATTGACTAGTCATACAAGTCAGTCTTTGTCTTGTCTGACCTCTACAGGCGGCTTTTCCTCTGTAGATATGGTCTCTGTTTAGGGTTGCGTTCACACAGTTGAGATTAGGCTTATCTTTCTAATGTGACCTGTATCCGGCATTTGTGTCATTTATGACAGCATCGCTGGAGCTTTGGGTGAGTTCCAGTATGAGATCCCTGAAAAGGGGTTATTTGGCCACACCCACGTCTTTGGTTTGTGTCCTTTTGTTTTCTTTCAAATATTAAGCCTTTTATTTTCCTCGTTTGCACGTTCAGTCTTTCTCAATTCCTCTCCATCCCTTAGTCAGTTCATTGGAGGAAATTCCAAAGAATTCCCAATTTGAGTGGCTGATATCGGGGAACTGTTTGGACCGTCCAGCACTGGGTGCACTCATGCAACGGTACGGTACCGTACTTCAGTGTCACACGTCTGGCATCACCGTTCATTATGAAGTCATGATGTGCTTTTGCTTAACCAGCGTCTTTCATCTGAGATGAATGGAGTGTAATATTTCAGTTACTCCACTTTCTGAGAGCATACGCGCCAGGCCTGAGCCCTGCTGAGAATTAATTAGAGCTAGTGCTATAAATATCGAGCTCACCGCGGCCACAGACGAGCTAAGCTTTAAATATAAACCTACATATTCCCCGTCCTCCACACTCGCACAGATTTCACAGTTTTTGTAGTCATTACTTCTTCATTCTCAAAACAAGGAGGATGACTTAAAGCGGAAATGACTTTCCGAGCTCATCCCTAACATGGAATTCTCTTTTATCTCCGACACACGGCTTATTATGTAAGATTGAATTGATCAAATTGTAAACAAGTAGGAGCCTGATCTGAGTGGAATGTGATCAAACCTGTACGACAGAACAGGCCCAGCCTTGCTTAGAGCCTCAGGTTGGTGAAATGTCAGAAGTGCGGTTTTCTTACTTGCTTATGTGGTTTCTGAAAAAAAAGAAAAAAAAAAAAAAAAAAACGCTCCATAAAACACTTATCTATAAACACAGGCTGTGTCCCGGTTTTGTACGACACTAACGCTTTAAAGTATAGATGTATTTGTACTTGTATTTGTACAGATCCGACAGTATGAGCCAAACCTCTGCATCTAACCTGTGGTGTTTTTTTTTAATAAGACAAAAACAATTTGTCCTAAAATTAAGAAAGAAATGTCACACAAATGAAAATAAATCGAATTTCATTTTCTGATTTATGTAGATTTTCATTTTTAAAGCAAATTCCAAGTAAACGGTTTGCATTCCTTGAAAATCCTTGCTTTTTTTATGTTTGGTGTGAGAAAACCTTATAATTGCAAGGAGAAAGTTAGTGTTAGGACCAGAAAGTTCCATCTGCGTCCAGACATTTGCGAAATATCTAGTGTACATATTTGATAGAATCTATGAATGAAACTTGAAATGCAAAATTTTTAAAGCCCCATAAACTGCTTAGAACACAGATAGAACCTTATCGTTCCCCAATATTTCATGCTGCATCCTTTAGTTAGTATTACTAATTAGTACTTAGTTGGGACACAGCAGCGTTTTAGAGCCTGACCTTTGTCCATACTTTATGTCCATAAATTGTCCATCTATGTTTATAACTGAGTGTCAGAAATCAAATACAGTATATGGACAAAAGTATTGGGACATATTCCTTCTGAAATCAGGGTGTTAAAAGAGTTCATGCTGCTTTTGTTGGGAGTAACTGTCTCTAATGGCCAGGCTTTCTACTAGCTATTGGAGCACTGCTGTGAGGATTTGATTGCATTCAGCGAGGTCAGAATGTTGGATGATGGCCACTCCACTTCATGCCCAACTCCACAGTTCAATGCTGGGGGCTTTATACCCCTCTAGCCAGTAGGGGGGTCAATAGGTTCATATTTATCTGCTGCAGAGAGTCCTATTCTATATCCAGTACTTCTTTACAGGGACTAGACAGTCTGTGTGTGCATTTGCACGTCTCTGTCAGCAGTGGGTGCATACAGTATAGTGCACTTGATGCTGATTAAAGCCTCCGTCACTTGATGATGCAGCTGGTTTTGCTTCCGTCTCAGCACTGGTTAATGATTGCACGTGAATTACTGCTGATGAAGAGCATTTCTGAGCAGTCAGTCATTTTTAAGAATGATTTAATGACCTCCTCCTTCCTCCCCTCCACCAACAACAAGCATATGCTGTCCTGGTGGAACTCCTGTGCCTTGAACAATGTCCGGATCAGCATTTTAACCTCCTTAACTAGGTTAATCTTTAAAGCTAAAACTCGCCGTAAACACAGGCTTTGTGTCTCTCGCCCCCCCCCCCCCCCGACTGATACTGTGGTCCGGCTGCTCTTGAGGCTCTGCCACGTCCATTCTTGCTTAATTAGTGTGGAGCGCAGTGACCATGCCCCAGAATAGTACCCTGTTACCACAGAAACAAGCTGTTCAACCTGCTCCAAAGCTCTCTTGCTCTGATTTAGGCCTTGTTCGGTTTCCCCAGAAGTGCTCGAACAAGGCATGGTACATACTGTCCTACTCAGGCCTTTATCTAAGTGAGATTTTATTGTCTTTTTCAGCTTCGATTAGTAGATAAAATGTCTGATTGTTAGCAATTCCACATTTACACTTCCAATAGTATGACCCCCCCCCACACACACACACACACACACACCCCAAGAGGATCACTACGGTAGCAATAACCATTGAATAATACAGTATGTGCACACAAAAAAACCCACAATTGCACATTTTTACACCTGTTGAATCAAATAACCGAGCTTGAATCAAGTAACTAAATGGATGCATGGACTGAAGGCACCCCGCAGTGCCCAGAGCTTTGCCCCATATGGTGCTCTCCCTCAGTGGGTGGTGCGTCAGCGCTAGGAAGCAAAGCTGCCCAGGAACATCCTGTGCACTTGAAAACATGCTTGTGAAAGGCGGTGTGATCGCTGCTGCAGCCTTGGCAACGGCAGCGTGGGTGTCTGTGAATCCACCCACAGACAGCAGCCTTTTATTTATTATTTTTCGTCCTTCTACCAGAATTGAACAAGCGGAAGCTGGCATTTCAAGCACTTTAAATAACCCTGCACCTTCCAAAGCCCCCTGCTCATGCTCTCTCTTAATCCAAGCATTCTTGTAACCAGGGGTAACGTCCCTCAGTGTGTGCGTCACAGCTGATGTGTGTCTTCACAGCCTGGAACACTCTGAAAGTGTCTGAAAACGGGCCTTGCCTACTGGTGCTCCTGCATGTCCAAAGGGCATTGTGGTTAATCGATACACACCGATATACTGTTTCCTTCTTTTATGACCACAGATTCCTTGTCTGACCTTTGAACAAGCACAAGACCGGTCCCAGCAAGTGTGTCGCAAGACGTTTCGCCAACAAAGGTGTACGGCGTAGGATCGGCTGCTGAAAATGAGTCTAATAAGCATTTGAAATGTAGCTCGCTTTGTTCTTGCTTGCCATGCCGCCGTAATCCATTGTGTAAGCTCGTTGTACTACCAGCATAAGCAGACCAGGAATAAACATCTCTCTCTCTGCTAGAATGTTCTTCGCCTGTCGTCCCTTGATGGCCACCTTTAAATCTAGCCACAGACATCTCGGGTTGCCAGGCATTGAGATATTTCCCTTCGTTGCTGCCAGGAGGTCACACTGAAAGAAAGGATGCCAGTTTTGAGGGTGATTGGCACTTGCGATAAGGTCACTCTATCGGCCTATGTGGTCACTGGATACAAGGTGTGGATGTCTAGCTGTCTGAAATGTAGAGGTCATCTAAGCAAACCCATTGGACTGACCCTGCATATCAGGTTTCAGTGTGAAGGAGCAGCTGCTGGAAATTGATCAGGTTTCATAACGTTGTTGATGATGTCACTGACTTTTATTAAGGCCTGGACAAAATCAGTGGTCCTCATTGCATTGCTTGATGTTCCCTAAAAGGCTCCTTAAACAATTCGTCCTGGACACACCCCTCAACCTTCCACATTTTAGTGTTTCACTGGCTCCCAGCTCAGATCAGATCTGATCAACTGCTCAACTGAGGCCTTTTATGAACGCAACCCTTCACCCTGTTCCAAAAAAGCTCAACATTAACCTCCTCTTTCTCCTTCCTGGCAGATTTTGTTTTGTACCCTCAACACACATAAGATTGACATGGAGAAGCTTCTTGGAGGACAGATCGGCCTGGAGGACTTCATCTTCGCTCACATTAAAGGGATCAAAAAGGAAGTGGAGGTGTTCAAGGCTGAGGACGCCCTGGGCCTTACCATCACGGATAACGGGGCCGGATATGCTTTCATAAAGGTAAGATCACAAAAGTCCTGAGGAGAACTTCCATAACTTCACCTGAGGGCACCAAATGAATAGATTTGCAATATGAGTTAAAAGCATGTGCACTCTGTGAAATGGTGATGTTTGGAGGTAAACACGCAGGGTCCAAATGTTTGTGGACACCCGTTCTAATGATTACACTCAATGCTACTGTAGGTTGACCACTGCGGAGACAGATGTGCAAATGCACACACAGCTTATCTACTCTCCTGTCGAGGAGTACTGCGAATAGAATAGGGAGTTTTTTGGGAGTTGGGAATGAAGTGGGGTGTTCGATCATCTAACATCTTGACCTCTCTAAAGCTCGTCACTGAATTCAATCAGATTCTTACAGCAGTGTTCCAGAATTTAGTAGAAATCCTTCCCTGGACATTAGTGACAGGATGAACACCTTTTAATACTCTTGAATTCAGAAGAAACAGTGAATGGTTTCCAAATGGTGTATATGTTCACCAGTACGAGGACAGCAATAGCCTTTAACATTGTCTGAACCAGTTACGTATATGACTAATCTCTTCATCTTTGGCTGAGAAGGTTGGAAACAGGTGCCTGTGTTGACAATTGTGGTCTCAAGTCAGACTGTATTGTCGGTGTAGATGTACGTTTTCACAATCAGTGATAGTAATGATTTCAGAACTTTGCCCTTCCTTGCATAACCTTACTCTGGGTTTCTTTTGTGTAGCGTATAAAGGAGGGCAGTGTGGTGGATGGCGTGAAGGTGATCTGTGTGGGAGATCACATCGAGTGCATTAATGGGAAGAATATTGTGGGAACGCGGCATTATGAAGTGGCCCGCATGTTGAAGGATCTGCCCAAAGATCAGTCCTTCACCCTCAAATTGGTGGAGCCCATGAAGGCCTTTGGTGAGTCTTCTTCCATAAGTACAGCATCTTCTTGCAGCTGAGACTTCAAAATCAAACTTCTGAGCCTTTCAAACACATGATCCCATTTACTCTCTTGTGGACTACTTAGCTTAAGTACATTCCATCAGATGTCTTCATCTGTGTTCTGATCTTGATTAACTGTAGGGGTGTTTTGAGATCTTGCAGGATTAAAACATGACTATATTTGTCTTCAAGCTTGAATCTGTCTCGCAGGAACATTTGCATAGGATTTAGTCGTATGTCTGGCTGCATTTTAATATATTCGTATAATTTGTTTTACATCTTTATTTATTGTAATTTACTGTTGCGCTTTATTAAGCTACTGTATACCTTAATCATCCATTCATTCATCCATTTATCCATCCACCCGAACTTCCTTCCTTCCTTTTCTGAACGTGCTTCTGAACTTACTTCCAAAACAATAAACTGTAGTAGATTGACAGACAAGACACACACCGTTTGTACGTACGGTAAGAAAATTAAGCTGTATGTCACGACTAATTCGAGCTCTATGCCAAAACACTTACAGCGCCTCCTTGGCTCTCCACTTAAGCAGGTTAATGACAAAAGAATGGACAATACAAGTGCCTTTGGACCTCAACTTCCACAGTCAAGTGCTAAAGCCACGGCAATAACAAGAGACATAGGAGGACAAGAGACATTCATTGCAGCTGATATGAGACCATTTTTCAAACTCTAATTTCCAGACATATTTTTCATCTTTGAAATTTTCTGAAAAATATTTTAAAACCTCGTTCTCATCTCGTGCTCGTGAACCCAATATCATGTCTTCTCTATTGAGATGTCTCGTCACACCCCTGCTTTACTGTGTATGAAAATGAGATGCACTGCTATCGACACAGATATGCTCGAGCCAAGGTCGAAAGGAGGCAAACCTGGAGAGAACAAAATTGGGACTGGCAGAGGGACGCTGAGATTGCGCTCCAAAGGCCCAGCGACTGTGGAGGAAATGGTGAGAACCTTTATTACCTGCAGCGCTTGTTGTTTAGTGTGCAGTCAGTGCAGCATACTTGAATGCTTTCTTTCCACAGCCTACAGAGTTTGAAGAGAAGGCCGTGAAGAAAGTAGATGACCTGCTTGAGAGTTACATGGGCATTCGGGACACGGAATTAGGTGGGTGGATTAATGTACCACTCTGATACAACACAATCACCATCCCTTTTGTCAGGAACTCCTGCCATGTACCACCACGTACTAATCACGCTGAACTTAAGCTACCTTATAAGTCAACTCTGTGGGTGTAAAGTTGCAAAGTGTAGCACCATATGTTGCGGCACCGTTTATTAGCCCCCCTCTACCCCGTTCAGTGGTCACGTTCTGCTGTTGACCAGATATACTGTATGTCCAAATGTTTGGACACCTTGTGAGTTGGGGATTAGGTTGGGTTGTGATCATCCATCATCCTGACCAACGGTCTTGTCACTGAATTCAATCAAATCCTCAAAGCAATGCTCCAAAATCAAACACAGTAGGACAGTCCTGTGGATAGAAACTGACCACTGATCAGGATTTGTGCTGGAGGTGAAGCTTGTTGGAAGGCAGATCTCCAGAAGAAGGGTTGGCAACCACTGGTCTAGAGGATGGCTAACAAACAGGGCCTTGTTTCCAAAAAGCATCTTAGTATTAAGAACTTCTTAACAGGGTGAGAGAGTGCGAAGTGTGAGTCTCGCTTGACCTTCTAAGGATCTTCTTTGGGCTAAGAAGCTTTTTGGGAAATCCACCCCCTGTGAAGTAACAGAAGACACTATTCTAAAGACCTTATTCTGGTTCCGTGAGAAGATACTTTTAAATATACAGTATAATAATAACACCTCACCTTTTCTCCCCCACAGCGGCGACGATGGTGGAGGTCGGTCGGGACAAGCTGAACCCGGATGAGTTCGCCATGGCTCTAGATGAAGCTCTCGGGGACTTTGCCTTCCCTGACGAGTTTGTGTTCGACGTGTGGGGAGCCATTGGAGATGCAAAGCAGGGGCGGTTTTAGTCCCAGTCCTCCACTTTCCACACTCGCCTGTTTCTCCAGTGAACCCCGACAGAGTTTTGTAACAGCACCCAGTGTGCAGAAGGGAGTGCTGCCAGTTCCTTCCACTGTGATCTAATGGCACACATATGATAGCTCACTAAAAGTGTACTTATATTCCTGGGTAGCATTAAGCACTGTTCAGGTCCACCTTTCTGTAGAGCAGAGAAGCAGTGATTCCAACACAGCCCTCGAAATTTGACCTTTCAAAAATGAATTATTAATGAATTGCTTTGCGAATGACGCTTCTAAGCTTGAACGTGCCTTTGAGGCTGATTTACTCATGTTTGTATAACACGGTCAGTGATCGGTCAGTTCATGTCTTATCTACCAATCAGATGATGATTTGCTGTTTTCTATAACTCCAATAAATCAGCCAGGCCTAAATGAGGAAACTCTGAATATGTGAATTGGGTGACCAGGCCAGCGGTCACGTGACTTCCAAAGCTTCGGTCAGGTGAGGCGTGTAGAACTTGCTGTAAAATTAACAAAGCAGGTTTTTCTCCCTTTTTCCTTGAGCAATAATATGCTAGTAATATTTTACTGCACCGGTATGACTTTAGATTCCACGCAGGCATGTGTGTCTTAGGAAATGGGTTCTGAGAAGGATTGTAGGAATTTTTAGCCTCTGGACGTTCAGATCATGTGGCACTGAGGTCTTGAGTGCCATTCGTGAAATCTGTTTTATACGATATTTGCATCTTAAACGTGTAGCTTCACCTTAGATAAGGGTAATCTGAGACCTTTCTATAAAGAAATGTTTTGTACGTGGATATTAAAATGTAATTTTTATAGACGGATAGATATATTTTCAGTCTTTTAATTTATTTGTTTAATAAAGCTCCTGTTGTACACGATGTTCAAGACTCTAGAGTAGGTCTGCCTTCCATGTCTGCAGGTTTGCGATGATATTTCAGCGTGGGAAGCAACTTTATACTTTCAACTTAGTGCCATCTTTAATTGCTGAGCTGGTTCTGGAAAGGCTTACTGTTGTAGCTCAAAGCTGGTTAATTTCTCTAATAATGAGCCTCTAAAGGTTAGTGAAATCTCAACAGAAAGCTTTTGAATGAATTATGAGACTTGTCTCATGGGTTCTGACCTAGTGCGCCACCTGCTGGACAAACACTTGATCAGGCTGCTCTTTTTTTTTAATAATCCTAGTTTCACGTGTACAATCCATAAGGGATATGTGTTTGAAATTGACTGTATTTATGTACGTTTGTATGCCTACACGGATCTATTGGCATTTTTGTATGAATATCTTACTGCATTCAGATGCAGGTTAGTCAAACTCAGCAGGGCGAGACGATTTTCATCCCACACTGTCGGTTGTCTCCTATATTTCCAAGCAGATGTTTGAATCGTGTCACTCACTGTGATTTAAATGTACGAATAAAATGTAGTTCCGTAAGAAGTAGTATGTCCACTTCAGCACATGTTCTCAAGCCAACACTGAGGGCCACACTCGTGGTTCTCAAAGATGGGTCTGTGAGCCAATATTAACTTGGGTTAAATCCAAAGATCGAGACTCTAGATAAACTGAAATCAACTCGATTTTAAGGACGACCTAATATCTGTCACCAATGTGATAATGTGTAAAAATTCATAGTGATTCATTATTGAAGAGCTTGTGCATCCGTCATGTAAACTTGATAGTAGATTTTTGCAATGTTCTAAACATTTGAATAAATCTGGACATCTATGGATTGTTTGGGTCTGATATGGCATTATTTTATCACCAAAAGCATGAGCAAGCTTTCAAAACGTAGGAACACATCGATCGTACTGGAGCAGGACGTATCAAGAACAATCCTGTCTGTGAGAACATGGTATATTTGTGAGTTAAAAAATAAAAATGTCCCCTTTGGCTGTAAAATAATGTCAGTCTGTCTGCAAAAAGTATATATAAATCTGTGAAAGATACATAAATTCATATGTATATATTTTTTCTTTTTCTATATGAATTCTGAGGGATGGGCGATAGAAGCTCTAATTTATATCATGGTATTTTTCACCGCTCCGATTAAAACAGAACAAAATATATATTTTTCTAAACACTGAAGTTCATAAAACACTGCGTGTAAATGTCAACCACACCCTAGTTTGTTACCTCAAAGGCATCTTTGTCATTTTACCTAAACTGTTGGATTGGATTCCTTTGTCCTTTCCAGTATAAAAGTTTTCACTGGTTAATACGGGACTCTTAACCTGCTGATTTTGTTTTTGCAGTGTTAAGTAGTTTGAGTTTTTTTAAATTTATAAGCATTATTTAAGCCATTGGTGCCGGACAGTTTAGTCTTTGCTGCCTAAAATGTAAGATCATGTCTGTAGGTAACTCTGATCCCAGGTTATGACTAGAATTCCAACATGTAGCTTGTCCAAATGCAAATGTCCCATTTAAAAAGTGTTAATTCATAATGAATTTGGTGTTCAAGACTCACACAGTATCGCATAACAGTGTACTGACGTTCTTACACCCTTATTACTAATGAATAAAGCAGAATTCAGAAATCATGATCATAGACATGCTTCTTAAAAGTCACTTATTAATGTGTTCCTACATTTGAGACAATGACTAGATAAGAGGTTAACAAGCACCAACTTTATTTGTACACTTGGCCATAAACATACATGTAAAAAATACAGTATGGCAAAGACACTGTCACACATTATTCCCTCTTTAGAAAACACTCGTTTCTTGCTACTGGCCCATCACTTTTCCGATTCCAAGCGTTTTCTACAGTAAAAATCAGACGTTATATAAAACCAGAGGCAAATCTGTACCTACACTGCTGACGAAATTACACAAATTGGCAGGATAAGAAATATACTTGTTTACAATCTCGTTATTTTAGGACCTGCGGTGAGAAGTACAAAACTTTAAGCTCATCACACTTGGGGAAGGAGGGGGGATGTAAGGCCCTTTATTGATGTGGCTGCCCACTGTACTGTCAGGTTGCAGCACGAGATGGAGCTTGGAAGCACGTGATAACGGTATCATCATCAAGTGTATTCAGTAGTATTTCGTGGTTGTTAAAAATATAATAGTAGGGCAATGCAAACATATTGCTCTGAATTCAATTAAACACGTACAAGTAATAACGAACAGAACAGGATTTCTATTTTGAACCATGATGAAGAAAAACCCAGTAGCACCCTTCACAGACGGACTGCTAACAAATAGTAATGCTTTGGTTCGATGTGATGTCACTTTACGGTCAGCTGGTACTTAACGCCTGGAAATATCAACCACTGAAGACGTGTAACGTGGAAGGGGTGGAGTGTGATTGCACTTGTTCAGAGGGCTCTGCTCTAGTGGACCGCGTTGACTGAATGAAATGAGTTTGAGGTTTGGGCTGGACCCAGTGCAAACTGTGGTTGGAAAGAGATGTAGTGAATTAGCTGCACGTCTCACAGCTCGTCACCCACGTGAGTGTTTCTGAAGGCATCTCCAGTCAGCTTCTCCTGAGCCTCTTTCATGCTGGTCACAACTGCAGGAAAAAAAAAAAAAAAAATGTCTGAAATGATGTTCATATACTTTCAATATATGGACAAAAGTATCAGGACACCCGGAATCAAGGGAATTAGAAAGTTTATTTATCTGTTTAATTGGAGTAACTCACTACGGTCGGGTCAGGATGTTGGAGGATCACTTACCTCATCACCAACTCATCCCAAAAGTACTGGATGGACATCCCTTTTTTATAATTATGTCATTTTTCGTATATTTTCAGTGTACATTTTAGAGAACTAAAAGGGAAATAATTTTACAAAAAAGTGGGCCGTTTCTCTTGCGTACTTTCTAAATATAAACAGGTGGGCTGTGAGGTGGAAAAGGTTGAGATATCAGCCTGTCATGCTAAAGCTTGAGGTTTCATTTGGTCATCATTTGGTCGGGCAGTGACTGCGTTATAAGGTCACTGGTGACTGAAGAAAGAAAAGAAAAGAAAGAAGCTAATCTATTGTTAGCTCTGAAAGCAGAACTGCACTCCAGACTTAACCACTGACGTAAGTCTTGCGGTGGCGAACGCTGTGGTGAAATGTGTGTGGCTGCACATGCTCACCTTGATCTGCATTAATGTAGAAGAACTTGTAGTTTGGGTTTCCGTTCTTGTTTGTGATCTCAGGGCGGACTTTACCACTGGGATCTACGAGGGAAAACAACAATCATTTATCTCACCACTCATGTGTCCAGCCTTCCCGGGCCTTCACCCTGGAATAGTGTACGATAGTTTCCTAAAGCTGTTCAGGTGACATCATTTCACAGTGTAGCATCCAGGCCCTGTACAAATTACTCACTTTACTTAACCCCAGAGTCACCAAAGAGCACTTTCCTCTGAGGGAGTTGGCCGCCCAACAATGATGCAATGGTGGCAGTTTAGAGAGACTGTGTCTGGGTTCACATGTGTCTGAGGAAGCATGTGTTTGTCTTCACCCTACTAGTGCCAGGCATTGTATGTGATGGGGGGAGAGTACTGAGAGTTTGGTCAATTGGCACTTCCAAATGTATAAAGTTGTGTCTTACCCAGGAACAGTATTCTAGGAATATAAGCTCCATCGGGGCTGAAGGCCTCGTCTTTGGGCTCCTCTTCATCCTTTACACAAAACAGGACATTTAGAAAAAAGGGAGAACCCATCACAGATCCATGTCAAAGGAAAGTGCAGTGAACAAGGCTTTAGCCCGTTCTGGCATATATCCAAAAAGGAATTCATCTTACAGTCTGCTTAATCTGTTTTGTAGAAGTTATATTGCTAAGGTGGTTTCTCAGGGCAACAGTAGAGATTACGTTCTGGAATGTGGTGGAGAGAGGTGAACAGCGAATGAGGTTCTTACCTCCAGGTTAACCATGACAAAGTTGTGAGCAAGCTCCGAGATTTCCTTAGACTCCGCAAACTTGGGCTTCAGCGCTTTAGGGACGACATTGGAAATACATCATTAACATTTTAGCTGAATCAGACCAAACCCATCCTATACTGCGTCATTTTCAGACCCAGGATGATTATGAAACTGTGGTTCCAAACTCTGGTCCTGCACATTTTAGTGCTTTTCTGTTTGAACACTCCACCTTCGACTCAGGAAATGCAATGTTAAATAGTGGATCAGGCATGTGGTGTGTTGGGAACAGAGTAAACATGAAATTGAGCAAGATGAGAGTTGAGAACCACTGCTCTGGCCTTGGGTAACACCTGGAGTAAATATTGACCTACCTTTACAGGCTCCACACCAGGTCTTGTGGATGATGACCATAACAGGCAGTCCACTGTGAAAGAGTGAGGTCAGAAAGATCCATTTAAATGAGGTCACCTCAAAAACACACAGAAGTTCTCATCATCACAAGCGTAAATTACAGTGAGGCTACATTTCACACATGGCTTCTATGCCCAAATACTGCCCTGAATGTGAAATAGTTCAACTGAATATAAATTAATTCTATAAAGATTTGCCCGTTTGATTCCCTGAACTGGCAGGGCATAACTGAAGTGCCCTTGAACAAGGAGCTTAATTCCAGCCCTCTCTTGCACTATCTAGGAATTACCGAGCCACCGGAAGGCTCCAATAACAGCAGGTATAAGGAAACTGATAAGTGGAGAGACAAGTGTAAATTCAAACTGTACCATTAAACAACAGAAACAGGTGATGGATACCTTGCTTCAGCCTCTTTCTTGCCATCCTCTAGACCTCTCCAGTGGATGTGATCTCCAAATCCTAAACGAGAGGACGAGTGGAGAAAAGTTAGTATGTTGAAAAGTTCATCCAAATGAATCCATACCCCATACTGGCCAATTTCAAATGCAACATAGTTCAGCTTAGATCACCTGAAGCCAGGTTAGTCCACCTGATGCCAGCTTAGGCCACCTGATGCCAGCTTAGGCCACCTGAAAGTAACTTAGGCCACCTGAAGCAAGCTTAGACCGCCTGAAGCCATCTTAGACCACCTGAAACCAGCAGGGCAGCTAAAGCTAAGCCCGTTAGCTCGCTGTTTCCCTGCGCTGATAGAAACTCTTCACCCAATCTCAGTCTTGAAAATCAACGCCTGACTAAAATAAAAGCGACTTTTCCTCATTAATCCCAGATCAGATCGATTCTGAGCGCTTTAATCTCCAATAATGTTATGAGCTAACGGGCTAGTTAGCCGAGCGGCTAACGCATCACGGCGGTTTTCCGCGCTTTCTGAGTCCTCACCTTTCCCGTTTCGGTCCGCGGAGACACGCTCAGTCCGCGCGACGAGGAGGATCAGCGGGACGGAGAGCAAAGCGGCGCTGAGGACAGAGAACTGCATTCTGTCCGTCCGGCGACTCTCACAGGGTGGCCAGGTGCAGTAAAAACACCCACAACCTGAGACCAGACTGAAGGGGACATATAGATTCCATAAGAACTACCTTAAGTCTACTACCTTAAATCTCCTGCCACTTTAAACCTACTACCTTAAATCTCCTTCCACCTGTGATCTACCTTTAATCTCCTGCCACCTTAAACCTACTACCTTAAATCTCCTTCCACCTGTAATCTACCTTTAATCTCCTGCCACCTTAAACCTACTACCTTAAATCTCCTGCCACCTTTAATTTCCTGCTACCTTAAATCTTCCACCTTAATCTGTGTTTATTGTTCTTAAGCATGTTTACAGTGTTATTTTATCTGTTTAATAATATAATGACTCAAATCCCAAAACAATTAAAAACTGAATCCGACTCTTTTTTCTCTTCTACAATTCCGGATCATTTCGGAATTCCTGATCATTACAGTTCCTGACACATCAAAACATCATTTTCATTTCTGTTCTGTTCAGTATTTTGGAGGGTAATTTAGTGAAACCACACCTTTGAATTTTTACACGGGACAGTATTTTCAAACAAACCCAATTTGGCGTGGAAAACGTGGACCTGGCAACCCCGAACACAGCTGGGGATCCAGTCTGAGGGGGCGGAGTCACGAGTTCACGGGTTCACGGGTTCATGGAGGAGATAAGAGGGCAGAACATCTGCGCAGTCCTAGTAGACTCGCTCCTGACCTATGATCTGTGCATCACTGCATTTCCTCAAATTTCTTATATTATTACTATTATTTTTCCCATTTTCTGTCCAAAACGTGTGATGGAGAAGACACCTTAAGACATCCTGACATGAAACAAAAACAAAAGCACACCAATTGGCCTAATGGAGTTTGTGTGTTTGCCTGAACAATGAGACCAAGGGCGTTGTTTTAGCATGGAAGGAGGTTATATGTCCCCACCAATATCCAGAGTCCCTAATGGGACAAGGAGAGGTTTAACATGGGCCCCACATGGAAAGGCCAGTTGGGTCCCAAAACAACACATGCACAAACCCACTCAGACCTTGCCAATTAGGAGCCCACGTAGTTTATGGTGCACTCATGTGAGCCCCACGAACATGTTGGATGGTGAACAGGGACGGACTGGTCATTGAACCCATTGATTCCCATCTGCACGCCTTGATCGACAAAAGCGGTCAAAGGGAACAACCACCTGCAACACCTATGCAACCAACTGTAATACCTGTGATACCTTTGCAACCAAGTGAAAACCCACAGCAAACACCTGAAAAACCTTAGCAATCAACTGAAATACCACAGCAACCACCTGCAACACTTTAGAAACCAACTCAAATAACACAGCTGCCACATGCAGCACCTCCGCCACCAGAAATACCACAGCAACCACCTGCAATACCTTAGCAACCAATTGAAATATCACTACACCCACCCTTCTTTAATATTCTTATTTTTCTACCTACCTCTACCTACCTTACATTCAAGAAGCCACCTGACCTTCAATAGCAACCACAATAGAAACAGAATCCACCTTAACCCTTAGCACACATCTAGGAGTGCTTTACCAACACCACAGCTCAGACCAAGGAATACCTTAGCAGCCTGAAACACCATCAGAACTTCTATAGTATTGACCTGGAACACATTTGGAACCATCTGAAGTACCTTATCAACTACCCTAGAAACCACCAGGTATATTATAGCAACCATCTTGGAACATGTTAATGACTCAATAGCACCCAGTCAACAACACATTTGCAACCTTGGGTGCCTTAGCAACCATCTGAGATTCTATAGAATGTGGCATAGCAGCACATGTATACTGTAAACATTTAGTGTGTATATGTTTACTAATCCTGTTTAGTTTCCCCCTCTGATCTCACTACAATAAGAGTAATGCTGTTGCTCAACACAGACGGGAAGTTACACTCAGTCAAACCAAAACTGAAATTAAAAGGAGTATTTTTAACCGTTAAACCAAAAACATAAAAACAACACCATGAAAAACATTAGTAGTGAACAGCGCTGATGATATAATGATGATATAATAATAATTAATTAGGCCTGTTTGTGGATCACAGCTGGAACTGTGAAAGATGCTGTCAGAGGCTTATCGATCTGTACAGTTGATGATCAGACGCTCTCCAGGGTGCTGAACCCACACCTTGTATCTCTCTCTCTCTCTCTCTCTCTCTATCTATCTCTCTCTCTCTCTCTCTCTCTCTCTCTCTCTCTCTCTCTCTCTCTCTCTCTCACACACACACACACCATTGCCTATAAACGGAAAGGGTTGGAACCAGGATGTCCTTTCTGATTTCCAGCTTCTTAACTTTGCTGTTTGGTTTGTTACACTGACTCTGTTTGAACTTTGGATGACTGACCTTTGTACTTTGACTTTTGGACTGTTCATACAAGGACCATAGTACACATTTGCACAGTGGTCTAAAGACTGTCTGATAAACTTTGTATTCGTACAGATTAAAATGTCCATCTGGCTGTCAAGGAAGAACAAACAGAAAGTCACGGGCTGTGGCTGAAATGGATCCCTATTTTCCATTTTAGGGCACTAATTAGTGCTGACGGCATTGCTGATGAGGAAGTGTGTGAAGTCATCTGTGTTTCTACACTATTTAGTGAAGTAAATAGTCACAAAGGGACTAGTGGTAGACCTGAGGAAGAATGAGATACCAGGATTGATTGATTGATTGATTGATTGATTGATTGATTGATTGATTGATTGATTGATTGATTGTGTAGGAAGCAGTTGACTCTGGATGAGGTAAAATGAGGTTTTATTCTTAGAAGACACTTGGTAAAAACTCAGCACTTGTTAGAGTAATACAGCAGTCTGTTTTCGACTTATAGATAGATTTCAGGGAGCAATGCATCATTCAGTACATCAAATAATTTACTAATAAATATCTTAAATAAATAGGTTTAAATACCATTATTTTCAGCATTGCATCTTATTACACCTAGAACAATTAGGCATACTTGTGCTTGTCAAAATGACAAAAACATTATTTGTTGAAGGACATTGTGATTATTCACTGTCTCCTGTATCCATGGTCACGATATGGTTCAACACTCGGTTGATGGTAACAACGCGAATATGGAAGGCCTTCAAGACCTTGCACAGCTTCAGTCTTCCCTCAAAGGAGTTTACATGTTCCATAGGAACCTGTGAATAATAACAAAACATTTGTGATGATTGACTTGGACTAAAAGACACAAATTAGCCTGTTTGGGACAGTTTGAACAGCTGTCAAGTTATTCTTACCAGAGGTTGAGAACTGACCACAGGTGTGGCGGAAAAGCAGTTCTGTTGGCACAAAGCAAAATATGAAGTACCTTTATTATTATCAAACTTATACGTTACATCCTTGAACATAAATTTGCTCCAACAGAAGGTCCATTTGGTTCTATAGAGAGACATTCTATGGTAGGCTTGATGATAAAGTAGCCAATGAGTGAAGGTACAAAGGCACCTCTAAGAACGATCCCATTTAAACTGTCCAGTCCATACCTGAATGAGGTCATCAATGCTCCTAAGCACAGACTTTTCAAGGATATGGTCTTGATCACTGTAAGCTTTGAATGTTGCCCGGTACTGCCTGAGATCTTCCAGAACACTTTGGAGGCATGCATCCTACAGATGACAATTGGGGTGACATTGGGGTGATGAGGGAAAAGCAACACCAAGAACATCTTGATCTTGTTCATATTAGACGTCAAAAACATACCTGATTGAAAGTGAAGTCTCCATCATCTGAGCATTTGGAGTGCTGTTGAAGGAAGAATAGATGGTATTTTATTAAATAGTGTTAAAAATAATTGATGATTGTCTGGTTCCACAATTGCTGGAGAGTTTTTGGGAACATCTATAATGTCACAATGATCAAAGAGTTCCAACACTGAACTTCATCATGGTCTAGTCTAAATCTGTTCCCAGAAAACTACCAATCCAGTCCTTGGACACCTCTGCCAAACCACATTTCTATTCCTTTCCAGTTCTTAAACAACCCTGACCTCCTCTAGAACAGGACATCCTAGTCCCTAACCTTCTCACCTGTGGAATGCACACTGCTAATGTCTGGTTCCTGAGGTACAGCTCAGCACTCTGGTCTGTGCAGTTCAGCCCTCTGAACAGGTGGTCCTGAGTGGAGACAACACTATTGCATGTCATCATGTGTTTTTCTTATCAAACATACTTTTCTCCATATGAGGCACTATAAGTTGGACGCCACGTACAACTGTGAGGGTTGCTGTCACATTCCAGAGCAGAACGCGTGCAAGGCCCTTGCAAGTGCTTCTATCAAGCTGGAGCAATGGTCCATGGGATCCCACTGGATTTGGAGCACTTAGCCGCCATAATGAGGATGAAAGGAGCAGAAGGAGGGAGCCTGCAAAGGAACCACAGCAAACTCAGTTTAGGCATTTATGCATGGATTGTTTTTTAACTGTAGCCAGGTAAAAACAGGGCTATGTAAAGGCAGACACTGAACACCACATTGGGCTGTTGTGGCACAATACAATAAACATGGTTCGAGCTAACACGCCTTTAGTGTCACTATACACAAGAACAATGAGAAAGCCACTTCTTTCACAGTGCAAACTTGCACCTTAAAAAGCATAGATTTGAGGCTCTCTATGCAATTATACAGAGGAATGGTATTTCACAGTATGCAGGTGTTACACAGTAATGAAATTAACGGTGTTGTCAATAATATGAAATACTGTTCAGTCGGTGGGTAAGAAGTCCAGGGGTTTTGGAGTTTAGAGTATAATTCGGTTCATGTGTGAGTTCAGAGTGGTTATGGCTTTCGGGAAAAAGCTGTTCTTGAATCTGTTTGTCTTTGTTCTGATACAGATGCATCCTTATTGTCACTGACCCAAACCTGCAGAACCAAACCAAATCGACGAGGCAGGCACGGGAAAGCCGAACAAAATGAATTATTCCACTTTAGTCTGAAATTTAATCTGATTCGTCACCGCGCAAGATTAACTTCAAGATTAGAAACGACGAGATTAAAAAACAGTTCAACTCGAACTTTAGTAATGAGAAATGAGTGTGTTTTGAAAATGTAGTGTGAATTATTGTGAATTATAGTAGAAGTATTCAAGTACAAATAAGTCCAAAATCTACTGAAGTACAGTAATGAAGTCCTTGCTACCTCTGCCCCACAGAACCCTCTCTGAACCGGACTGCAGCCTGACCCAACCAAAGCCCTGGAGGACCCTCTGTGAACCTGACTGTAGCCTGAATGAAGCTGGACCCACTCCGACTGTAGCCCAGTGAAGTAGCCTGTCCAGTTTGTATCCAGTTTGGTAAATACTGATCAAATTGGGTGTCAGATTCTTCTCAGTCTATAGCCCAAAACCTGTCCCACACCAACTACAGCCCAGTGTTCGGTTTGCATCCGACAGTGGCGAGATTAACGATCGGACGATCCAAATAACCAAAATAATATTGCCCCCTACGTTTCCTGTAGTGAATTACAATTTGTCAGAGTCATCAACGACTATGTAACGACTGATCAGTTGGGCAAAAATTATGATTGCATCTGTTCTGCATTGACATCATTACGTTAGTCTATCAGGTATCAGTGCCAACAACACAAGATTAAAGA